>JAUTXW010003650.1:0-619917 GCA_030620095.1 Kuschelorhynchus macadamiae | reverse complement strand
AACACCAAGCCATATTCCCCTACTGAGGTCTTTGACTATGCAAAGAAGCGTAAGAGGAATAGTCGAAATTAATTTAACGCTTGACAATTCAATGACTATGCTGTGCTCAATGCCTTTTGGTTACGTTTATTTGAGGAGCATGTACTTTTAATTATTTTCGACTAATCCTCTTACGCTTGCATAGTTAAAGACCTCAGTAGGGGAATATGGTTTGGTGTTTATAGTTAAAATAATATCTAGCATTTAAAACTTTTATTCAGAAAATACGATTCTATATAAGTAAAAATAAATCAAAAATACCACACAAAAGTAAATAAAAAAGTACCTTCAAAAAATAACGGATGACAAGTGGTGTACTAAAATCTACAAATGGAAGAAATTCTTTATTCGGACGTGTAAACGCGATCCAAATAGTGCCATTTTGAAGCATACATATAATAACCATAAAAATAAAATTAATATTATTAGCAAAGCGAAGTTATTCCAGTAGATAAACAGGTATGAAGGTTCCTCTTCTTCATTATGGGCATGGGTAAACAAGACCTGTACAAGGGCTGTGCCTAAAACGACAATATATCATATTAGAATTCAAGAAAAAGCTAATATAAGACCGAAATATAATTTAATAATTAATATAATATTTTAGAAAATAAATTGATGTAAAATGGTTTCTCCTTGTTTCGATATCACAGAGGGTAAGCACTTAAAAATAGTGTATTTTGGTGAGGGCGAACCAGAATGAGGTTTCGGCTATAATAAAAAATTTGAAAAACAAAAAAGTCTCCAGGCTGGGATGAAATATGACAAAAACACTGAAAAATCTGCTTCTCAGATATTGGTATATTAATATTTTTATTGAATCTCTGTTTTGCCAGGACTATTTTTCCCGATTGCTTAAAAATTGGAGTGATTATATAAAAATGGAGAAAGAGAAAAATTTGTAAATTCCAGACCTGTTTCATGTTTCTGAATTTCCTCAAAAATAATAGTTTAAGCACTGAGTTGTTTAATTTCTTGATTAATTTTAAATTATTTCTGAACCTCAATTTGGCTTCAAAGAGGGTCTACGCGGAATTCAACATAAATATATTTAGATTCCACTGACACAAGTTTATGCATCTGCGTGGACCTCTCAAAAGCCTTTGACACAATTCTGCTACAAAAGTTGGAAGGGAATGGACTGAGGGGTGAAATTCTGAATTTGTTGGAGGGCTATTTAACAGAGAGGTTCCAGAGTGTTACAATTAAAGGAGAAATTAGTGATGTTCAGACCGTGGATTATAGGGTGCCTCAAGGTAATGTATTGGGACCTTTATTTTTTTCCATTTATAATAATGATTTGTTCAAAACATACTCTAGAGGAAAAATAATTAGCTTTGCTGACGATACAGTTATATGTTATCGAAAGAGTACGTGTGAAATTTTAAAGAAGGTAGCAAAAGAGAATTTTGGATCAATGGTTTCTATTAAATAAGTTTGCATAATAAATACTTACCGTTTGTAACTTACAAAAACTATTTACCTAATTTTACTAAATTAAACATAGATAATCAGAGTGAAATACGTGAGGCAAAATCTATAAAATACCTGGGCATCATTATTGATCGATATCCTTAGATAGGATCTGCAAATAAAAAACATTAATAACAAACTAAGGGTATTATTACCAAAAAGAATTCTGTAATTCTACTCTACTAATAATACTGGGTTGGAACGAAGTTGCTGAAAATAATGCAAAAGTTAACGAGCTTGCAGAAAATTTTATTAAAATAATTTATAGCAAACCAAGGACTTACCCTTCAGCGATCATTTTCCAAGAGAGTCAGTTGCTCAATGTACGTCAGTTTTTCTGTTTAAGTATTTTGAAGCTCACTTTTCAGGGAAAATAAGATTAGAATATTCACATAATAGCCACAAAACAAAAAACAGATCTGCTTATCCAAGTAAACCTCTGGGCAGCGCTCAGCTAAGTTTTTTGCTCCGCGCATTTACGCAGCTTTGCCTGCAGAAGTAAAGATTGTCGCACGTTTGGTCTGTTTAGAAGAAGAGTAAACAATTGGATGCTTGTGCAGAGAAAGGTTATATGCAGTGATCTCGTTAATCTAAAATATATAAGATAATTTTGTCTAAATTCATGTTAGGCCCTATTGATATTTGAAATACTGATGTTGTCGTGCTCTGTGACCCTTGTTTTTGTGCTCTAAAGTTATAGGGCTGTAAGCGTATTATTGCAATAATAAGTGTGAGTTTATATCAGCATGCATTTTAACTTGCACTTTTCAAATAAGAACTTACCAAATTTTTAAGTAGGTTTCTTTAACGTTTACTTATTAATTGAAATTTTATTATTAAGATTATTTATTTTTATTAAACTATTACTACGTATTAATGTTATTATTACTATTAGCAAATGGTGGTCAATCGGTCTTTATTTAAGAGGGTAACGCAGTAAAACACGTCTACTCTTCAACGTCTTATTCGAAGAAGAAAAAATGTCCCAAGTAAAAATATATTGTTCTTTCGTTAAGATTATGGGAAAATCACTGCCTTTTTATTTTTCTCAGTTTTAAAAAAGTTATCTTTTTATTTATTGAAAGCTGTAGACTTTCCTATATTCTGTTATAAGAGTTAGATACATTTTGTTTTAACGTTTTTTCAAAAACACAACGGTTTTTTAAGGTCAGCTGCCATATTTGTATTTGACTGGAACTTCGGCTCGCTAGCTAGATTAATGAGGTTTCTGTCAGTGACCCACGTCGACTTCTCATACTGCAAATATCAAGAGGTTTAGGAGCAGCAGCAGAATCCAGAATTTAAATTCCTCCGATACCTTCTTAAAGATCTCTGTAACCCTAGCGAGTTGAGCACTGACTACCACACCATTAGAATACAAAGAAAAGTTGATTAGCTAAAAAATCGTACTCTAATAACGTTTTACAAGTACGGTATACGCTTAAACATGATTGTGAAATACTTCATATTGAGAGCAAAGGATAAAAGCTTAGCATTTTAAAAGTTTGGAAATGAATCGTCTAAAAATTCTGCTCTACTTTTAATGATGAAATCGACTCAAAGAATTCATTGCTTTTACGACTTGTTTTATTCCACGAAAAAAGAATTTCATCTATGATAATGGCTTTTAGGCCAGTCAAATTAAACGAAAAAATCGGTAAAAATAGGTCAGATAAAAGAGTTTGATTATGCATATAGTTATTTCGTAATAACTTTATGTATATGTAATATATAAATAATTATAATATAGTATAATTTACATAATAAAGGGAAAGTTTCATTCCGTAAAAAGGCTTTATCTCTTTTTTCACCAAAATAGCCTGAATTTACCTCGTAAGAAAACTTTCATCTTCTTAAGATAAGCGAAATTTACAGTATGTAACAAAGCAGTCACGGTAGATGTCTGTTAGGAGATAACGAAGCTTGTGTTTAGGCTGTGTAAAATTGGAATTACTTTCAGACGTTTCGCCTGCGATTGCACGAAGTATATTCAGGGATCTATGAACTGCGTTATATATGTGTGGTGAAATTCGTTAGGAGGGAAGTTTCGGGTAAAGGACAATTTACCGATATTTACTTCGTAAAAGGGAAATATTGTAATCATAAAAAAATCACCCCCCGATATTTTTTAAGATCTTAACATTTCAGGGCCCTAGTCCGTCTGTCAGTTCGCGCTTAAAAACTAGTCATAAGATTGATTAATAAAGAAACTAATTATCCAATTTCCTCAAATGTTGCACAAATATCCAGTGTTACATAGGAATGAATTGGTAACATTTTGGTAAGAATATAAGACAGCAAAACAAAACATGTTTTCTCAATTCCGTCGGTTTGTCTGTCTGTCGGCCCATCTGTTCGCGGCATAGCTAAAAAACTACTCCCCGACTGCCCTCAAATTTCGACCAAAAATTAAGGGTTATATGGGGATGACCTGGTAAAATTTTGTAAAAATGCAAGATGCCAAAACAAAATTGCAGCCTAATGAAATGTTAAAAAAATTATTACTAAAAAACTACTTATCCAATTTAGCTCAAATTTTGCACAAGTACGAACATTTTGGAATAAATCCAAGATGGCGGAAGAAAAAGGCGCAAAATATTTAGAAATTCTTGAAAAACTACCGAATAAACTGATTTCAAATTGTGTGCGATAACTAATTGCCAATAAGGTTTACATAGTTTTAGGTTGTAGCATCCCTAGATTCCGTCGGTCTATCTGTCTGTCTGTCAGTTCGCGGCGAAGCTTAAAAACTACACATCAAACTGACCTCAAACTTTAGTAAAAAATTAATGGTCATGAATGAAAATGGGGGCCTAGTGAAGCGTTAAAAAGATTATTCCTAAAAAAATAATTATCCAATTTTCTCAAATTTTACACAAAATCAAGTGTCCTAATAAAATATTTAAAAAATCGCCCTGGAAAAAACTACTCATTAGATTAATTTCAAATTTTGTGCAACCATTAAGTGTGATATAGAGATAAACTAGTACATTTGCGGTACAAATTCAATATAGCTCAACAAAATGGCGGCCTAGTGAAATGTTAAAAAAATTATTAGTAAAAAGCTAATTATCTAATTCTTATCTTAAAATGTTACCAGGTCATTCTCATATGACTCATAATATTTGACCAAAATTTTGGTATAAATCCAAGATTGCGGAAGAAAAATGCGGCTTAATAAAATATTTAGAAATTCAACTTGAAAAACTACTTAATGGACTTAATTTCAAATTGTGTGCCATAACTAATTACCACTAAGGTTTACATAGTTTTAAGTTGTAGCATCCCTAGATTCCGTCGGTCCATCTGTCTGTCTGTCAGTTCGCGGCGAAGCTTAAAAACTACACCTCAAACTGACCTCAAATTTTAGTCAAAAATTAATGGTCATGAATGAAAATGGCGGCCTAGTGAAGCGTTAAAAAGATTATTCTTAAGAAAATAATTATCCAATTTCCTCAAATTTTGCACAAAATCAAGTGTCCTAATAAAATATTTAAAAAATCGCCCTGGAAAAAACTACTCATTAGATTAATTTCAAATTTCGTGCAACCATTAAGTGTGATATAGAGATAAACTAGTACATTTGCGGTACGAATTCAATATGGCGGAACAAAATGGCGGCCTAGTGAAATGTTAAAAAAATTATTAGTAAAAAGCTAATTATCTAATTCACCTTAAAATGTTACCAGGTCATTCTCATATGACTCATAATTTTTGACCAAACTTTGAAGTCAATCGCGTAAGTATTTTTTAGCTATACCGCGAACAGGCAGACCGAAAATTTGAAGCTAATAGGGTAAATAATTTCTAGCAATGCCGCAAACAGATATAGGCAAACAGACCGACCGACGGAATTAAGAGAACATATTTTTTGGCATCTAGGGACCCTAAAAACGTGCTGATCTGTAAAAACGAGGGAAGTAAAAATGGCATCCAGAATTAATTACTGAAATGACAACCGCTTCGTTAAATATATGTACCACTTCAGTCATTAATTCTTAAGGGCAACAAAGTCAAATTCTCAAAAGTTGGATATACCAGCAATTTTTTGCATTTTGTCAGAGCCCTTCAATGTCTTCTTGGTTTTTGCTTTACCTCATAAGCAAGAAGTATTATATATAATTATTATTAAATTACTGATATTTTTACGGGTATTTGCGTTTCAGGGCCCCTAGATGTCGAAAAACATGTTTTCTCAATTCCGTCAGTCTGTCTGCCTGTCTGTTCGCGGCAGAGCTCAAGAACTTATCCGATATACGTTAAATTTTGGTTAAAAATTAAGAGTCATATGGGGATGACATGGTAAAATTTTGTTAAAAATCAAAGGGCGCGGAACAAAATAGTGACTTTTTATAATGAAATATTACTAAAAGTACTTTTCCTATTCTCAAATTTTGCACAAAAATTAAGTGCGATATAAGAATGAACTGGTAAAATTTTGGTTTGAAATCAAAAACTACTTATTCGATTAGTGTTTCATGTTTCATACCAAAAAAAACATATTTCTTAATTCCGTCGGTCTCTGTCTGTTTGTCAGTCTGTTCGCGGTATAGTAATAGTAAATCAAAGCGTTAACAATTTTAAACTGCCTTACACACAACACAAATGGCGGTATTAAAAATTAGTTTTTATTAAATTTCTGACTCATGGTTCAGATGTCCAAAAAAGTCAACCTGAAAATCTGGAAGAAGTAAAGGCAAGGATTCGAGCAGAGAAACGTTTAGTCACGCCAGAAGTTGTGGGAACAGTAAGAAAACAGTTCTACCATCGGTTGGGTCTGTCCCAAGAGGTTACTGGGGCACATTTTCAACAATTGTTACGCTAACAAGGTGACATTACAGCTTTAATGTTATTGTAAATGTAATTGTTTATTAAATAGTTAAAAACTAGTTTTTATTAAATTTCTGACACATGGTTTGACAGATGCCAAAAAAAATTTAATGATAAATTCCTTTTTCAATAAGCTTTCCGCAAATGGCGTCTTCAAATCTGAAATAAAAGGTTTGTTAGGACTGCGCCCCCTCTTTGAAGCCCCATTTTTTCACATCACAAAAACAAACCGCATAAAAAACTTTGAGAACATGTTTTTCGATTTTAGAGAAATTTTATTTCAATATCCGCTGTAAACAGCATTCCATTCAAAATCCAGATTAATTCTATCTTCAGTCAAGCATATATAAATTTAAAGTCTGACAATGTGGAATTTAAAAATTGACTATCTATATAACCACAATAATTATGACAAACAAAATATCCGTTACAGAAGGGATAATTTAATTAAATTAATATTAATATCTGAGCGCAAGTAAAATAAAGGTATTTTTTTTAACGGGCATTAAACATTTTTAAAATTATAATTCGAGGCCCTATCAGGAATGCGCAGTATGTCTCTAACAAAATTTGAGCTTCCTGGCAAGCTTAGGATATTTTAATTCATAAGAGTCATGTTCATCATATAATTTAAAAATACCTTCAATAAAAGTAACGTATTAATTCTATACCAAGGAACATCGTTCAAATCCCCTAGAAAATCTTAATATGTCAAAGGGCAAAGATTTCTATATACTTAACATGTTGGGGTTTTGACCGCGTGAGGAACAACAGGTCTCATTCACACAAGATTAATGTGTCGACAAAAATTAAGTTAGCATTCAAAGTTCCTACCATTTTTCTTGCGTCTTTAGTATTCATAAACAAAACATTCATACTTTTTTGCGAATAAATAAATTAAAACGTTTGTGCTTATTTCTAATTTATAACATATAAAATATTGGAATCTACGAAAAAAATTGTAATAAATTATACCCCTCATTGGCAGTCTTTGAGAAATGGCAGATGAAAATGTCATATTGGTCAAATATTATTCCTGAGTAGAAAAATCGGTAAATTTCTTTACCCGGAACTTCCCTCGTTATGAATTATTACTTTTATTGGGAAGAATGAAGTGTGATCCAACTTAGTTCAGTACATAGTAGTATATATGTGTTACATATACCCTATCTTCATTTTTATTGGGCGCCATTTTGTTCCATCATATTGGATTCCTACCAATATGTTTACCATTTCCTTTCTACCTATGCCACACTTGACTTTTGGGCATAATTTAAAATAAATTGAAAAAGATTTTTTTACGTTGATTTTTTAAAAAATTTATTTGGTCGTTATTTTGTTTCGCCATCTTAAACTGAAACCAATATTATGAGTTTTCACCTACTCCGTTGGTGCGCAGATATCCCAGATATTAAGTTTCTGAATGGTTTTCATTAACGATCCTCTTGTTGAGTCGTGTATTAATTGGGGTTAGGATCCAGTAAAAAAAACAAAGGCCCTTTTTTAATTTTTTTTTTGGTTTTTTGGCCAATTTACTGTTGCATCCTCAGGACATAGATTTTGTATCCTGCAGGAAACTCATATTAGTCTTTACCTACTCCATTGGTCCGCAGATATTTCCTAACCCCAAATAATACACCACTCTAACACATATCTGGGAAATATCTGTGGTCCAACGTACTAGGTAAAGACTGAAAATATGTGTTTCACGCAGGCTATAGAGTATATATATATATATATATATATATATATATATATATATATATATATGGGCCCCGAGGATGCAACTATAAAGTTTCGAAACGTCGACAATTTAAAAGTCTTTTGTTTTTTTACTGGATCCTAACCCCAAATGATACACCACTCTAACATAAGAACAAGGGAATCGTTAACGAAAATTATTTAGAAACTTAATATCTGGGAAATACCTGCGAACGAACAGAAAATGTAAAGACTCTATGTATGGGTTTCATGCTAGATATAGAATCTACATATCTGTTCTGAAGATGTTACAATAAAGTTGCGAAACGTCGACTATTTAAAAATAGTCTGTTTTTTTCACTGGATCCGAACCCCAAATAATACACCACTCTAACATAACAACAAAAGGATTGTTAACGAAAACCATTTAGAAACCTAATATCTGGGTAGTATATGCGGAACAACGGAGTAAAAGTACTGATAATATGGGTTTCATGCAGGATATAAGATCTATATGTGTCCTGAGGATGCAATAATTAAGTTGGGAAACGTCGACAATTTAAAAAAATACTTGTTTTTTTTACTGGATCTCAACCACTAAGTAATACACCACTCTAACAAACATTTTTTAACATTGTTCCGCCATATTGAATTTTTACGAAAATATTATCAGGCCATCTCCATATGACCCTTAATTTTTGATCAAAATTTGAACTCAAGTAGTATTTAAGATATGTCGCGGACTGACACACAGACCGACAGACGGACCGACGGAATTGATAAAACATGTTTTTTTTGGCATCTAGAGACCTAAAACGTGAAGATATGTAATTCATGAGGGGGTGACTTTCTTCACGTTTACAAAAATTTTATTTGGCCGCAATTTTGTTCCGCCATCTTAAATTAGTAACACAGTTTTACTAGTTGAGCACTATACCTCAATTAGTTATGGCACCCAATTTGAAATCCATCCATTAACTAGTTTTTTCAGGCTGAATTTTTAAATAATTTATTATACCGCTATTTTGTTCCGCCATCTTCGATTCGTACCCAAATATTACCAGTTGATTTCAATATAAGACTTGATGTTTTTTGCAAAATTTGACATAAATTGGATCAGAAGTTTTTTAATAATATTTTCTAAAGATTTCACTAGGCCGCCATTTTGTTCCGCCATATTGGATTTTTACCAAAATATTATCAGGTTATCCCCATATGATAAAGTAAATTGGGTAAGTAGTCTTTAAGCTATGCCGCGAACTGACAGACAGACCGACAGACGGACCGACGAAATTGAAAAAAACATGTTTTTTGGCACCTAGCGACGCTAAAACATAAAAATGTGTAAAATCTGAAAGGGTGATTTTTTCACGATAACAAACGTTTTATTTGGCCGCCATTTTGTTCGGCCATCTTGAATTAGTACCACTTTTTTACTAGTTGATCCCTATACCATAATTAGTTATGGCACACAATTTGAAATTAAACCATTAAGCAGTTATTTCAGGCTGAATTTTTAAATATTTAATTATGCCGCTATTTTGTTCCGTCATCTTGGATACGTACCAAAATTTTACCACTTGATTTCAACATAATTCTTGACGTTTTCTCAAAATTTGAGATAAATTGGATCAGTAGTTTTTTTGGAAATAGTTTTTTAAATATTTCACTAGGCCGCCATTTTGTTTCGCCATATTGAATTTCTACCAAAATGTTATCAGGTCATCCCCATATGACCCTTAATTTTTGAACAAAATTTGAAGTCAATCGGATAAGTAGTTTTTTAGCTACGCTGCGAACAGACAGACAGACCGACAGAATTAATGTATGTTTTTGTGAATATATATATATGTTTTTCGTCATCTAGGGACCCTAAAACGTGAAATCTAAAAAAATTTCGGAGAGTAATTTTTTCAGGATTACAATACTTCCCTTTTATGAGGGAGTAAAAATATGATTTTAGACTTATATAATAAGGTGGATCCGTCGGTATATAGAAAAAAAATCACGAAATAAAGATTGGCCATGACGTAAAAGTTGCTGCATTGAAGACAAAAATATTTATGTTTAATATTGCCAAAAGGGGCTTAAAATTTTTGTAAAAACGTAAAAATCTTAAAAGTTTTCTTCCTTTAATTTTTAATTGTTTTTAGATTATATTAAAATTGGCCAGTGTACGAGAGTTGCTTTATGAATTACTTAGTCTAAAAACAACAAAATTTCCGAAAAATGTGTATGTTTATTACTGCCTCAAAGTGCTTAAAATTTAACAAAAATTTAAAAATCCTTAAGTTTGTTTTTTGTTATGAACCATTAAAATCATACTTAAAAAGTTAAAAATCATTGTTAAATGCAGAAATTACTTAATTACTAACTAACTATTACTTAATTAATAACGGCGGTTATTGTTTGTTTACATTGCGTTGCTGCAATTGTTTTGTCTAGGTATATGATGTCCATGTTATCAAGTGATTTTTGGTATGTCCCATATTTGGCCTTGGACGAGATTTATCACGGGCCAGTTGACCATCTGCTGAAGACGTTTTATTATTAAAAACACAGTTAGACGTGTATCAAACATGTAATTTGGCTTTCATTCCTAGTTGATCAGCGTGCCAGAGTGAAATAGCTTAAAGCATACCACGGAAATTTCACACAAGTTCCAGGAACTGAATGACCTTAGCGCAATTGCCAAAACTTTGGAAAGATTTGGGGTTTCCTATAGAGCAGGAGCAGCGATTGTAACAGAAACACTACAAAATGTGGTCCTCGTTTCCGATGATTATTTATCCAATGTTTTCGACAGAAACAAAATACGCCGTGCTCTTGAAAAACAGAGAACGTGCTTAACTGAAATGTCCCTAACTTTGGGAAGTGACAACTTTACAGAACTTACGATGGAGAGTCACGAAGGAGGATCGTATTAGAAGAATATATGAGCTTGCTCAAGGAACCTACGATTGAATATATGAGGCACCTATTCTTAACATCTGAAAAGGCCACGATTATCAGCAAGAACATCGCAGACTTTTAGAAAGCAAAAATATCGATTGTGATAAACATAGTGTTGGGATGTGATGGGACTGTTGATATACTGTTGCTATCACAGGTAGCAAAGGAGGTGTTATAGAATATTTGGAAGTGAAATTAAGAAAACCATTACAATGGTGAATCTGTCAATTACATGCCAATGAGCTTCCCCTTCGTCGTTTGCTTGAGCATCTCGGATCTACTGAAGCTCAAAGCTTCACAGGATCTATAGGAAAAAGCTTTAACATGTATTGTACCTTTTATCGTTTTACATGGTAAGAAGTAATTGTAATAAAGTAGCTGTAACGATTTTAAATTATTTTTATTTTAATTGATACAGCTTAAAATGTTGTTATTAAATATATCTACAGGGGCGTCCTTAGAAATTTTAGTAAAGATGTATAAACAGCTGTAATTTTTTATGAAAGCAAGATATCAAGATGCGGTTTGGGCTGAAATTTTAATTAATTTTATTAATATTTTTTTTTTCGACAAGCTGCCATTTCTTCGGGAATGACAGCAGAGGCTTCAAACTTGGCAGTTGTAACCAGGGTCGGAAACCCTTCAAAATAAGGTATCACTCGACCCCCCTTTCCGTTTAACATTTTGGGGGTGAATCTCACCCTCGCTCAGAGGGTGATGTTGCGAAATTGAAAATAGGCGCAAAATATTTCCCCCTCAAAAGCAAAATCCGAGCGTTTTATTTTTTTTTTGTCTTGGCGACTTGTTATTTGGGGTGGAGACTTTTAATTGGGACACCCTGTATATATATATATATATATATAGATATTTATGTATATATTGATATTTATATATATATATATATATATATATATATACATATATATATATTTATATATACATATATATACATATATATATATATATATATATATATATATATATATATATATATATATATTATATATACCTTAGTTATATTATGTCGAAGTACACTTTATTTAACAGATCTATATCTTTTTTGTCATTTAGGACGTGTCTATTTTTTTTCTATCGACTCGTAAATTACCCTTTTCTTTTTATGTAATTCTGTTTTTAAAAATTTTTTTTGCTCAAAATCGAAAGTTAGATTATTTTGTTGTACTTCTTTTGATAATGCAGTATGTTTTTTTTTGTCGTATTTATGGGCATATATTCTTGACTGTAAATATTGTTGTGTTTGCTCAATATAAACGCCATCACAATCCTTGCATGGTACCTGATATACTATGTTTTTTTTAATTTTGAAGTTTTTGTCTTAAGTTTTGTGTAATCAAAGTCAAAGTCAAAGTCAAAATATGCTTTATTGTCTAAAGTAAAAAGTACTCATTGACAAAGCTATAAAAATAAATATGTTAACAATCAAAATAATAAATAAATGAATGGGCAAGAAAGAATTTGAGACAAGTATGATTAAATCACTGCAAAAAAGCCCAAAGTCAAATTCCCCAATAAAAGAAAATAATTATACAACATTAGTATAAAACTGCACAAAACATAAAAAAAAACTAAAAAAAGAAAAAAAAATATATCACATCACATTGAAACAATGATTATCAGTCATAATATATAACAACATAATACACAAGATTAAAAATTCAATAAACAGATTCATCCATACTATATCCTGTCCAACAAGTAAAAAAAAAAAAGAAACTAAAATAACATACTTAATACACTTAACATATGCAAGTCCTAAAGTATAATTATTAGTACAAAATATACACATATCATAAGAAGCATTAATTAAAATTCTTAGACAGAAATTCTTCAACACTATAAAAATCCTCAGAGATCATTAGATTCTTAACCCTAATTCTAAACAATCTGTAATTACTGATGCTTCGAATACTGACTGGGAGGTTATTAAACATCTTTTTCGAGGTATAAAAAATAGAATTTTTAGTTAGAGCTGACGAAGGTATAGGTAGACCAATATTGAAAGAGCTGCGGGTGCCCACCAAAGACGAGGTATGAATTCTGTCCAAATACTTTTTGTGCATCAGGCACACTGACTCCAATATAAACAGACCTGCTAAAGTCAGAATTTTTTTTGATTTAAATACAGGCCTACATGAATCACGAGGTTTCATGCAGAACAAATATCTTATAGAACGCTTCTGCAGGACGAAAATCGACCGAAATAAGTTATTGCAGCAAGAGCCCCAAAAACATATTCCGTATCTTAAATGTGCCTCGATAACTGAAAAATAGACATTCCTTGCCACTGTTTCGTTTAATTCATTTCTGACTGTACGAACGGCATAACATCCAGAACTCAATGTTTTGTACAAGTTATTAATATGTACCTCAAATTTCAATTTATTGTCTATAAACAATCCTAAGAATTTGTTTTCTGTCATGTTTTTCATAGTCTGACCATCAAACAAAATTTCATTTATGTGGCATTTAAAATTTAAAATGTTGGTTTTTGCCACATTAAATGACAGATGATTCGCTTTGCACCATTCTTGTATGTTACGCAGGTCAGACCTCACCATATCATTTAGAATGTCGGGATTCTTGTGATGCCATAAAATTGTGGTATCATCGGCAAATGAGGTGCACTGTCCGTTGCGAATGAAGGAAGGCAGCTTCCTCAGTAGTATCCTATGACAGACACAGTCAAAGGCCTTCGTCAAATCACAGAACACCGCCGAAGCCACCTCTCCCTCATTGAGACACAGATACAATTCTTCCATAAAATGAAAAATAGCATCATCAGTATTTCTGGAGAACCGAAAAAATGTTGATCCAATCAATTATACCCCCTAGGAGCCACTTGTATGTTATATTTAGAGAATAAATGTTTAAATTGTTCGGATAGCCCCTGTATATATAGCAGTGTCAAGTAAGTTTTCTTTCTTTTATTTGATTGAATTGTTTTTTGGTGACCCCAAGGTGTTGTAAAAATTATTGATCCTTTGTTTGAAAACCGAGTTTATTAAATGAGTAGGATATATATTTTTGTAAGAGCTTCTTTTGCTTTTTCGATTGATTCTTTTCGAAACTCGGGATCTGATAATTGGATTTCTCTATCTGCAAGGCCGATTATGACAGATTTTTTCTGAGTAAGAGGGTAATGGGATGAGTAATTTGTGTACCTACTATATTATATGTTCCTCTAAATTTTCAAGAACAAGTTATGCAACTACGCTAGATATACTTGAACCCATTGCACATCCCTCAGTCTATTTATATGTTTTATCTTTATATAAAAAATACGTGGAATCTAATGTTAGCTCTACGCTTCCATAAATTCGTCTAGCGGTATATCTGTGTATTTTTTTATATCATTCCATTTATTTTTTATTGTCTTTTGATAGATTTATTGGCACGTTTGTATATAGGGAAACTACATCTAAGGATATTAATACATGATTATGTGGTACATGGAAGTATTATTTATATTATTATATATTTATTTTTTCCTTAAAATGCGAGGAATCTTTAATATAGCAATTATTTTTGTTTATTAATTTTGAAATTATATTTTTTAAGAAGCTTGGCAAAGAATTGAAAGGGAATTCAATGCAAGATACAATAGGACGAAGAGGAATTCCCTCTTTATGTAGTTTGGGGAGCCCGTAGATTTTTGATGGAAGAGCATTATTAATTTTTAATTTAGAAGCAGTATCGGGTATAACCTTTTTTATTCCACTTCTCTATGAGTTCGTTTTTTTTTCTATATGGTCTGATTGGATCGATTTTGATTTGCTTCTAGGTAGTGGTGTCATTTAGTAAATTATTTATTTTGTTATCATATTCCTGTGTCTCCATAATGACAGTATTATTTGATTTGTCAGGTTTTAAAATAGTCAAATTGGGATTTATTATTCAGTTCTTTATTTTCAAATTTAAGATTATTTTTGTTTTTAAAATTCATTAAACTATTGCAACTTATGGTTCTCAATTCGTCTTTTGTTGAGGTGTTAAGGTTAGAAATAGAGGTTTCTATGTTCAAAATTATATCAGGCGTGTTCAATAGGAACCGCAAAGTTTGGTCCTAAACTTAAAACTTCGTAAGCATATTCATGGATTTCAATATTTGTTAGGTTTTCCACCTAAAGATTGTGTAAGTTTGTGTGATTTTGTTTGATATTGCCGCGAGTCTGTTTATTTTATTTATATTTCTTTCCTTACATTTTTAAAAAAATATTTAGTTTCGACCAAGCACGTATTCTTTAAATCTCAAGATACATTAGTTGGTAGCATTTGTTTTAGATTTGTCTCTATTTTTAATAAGTCACATTTTATTTTTCCTAATTTAATTATAGTGTAGGATATTAATAAGGTTAAAGTTTCTCTTTAAAAACGATTTAGGACAGATGTTGCAAATTTACGTTTCAGGTTTACATTGACAAAGGATATATGATTTATACTAAAATTTAAAAAGGTTGGTGTAAGCTGTTCGGTTTTCCAACGTAGAAGAAAAATCTTTCTGTTCCTAAAATTTGCATTTATGTCAAGAATTTGAAGTAAGTTTCCATTTGTAAGACTGTATATCTCTCGTATGAATTCTCCATATCCTGATAACAAAACATATTTTCACCCATGTTTTTGTATATTGATATGGTAAGAGTTTCTTGACCTTCCTTTTATATTGTTAATATTTATAATTTTCTTCGGTATAGGTCCGAAAAAAAAAACTTGTGACTTAGGTATTAGTGATGCCACATATATTGTCAATTTCCCCTCACTTCTATTCCACCGATGGGTTATTTTGTTTGAAAATAATAAAATTTAATTTTTTTCATGGTGAGTCAAAAGAAACAAGAGTTTTTATTGCAAAATATGGGTGTTCTTATATATATATATATATATATATATATATATATATATATATATATATATATATATATATATATATATATATATATATATATATATATATATATATATATATATATATATATATATATATATATATATATATATATATATATATATATATATATATATATATATATATATATATATATATATATATATATATATATATATATATATATATATATATATATATATATATATATATATATATATATATATATATATATATATATATATATATATACATATATAGAGGGAGAGACTGACTAGTTGAGAAGAAAAATGAAAACCTTAGGTTAGTGGGGATGCAGTTTATGTATATAAAAAGACAAATAAAGGTGTGGAACCCTTTACTGTTTTGTCTTTTGCTTTGGGATCAATTTATCCCTTTCTCAGGACTTTTCTACAATCGAACAAGTTAGAAACTAACTAATAAATATAATACGTTTAAACTCACCAATGTGGGTTTGCTATTGAAACAAAAACAACCTGAAGACGACACACATTTAGTTGCACCAAATCATTATACTGTTTATTTAAAAAATTTTAAAGTAGAAAGGTTAATAGGGAAATAAGAATTTTTTAAAAACATGTCCATCATGGGACTTCATTTTGTTAACTGAAACACGTTTTTTAGAGGAATTTTAAACGCGAAAATAGAGGGGACATAAGTGAGAGAGATGCAATATTATTTTTAACAAGAAGAAAGAAATAGAGAGAGCATACTAAATTGGTAGTTGGAAGGCACAACATAGAATGATGACGGGTTGCTTATCTTACAGTAGTGTGTATACAATGCTAATTCGATCTAATTTGCGAAAATGTGTACATAGTAATATGATTATTTTACAATGGAAATTAATTAAGAGGATAAGTGTGAAAAAGTATGATAGTTGTGCTGTAATAATTGTAAAAACAATAAATCGACCCAACAATAGCAATTTAAAAATAAGATAGGGAATAATGTATGTAATAATATTAGTTACAATGGTATATATGATATGTATAATATAGACATTTATGAATTACTCATCGGGGGAGGGAGCGTCCAGACACTGAAATTTGTTTTTTTGTAATGTTAAGATATAACTGTATATGGAGCTGAGGTTTTGGGTGTCGCTCTTTTTATTTATGACTGGGTGTTGAAGATTTATATGTATCATTTCGAGAGAAATGCTTTTGTAATAAGAGGATGCTTTATCCAAAATCTCACCGCCACTCCAGTTAAGGGAGTGGTTTTCCTTAATGAAATGTTCACTCAGTGCGCGGGACGGAACCCCTCTCCGACAGTCGCTCTTACGTGGTGTGGAATTGCATATCATTCATCCTTAGCGGCTTCAGTAAGGTTGGGCAAACTTCAACGATCACTGCTCTTGTCCTATGTGCGGTAGCATTATCGTCTATGAATAAAAAATTTGGAGCTACAGCACCTTGCCAAATGCGAACAACCGGGTCCAGGATATGCTCTATGCAAATTTGACCAGTCATCGTTTTGGGTATAGATATCAAGGGCGTTCTATTATTCCACATCAAAACATGGTTGTACCACCTTGATATCGTAGCACTATCCTAGCTTCTCGTTCTGGAACTCGCTAAACGTGAACCCGTCGGTCATCGGACATTAAACCAATTCATCGGAAAACATTACATTTTTACATCGATTGATGTTCCAATGGCGATGTTCGATACATCAATTTAACCTTGTCCGTTTCTACAATTGTGTAAGTTTGAGAACTCGCAGGGGTCTTCTGTTTCTCAAGCCTATTTCATGTAGCCGTCTTCAAATTGTTTCAGTTGATACCTCGTGCTGCCTGAATTTGTTCCTTTATAACTGTCGATGTTGTTGTTGGATTCCTCCTTGCCAGTATTCTAATAAAACGATCTTGATTTGCGCTTCCAATGCCTTCGAAGTCTATTTTCAATTGAACTAGTCTCAATATATCTGGAATAAAATCGAGTGACATTACTCTAGTTAATCCCTGTTTTTTCGGCCACATTCTTCTGCCTTCTACCACTCTCCATTAAACCAGCAGAAATTCTAGGCATTTTTAACTTTTTGTAGTTAAGTTGACAATATCAAAAAATTCACCTTACAGGTCGATTAGTTTGTTTATTGACTTTTAGATGGGCAAACTGATTCCGTTAGAAATCCGTGTGGGCAAATGTGGACATCATGATTTCACCCTCCCTGTACTAAAACTGCAAATTTTTAAACAATGTGATGGTATACAGTAGTTCTGAAATTAGCGCCTTTTTACTTGATACCTATACCAAAATATATAAAAAATAATAATGCAAACACTAAATTTGGCAACACTGTTTATGAAGTTAAAATTAGGAGTATATTTCTAGGTATTCAAAAATGTTCAAGGCCAAAGTGTATTTTTAATTAACTCTAATTCTCAGTTATGATTTAGTACTAAGTGTATATTTTTTTATTCACCTTGTATTAAAAATTAAAGTTTCAAACTAGGTGATGTGGTACAGTAAAACTTTACGTTTCCGTAGCATATGAAAAAATTAAATCTGTATGCCCCGTCTCTTTTTGGCAGCCATATTAAATTTTGGTTTATTTACAAGTTCACGTAACTTCTAGTTTTCCTGGTACAACACAAAAAAATCTCTTTCGATTCAATTTAGCTCTGTCTAGGCCTTCAAAAAGTAGAAGGACTGACCTATCAGGAAAAAATAAGTTTGTTAAACTCGGTTGAATAACAACAAAAATATATGCATTTGAAATTAACTCAGTGATGCATTATAAGTGTTGACTATAGTCTAGACTGCCGAGGAATTATATATTCGGTCAAGCGTATATAGATATAATTAAAGTCAGGCAGTGTGGAATTTAAAAACTGACATTATCTATACAACTACAATAAAAACTCAATTACTCATAAAAACAAAATTTTCGTTAACAAAGGGGAAGTTATATTAAATTAGTGTTAATAAATGGACAGAAGTAAAACCAAAATATTTCTTTAACGGGTATTAAAAATTTTTGAAATTATAATTCGAGGCCCTATCAGGAAAGCGCAGGATCTCTCTAGCAGAATTTGAGCTTGCCGGCAAGCTCTGGATACGAGCCGTTTGCTGGATCACCTCAGTTCGCTCGTGAATTCCCACCCTATCAAGACCTGTCCGGACACAATCCCATCGCTCTCGTCTGACACGCTTCTTCCAAACTTCCGAATCCGAAAAGTTATTTGGCCTGGTAAGTAAACAAAAAGGCTTTCGTTAGATTTGTGTATTTGCCCTATTTTTGACCTGCTAATTCCGTTTTTCTTGTATAGCTTTACTGGCCTTTAAACTTTTGAGAAACTTTGGTCGCGGGCGCTTTAAAAGTTATGAAAACTTTTTGATGTATTTCAAATTTTAAACAGAAGCTTTTATTTTGCTAGATGGTGAATTTTAAACAGAAGATTATTTTTTGACAAAGCTTTTATATTTCAGTGCCAACATAATCTTTACAGTTACAACATACATCTTCCTGTTATTAAATAGCGAACTGCGTGCTAATTAGTCGCGCGCGCTCGATATAATATATTGCATTATTTTTATTTAGTCAATTAAAATTAGATATAACGGTGTATTGGATATAATGGCAATATAATAATTTTAAGTAAACAACAATTTTGGAACTAATATTAAAAATACAATTAGAACTAAGCGGAACCTGAAATTGTATATTGTAGGATAACGTTGATAAATATTCTGGGCATAAGATCAGTGGTGTAATAATGAATCCAAGAGCCTGTATTCCAGTGCTAAATGAACCAAGTGGTTCCAGAGTTGCAAACGTTTATAATAAATTAATATAGTTTGTTCTATTTAACAAAATTGGTTGGTTATTGCTTTTGCTGAGCCATACAAGATTAAACAGTTTACAAATAACTATATATTTTTGGAATTATAAAATTATATAGAATTTCGTCAGAAATTTTAAACCCATTTCGCATTTCTTTCGTGCTTGTTTTATTTTTTACTTGATTTATTTTTAATGAATTTTCCAACTTTTTTTTTTTTTCTGTTCGTAGTTTACTTACTACAATTTAAATAATAATTAGTTAATTACACCAAAAATGACTAGTAGTTATGAAGAACTGGACGAGTAATTCGTTGTTGAATTAGATTGTATTGCTAATGCTCTCGTTCTCTTATATTTTGATGATAAATAAATATAGATTTAAAGTCATTTTAGGAGATGTTGCATATAGTTGAACTAACAATTTTCTTTATAAGAATTTTATAGTACGGTACACGATGGCTCCTGGAATAAGACAGATACCCTGTTGAAAAGGGCCCACTTTTATAAAATATTTTATTAGTATTAGATTTGGGTAAGAAAACTACCGAATCGTTAATAAAAATTCATATGAACACCATTAAATAATGTTATTAAAATTGTTTTATAGCCAACCCTTAATAACACAACTTTCATTGGACTAGACAGCTTTATAAGAATATTTTGTAAATAGCATATATGCGACCCATCTGTTTTGAGTATATTTATATCACAAGAAAGGGAGCATTTTGATAGCAATTTTATAACTGTCTATACAAGAATATAGGAATTATGGGTTATCCTAAAGATAGATTCCACAAAACCTTAAAAGAGCGTTTTTATTTTTTAACACTGAATTGAGCATCAGCAATACAATTATTGTTTAGAGAATAAATTCCCACGTTACATACCTATTGTGGTTAATATTATTATAACTATGGTGTAATAACTATGAAGGAACGAATCCATAATGGCGCTAGATTATTAGAAATTTAAATATGAAAAATTTTATAGGGTAAAAATATCCATTGCACCGCAAAGTTTTCTGTCATTATATGTATATGTTTATGATAAAGCATAACATTGTATTTTGTAAGATATAATTGCTAAATATTCTGGGCGTAGGATACAGTGGTGTAATAATGAACAGCTACAAAACGTTTGATAGGCTGGATTAAATGTGCTTAAATTTGTATGCAGAATTAATGAATCCAAAAAAATAGTTTGTTCTATTTAATAAAATTAGTGGGTTATTGTTTTCGCTTTGCCATACAAGTTTAAACACTTTACAAATGACTATATTTTTTTGGGATTATAAAATTATATAGATATACAGTAAAAACATACTATAATGAGGCAAATCTCGTCATAGATGTTGAATCCATTTCGCTTTTCCTTCGTGCTTGTTTTTATATGAATTTTGTTTTGCGATAAGACTGTAACACTAGTTTTCTAAAGTTCTGGTTTAAAAATAGTAATAGTAGGTCTGTACTTTTATTTTGCTATATACTTTTTTAAATAATTCACATAAATGAATTTTTCTTGTGTTTTTTTTTCTGTTCGTAGTTTACTTACCTCAATTTGAATAACGTGTATTTATGTTGTTTATCAAACGTTCAGCACTCTTATTGTGCCACAGTCTCTCGAATTTCCGGCTGTTTGCCGTTATACACCACCGTCTTTTTACGACTCGAGAAATATGCAGGAAGCCATTCCTGGCACTTGCCACGAAATCCATAAGTGTCAAGTGTACGCAACAGCACTTCATGATCTATGCTGTCGAACGCTTTTGTGAGATCACAGAATACAGTCGCTGCAATCTTGCCATCACTGAGTGTAACATACAACTTCTCTAGGAAAGAGAATATGACATTACTCGTATTCTTATCATTGAAAGCCCAATTGAGAAATACTAATTATATTATGTTTACTTAGAAAGTCAATCATACGTTCTTTCACCAATCTATCAGCCAATTTAGTGTCGGAAGAAATGCGATTGGTCGGAAGTTGACGGAAAAGCATTATTCTGAATGTGTGAAAATATGTAGATGGAAACACCATCACGTTCCGAAGGATTCTTAGTTCCACCTTACATACACCCCTTGTAGATATTGTCGAGGATTTTAGTACTCTAGCCACGTACTATAGCAGCAGTATTTTTGTTTATTAGTAGCCATTGTGAGTTGTCCGTCAAGACATTTTTTTACCACTCTAATTCTTAAGTAGGGTATTTATTAAATTTGCGTGAGAAACCTCCAGATTATATAAAATATTTTCAGATGCAATGAATACAACGCATATTATGTGAAGATATCCTTAACCCTTTGGTAGGCCATGGTTTGTTATGTTTCATTTTTATTTTTTGAATTGCAAAGGCATTATTAAATTTCCGTAATAAAATGTCGTGGAAAGTTTCAAGAGAGTTTATTGATTTCAGGACCGTATTCCAATTGGCTGTGCAAATAGTTCCGAAAACCTATTATAATCCTTTTGTGTATATAATTTACCCACACGTATTAACAGCTTTGGTTTGAACAATGTGAACTTAACTTCACATAAAACGCCTCCTGTTCAGACAAGCTTGCACTCATTAAATGTGTCTCAACTTTGTCTTTATTTAAGGTAGAACATATATAATCAATTAGCGTTGATGAAGTAGGTAGTAGTAGTAATAGAGTAGGCTCTTTTACATGCATGTACGAATTCGGAGACTTTAAAAGGTTTGTGAGTGACTGGATATAAAATCCTCTATCCTTTTTACCTCAGAAATTATAGAAGTTAGGAAAAAATCAGTACGAAGTTTCTTGGTTTAACTTATATTTTTTAAATTTTATTTCTGGCATATATACAGGGTGCTTAGTTTTTTGCACCAAGTATCGACTTTCCTATTTTAAACAGGACACCTCAAATCTGGATACTTTTTTGAGTTTCTCGTTACGTTTTAGCTCGACTTTTTTAAGAATGCTACTTACCCTCTTTTGCTGTTATGGAGATATCGGCATTTAAAAAAAATATATATGATCTATGTGTCCACCGTTTTAGGCTATACATGTGGTGTATATAATGTCTACTTTTCTTTCACCTTTTGCTACAGAATCCTCCCCATTAAGAAACTCCATTTGCATTCTAATAATTGTAATCCCCAATCCATACAAATTATTGCTTCGAGTTCGATAAAAGCGATCTTTCAATGTACTTCAGACGAAGTTACGTGGAGTCCGATCCGGGCTTCTAGGTAGCCATGGTCGTTTCCGTTTGGTCATATCCACGCTACCAAATAGTTGATCAGAAAATCCCTTACTGACATTTTCTTCGATATCCAATAAAAGCATTTTTAGGTTCTCAAAAAATCCAGATTTTCTTGATCATTTAAATGTCGGTCAGGAAATATGGGCCCTATTATATATCTTTATATATCCCAGCAAAATAGCGTACCAAACATGAACAATTTATCGATCTTGCTTTGGAAATGTTTTATATTTTTTCGGGCTCCTCGAGACCAAAAATGAGTATTTTTTCAATTAAATACACCTACCGTAGTAAATATAGCTTAATCTGTCAAACAAATTCGTGCAAAACTGTTGTTTTTGAACTGACGAGCCATCATTAAAGAACAAAATTCTAATCGTCGTTCATAATCTTCGCGCTACAACTCTTGCGACTTTGTAAATTTATATTCTTTTTACCCGTTTATAGCTATGGAAACTTGCATCCAAATATCCAAATACCTGTTGGCATCACTGAAACAATTTTCTAGCATTTCTTCAAAACACAGAGCAATATTTTGCTCTGTTTTTTCTGTTAAAACATTTCGGGCTTTCTATTTCTTTTTATATTTTACATCACCGTGATTTCGTTAATTCCGTTTAATTCTCGGAAAAATCAATTTTTCCAGGAATCCTCCTTCTTGGAAATGATTGCTGACAAGCTCTGATTATACGAGCAATACTTTAATAGGCCATGGTTTGTTATGTTTCATTTTTATTTTTTGAATTGCAAAGGCATTATTAAATTTCC
This sequence comes from Kuschelorhynchus macadamiae, assembly GCA_030620095.1. Lineage (NCBI taxonomy): Eukaryota > Metazoa > Arthropoda > Insecta > Coleoptera > Curculionidae > Kuschelorhynchus > Kuschelorhynchus macadamiae. The sequence goes on along the minus strand of JAUTXW010003650.1, from coordinate 596,213 downwards.
GTAATAAAATGTCGTGGAAAGTTTCAAGAGAGTTTATCTTGCTTTGGAAATGTTTTATATTTTTTCGGGCTCCTCGAGACCAAAAATGAGTATTTTTTCAATTAAATACACCTACCGTAGTAAATATGGCTTAATCTGGCAAACAAATTCGTGCAAAACTGTTGTTTTTGAACCGACGAGCCATCATTAAAGAACAAAATTCTAATCGTCGTTCATATCTTCGCGCTACAACTCTTGCGACTTTGTAAATTTATATTCTTTTTACCCGTTTATAGCTATGGAAACTTGCATCCAAATATCCAAATACCTGTTGGCATCACTGAAACAATTTTCTAGCATTTCTTCAAAACACAGAGCAATATTTTGCTCTGTTTTTTCTGTTAAAACATTTCGGGCTTTCTATTTCTTTTTATATTTTACATCACCGTGATTTCGTTAATTCCGTTTAATTCTCGGAAAAATCAATTTTTCCAGGAATCCTCCTTCTTGGAAATGATTGCTGACAAGCTCTGATTATACGAGCAATACTTCTGTTATTTTTTACACAATACTCGAATAAACCTAATTTTTCTTGCCCAGAATACATTTTCTAAAAATAACTTTAAACTGTTGAATTACTTGAATTAAACTTGCAGTTTGACACTTTGTTAAGACGCCCCTTCCTTTTCATGGTATTTGAAAAACTGTTCTCAAATATTCAAAAATATCTAATATATTTAATCAAATTACATATACGTCGCTGTAAATCAAGTACACATCTAAAATCAATTCAAATAAAAATTTAACCCCTGCTAAAGTTCCAAGTTATCTTCAAAAACTATCAAAACTTATTTCTATACCCTCTGAATACAAGTTCTAACTCATCAAATTTCATTTAAGTCCGCTAAATCAATCCTCTAAGCAAAACTGTTCAATGTTACTTCCGCGAAATTCAGCCGAGTATCACCTCAAAGAATACCATGAAAAATATCTACATATAAAAACAACTTTTTTGCATTCAACAACACATAAAGCCGTTAAATACATGTCAAGAGAGACCGCTAGTATAAAACAAATACTTAAAGACTAACATCAATGTCTATCTATTTCCTTACTACCAAATCTCAGGTAAGAAAGGCAGCGACTGAACAATTCTAGAAATAAATCCTAAAACACGTCCACGTATTAATAAAATATTATTCTTGTCTATGTTACTCTTTACTATTCACAATTTTGTGTATCCTGTTTGGAATACAATTTATAAGATATATATTTAAAGCCTTTCTAATTATGCAGGCGAAATGTAAGGCTTTTAATCTCATTTTTCTTGTATCTCAAAGAATAACCAGAGATGGCACGGCAGATAAGCACCATGGTCTTAGTAAATTCACCTCGGTTTTTTTTTGACAAACCCGTGTATAGCCATCGCAACATCGCATGTCACATGAATGGAAACAAGAGGTGGGAAAAATATGCTTATCTTTCTAAACGTTTTAGATTCACAAGTTCACAGTTCAAAAGTGTAGTTCGCTGAACTCGTCTATCGTTATATTTCTTTATTGAAGTAATTTAGTTTAATGCCGCAAGCGTAGTGGTAGCTAACAAATGTTTGCCTTTACATATTCTATGAAAGGATTTTGTTAATCTTTCTGTTGTATAGAGTGATACATATTTTTAGTTAAAACGACAATGTGTTGTTTTTCTATTGGATCTAAGTAAATCCAACGTACATTGTTGCTGATATGTTCCATTTGAGATTTGTTCCACTAGTTAAGTGATATATAGTGAGGACAAAAAGTCCGTTGTCCCCGTCTAACTTTTGAACGACTCGGTATATTGCAACGAAATTTGGAATGATAACATATGACCAAATTCTCAATTTTTTGAAAAAATGACAACTTTAATTGTCAAGAAGACAGCTGGGCGCAGTTTCGAAACTTTTTTTTATGGAAGGAGGGGTTGAGTGATACATCGTTTTAAAAATCAACCCCCGATTTTAAAAACATTTAATCAGCAGTTATCAAATGATGACCAATAACAATTTTAAATTTGATTTTCTGATACGTGGTTTCGTGCTGCACTTTTTTCCACCAAGTGCAACAATTAATTGTCGTTGCCTTGCTTTTCTAATATTTGACATCTTGAAACGTGCTTTTCAAAGCAATTTCTCAGTTTTTGTATAAATAAAAATAATAAGCCATTGCTTTCTTTTCCGTATTGTTTAAATAACTGTTATTTTGATTAGAACAAACTTGCCTGGAATTTCATTTCGTGTAAGTTTAAATTTTGTAGAAAGTAGTCAGTCACAGAAATTTTGCAGACAGACAATGATCAGTATAGTGATATTGACGTTGAGCATGAAGTGTACAAATAAAGCATTTTTATTACGAAATTAAAGGAAAATAGAATTATGTTTAATAAGTCGCAAATACAAAAAACAAATAAATAAAAAAGAAAAACAAAGTGCCTTACAAATAATTAAACAATGCAAGAAAAATTGTAACCTTTCTCTTAAAAATAAAAAAGTCGTAAATAAAATAAGCAATATGAAAGATAAAATAAGCAATATGAAAGTAGAAGTGAAAAATGTTATTTAATTGAAATGGCTCGCTCGTTCGTTAGAAGATAAAACCGAAGCAGTTATCATCTTTGGCAAAGCTAACCGCTTACCATGCTGCAGTTCGCATCTTCAATGAAATTCAATTCAATGAATGAAAGTATTGTCCAAATTTCAAGTAACAGGGACCGTTAAAGGTACCCCAAGATCTGGGAGGCCCAAAATGAGCGAAAACGTGAAAGTTCGGGTCGTAGCTGAAATGGTCGTAAATTCTAGACAACACAGCAACAAGCAAGTAGCTGAGACATGCAATATTTCGCGTTCATCCGTTAAGAAAATTTTAAAATCCGATAAATTTCATCCTTATAAAATGATAATTGTCCACGAATTAACTGAAGATGACCCTAACAGGCGACATTATGGCAGAAAGGATCACAGCCAATCCCAATTATCTGCGCCATATTTGTTTTAATGATGAAAGCACCTTTTTCCTGAATAGAAAAGTCAATACTCAGAATTGTAGATATTGGAGTGAGGAAAACCCCCATACGTTTGCATACTAGGACATACCCAGTTCAAAAAATAAATATTTAAGCGGGTATTTTGGATGACCACATGATATGTCTCATATTTTCTGAAGGAAATTTAACCGGCCCCACATATCTTCGAATGCTGCAGGATACCATCACTCTACTAATTGATGATATTACTCAAAACCCACATGAGTTCAACTTTGGCATTACGTTTCAAAAGGACGGTGCTCCGCCACATTATTTTAAAGACACTAGAAATGATTTCGATGCTACCTATTCCGAATAGATGGATTGGTCGCCGAGGTCCGACAGAGTGACCAACTCGCTCGCCAGATCTTACACCCCTTGATTATTTTCTATGGGGCTATATGTAACATCTTGATTAATCAAAAATTGATAGTGTCGTTACCTTTGTGACTAGATTGTTAAATAAAGAAAGTATTAAAAAAAATAAACTCTCCTTAATATCTGGAGAACTATGCATACTAGGTATAATTATTGTTATATTAAGTAAAATTAAAATTTCATGTAGGATGCTAAAATCTTATAATACATAGGGTATTACATTAGAGATTTTTGATAGTCCGGCGTTCAACCATACGCCGTAATATAACTAAGTATTTTTTTAGTCGTAAGTCTAACAAGAAAATTAGCCTCTGGTTTTTGGACTTTCTATTTTTTGAACTTTTTAAAACATCCGTTTTTCGATATCATTTTTAATGCAAACATCTCCATACCGGTAAAAGATATGTATATAGCATTCTTAACAAAAACGAACTAAAATTAAACGGGAAATTTAAAAACGTATCCGGATATAGGGTGTCCTATTTAAAATAAGAAAATTGATACTTGCTACAAAGAAACTAACCACCCTGTATATATGCCAGTAATAAAAATAAAAACATAAGTAAAAGCAAAGAACTTTCGCATTCAATTTTTTATAATTTCTAGGATAAGGGGATAGAGGATCTCACTCTGGTCACCCTGTACACGTGACTTATTCAAAAGTGTTAGAGCTATATATGCAGTAGCCTTGACAAAAGAAGCTCCAACTTGTGTAAGAAAAAAAAATGGAAGTCAGGTGGCTTGTACAAACAAATAATATAAAAATTTAGCTTAGACGAATCGACAATGGAAAATTCAAATTCCCTTTTAACCAATAAAGCATTAGATGTATATAATCTACAAAGAAATATAAATAAGAAAATTTTGACGAATCAAAATCATATAACGAGGTAGAGTGGTTCATGTACACTAAGCCAATGTTCTGTCAAAAACAAAAAAAGCAAAAAATGTGAATTCGTCATACTATCCAAAAATAAACAAGAAACTGTGTTACAAATATCGTGTCATTATTAAGAAAACAATATGAATAGTGGTGGAATTTGTTACTAGGCCAATTTTGTATCTGTTTTCATAAAAAAAAAAAGATTATTTAAATTCAAATTTGTGATGGATGGATATTTTCGAAAAATTTTTTCATGCTATACTGAATTAAATCTTCTTCTATGTTAGTAGAAATCTAAACCGTGAACCCTGATCCATCTTTATACGTCAACAGAAAAGTTGCCCGCTTTCAGTGTTAGGTTGCTGATATACTAATATATCGGTTATCATATAGCTCGGGTAGACGAATGTATTCACTATAAATTGATTGGAAATGAATTAATATTTTTTTAAATTAAAAAATAAAACACTTTTTCAGCACAAAACAAATACATGCAAGTTCATGTTTTTCTTATTTTAACATAAAAATGAACGTAAAAATGTATTACAGTTACGATTAAATAATTTTCAGATATCGGGTTCAAAATATAAATAAAATAATACAATATGTGATTGGTGGTGGATGTATGGGGATCTCGCAAACTATATGGGATTGAAAAATGGTTAAATAGGGAAAATTTTAGACAGTTTTCTTACTAACTTAATGCCATCCAAGAAATAATTGAAAACTATGTATTTTCTTCAAACTGTCATATCTTTATTGTTGTTAAATATTTTTAAAAATCTATGAAAACATTCTTAGGTGGAAATTAATTCCTTAATTAAACTTTGATGCCAACGTATTAGATCTTTTTTTATTTTTATTTTTATCAACCTTTCGTTTTATTATGGTTGCAATATTGGATTTTCTGCTAGTTGATAAGTACAAAATTTCAACTTTTCAACGATGCAAAACACTTGGACAAAAAACATTAAATTACTGCAAAAACGCAATAAATAGTTTGGACATGAAAACATCCTGCAACAAATCGTAAAATATCTTTAGCGCTTCTCAATACAATTATCGCAGAAAAAAAGACATAACATTAGTAAAACTTTTTTTAAATGGGTTGGTAATAATGTAGCAGTTGTTTGAAAATGTTTAAGCCTGTGACAAAATCGATAAATATTAAAGCTAACCTTGTAAAATATCATACACCTACTAAATTTCTCCATGAAAATAAAATGGAAGGCTAGTGTGTTACTTTAGAAATGAAAAAAGCCGATGGCCTGTAACTATTATCTTAAGAGGCAACTACCTAATAAAAGTTACTTCTTAAAGCTTGTCACAAATACTTACCGAATTTTTGGAGTTTTGAACAACCTGGGTCAAAAACATGTGAATGGTAATGAAAATCGAACCGAACTTTCATAAAAATGTTAGAAATATACAAATATATATATATATAAAAAAAAATAAACAACCATTACTGAGTTACGAAAACTGCTTTAATTTATTCTTATGATCATGAAATTTCAGAACAAAACGAAAATATACTAGAAAATGAAATAATACCAGCAATTAGAGACGTGGTTCCATTTAATCAATCAAATAATCGATGGTTTCAACAGAGTGGTTACCCCGCTTATAATTGTAGGAAGGTACAAATCAATTTAAGTTAGACTTTCCATGAAATAATAACTTTTCACAGTGACCCAGTACCTCATCCGGCTAACTCCCACGAGCTTACCCCTCTAAACTTTTACTTATGGGGATATGTAAGAAATGAAATATATAAGAAAGTTGTCTAAAACTTTCTCTATTTAACCGTTTTTCTATTCCTTATAGTTTCCGATATCACCATCAATTTTGGAAACACTGTATCACAATTTTAAAACTTTATTTCTCTATTTTAGGGGAACTTTTTAATATATTATATATAATAAACAATTTTGGAAATTATTACTTTAAAGGCGAATTTAATATCATCACATATTTTCTATATCCTTTATATATTATTAATAATATATTACTCAAGAAAGTAAAAGTGTCATGTTTTGCTATTTGTTCACTTGTCCCCTAACATTATAAAAGGTGACTTTTATTAATCAATAACTCTCCTTTGTCTCCGATTTTATCCAGAGTTCCTGAAGTGTCAGTTTCGTCTCCTTGATTATTTATATACTGGCGCTCAGTCGAAAGATACCAAAACCCTCGTGTACTCATTTTAATTCTGTAGATGAAGACCGACAGAAATTGATCCTCGCATTTCTCATGACAATTTCATTTGTAAATTTTAAACATGTTAATAAACAGGGCGTTAATTAATGTGTTTAAACCCATATTGTTATAAAGATAAAGTCTAGAACAAACTGTTAAATAGAGAAACTGGAGGATGAAGAAGTGTACATTTTAAAATAAAGTCTAGAACAAACTGTTAAATAGAGAAACTGGAGGATGCAGAAGTGTACATTTTAAAAATATTTTAAAGTGTAAGCAGTATTTATCAAAGTATGACGAAACCAACTTTTATTTTTTTTCTGGCCACAATTTTTAAAATTATAGTTTTACAGCAATTTTTGCTCTGATTCAAAGAGAAAGTAGTTTGAGATAGAGATAAATAAATTCCCTGTTTTATATTCACTTTTTAAAAATGTCAGATTTCAGGCACTCGAGGCAAATTATCAAACATAGTCTAAAATATTTAAAAAACAAAGCCAGATTTCAGTAAGTTCGTAGGAAAGTTGTACTGGGCCAGTTTACCTTAATTAGACCTTTCAACACTATTTTTGATATGGTTTTATTGCGTATTTTCTCTATAAAACCAATATGTTTTTCTTCGATAACATTTCTGGGCGATGTGGTGAATGCGCCCTATATTTTCATAATTCCACTGGAAACTCATCGCGCCATCTAACGGTAAAGGCAGAACAAGCTCTGCCGGGCCATCTAGTAGTCTTAAATCTAAGATAGGTAAATGTAACTAATATTTTCCTATCTCCAACCATTCTAGTTTCCCATTAAGGCAAACATTTATAGTTAATGTTTGTTGACAAACTGTAGTTTACCATCACATTACTAATTTCCTTCTTCAGACTAGTTTGTATTTAAACCCCTACATTTTTTATAGTTAACTTAAAAAAGGTTTGTGTTCGCGGCATACCTATAACACTACTTACCCCATTTACTTCAAATTACGTTCAAAAATTACGAGCCATATGGAGATGACTTAGCAACAATTTGGTAAAAATCCAATATGGCGAAACGAAATGGAGGCCTAGTGGTTTGTTAAAAAAGTATAACTAAAAAACTAATTATTTAGTTTACCTCAAATTTTGGACAAAAATCAATTGTTACATAGGAATGATTTTAGTACAAATCCAAACTGGCAAAACTAAATGGAGGCTTAATACTTATTAGATTGATTTCAAATTTTATGCCGGGATAAAGTGATATACAATATGTCGGAAGATAGGAGCAAAGAGGTATAAATGATCAATAATTTCGTAGCCGAAATGTGACGTTTTGTATTCTAGACCTACTTGATTAGAAAGTGATTTCAATCATATTTCATCAAGCAGGCCTTGACAGGGACGATTTTTTGAGTATGTATTATTATGTAAAACAGATCGAGAAATGTTATAAGTAAAAGTTATTTAGAATTGAACATTAAGCGTACATGTCGAAACTTAAAGAGATCGAGCGACTAGGATTCACTGTGTATAGAAAAATTGGAAAAATTGTGGTACGAATTTAAGATGACCGAACAAAATGGCGGATAAATAAAATATTTACAAAATCAACATTAAAAAGTTTTCTTTTTCAATTGACCTCAAATTTTGCACAAAAATTAGTTTTGATATAGAGTTTATCCCGATATCTTATAAATAAATTTTGGCAGGAATTCAATATGACGGCACAAAATGACAATCTAGTGAATTTTTAAAAAATCAGTGCAAAAAACTACTTATTGAATTTATTTTTAACTATATCCAAAAATCAATTTTTCATAGGAAGAAACTAGTAAAATATTGGCTCTAATCCAATACGGTGGAGTAAAATGGCGCCGAATAAAAATGTTTAAAAACACACTATATATGTGTTATTAAATGACTATCTGTAAAACTCAATTGGGTCACACTTCACTATTGCTGATAGTGAAGAAAATATTCGTAGCGTTCGATATTACTCTCGAGATTATTTCAGATCTTTACGTTTCAGGGTCCCTAGATGCCGAAAAACATATTTTCTCAATTCCGTCGGTCTGTCGATTTGTTAGTTCGCGGCATAGCTAAAAACTACTACAATTGACAAATTTTGGACAAAAACTAAAGGTCACGTGGGGATGACTTGGTAATATTTTGGTAAAAATCGAATAGGGCAAAACAAAATGACGGCCTAGAAATGTTAAAAAAATTATTACTTGTCCAATTTATCTCAAAATTTGCACAAAAATCAGGTATTATGTAACAATCCACTGGCAAAAAGTTGGTACGAATCCAAGATGGAGAACAAAATGACAGCTTAATAAAATATCGAAAAATTCAGCCTGGAAAAACTACTTAACTAATTGTGATATAGAGATGAACTCGTAAAACTACTAATTCAAGATGACGGAATAAAATGGCGGCCAAACAAAATATTTGTAATCGTGGAAAAAATCACCCTTTCAGGTTTTACATATCTTCATGTTTTATCGTTTCCAGATGCCAAAAAATATGTTTTATCGATTTTATCGATTGACTTCAAATTAAGGGTCATATGAGCATAACCTCATAATATTTTGGTAAAAATCCACCATGCTGGAACAAGATCGCGGCCTAGCGAAACGTTAAAAAAATATTACTAAAAAAACTAATTATACAATTTACCTCAAATTTTGCACAACAGCAAAACAGAATGGTGGCCTAAAAAATTATTTAAAAATGAGCCTGAAAAAACTAGTTATTAAATTAATTTCAAATTTTGTGCAAGCATTAGGTGTGATATAGACATAACTGGGTAAAGTTGTAGAACGAATTCAAGATGGCGAAAAAAAATGGCCGTCAAATCAAATTTAAAAAAATGAACGCCTATTCAATGACTAAATTTTGCAGAAATATTACATGTAATATAGGGGATACGCTGATACGAATTCAATTTATTTTAAATCATACGCAAAAATCAAGTGTGGCATAAGTAGAAACTGGTAAAATATTGGTAGGAATCCAATATGATAGAACAAAATGACGCCCAATAAAAATGTTTAAAAAGACAATATATATGGGTTACTAAATGACTATGTACTAAATTAAATTGGGTCACGCTTTACTATTCAGAACAAAAGGAAAGATTCATAACAAGGGAAGTTCTGGATAAAGGACCGATTTTTTCTATTTCGATTAACTAAACAAAATATTTAACTATCAATTTCATTGAGGTTTCTCTTGAAGAGACAATAATTTTTCACCAAGTAATTGGTTATGGTAGTACGTAGGACATAGTAGTAAATTTTTTAGGTCTTATAAGGTGACTTAGACCAAGATGTAATGAGTAATTTAGTTTTTAGTAAAACGATGACGTCTAAGTCTGAGCTTTAATTTAAATTTATATCAAGGAAGGGATTTATAACGTATTGTCCTCTATTGCTATGACATTTGCTTGTAAATATGAAGGAGTATGCACATTTCTCTAATAAGCAATAAAGTAATGGAAATTTCTGGCGTACACAAAAATGCAATTAAAGACAATTAAACAGCTTTTTTTAATGCAGTGAAGTAAGTCAAGACTAGCTTGAAATATTGACAATGGTTTATTTTAAAATTATATATTTTCTACACCTTACATTGTCATATGTTGGGTTTAATCACTTTAATTTACTTGGTTACTAATTGAAAACTGGTTTTTGTTTAACTATTAAAAATATTTAATGTTGGTCTATAAAAATGTCTTAATCACATTTAAGGTTAGTTATGTTTAGACAAATTATCAAGTGTTTGAATTTAAACCTATATTTCAAGATCCTTAGCTTTATTCGTTTAGTTCATATTAAGTTTACGGAAGACAAGCAAAAAGTTAAGCCCAGTTTTAGATCTACTATGTTACAATAGCCGCACGTGGCTATTGTTACTGTCCGCGTATTTCTACTAGATATTTTTGAAATTTGTGTTTTTTTGACCTTCGAAGTACTCTAGCTTGGTCACGGTACATTGGGGAAATACACTTTTTTTTCGGATTTCTCGTCCAGAAATCTCGGTTCGTTAAGGAGCAATATCGGAGTAGGGGATGTCACTTAAAAAAAATAAAAAAGGAGTAAACATGGGGTAACTTTGAAGGTATTTTTGAGTCGAAACCCTAGTTACTTTGTCAAGTTAAAAAGGGGGTTCGATGGGAATATGAAGGAGATTTAAAATCAGTGTAGGATGCCTATACCTCAAATGATGAGAAAGCGGTTGAAATGCAGCAAAACTAAAAAAAAAATGTTTCCGTGTTTTCAATAATCCGATATTTCACTTTTTTTTTCGAGAAGAGTAACAAGGGGCGGAATTTGTTTATGAAATCCCAAATTTCCCCCGAGGGATTTAAAAGCTACATGGCTAAAATTCCTTTCCGGTTTATACAGGGCAAGCCATTTAGAAATAAAATTGTAATGTTCTGCCCATATATTTCGCTATGGCTTTACGTTTGATCCTGTAACATATGAACGGTTGATCTTAGGTGAATCTAGTATGTACACAGAGAAATATCTGTATTTTCTCTAGAGATTGGTGCAAGAATCAGCTCGGTCAATGTTAAGGGTGAATTTTGAGAAATTTTTGAATTGTAGCGTGCACGAATTCTGGTTGCCATTCTCTAGGCCTTCGTAACATCGTATCCGCACGTTCTGGGATAAAAACGATTAAATATTTTAATTCATCTTTTTCCTGCAAGATATAAATTTATATTTTTTTTATCTGAAGTCGAAAAATTGAATTTCCAATAAAAATGCACATAATTTCCATTTGATAGAAAACAGAGACATTTTTTAAGGCGGCCTGGCATTGCCAGCTGAACTTTTGACGGCCATGTCAGAATAAACAGTCTGACAGAGATGCGATATTTTTAACTCGGAATGCCTTCAGAAATGTTTAAACATCTCTTTGAGCGCTTTGAGGGTTAGTGAGAATGAATATACATACCAAAAAGTAGAAAAATAGCAAGTAAAACGCCGAATCACAAAACAGTTTGGTTATAATTTTTTTTTTGACTATAGGTTGATTCTAAGAGGGCAGAACATCTCTTTAAATGTGACGATATATTATTTTTAGTCAGAAAGTAATAATATTTTTAGACACAATTAAACACAAACATTTCATTATATTTCTTTGCATATCGATTTGGGTTCTTATTATTAGATTAGCGTTTTTTCGTACTAAATAGTACTTTTGATTACACATTTTTACATTTAGAATTGACAGCTGTCAAACGTCCAAAAATGGCAACATAATATGGATGTTTAACTGATTAATATTATTTTATCAAAGTTCTCCGTGGGAGTAGACCCCAGAATTCAACACTGGCTCATCGTCATCTGAAATAATTGTGTACTTTTATAATAAAAACAAACCATGAGGAAAAATTAAAGTTTATACAAATATTTTTCTAAATTAATTTATTATTCCTCCTCTTTTATTTACCCTACACAAAAAAGTATTCACTACAATGTAACGTAACCTTTCAGATTTTATATCCCTGTACATTAGGTACGGTAAAACAGGCCCTCACAGCATATTTTGTAATTACGCAAAGCAAAAACTGTGCTTGCATGATTCGAATGGCTAATACAATTATTATTATTGGTGCAGAACTACGAAAAGCCCAGAGGGGCAAAATATTGTCATAGTGTGATTTCCTCGAACAGAACTGGGAAAGCAGAAACATTGTCAGGTTTTTGGGGTAATAAATCTGAGATGTCCGTTCCAAGTTTATACCTTGGGCATAGTTAAAAACTACTTAGTCAAATTAAGTTTGCAAAAGAATTTGACGTTACATATGGATGGACTGGTAAAATTTTAGTACGATCCGAATATGCCGGAATAAAAATTATTTAAAAGATTGTATTTTTATTTTTTATGTAAGTTAATCATCAAACCTGAATGAATGAATAAAATTGTTATTTGTGTGAATTTTAGAATAATCTAGCAGGTAATCTCATTTTAGGTAAAACTGATCTGCAAACTTGGTCGTCGAAGAACTCGTTAAAAGTTCTCCTAATAAAGTTTTAGTCCGCTTTTAGCAACAATATTTCCTATAAACTTTGTTATAACGACTAGGATCATAATTAGAGTAATTTCATTCATATTTTTGATTCCGATAAAAGACGTGCTTTGTTCCTTTTGCTAGTTAATATCGAAGTGCACTAGCAGCACCAGAGAAAGTAGAATTGTGAACTGCGATTACAGAGTTTTGAGTTATCGTTAATTAATTTTCAACTAAAATACAGAAGGACTATATAAAGAATTTATATAGACTGCTCCAGCAATGACGAGAACTGACATATCTTCGATATTTCCCACCGGTTTTTGAAATAACGCTCGAACGTCGTAGTTTATGTTCGGAGAGGGAAACATAATATTCTTTATGTTTTTAACTGTGCAGCTTAATACACCGAACAGCGATAGAAACAATCACTACTATTTATTTTGACATTCAATTATTTTCTCGATTGCTCCTCATTTTTTTTTCAAATTTGGCCCAGTAGTCTAAAAAAATACATTTATAAAAATAGAAAATATCTTTTTAACAAAATGGGTAAATTTGTTTTCGCTTTTCCAAAAATGTTTAGTTAATAAATAATTGTCTAATAAAAAAAACCTAAAAATAAACCTATACCGAAAAAAAATACATATATATTCCAGACATGATAGCAATATAAACTCCTAATGTTTGTAGACGATAGAAAACCCAATATTATTAGTAAATAAAGTTGAGAATTTTATTGTTTTATAATTAGTATTAATATAATGTCAGTAAACGAAAACAGAATCATTGGTGATAGCCAAAGGTTAATTCTTGTTATTATTAGTAATAACTAGTTTAGCATAGAATCCATGGTAATATTATTTACTTTGAATCTTACATTATGGAGATCATCCTCACTAAAAACATAGTGCATAACATTATTGTTTTTCCATACACATTTTCGTTAGGAGCCAATGAATCTTTATTAAAAATACGCACTGCAGAAGTTACTGAAAGCCAGCCGCACTTCAGTTAAAATTTCTCTGATTCATACTCCTGCATTTTTAAGTTTCTGAATTTTTTTAGAACCGACAACCGACATCATTTGAGTAAAAACCCACAAGTACTGCAGATCTCCGTCCTCTGCAGCTAATTTTAGTGCCTTAGTAAATAAATTTAAAACTTTTGATTGGAGATTCTCACCATATTCGATCCCCAACCATACCTGTACGTAAATTCTGTTTTGTTTACTATCAAAAATATTCTTTAACTGTCTATTTTCATTTTCAGACTATTGAGTTTGAGCTGAATTAATGCAGTTTCCCATTGTTTGGCCTCTAGCTTCTGCTTAAACTGATTTTTGACCATTTTTCATTTTATCAGCCGTTTATTGGAGAAATTTGTCATTAAAAGTACTAATAATAGTAGATTTAGTTTGAAGTAAATCTGTAAATTCTGAATGAATGAATAAAATGTTTACTAAAATTTAAAATAATCTAACAGGTAATACCTTTTTAGACAAAATTAATCTGCAAGCTTGGCCATCAAAGAACTCGTTAAAACCAAAGTTCTCCTAATAAAGTTTTAGTCCGCTTTTAGAAACAATATTTCGAATAAACTTTGTTATAACGACTAGGGATATAATGAGAGTAATTTCATTCATATTTTTGATTCTGATGAAAGACGTGCTTTATTCCTTTTGCTAGTTAAAATCGAAGTGCACTAGCAGACCAGAGAAAATAGAAGTGCGAATTGTGATTACAGAGTTTTGAGTTATCATTAATTTTTACTAAACTACGAAAGTACTGCTTCCACAACGACGAGAAGCGACATATCTTCGATATTTCCCACCAGTTTTTGAAATAACGCTCGAATCCTGTAGTTTATGTTCTGAGAGGGAAATATATTCTTTATGTTTTTTAACTGTTCTGCTTAATACATCGGAAGAGGATAGAAACAATCACTACAATTTATCTTGATATCCACTCCAGTAGTTTAAAAAAAATACATTTTTAAAAATAGAAATTGTCTTTTTAGCAAAACGGCTAAATTTGATTTCGGTTTTCAAAAAATGTTTAGCTAATAAATAAATGTCTAATATGAAACAAATCCAAATAATATTTCTTTATGAAAGATTGTTTATTATGAGGCTAAAGTATATCATTTTCATGTAAACCGTGGTAATTGTATTTTAAATTATTTTTCTCATGTAATATAATACTTAAAATTGTATTTTGTATAAAAACAATTATTCTACTTGTCTTTTATGTTAGTAGGTTCTTCCAGTTAAAACGAATAACGTAAATAGGTGTAAATATATTTCGTCTGTAAATGTTCTCTGTAAAAAAAGTTTGAGTGATTATCCGATATTGCAGCTCAAACGATTATTTTTTCCTGATCTTGGGTGAAAGTTTCTAAAATATTGATAGATTTTTTTGAAAACCAGAGCGAAAATCGAGTAACGAGTTCGTTTAAAAAAAAGTACATTGGTATATCTGGTTGTTAACTTTTATTTTAAAATCTAGATACTCCAAATGAATATTTATGTCAATATCAAATGTAATTATTTATATCTGATATACAGTTGTAACGTAAGCAGCAGCTACTCTTCTCCCTACTCGATCCGTCTAAAAAATTTCATAACTAGGAAAATGAAACTAACAAGAGTCATTACCATCAGAGAGCCACATATAATATATCACATTTATTTCTTTCAAATATAAAACGCAATTCTTGAAAAGCTGTAACGTTTAAATCTTCAATTTTCATGATAGTAAATATATAGTTATTATGTAAATATCACGTATTTCTAAGTAAGCTGCAAAAATAAATAAAGAAATAAAAAATGCTAAAATTATAGCGTTTACCTTCCAGCTATATTAAAAGTACAGTTGGGGTTTATAAAATTCCCATTATAAACATAAATACAAAACAAGAAAAATAAATTTAGTATTTTAACTAAAAAGTTATATCTCATATACCTATACCAAAAAAAAGTAAATATAAATTCCAGACATGCTAAAAAACTCCTCATGTTTGTAAAAAATAGAAAACGCAATATTATTGGTAAATGAAGTTAAGAATTGTATTGTTTTATAATTAGTATTAGGCTAAAGGCAGTAAACGAAAACAGAATCATTGCTGATAGCCAAAGGTTAATTCTTTAAACTTTTATTTTGTTTACCCTAAAATCCATGGTAAGATTATTTATTTTGACTCTCAAATCATTTAAGTCTTCCTCACTAGAAAGACTCACTCACAATATTGTTTGTTTTTACGTTCACATTTTCATTAAGAACCAGTGAATCTTTGTTAAAAATACCCACTGCAGAAGTTAACAAAGCCAGTCGCACTTCAGTTAAATTTTCTCCGATTTGCATGTATTTTTAACATTCTGAGTTTTTTAGAACCCATAACCGAACATCATCTGAACAAAAACACACAAAGGTTTGTCACTTTGTATTATAGAAACCACTGCATGGCACACTTTTATGTTTCTGCCCTGTACACGTAATTTTAGTGTAGTAAATAAATTTAAAACTTTTGATTGGAGCTTCCCACCATCTTCAATCCCCAACCATACCTGTACGTAAATTCTATTCTGTGTACTGTCAAGAATATTCTTTAACTGTATGTCTATTTTCCTTTTCCAAACTGTTGAGTTTAAGCTCAATTAATGCAGTTTTTTTTTGTTTGGCCTCCAACTTCTGTTCAAACTGATTTTTGACCATGCGTCCACTTTCTAAGTTATTTCTTGGAGAAATTTGACATTAAAAGTACTAGTAATAGCATATTTAATTTCAAACAAATCTGTAAATGCCTTGATTTTAACAAAAGTAAATAATATAAGAAGTACACTGTAATATTCCACAAAACACCACTTGCAACACGTAATCCGATAATTAGAATAATACAGTTTCCCCAACACTAATATTTAACAATTTTTACTTCAGCAAGCTTCAAAAAACTCCCATTCCTAATTCACGCTCAAAATTTTTAATCAAACCTGAACGAATGAATAAAATTGTTACTAAAATTTAAAATAATCTAACAGGTAATACCTTTTTAGGCAAAATTAATCTGCAAGCTTGGCCATTGAAAAACTGGTTAAAACCAAAGTTCTCCTAATAAAGTTTTAGTCCGCTTTCAGAAACAATATTTCCAATAAACTTTGTTATAGCGACCTGGATATAATTAGAGTAATTTCATTCATATTTTTGATTCCGCTGCGATTGCAGAGTTTTGAGTTATCATTGATTAATTTTCTACTAATCAACGAAGGACCTTTTAAAGTATTTATGTAGACTACCCCAGCAGCGACGAGAAGTGATATATCGTCCGATATTTCCCACAGGTTTTTGAATAACGCTCGAACCCCGTAGTTTATGTTCGAAGAGGGAAACATATTCTATATGTTTTTAACTGGCGACGGTGATAAAAATAATCGCTACAATGTATTTTGTTAACCAATTATTTTCTCGCTGCGCCTCATCTTTTTCAAATTTAGTCCAGTAATTTAAAAAAAATACATTTACAGAAATAGTTATTTTTTTAACAAAACGGCTAAATTTGTTTTCGATTTTCACAAAAGGTTTAATTAACAAATCATTCTCTAACATAAAACAAACCTAAAATATTTCATTTTGAAAGATGGTTTATTATAAAGCTAAAGTATTTTCATGTGAATTAATGTAAATTGTGTTGTAAATTACTTTTTTTCATATAATATAAGGTAATATACTTAAAATAGTATTTTGTATAAAAACAATTGTTCTATGAATAGATTCTTGCACTTAAAAGAAGTAATCTAAATAACTGAAAATATATTTCGTCTATAAAAAAAGTTTGAGCAAGTGATTATCCGATATTGCAGTTCAGAAGATTATTGTTTCCTGATAGAGGGTGAAAGTTTATAAAATATTCGCAGATTTTTTTAAGAGCCATAGCGAAAATTATGACGACTAATGAGTTCATTAAAAAAATTACGAATATTAATCCTTCCCTTTTACGAAGGAAGTAGTGAATCTGTGATTTCTAAAGGCGGTGGTCAATATCATCTTCATTTAATTGCTGTTCAAAATGCTTTTTGAATGGAAAAAAATTGCACCTTTTTCAAGATCTGATTCATCAGTTTGTTTTCAGGTGTATTTTCAAAAACCTCTGCTTATATGCTTCATTATTAACTCGATTTTTAACATCTCGATTTGCAAAGAAGTGCACTAACCCACCAGAGAAAATCGAAGTGCGAAATGCGATTACAGAGTTTTGAGTTATCGTTGATTAATTTTCAACTAAACTACAGAAGGACCTTTTAAGGTATTTATACAAGCTGCTCCAGCAACGACGAGAAATGACATATCCTCGATATTTTCCACCTGTTTTTGGAAGTAACACTCGAACCCCGTGGTTTGTGTTTGAAGAGGGAAACATATTCTTTATGTTTTTAACTAACGGCGGCGATAGAAATAATCCCTACAATGTATTTTGTTAACCAATTATTTTCTGGACTGTGCCTCATATTTCTCAAATTTAGTCCACTAGTTTTAAAAAAACTACATTTGTAGAAATAGAATGTATTTTTATAGCAAAATGGCTAAATTAGTTTTCGGTTTTCACAAAATGTTTAATTAATAAATAATTCTTTAACATAAAACAAACCTAAAAATACTTCGTTTTAAAAGATAGTTTATTATGAGTTTAAAGTATTTCCATGTAAACTACGGTAAATGTGTTCTCAATTATTTGTTTCATATAATGTAAGGTTATATACTTAAAATAGTATTTTGTATAAAAAAATGTGTTCTACTTATCTGTCATGTTAATAGATTCTTGCAGTTAAAAGAACTGAAAATATATTTCGGCTGTGAATTTTCTCTGTAAAAAAAGTTTGAGCAAGTGATTATCCGATATTGCAGCTCAGAAGATTACTGTTTTCAGATGGAGGGTGCAAGTTTATAAAATATTCGCAGATTTTTTGAGAGCCATAGCGAAAATTATGACGACTAACGAGTTCATTGAAAAAGGAAATTTGTCTCAAAATGAATATTAATCCTTCCCTCTTACCACAGAAGTAGTGAATCTATGATTTCTAAAGGCGGTGGTCAATATCATCATCATTTAATTGCTGTTCAAAATGCTATTTGAATGGACGAAATTTGCAAAAACCTCTGCTTGAATGCTTCAATATTAACTCGATTTTTAACATATCGATTTGCTCAAAGTTGTAATTTTCGAACAAAGGTGTTAAGGAATTTCTTAAATTTGGGAAATTTATTTTAAAATCCCCCAAATAAAAAAATGTCATCGATAATAGGAAGTAAATAAGAAACTATATCAAAATCATTCTGATTTAGAACAGATTTTAAGGTTAGATAATGCCGATAAAAAACCAAGAAAGCATATATCTTATTCTAAACTTTTATTTTAAAATCTAGATACTCCAAATAAATATCTATGTCAATATGAAATTTAATTATTTATATCTTATTTTATATACAGTTTTAACGTAAGCAGCCACTTCTCCCCTCCCTACTCGATCACATCTAAAACAACTCATGACCAGGAAAATCAAACAAACTAGAGTCATCACCATTAGAGTGCAACATATAATATATAATAATAAGCCAGTCCGACTTCAGTTAAATTTTCTCTGCTTTATATTCCTTCATTTTTAAGTTTCTGAGTTTTTTTGGAATCGATAACCAAACATCATCTGTATAAAAACCTACATGTACTGCAGAATCTCGGTACTCTACACCTAATTTCAGTGTCCTAGTAAATACATTTTAAACTTTTGATTGGAAATTCTCGCCATCTTTGATCCCCACCCATACCTGTACGTAAATTCTGTTCTGTGTACTGACAAGAATATTTTTAACTGTCTATTTTCATTTAACTTCTGCTCAAATTTTCTCTAACTTCTGCTCAAACCGATTTTTGACCATGCTTCCACTTTATCAGCCATTTATTGGAGAAATTTGTCATTAAAAGTACTAATAATAGTAGATTTAATTTCAAGTAAATCTGTAAATTCGTTGATTTTATGAAAAGAAAGTAATACAAGAAGTATAATAAAATAGTTCACAAAACACGACTTGCACTTTAAAAGAGGAGAACGTATGAAAACAACGCTATACGGATAATCCGGTAATTAAAATAATACAGTTTCCCCAACACTAATATTTACCAATTTTTACAAAATGTTTCCTAATTCAAGCTCAAAATTTTTAATCAAACCTGAATGAATGAATGCAATTTTTACTAAAATTTAAAATAATCTAGCAGGTTATACCTTTTAAGCCTGGCCGTCGAAGAACTCGTTAAAACCAAAGTTCTTCTAATAAAGTTTTAGTCCGCCTTTAGAAACAATGTTTCCAATAAACTTTGTCATAACGACTAGGGACATAATTACAGTAATTTAATTCATATTTTTGATTCCGATAAAAGACGTGCTTTAATCCTTCTGCTAGTTAAAATCGAAGTGCGATTACAGAGTTTTGAGTTATCGTTGATTAAGTTTCAACTAAACTACAGAAGGACCTTTTAAAGTATTTATATAGGCTGCTCCAGCAACGACGAGAAATGACATATCTTCGATATTTCCCACCGGGTTTTGAAATAAAGCTCGAACCCCGTAGTTTATGTAGGGTAAACTATGGTAAATGTGTTCTCAATTATTTTCATATAATGTAAGGTGATTTATTTAAAATAGTATTTTGAATAAAAAAAAATGTTCTACTTATCTCTCATGTTAATAGATTCTTGCAGTTGAAAGTACTAATGTAAATAACTGTAAACATACTTCGTCTGTGAATTTTCTCTGTAAAATAAGTTTGAGCAAGTGATTATCCGATATTACAGCTCAGAAGGTTATTTTTTCCGGATGTTTGGTGAAAGTTTATAAAATATTCGCAGATTTTTTTGAGAGTCATAGCCAAAATTATGAGGACTAACGAGTTCATTTAAAAAAGTACATTCGTCTGAAAAACGAATATTAATCCTTCCCCCTGACGAGGGAAGTAGTGAAATTGTGATTTCGTATTTTCCGTTCACTAATAGTTTCAGAAAACTAAAGGCGGTGGTTATCATCGTCATTTAATTGCTGTTCAAAATGCTTTTTGAATCGACGAAATTTTGCACGGTTTTAAAGATCTGATTCTTCGGTTCGTTTTCAAGTACAGTTCTATTCAGAGAAAAGTGTCTTATAACTTCACATTTGCTTGCAATAGGCTTTCTGACGTTTTTTTTTATATTGTCACTTGCTAGAGGTTACAATATGCCAAACATTCAAAAGTTTGGTTCCAGGGCCATTCTGAGGAGTCCTGCAGCCTCTGTGCCAAAATTTAAAATACCGAAAATAAAAAAATACATATTTTGTACTATGTGTACTATATTTTATTCAATTTTAAGTTATATATGAATAAAACATGTGTAACTCCTAAAACAATAATCCATAAAAATGTAATGTAATGACAACATAAAATATTAAAGAAATATTTTCCAAACCTTGCAAATTCACCAATTAGATTTAAATGGACTTTTTACAAATATCATTTTCTATTGAAATAATGAATTTTAACCCCTTCAGGGTAGAGTTTCGAAAGAATCGTTTTAAAATCTCATTTAGTCGATGAGATATTGTAGAAAAAGTAAATTACTATTTTACATATTTTTACGCCCGAATGGTAGATTATTAAGACATTGACGAAAGAATCTTAAAATCCTATTAGAATTTATTTAAAGAAGTAATTAAAAGGTAAAAATACATTTGCCCCAGTTAAGGACGCAATTAAAAAAAAAAATCAGAAACTGCTTTTCAAATAAATATTTTTGAAAGCATTGGACGAAAGAGTCGTTTAAAAAACTCATTTATTACAAAGAGATTGTAAAAAGAATAAATTATTTTTTTTACGCCCTTAAAGATGGAATTTTGAATATTACGGAAATTGTTTCTAAATAACTATTTGTAAAACCCATTGGCTAAGGAATTGTCTTAAAATCACTTTTAGTTGAATATACATTGTAAAAAAAATAAAAACGCATTTCGCCATTTTTTATCTTATTAACGCAAAAATTTCGAATAATCCAGAAGTCGTGTTTTCGACTATTATTTTTGTAAACCATTGACCGAAGAACTGTCCTAAAATACTATTTAATCTAAAAGGTATTGTAAAAAAGTCGCTTTAAGGGTAATTTCAAAAAAATCTTCTCTTATCTTTCACCTATATCACAAAAAAAACGGTCCATGTTAAATATAAACGATTTCAGAAATAGATTCTTTTTTATGTATCAATCAATAAACGTTTTAATTTTGATTCTAGAAGAATAAGAACCCAAACTTTTTTCTGTTATCAAAAACTAAGAAAATATCTGTTCGTCCAATAAATAATTACTTATTTACTTTTAAAAAACAAACCATTTTTGAAATTTATAGTTAATTTAACAAACGACAAACATATTTAATTTACAAATATCATGAATCACAATTGTATCCTAGTTTGGCCGCCCCAAGAATCGTTCGCCTTTGTGCACGCACAACGTGCGCCACAAGAACGGCCCTGATTGGAGATGATGAGGAAATAAATACACATATCGATATTTAAGACAAGTGTACGATATATTTTAATAGAAAAAAGAACAAAATTTAACATGAATAATAAAATAAGAAAAATACTACAATAAGCAAGAAGAATCACCAAGACATAAAAACTTAATGGTTTATCATAGCGCCTTCTTTCTGGATTACTTAATTCAGTGTGTTGGGTATTGAGTTAATTATATTTACCACATAATTGGGATCAAGATCTTCCTAGCACTGATCTATTGTTTCCCACAGTTCATCAGAATTTTGAGGCCTAAAGTTACGTCTGTATATTTTTTTCTTTATCAATACCCAAATGATCTCCATCAGATTCATATCCGGACTGTAAGAAGACCAACGCAATACTTCTGGCAGCATGGACAGGGTAATTTTCATGCTGGCAAATAAATGAGTCATTTGAATATAATTGAGCGACTGATGGAAGCATTATGTGTTCCCAAATATGTTCATAATATACTACAATAAACCTATCTTCTATGCGATAAAAAAACGCCTAATCCATGGGCTCCAACTCCATACATTAACGGAAAATCGTCCAGTTTTGAAAGCTAAGACCCTCGTATATTTTCCTTGAAATCTGCTGTTGTCTGGCCGGTATATACGAATTTGGCCATTATAGCTGGATTGAAAAGTCTTTTTATCAGTGAATACGATCTGCTCCAAAATTGTGACTGAAAGTATTTATATTTCAAGGCAAAGATTAGCCTTCCCTGTTTTCCTTTTCCGTAAGCAACATTTTTCTGCAGCTTCTCGGTTTTTTAATTCTGAATTGCTAATCCTCCTACTGGCCGTGGGCTGCGATCCAGGAAATCCCGTGGCAATGACAGCATCCCTAGAGACAATAAAGGATTTTGTCTCAGGTGACCTATGAGGACCGCATTTTGTTGTGCGTTGGAAACCATATTATATCCTGAACCTGCTTTCTTTTCTAATGTTTCCTCTAACTCCCATCTTTTTTTGATTTTTAAAATAGTCAACTTATTTTTCCCGTGTCGCTCCGCTAGGCATGAATAGACCAACCTTCTTCGTCTAGTAATTATCTCGGCTTTTTCAACTACGTACACATGTAAAAAAATATGTCGAAAAAGATTATTGTGACTTTGTTAACTTGACAATTAAAGTGATTTTGAAATTTATCTGGTGGCACCGAAAATCCTACTTACACAAGCATAAATTAGATGCACCACTTTTCTCTGAATAGAACTGTACTTAAAAACTGATCAATTCCTACATTTTCAAAAAGTTCTGCTTATATACTTCATATTAACTCGATTTTTAATATCTCGATTTACGTACCGAATGTTACTTGTATCTGTAAACCATTCTTTGAGATGCAACATTGAGTAACTGATTGATATTTCTATTGGAATGTCGGCCACTTGAGAGCTGCAATCCAGCGGGCATTTTTTAATTTAAAAAACTACTATGCAAATAAATGATCACTTAGATAGATATATAGCTCAGTTTTCCTTTCTAAAGTTTTTCCACGAAAGGTGATTAATAACACATTTTTCAAAATTATAAAATAAAGTAATTCAATCTACAATTTGTAACAATTTTTGTTTTTAAATAAATTGTCATATATCACTCATTTCAAAAACGTTTCATTCAAACATTCACCGGGGCATTCTAAAATGCAAACTACACATTAAGTTATGACTTATCGAAAATATATATATTTTATCACCCTGTATATTCTCAATCTGTTAGAATATTTTTACCTGCTTTAATACCGCTGATGTTCTGGATCAAAAACTTTAATATGTCCCTATATGTAAAGAGTAACACTCAAATTTACTGAAATTTCTCATTTTTGTTATTTTTTGTGAAGCTTTTTAACGAAACCTCACACATAAAATATATCAAAAACATTATGAGTCAATCACGTAATTCATTAAACTCGTTTAAACATGTATGTTCAAGATTAATTTCGTTTCCCTGTTGCCTTTTGGTTGAAATATTTGACGATTTTTCGTCGTTGTTTCACTCATAAGTCCATACAAGTGATATGTTGTCTAAACGAGCAATCATTTGAAATAATAAGTATGCATCCATGGCAAGAATGTATACAGGAGAAATGCCTCTTGTTGTCCAAAGGAGGATTTTACTATTAGTATTGTAATCGTGAAAAAATTATCCTCTCAAGTTTTTTAAGATTACTAAGTGCCGAAAAACATAATTTCTCAAATCTTTTAGTCTGTTTGTTCGCGGAATAGCTAAAAACTACTTACCCGATTAACTCAAATTCTGATCAAAAATTAAGGTTCATTTGAGAATGGAACCCCAACATTTTGGTAAAAATCCAACATTTGGCGGCCTAATAGAATGTAATACTTATTCAACTTACCTCAAATTTTGCACAAAAATTACGTGTGATAAAGGGGTGAATTGGTAAAATGTTGATTCGAATTCAATTGAAGTCATATTTAGCACTTAGACCAACTGTAATATAAGGATGACCTCGTGAGGCTTTAGTACGAGCGCAATATGGCGGAACAAAATGGAGATCTATGAAGATGTTTAAAAAACAATACAAAAATATCGGTTAATTTCCTGTCTCCGGAACTTCACTCGTTATGGATTTTTCCTTTTATTAGGAATAGTGAAGTGTGACCTAATTTAGTTCAGTATAGTCATTTAGTATACATATATACTGTCCTTTCAAACATTTTTATTAGTTACCATTTTGTTCCATCAGATTGGATTAATACCAATATTTTCCCAGTTTCTACCTACGCTACACTTGTTTTTTGGGTATAATTTAAAATCAATTCCATAAGTAGTTTTAACATTGACACACACCGCTATTTTGTTACGTCATATTGAATTCGAACCAGTTTATCCCTATATCACATTCAATTTTTCTGCAAAATTTCAAGTCAATTTTGAATTCGTTCCACAACTTTACCACTTACACTTAATGCTTGCACAAAAATTGAAGTTAATCGAATAAGTAGTTTTTCAACCTGATTTTTTTAAATATTTTATTAGGTCACCATTTTGTTTTGATATACTGGAATCATACAAAAATGTTACATTCATTCCTATGAAACACTCGATTTTTGTGCAAAATTTAAGGTAAATTTGATATTTAGTTGTAGTAATAATTTTGTATAACGGTTCACTAGGCCACCATCTTATTCAGGAACATTGGATTTTTACCAAAATGTTACCAGGTCATCCCCATACGACTCTTAATTTTTGACTAAAATTTCAAGTAAATCTGGTAAGTAGGTTTTAAGCTACGTCTAAAACTGACAAATAGACAGACAGACCGACAGAGGGGCCGACGGAATTGATGAAACACATTTCTTGGCTTCTAGGGACGCTAAAACGTAAAGATAAGTAATTTTACTTATTTGTCTCAGATTTCTGAGACAGTAATCTTTTTCACGAATCCAAAAATCTAATTTGGCCGCCATTTTGATCCGCCATCATGAATTAGTACTACAACTTTACTAGTTTATATCTATAACACAATTAATTATGACACACAATAATTTGCAATCGATCCATTAAGTAGTTTTTTTAGGCAGAATTTTATTATTTTATTAAGCTGTCATTTTGTTCCGCCATCTTTCCTACCAAAATTTTACCAGTTGATTTCAACATAATACCTGATTTTTATGCCAAATTTGGGAAAAATTGGATTATTTACTAATAAGTTTTTCAACCTTTCACTAGGCCGTCACTTCGTTTTGGCCATATTAGATTTTTAACAAAATGTTATCAGGTCATCCTCATATAACCCTCAATTTTTGACCAAAATTTGATGTCAATCGGGAATTTTTTCAGATATGTCTCAAACAGACAGACCGGCCTACGGTATTGAGAAAACATGTTTTTCGGCATCTAGGGACCGTGAAATGTAGAGATAGATCTGAAAGAATGACGGAGGGTGATTTTTCAGGATTAAAATATTTTTCTTTTACGAGGAAAGTAAAAATCAGAATATTTTCGTTACCCATAACTTCCCTTGTTTCCATTTATTGGGAATATTATTTAGTTTTGCACGTTTAGTTTTACTTTTTATACAAAAATGAAAGAAAACTAAATTTGTATGCCTTAATGACCATATGTGGAACTAAATAGAATCATAGTAATACTAATAAAAGAAAATATTCATAAGGAGTATAAAGAAAATTTAGTGATTTTGTACTTCCCTTGTAACAGAGAATTATTGTAATCGTAAAAAAATCATCAACCTAGATTTTTTCAGATATTTACGTTTCATATGGGGATGCCCCGTTAACAATACAAAAAGCTACTTACCCTATTTATCTCAAATTTTGCATAAAAAATCAACTAATATGTAGGAATCAACTAGTGACATTTCGGTACGAATCCAAAATGGCGGCTTAATAAACATTTGAAAATTCAGCTTGAAAAACTACTTAATGGACCGACTTCAAAGTTTTAGCGTGCAAAAAATATGTTTGAGAAATTGCGTCAATCGGTCTATCTGTCAGTTCACGGCATAGCTTAAAAACTACTTGTCAGATTTACTTCAAATTTTAGTCAAAAATTAAGAATCATATAGGGATGACTTGGTAATATTTTGGTTCAAATCCAATATGCCGTAACAAGATAGCGCCCTAGTGAGACGTTAAAAAAATTACTACTAAAAAAATTATTATCCAATTTACCCCAAATTTTGCACAAAAATCAAGTGCTACATAGGCATGAAAGGCCTGAAAAACTACTTATTAGATTAATTAAATTAGATTAATTTCAAATTTTGAACAATTAAATGTGATATAGAGATAAACTGAATACGAATTCAAGATGGCGGAACAAAATGGGGCCAAATATTTTTTTAAATCAACGTAAAAATCCTTTTCAATTGACTTTAAGTTTTGCAAATACGTTAAATGCGATATAGGGATAAACTGGTACGAATTCCACATGACGTAACAAAATGGCGGTGTGTGTCAATACTTATTGAATTTACCTCAAATTATGCCCAAAAATCAAGTGTAGCATAGGTAGAAAGGGGTAAAATATTGCCAGGAAGTCAATATAATAGAACAAAACGGTGCCCAAAAAAATGTTTAAAAAGACAGTTTATATGTGTTACTAAACGGCGGTGTGTGTCAATATAAAAACAACTTATTGAATTTATTTTAAAGCATGCCCAAAAACCAAGTATAGTATAGGTAGAAACTGATAAAATATTGGTAGGAATCCAAGATGATGGAACAAAGTGGCGCCCAAAAAATTGTTTAAAAAGACAGTACATATGTGTAAGTAAATGGCTATGTACTGAACTAAATTGGGTCAGTATTGGCAATAAAAGGAGAGATTCTTAACAAGGGAAGTTCCGGGTAAAGGAAATTTGCGGATTTTTTATTATTACATGTATATCACTATTACAAAATAACTCCGATTATTTGTCGCATTTTATAAATTGTCTCTCCCATACTATGACCAAAATTTGAAACACTTTAATAAACCAAATACTCATTTTTAATGTGTGTTTTGTGAGTGAAATTTTCAAGATGGTGGTTAAGTGCTATGCTAAGGAAAAAAACGAAATAAAAAGGAGGTTCGAGTAGCACATACTAAAAAGGGATCAACATTTCCTGAACCCTTACAAAATCAAACATTTAATATTTCACGTAATGTCTAATTTAAATGTCATTATTAGTGTCTGGGCTAAAGGTAATATTTTTCTAGATACTGGATGTTTATTGAAGCAGAAAATTTTATGTTTATTTAACACTAGAACGTCCTGTAAATAGAAAAGTACATCATCTTGTACCCATACTCATTCAAGTGAAGTGTAAGTGTTTTATAAGAATTTTTATTCAGTCACTTTTAAAAACGGAAAAGTAGAAACTTTGTATTTCGTGGAAATATTTATTAAATAAAATCATAGCAAAGCACTTTCGGTTTTCGCCATCTTCAGTGCCACAAAGCAAGGAAATAACTTTCTCTTAGGGAATTCAAATGAAAGAATAGTAAAAATATCAATTTGATAAAAAAAGTTAATTTAGAAGTATAAATGTATGAAAAACATATATAAAATTTAACAAAATATATATATGTAAATGAAAGAAACGTTTTTTATTATTTACTTTGCTCCGTCGGTGTAAAAGATTTTTTTTTTAATTTTAATCAAATATAGCGAAACATTTTTTTGGATATTTTATATAATAAGTTGACTTGGAATTTAGACAGTTTTTTAATAAAAAGAAAAGGTTGACTGTAATAAATAAAAGTATCAAATTTTATCATCTACTTACTTGTCAGAAAAGCACAGGTTACATTTAAAAATGGGAGCATATATGGACAAAAACAATAATATAAACATTTAAAAATGTATGTCAATTC
The DNA here is from genome assembly GCA_030620095.1 of Kuschelorhynchus macadamiae. NCBI lineage: Eukaryota > Metazoa > Arthropoda > Insecta > Coleoptera > Curculionidae > Kuschelorhynchus > Kuschelorhynchus macadamiae. The sequence goes on along the minus strand of JAUTXW010003650.1, from coordinate 567,804 downwards.
ACAATATTTCAATACATTGAAGTCCTAAAAGGGAGGTATGATTAAATTGTAAAACGTGTTAAATAGCAAATGACAATTGACCCAGGTATGACATAGGAGAAGTTAGTTTTGTAGAGTTTGTATTATGAAATTCTTTTTATAATACCAAATTCTTTTTCATAATACCATCAAACTAACTTTTCCTAAGTCAGACTTGCTATTTAGTACGTTTTACAATTTAACCGTTTTTGACTAGATGGATTAAAAGGGTTGAAAAACAAACCCCCTTTTAGGGTTTCAATGTATTTAAATATTGTGATGTGACATACATTTTTAAATGTATATATTGTTATTCTTGTCTATCCCTTTTTTAACGTAACCTGTGCTTCTTTGACAAGTAAGTAGATGATAAAATTTGATACTTTTATTTATTACAGTCAATCTTTTCTTTTAATCAAAAAAACTGTCTAAATTCCAAGGCAATTTATTACCTAAAATATCCAACAAAATTTTTCGATATATTTTTTTGTAAACAAAAAAAATATTCTTTTATATCGACAGTAAAGTAAATAATATTTTTTTCCTTGATACATATGTTTTGTTAAAGTTCATACATGTTTTTCATACATTTGTACTTCCAAATTAACTTCGGTTTTATCAAATTTAACTTTTTACCATTCTTTCATTTGAATTCTTTAAGGGAAAGTCATTTCCTTGGTTTCAGGTAGCACTTAAGATGGCGAAAGCTGAAAACGCTTTGCTATGATTAATTTAATAAATATTTGCACTAAATACAAAGTTTCTACTTTCCATTTAACATCCACTTACACACAGCCACTTTCCTATTTCTCACTTTTAAAAACGACCTAGGTACATTTCGAAGGTAGAAAAGAATTTTCAAAAGGATGTGCTACTGGATATATCTTTATATATATTTTTTTTCTTCAATTTGGGACTCAGGCTTCAAATATTCGATCACAAAAATATAAAAAATAGTATTTAGAATTTAGAAAAGGGGGGTGGCACATTGAAAAGCTGCAACTTGATTGCCGAATTTTACTCGTACCAACATTTTACCGGTATATCTTTATATCTTGCTTCATTTTTGTACAAACTTTGTACACTTACCTTTATTGATAATATTTTTTTTTGTGAAAGGTACATAAAACATAAATAATTCATATATTTTCTTTATATTTTACTGAACGACTTTCAGTCACATTTTAAAAATGACAAGCGATTGCCAAGGTTATTCGATATACCGCTCACTCCACGCCAATATTGTCAAACCGTTAGTGATTTTCTAATATATATACTTTTACTTTTTTTTAACAAAACTTATAAATTAATATATATATATATATATATATATATATATATATATATATATATTAAAACAAGAATTTTTTTAACAGAACCTATACTGTTAGGTTGATCCATCCCGTTAGGTTAGCACCAGGTTCGTCAATAAAGCCATAATAAATAATAAAAATCTATTGTATAAGGAAAAAAAAATAAGATCAGTTTGGCAACAATGCAATGATTTCTGTATTCTGTCAAAAACCTCAAAACAAAATTGTGATTTTTGAAATTTCCAAGGAATTTTTAGTTTTAGTCTACTCTATTCAGAATATGGTATCGTTTTGAAATTAAAAAAACCTAAAATGATTGGGTTTATAAGGGTCATAGGACCCAGCCCCTGTAGAAAGTCATTAAAATTGATGAAGTTCTACCTAATCGTAACCCTATGTAAAAAAAACATACCGGAGTTATAAAAAATTACTAAAGAGAAATTTAAGCGATTTAAATGCCGCCAAATGCACAAAAATGTATTCTAATTTGCTTCAAATATATCTACAATTTAACAAAATTGCAGCCTAAAACATCAAACCAAATAGACGTGGCAACGTCAAACACAAACCAATTACAAAGGTGCGACTCCATTATAAATTAAAAAAAGCAGGCTTTTCTTGCATACAAATTGTAATAATATTATTGTTATATGACTTGAAGCTAACCTAGTTACGAAGCTTAAAATATATGTTTAACTTGTGCATACTTAATAGTGAATTCCTAAAAACACTGAAAAAATTAATTGCTAAGTGGCTACGGCTTGGGGGAATAATTTTACACAAAAAATTACCTTATTATAAATGCCATCACAGGCCCATCTGTTCAAGTAGTCTGTATAATACACAAAAACACTAGAGTTTGCTAAGTATAGACCTCTCCAAAAACTACCGAAATTTTTAATAACCTTTCCTCTGGAATCCTCTGAGCGTTTGGTAAATATCATGATATAATAAACGGAAGGTATAATATCTAGACGGTCTCAATTGCGTCCGGATTGCGCAGTGACGCCATTGCGTGCGTAGATTTTTAAATTCCTTATGGAGATGCATGTCGTTTCTAGCGTTTAGACATTATATTACCATTTTTTTCAATTAAAAATGTTTTTCTAATGAAACATTGACATATAATTCACAAAAAAAATCTTATGACATGATAGTTATATATTTATTTAATAAAAATACAAAACACACGCTAAAGAAAGAGTTAAAGCTGTATAAAATCCGACAGTATTTAATTTTATACTGTTATTTTGTTATACATGTTTATATTTAGTTCAATTTAAAACTAAAAAATGCTATAATATCTGTGTTTACAGGGACGTAACTAAGTCCCATTTGAGTTGAGGAGGTCTAATTTAAAAAAATGCAGGTATGAGAGGGAATAAAACAACACACACTAAACAAGTTTAACCTTTACGTGCATAAACTGCCGTTTGTTCCTTTATTATATGTAATTATATAAACAGATAAAATATAGCCTTATTCTAGTTGAAAATCTCTTTTTTATTAAAAATGTCGAGTGTTTCGTCCCGATTTACACTGTTGTCTTTTCTGATATAGATTAATGGCATATAGTAATCTTTAACGAAATGCCTTGTGAGCATATCCACGCCAAATTTGTATTAAATTTAGCTTTGCGTTTACAAAAGCGTAAACATTTTTTGTCTATAGGGAAAGTAAAAAACCTTATATTCTTATGAAAATTCCTTGCCTGGTTATCTCCGTCACAACCGAACACAGCACATCTCACATTTACTGTTGTATTTAAGTAAATACTAAAAAGGAGAATCCGCAAACACTTTTAAACATCAAGTGAAAATGCACTGAAATCATATGGCCGAAGGTCAATGACAGCCGGCGTTAATCACGCGATGACGTAGCAGAGGAATGCGCGATATCATACCTTCGGTTTATTATATAATGGGTAAATATTGACAGTGACACGGCTGCCTTGCTCTCCTGCGCGCTCAGCTAATCAGAAGTCAAAGGCAACTATAATTTGAAGAAAATAATTTCATACCAGTGAACGTATACTGTATTAATCTAGTTCACAAACTCAAAATGGTGTTAATTCTTGCTACTGCAGGTAAAAATAATAGTAAGGGGCCTATTGGATTCGGAATGACGTCTAAAAATGTGCAAATAATAAATAATTTCAAAAATTATTAACAAATTAAGATAAAAAAGAGCTTCGTTTTTTCCTAAAAACTAGGAAAATATTGGCAATTATGAAAAAGGGTTCCGAAAGAGGAAAAATTTCCAATAAAAAGTCGCGAATAAAAAACTAAAAAATTAAAGTTAGCTTCCAAAATGCCAAAATGAATGTGATCTCAATTTCATAGGTTTGTCGGTCTGTCTGTCGGCATAGCTCAAAAACTACTTATCCGATTGGCTTTAAACTTTGGTCAAAAATCAGGGGTCATAAGAGGAGGAAATAGTTACATTTTGCTAAAAATTCAATGTGGCGGAACAAAATGGCTTCCTGGGTAAAATGTAAAAAAAAAATATTACTACAAAACTGCTTTTCGAATTTACCTCAAATTTTGCACAAAAATCAAGTACTAGAAATCATGTGAAAAAGTGTTGGTACTAAACCAAGATGACGAATCAAAATGGCGGCCTAGTGAAATGTTAAAAAATTATGACTACAAAATTCCTTAACCAATTTACCTGAAATTTTGCACAAAAATCAAGTATTACGTAGAAATCAAGTGGTAAAAGTTTAGTATGAATCCAAGATGGCCAACGAAAGTGGCAGCTTAATAAAATATTTAAAAAAATCAGCATGAAAAAGCTACTTATTAGATTGATTTTGCAAGAATTAAGCGTGATAGAGATTTGAAATTGTGCCACGAGTTTAAGACCACGGAACAAAATGGCGGCCAAATAAAATGTTTGTCATCGTAAAAAAATCCCCTCCGTGTTTTTATTTAGCTCTGTCAAATTGGGGCATAGCTAAAAAACAATTTACCCGATTGTTTTCAAATTTTGGTCAATAATTAAAGGTCTTAGGGGGATGACCTGGTAACATTTCGATAAATATCCAATATTGCGGAACAAAATGCCGGCCTGGTGAAATGTTAAAGAATTATCACTAAGAAACTAATTATCCAAATTACCTCAAATTTTGCATAAAAATCGATTGTTACATGAATCCATAACGGCGGCCTAATAAAATAGTTAGTTAATTTAAAAATGTATGTCACATGACAATATTTAAATACATTGAAACCCTAAAATTTACTCGTATCAAAATTTTACCGGTTTATCTTTATATCATCATCATCATAGTAATATATTCTGCTTCATTATTGTACAAAATATGAACAGCTAGACAAATTATTATGGAGACACTTTTTGCCGCCATATTTTATTCGCACCAGAATTTAAACACTTTATTTCTATGTCACACTTGATTATTGTGCAAAATTTGAGGTAAATTGAATAAGTAGTTTTCTAGTAATAATTTTCTAACATTTTACTGGGCATCCATTTTGTAGTGCCCTTTTAATTTTTGACCAAAATTGGATGTCAATCGGGTAGTTTTTTAGCTATGTCGCAAACAGACAGACCGGCAGACCGACGGAATTGAAAACAAAAACTTGTTTTCTGGCCCGAAAAATCTCAAAGAGTGATTTTTTCACGATTACAATGCTCTTACGAGGGAAGTAAAGATACTAATTGCTACAAATGTGTTTTTATAGTTGGAAATTATCTGTACCTATTAGACAAAATCAATCAATGCATTTTTTTTTGAGTAAAGACATTCTATTTGCCCCTGGATGAATATGACCATTATAAACCAAGAACTTTTACACTTTTTTATATTGTTTGGGAGGATTATCGCAAATTGAACATTTTTAAACATAACTAACCTTGGAGGAGTGAATATATATATATATATATATATATATATATATATATATATATATATATATATATAGGTACTTTTACTTTTTTTTAACAAAACTTATAAATTAATAAAAATGCGTAATGGGATAGCACCAGGTTTGTCAATAAAACCATCATTAAAGCCGTTATAAATAATCTAAATCTATTGTATAAAGAAAAAATAAGAGAGAAAATAAGGTGAGCCTGGCAACAGGGCAATAATTTTGTTTCTGTATTCTGTCAAAAACCTCATAACCGGAAAGTTTTGCATTGAAAAGTAGTGAAAATTGTGATTTTCCAAATTAAAAAAAAGTTAGTATTCCAAGGAATTTTTAGTTTTAGGCTACTCTATACAGGATATGGTATCGTTTAAAATTGAAAAAAACCTAAAATGATTGGCTTTATAAGGGTCATGAGACTCAGCCCCTGTATCGAATTACTAAATAGAAATTTAAGCCATTTAAATGCCCCCAAATTAACAAAAGTGTATTCTAAATTTGCTTCAAATATATTTACAATTTAACAAAAGTGCAGCCTAAAACATCAAACCAAATAGACATGGCAACGACAAACACAAATAAATTACATAGGTGTCACTCCATTATAAATTAAAAAAAGCAGTTTTTTTTGCATACAAATTGTAATAATAATATTATTATAACCTAGCGCCTAACGAAGCTTAAAATATTTGTTTAACTTATGCATACTTAATAGTGTATTCCTAAAAACACAGAAAAAATAAATTGCTAAGTGGCTACGGCCTGTGTTTAGTTTGAATAATTTTACACAAAAAATTACCTTATTATAAACGCCATCAGAGGCCCCTCTGTTCTTTATAACACAACACGTCCAAGAAGTCTTTATAATACACAAAAACACTAAGAGTTTGTTAAGTATAAACTTCTCCAAAAAACTACCGAAGGTTATTAATAACCTTTCCTCTGAGCGTTTGGTAAATATTGACAGTGACACGACTGCCTTGCTCCCCTGCGCGCTCAGCTAATCTAAAGTCAAAGGCAACTATGATTTGACGAAAATAATTTCATACCAGTGAAGGTATGTATACATACTGTATTAAATGTAGTTCTCAAACTCGCAAAGTGTTAATTCTTGATACTGCTGGTAAAAATAATAGTGAGGCGCTCATTGGATTCGGAATGACGTCTAGATATGTTCAAATAATAAACAATTTCAAGAGTTATTAACAAATTAAGATAAAAAACGGAGTTTACTTTTTTGCTAAAAACTAGGAAAATATTGACATTATGAAATTTTGAAAAAAAAATTTGAAAGAGTCCAATAAAAAGACGCGAATAAAAAACTAAAGATTTTTGTTAGCTTCCTACATGCCAAAATCATGTGTTCTCAATTTCGTAGGTCTGTCGGTCTATCTGTCGGCATAGCTCAAAAACTACTTATCCGATTGAATTTAAATTTTGATCAAAAATCAAGGGTCATAAGAGGAAGAAATAGTTACATTTTGGTAAAAATTCAATGAGGCGGAACAAAATGGCTTCCTGGGTAAAAATGTAAGAAAAAAATATTATTAAAAAACTGCTTTTCCAATTTACGTGAAATTTTGCACAAAAATCAAGTATTACGTAGAAATCATGTAAAAAAATGTTGCTACTAAAACCAAGATGAGGAATCAAAATGGCGGTCTAGTGAAATGTTATAACTAAAAAAAATTCTTAACCAATTTACCCGAAATTTTGCACAGAAATCAAGTATTACGTAGAAATCAAGTGGTAAAATTTTAGTACGAATCCAAGATGGCGAAAGAAAATGGCAGCTTAATAAAATATTTAAAAAATCAGCATGAGAAAACTACTTATTAGATTGATTTCAAGTTTTGTGCAAGAATTAAGAGAAATACACTGGTAAAATTGTGGAACGAATTCAAGATGTCGGAACAAAATGGCGGCCTAATAAAATGTTTGTCACCGTGAAAAAAATCTCCCCCATGTTTTTACATAGCTTTAAATATTAGCCTTTCTAAATGCCCAAAACATATTTTCTTAATTTCGTCGGTCTGTTTGTCGGTCTATCTCTATGTCAAATTGAGGCATAGCTAAAAAAACTACTTACCTGACTGCCTTCAAATTTTAGTCAAAAATTGAAGGTCTTATGGTGATAACCTGGTAACATTTCGGTAAATATCCAATATGGCGGAACAAAATACCGGCCTGGTGAAGTCTTAAAGAAATTATCACTAAGAAACTAATTATCCAAATTACCTCAAATTTTGCATACAAATCAATTGTTACATGAATCCAAAATGGCGGCCTAATAAAATAGTTACAAAATCAGTCCAAAAGAATTGTTTAATCAGATGAATTTGAAATTTTGTGCAAACATTAAGTGTAATTTAGAGATAAACTAGTAAAATTGTGGTTCGAATTCACAATGGCAGAACAAAATAGAGACCAAGTAAAATGTTTAAAAAATCAACGTAAAGAATGTTCTTATTCAATTAACTTTTTCCCAAAAATTAAATTTGATATAAACATAAACTGGTACGAATTTAAAGTCTATAGATGCCAAGAAAAATTATTTTTCAATTCTGTCAGTTTGTCTGTACGCGGAATAGCTCAAAAACTACTTATCCAATTGACTTCAAATTTTAGTCAAAAAGGATGATAAGGGAACGAAATGGTTACATTTTTGTAAAAATCCAACACGGCGCAACAAAATGGCGCTTTGGTGGAATGTTAAAACAATTATTAGATATTAAAAAACTATATATATATACAATTTACCTGAAAGGTTGCACAAAAATCAATTATTATGTAAACATCATAATAATAAATATAATTTTGGTACAAATCGAAGATGGCGGCCGGGTGAAATGTTAAAAATTATTTTACTAAAAATCCTCTTACCCAGTTTACTTGAAATTTTGTGCAAAAATCAAGTGTTATGTAGGAAAAGGTTGCACAAAAATCAATTATTATGTAAAAATCATAATAATAAATAAAATTTTGTTACGAATCGAAGATGGCGGCTGGGTGAAATGTTAAAAAAATTTTACTAAAAATCTACTTACTCAGTTTACTTGAAATTTTGTGCAAAAATCAAGTATTATGTAGAAATCTACTGGTAGAATTTTGGTGCGAAACCAAGATAGCGAAACAAAATGGCGGCTTATTAAAATATTTGAAAAATCGATGTGCGAAAATTAAGCGTGATATAGACGTGAACTGATAAAATGGTGGTATTGAAGATGGCGGCCAAATAGAATATTTGTTATCGTGAAAAGAAATCGCCTCCAATACATAGCCTGAAGTTTTAGCATTTCTAGATGCCCAAAAACATGTTTTCTCAACTTCGTCGGTCTGTCGGTCTGTCTTACACTATTGACTTCCAATTTTGGCTAGAAATTAAAGCTCTTATGGGATGAGTCAGTAACATTTTGGTAAATATCCAATATGGCGGAACAAAATGCCGGCCTGGTGCAGTGTTAAAAAAATATCACTAAGAAACTAATTATCCAAATTACCTCAAATTTGGCACAAAAAGCAAGTGTTACATTGAAATGAACTGGTGACATTTTGATATGTATCCAAAATGGCGGCCTAATAAAATAGTTAGAAGGTCAGCCTAAAAAATCAAGGACCACTTTGTTCGCTCCTTTATTCTCAGAGCGTCCGATTATGGAACGCGTTACTAGTAAATGCCTTTTGCTCTCTTCTCCTAATCTGCAAGTCTTTAAACGCCGCATCAAAAGCTTTCCCCGCCTTCACTTATAAGAACCACGGTATCTAGTACTTTGGCCTTGTAGTCTGCTCTGATAAAAAAATTCGAGATAAACTGGTCAAATTTTAGTGCGAATCATATATGACTAAAGCAAAATGATGGCCTAATAAACTGTTTAAATATTCGGTAACATTCCATTTCCTTCTATTTCTAGAAAAAGCATCTTCTAAGAGGACTCGTTGAGCTCCTTGTGATTTTGCTTATCTCTAAATCCTGTACCTAACATGCTAAATGAAAGTCAACTAGGATCAACTTTGAAGGTAATACGAACTCACAGCAGAACATGAAAAATATGAAACTGTGTACGGAGAGGCAGACATAAAACGAGCGGATTTGAGCTGGAGAATGGAGCACTAATTTAACCATTGGAAATGGTAGAATTGTATAAATATCTCGGTTTTCAGCAGCCTATGTCGACAGAACTTTATTTAAAAAAATGCTGTTCAGAAGGCTTGACTAGCAAGTATTTTAAATACAATCGGACAAAAAATAACATCAAAGTAATTAACACCTATGCCATGTCATTTAGGCAACATCATCCTAAATCAACAACAGAGCGGTCGCGACAAAGTGCTGTTGCTGAATTGAAGCTTTGTCACTGACATATATATATATATATATATATATATATATATATATATATATATATATATATATATATATATATATATATATATATATATATATATATATATATATATATATATATATATATATATATATATATATATATTATATATATATATATATATATATATATATATATATATATATATATATATATATATATATATATATATATAATATATATATATATATATATATATATATATATATATATATATATATATATATATATATATATATATATATATATATATATATATATATATATATATATATATATATATATATATATATATATATATATATATATATATATATATATATATATATATATATATATATATATATATATATATATATATATATATATATATATATATATATATATATATATATATATATATATATATATATATATATATATATATATATATATATATATATATATATAGAATAATATCGGCCATCCGACTAGAGATTATTTTGGATGACAAGAGAAGACTTTACTAATTGACATAGCTGTACCGAATACTATTGCCATTCAAAAAACTGTAGCTCATAAAGTAGGAAAGTGTATTGTTGTGTGTTGTTAAACCTGAAAGGGTGATTTTTTTATGATAACAAACCTTTTATATGGCAGCCATTTTGTTCCCCCGTTTTGAATTAGTACCGCAATGTTACTAGTTCATTCTACATTTAGTTATGACCCACAATTTGAAATCAATCCACTAAGTAGGTTTTTAGGCTGAATTTTTAATAATTTTTTGAAACCAGCCATTTTGTTCTGCCATCTTGGGCTACATGCCACACTTTTACCGTTTGTTTCCTACATAATACTTGATTTTTGTGCAAAATTTAAGGTAAATTGGTTAAGTAGTTTTTTAGTAATATATTTTTTAACATTTCACTAGGCTGTCATTTTGTTTCACCATATTGGATTTTTACCAGGGTGCTACCAGGTCATCCTCATATGTTCCTTAAAATTTGGTCAAAATTTTGAGTCTATCGGGTAATTAGTTTTTTAGTTATACCGCGGACAGACAGACCGACAGACAGGGACGTAGACAGAAAATTCATTTTGGGGGGCCAGTTGGGGGCGCAAATAGTTCTAGAGGAGCCTATATACAGGGTCTGTCATTAGTGTGTCAAAGTAGCATACTCTCCTACTAAAGATTTTTTTTACATTAAAGATGGATCCTGTAAAAAAATTAAAACGTATTTTATACATTTATTTTAGATTTTTCAATTAAATAACAAATTTTATACAAAAGTAATTTAATTAAACACATCTGAAGAAACATATTTTTTCACTTTTATTTAATGTATAGTTGTGGGAGTATTACTGTTAACTAATAAAAAATAAACATGAATAATATGAACCGTTAGCTAAAAAAATACAAAAAAACAGTTCATACAATTAAATTTATGCTTCTTTTATTTTCCGCGAAAATATCCATTACTCTTTGAAGATCTATGTTTTTCACCAATGACTACTTAATTGATAAAATAGCCAAGTTTGATAGTCTGTCATTTCTAATTCTATCTCACGAAAATGACCGGGATAGTTACAGCGATTATTACTGTTTATATTTTCTTTGTTTTAATTAGGTAAGAGTCAGCTTATATTTGGGATTCTTACTAATAGATATTTTGTGTTGTTGTGGTTTGAGTATTTTATTTCGTTAAAAATATTGTGGTTGTATGAGCGTACCGTATTATATATTTAGACAGGCTAACAGTGGGGGACCACAAGATAAAATGGGGGGCCGGGGCCCTCAGCCCTCCCCCTGTCTACGTCCCTGCCGACAGACAGACAGGAATTTAATTCGGCATCTTGGTATCCTGAAACGTAAAGATCTGAAAAAAATCTCGTAGGGTGATTTTTCAGGATTCTAACACTTACTTTCCATGTCCAGCGTCATTATTACATCGTGTGACCAGAATTTTTGTCGTTTAGGAGTCACTAAACTAAATTGTACGAATATTGATTAGTGAGGTTATGTTAGATTGGGTTAACTTTAGTTAACCCCGATTAAGTTAGGTTATGTCATTTTGGATTACTTTTCTATTAAAGAAAAGAGGCGCGTTTATGAGCATCTTTTATTTGGTTTTAAATTAAAATCTGTTAAGGGAAAAGAGAACGCTTATGTTTCCTGTTGTGTCATAAATCACAGAAAACATGGTAAGTTTGGCAGAACTAAAAACATATTTGTTAATATATATATTTTTTTAATTATTGCATATCCCGCCAATTTTCTTTTTGGGAATTACTAGTGAAAAAAGTATTGATAAAAAGAAAAATAAAAATTTAAAATTCGCGTATCCCGATAACTAACAAGACTCGCCTAATATGAAAAATTTAAGAATAGCCAAAACTGTTTAATCGGGGCGGACATAATCATGACAAAAACCCTAAGAATATGTTTTGCTACGAATCAATATGACACAAAAAACACATATCGCGATAAATGTATATTTATAGTTTCAAACCAATACATTAAGTTGAATAAATCATGTGTATATTCTAACAGCCCCTTTATAAAAACATCATAATTAACGGAGTGCTATTTAATCGATCGGTATTTGGAGTTAATTATTTACAAAATGTTTTGGGGAGCCATTTAGACATAACTAATTTAGATGCGTATTTATATGTGTTTTTATATAGTTCAACTGATTTTGAATTGTGGAATTGACTGAAATTTCTGCAAACACACAAAAAGGTACGTTTTTCACCACCAATTTGTTTTAAAATAAAAAATTATTATTATTATGTATCATTTTTAGCTCGCTAATTAGCGATTTATAGTAAGTTATGTGTCTTTGCAAGATAAGTCATATATCTGAGCAAGATAACTTGCTGGATGTTGATGAAATGAAATGAAAATGTAACAATATTACAAGTATTTAGAATCACGGATTTTTTGGAGTCTCAGTTACTAAACTTTCGGAGAGACCTGAAGGGTTTTTGGGACCACTGCAATAGCAGACAAACAATGGGGATAATAACTGTCACGATGGGTATTTATTTTTCAAATGTTGCTAACTTGAGTCCACATGCGCACATCTTGACTCATCTGAATTCTTGCATTTACATGACTTTTTATGGGATCAGTATAGGTCAGCCAGCCATTGTTAAAGTAACTAAACTTGTCTTTGTGTATTTGACTATTTGTCTCTATGTACGCGTACAGTATTTTTCTGTGATAATAAATATGTGAACAATCTATCGACGTACCATTTGATTTCTGATACCAAATCTGTCGAATTCCATGCCTCAGAACAATACACTTTCCTACTTTATAAGCTACAGTTTTTTGAATGTCTTTAGTATTCGGTACAGCTATGTCAATTAGTAAAGTCTTCTCTTGTCATCTAAAATAATCTCTAGTCGGATGGCCGATATTATTCTATATATATATATATATATATATATATATATATATATATATATATATATATATATATATAGAAGGCTGGGGGCCCCGGCCATTTTTGTGAGATAAAATTGGAAATGACAGACTATCAAACTTGGCTATTTTATCAATTAAGAAGTCATTGGTGAAAAACATAGATCTTCAAAGAGTAATGGATATTTTCGCGGAAAATAAAAGAAGCATAAATTTAATTGTATGAACTGTTTTTTTGTATTTTTTTAGCTAACGGTTCATATTATTCATGTTTGTTTTTTATTAGTTAACAGTAATACTCCCACAACTATACATTAAATAAAAGTGAAAAAACATGTTTCTTCAGACATGTTTAATTAAATTACTTTTGTATAAAATTTGTTATTTAATTCAAAAATCTAAAATAAATGTATAAAATCCGTTTTAATTTTTTACAGGATCCCTCTTTAATGTAAAAAAATCTTTAGTAGGAAAGTATGCTACTTTGACACACTAATGACAGACCGTGTATATAGGCCCCTCTAGAACTATTTGTGCCCCCAACTGGACCCCCAAAATGAATTTTCTGTCTACGTCCCTGTCTGTCGGTCTGTCTGTCCGCGGTATAACTAAAAAACTAATTACCCGATAGACTCAAAATTTTGACCAAATTTTAAGGAACATATGAGGATGACCTGGTAAAAATCCGATAAGGTGAAACAAAATGACAGCCTAGTGAAATGTTAAAAAATATATTACTAAAAAACTACTTAACCAATTTACCTTAAATTTTGCACAAAAATCAAGTATTATGTAGGAAACAAACGGTAAAAGTGTGGTATGTAGCTCAAGATGGCGGAACAAAATAGGAACAATCTATCGACGTACCATTTGATTGCCACTCCCCAGATTAGTAGTTATTATAATAACAATTGATTTCTGATACCAAATCTGTCGAACTCCATGCCTCAGAACAATACACTTTCCTACTTTATGAGCTACAGTTTTTTGAATGGCAATAGTATTCGGTACAGCTATGTCAATTAGTAAAGTCTTCTCTTGTCATCCAAAATAATCTCTAGTCGGATGGCCGATATTATTCTATATATATATATATATATATATATATATATATATATATATATATATATATATATATATATATATATATATATATATATCATTTTGTTTCACCTTATCGGATTTTTACCAGGTCATCCTCCTATGTTCCTTAAAATTTGGTCAAAATTTTGAGTCTATCGGGTAATTAGTTTTTTAGTTATACCGCGGACAGACAGACCGACAGACAGGGACGTAGACAGAAAATTCATTTTGGGGGTCCAGTTGGGGGCACAAATAGTTCTAGAGGGGCCTATATACACGGTCTGTCATTAGTGTGTCAAAGTAGCATACTTTCCTACTAAAGATTTTTTTACATTAAAGAGGGATCCTGTAAAAAATTAAAACGGATTTTATACATTTATTTTAGATTTTTGAATTAAATAACAAATTTTATACAAAAGTAATTTAATTAAACATGTCTGAAGAAACATGTTTTTTCACTTTTATTTAATGTATAGTTGTGGGAGTATTACTGTTAACTAATAAAAAACAAACATGAATAATATGAACCGTTAGCTAAAAAAATACAAAAAAACAGTTCATACAATTAAATTTATGCTTCTTTTATTTTCCGCGAAAATATCCATTACTCTTTGAAGATCTATGTTTTTCACCAATGACTTCTTAATTGATAAAATAGCCAAGTTTGATAGTCTGTCATTTCCAATTTTATCTCACAAAAATGGCCGGGGCCCCCAGCCTTCTAATATATATATATATATATATATATATATATATATATATATATATATATATATATATATATATATATAGAATAATATCGGCCATCCGACTAGAGATTATTTTAGATGACAAGAGAAGACTTTACTAATTGACATAGCTGTACCGAATACTATTGCCATTCAAAAAACTGTAGCTTATAAAGTAGGAAAGTGTATTGTTCTGAGGCATGGAATTCGACAGATTTGGTATCAGAAATCAAAGGTACGTCGATAGATTGTTCACATATTTATTATCACAGAAAAATACTGTACGCGTACATAGAGACAAATAGTCAAATACACAAAGACAAGTTTAGTTACTTTAACAATGGCTGGCTGACCTATACTGATCCCATAAAAAGTCATGTAAATGCAAGAATTCAGATGAGTCAAGATGTGCGCATGTGGACTCAAGTTAGCAACATTTGAAAAATAAATACCCATCGTGACAGTTATTATCCCCATTGTTTGTCTGCTATTGCAGTGGTCCCAAAAACCCTTTAGGTCTCTCCGAAAGTTTAGTAACTGAGACTCCAAAAAATCCGTGATTCTAAATACTTGTAATATTGTTACATTTTCATTTCATTTCATCAACATCCAGCAAGTTATCTTGCTCAGATATATGACTTATCTTGCAAAGACACATAACTTACTATAAATCGCTAATTAGCGAGCTAAAAATGATACATAATAATAATAATTTTTTATTTTAAAACAAATTGGTGGTGAAAAACGTACCTTTTTGTGTGTTTGCAGAAATTTCAGTCAATTCCACAATTCAAAATCAGTTGAACTATATAAAAACACATATAAATACGCATCTAAATTAGTTATGTCTAAATAGCTCCCCAAAACATTTTGTAAATAATTAACTCCAAATACCGATCGATTAAATAGCACTCCGTTAATTATGATGTTTTTATAAAGGGGCTGTTAGAATATACACATGATTTATTCAACTTAATGTATTGATTTGAAACTATAAATATACATTTATCGCGATATGTGTTTTTTGTGTCATATTGATTCGTAGCAAAACATATTCTTAGGGTTTTTGTCATGATTATGTCCGCCCCGATTAAACAGTTTTGGCTATTCTTAAATTTTTCATATTAGGCGAGTCTTGTTAGTTATCGGGATACGCGAATTTTAAATTTTTATTTTTCTTTTTATCAATACTTTTTTCACTAGTAATTCCCAAAAAGAAAATTGGCGGGATATGCAATAATTAAAAAAATATATATATTAACAAATATGTTTTTAGTTCTGCCAAACTTACCATGTTTTCTGTGATTTATGACACAACAGGAAACATAAGCGTTCTCTTTTCCCTTAACAGATTTTAATTTAAAACCAAATAAAAGATGCTCATAAACGCGCCTCTTTTCTTTAATAGAAAAGTAATCCAAAATGACATAACCTAACTTAATCGGGGTTAACTAAAGTTAACCCAATCTAACATAACCTCACTAATCAATATTCGTACAATTTAGTTTAGTGACTCCTAAACGACAAAAATTCTGGTCACACGATGTAATAATGACGCTGGACATGGAAAGTAAGTGTTAGAATCCTGAAAAATCACCCTACGAGATTTTTTTCAGATCTTTACGTTTCAGGATACCAAGATGCCGAATTAAATTCCTGTCTGTCTGTCGGCAGGGACGTAGACAGGGGGAGGGCTGAGGGCCCCGGCCCCCCATTTTATCTTGTGGTCCCCCACTGTTAGCCTGTCTAAATATATAATACGGTACGCTCATACAACCACAATATTTTTAACGAAATAAAATACTCAAACCACAACAACACAAAATATCTATTAGTAAGAATCCCAAATATAAGCTGACTCTTACCTAATTAAAACAAAGAAAATATAAACAGTAATAATCGCTGTAACTATCCCGGTCATTTTTGTGAGATAGAATTAGAAATGACAGACTATCAAACTTGGCTATTTTATCAATTAAGTAGTCATTGGTGAAAAACATAGATCTTCAAAGAGTAATGGATATTTTCGCGGAAAATAAAAGAAGCAGAAATTTAATTGTATGAACTGTTTTTTTGTATTTTTTTAGCTAACGGTTCATATTATTCATGTTTATTTTTTATTAGTTAACAGTAATACTCCCACAACTATACATTAAATAAAAGTGAAAAAATATGTTTCTTCAGATGTGTTTAATTAAATTACTTTTGTATAAAATTTGTTATTTAATTGAAAAATCTAAAATAAATGTATAAAATACGTTTTAATTTTTTTACAGGATCCATCTTTAATGTAAAAAAAATCTTTAGTAGGAGAGTATGCTACTTTGACACACTAATGACAGACCCTGTATATAGGCTCCTCTAGAACTATTTGTGCCCCCAACTGGCCCCCCAAAATGAATTTTCTGTCTACGTCCCTGTCTGTCGGTCTGTCTGTCCGCGGTATAACTAAAAAACTAATTACCCGATAGACTCAAAATTTTGACCAAATTTTAAGGAACATATGAGGATGACCTGGTAGCACCCTGGTAAAAATCCAATATGGTGAAACAAAATGACAGCCTAGTGAAATGTTAAAAAATATATTACTAAAAAACTACTTAACCAATTTACCTTAAATTTTGCACAAAAATCAAGTATTATGTAGGAAACAAACGGTAAAAGTGTGGCATGTAGCCCAAGATGGCAGAACAAAATGGCTGGTTTCAAAAAATTATTAAAAATTCAGCCTAAAAACCTACTTAGTGGATTGATTTCAAATTGTGGGTCATAACTAAATGTAGAATGAACTAGTAACATTGCGGTACTGATTCAAAACGGGGGAACAAAATGGCTGCCATATAAAAGGTTTGTTATCATAAAAAAATCACCCTTTCAGGTTTAACACGAAGTTTTAGCATCCCTAGATGCTAAAAAAATATGTTTAATCAATTTCGTCGGTCTGTCTGTGTGTCTGTTAGTTTGCGGCATAGTTTAAAAACTACTTACCAGATTGGCTTCAAATTTTAGCCAAAAATTATGGGTCATATGGTGACGACCGAGTAATATTTTAGTAAAAATTTAATATGCCGAGTGTTACATAGAAATGAACTGGTAACATTTTAGTATAAATCCAACATAGCAAAACAAAATGAAGACGTAATAAAATATAAAAAATCAGCTTGAAAAAACAACTTATTAAATTAATTTCATATTTTGTGTAACCATTAAGTATGATCTAGAGAAAAACTGTTAAAGTTCTGGTAAGAATTCAGGATGGCGAAACAAAATCGCGGCCAAATGGATTTTTAAAATTCAACGTAAAAAAATCTTACTCAAATGACTTTAAATTTTGCACAAAATGTTGTGTAATAACATATTATTACCCTACTGAAATTTGTTTATAAAGAATTTTTTTAGCAGAAAGAGTCAACTTTTTAATATTGCAAAATTGATGAGTTTTCAAGAAAACTTACCTTTTATAAGACACTGCATTCAGGACTACATTAAATGTATGTTTTCTTAGATAGCATTTGTCGAGGTCCTTTGAAAAGGTACTTTTGACATTTTTGGTAACAAATGAATTCCGGTTAAAAAATCGGTAAATTTCCTTTAGCCTGAAATTCCCTCGTTATGAATCTTTCTATTCACTAGGAATAGTGAAGTCTAGTCCAATTGAGTTCCTCATTTAGTTATTTAGTAACTCTCACAGGGAAGTCAAAAGTGACATTTATATGATAAAATCTTTACCCAAAAACAATATTCAAGTATTTAGGTTAGTTATGACTTGGAAAGTTCAAAAATCTTGAGATTTGCACTTCCAGTCGACATGGCTTTGTCGAAAGGAGTGTTCCAATAATATACAGGTTGTTACAATTCACCATTGGCATCTCAGAAAAGATAAAAGAAACAGCAAGACTTGAGATATTTAGAAAAAACCAAATTTTCGCGACTTTGTTTTTATTTTTTCTGCTTCTGTTTGATAAGATACATCAAAATAATTCTTATATTCTCATTGGCACTTTTAATTCTCTACGAGGCGGTATTAGTGGAATTTTGATGCGACGTTTCGGCTTGTCTCAACCATCTTCAAATTTGTCACTTTAAATAGTCGAAAAATTCTGATTTTTGCTTAATAATTTGTACTTTATATTTATTGAACGTTTCGCACTTGAAAACTCATCATTACAAACAACAAGTACGTTCTTTACAAATTATATTAGCTTTAAAAACACATTTTGCTTAAAGAAAATTTCGAGGACCTGACAATCAATTCCTTTTTAAAAAATCGGTAAATTTCTTTTACCCCCAACTTCCTTCGTTACGAATATTTTTTTTTCTTAGGAATAGTGAAATGTGACCAAATTTAGTTCCGCTCATATTCATTTAGTAACACATATACATATACTATCTTACCAAATATTTTTATTTTGCCCCATTTTGTTCCAGCATATTGGATTCGTACTAATATTTTACCAATTTCTACGCCACACTGGACTTTTGGACACGATTTAAAATAACTTCTAGTACATTAATTTTTTTAAGACCGCCATTTTGTTTCGTTATGTAGAATTTAATTTTTTGTGAAAAATTTAATTGGATTGGATATTTTTTTTACGTTGATTTTTTAAACGTTTTACTTGGTCTCCATTTTGTGCCGACATTTTGAATTCGTACCACAATTTTAGTAGTTTATATTACACTTAATCCTTGAACAAAATGAACAGTTTCTTCAGACTGAATGTTTAACTATTTTCTTAGGTCGCCATTTTGGATTCATACCAAAATGCTACCAGCTTATTCCTATGTCACACTTGATTTTTGTGAAAATTTGAGGTAATTTGATTAGTTAGTTTCTTAGTGATAATTTGAGACTTTTAATTTTTGACCAACATTTGAAGTCAATCGGGTAAGTAGTTTTTGAGCTATGCCCCAATTTAACAGAGAGACAGACCGACAAACAGACCGACGGAATTGAGAAAGCATGTTTTTGGGCATCTAGAAATGCTAATAAATATAGCTATGTAAAAACTTGGAGGGGATTTTTTGCACGCTAAGAAATATTTTATTTGGCCGCCATTTTGTTCTGCCATCTTGATTTCGTACCACAATTTTACCAGTTCATCTCTTTATCGCGCTTAATTGTTACACAAAACTTGAAATCAGTCTAATAAGTAGTTTTTTCTTGCTGATTTTATTTCGCCATTTTGTCATTTTTTTTGTAAGACATTTTTAGTAATAATTGCTTAACAGTTCACCAGGCCGCCATTTTCTTTTGCCATCTTGAAGTCTTATCAACATTTTCCAAAGGATTTCTACGTAATACTTGATTTTTTTTCATTTCACCAGGCCTCAATATTATTCCTCCATATTGAAAATATGTTTAAAACGTGAATATCTGATAAAACCTGTGAGGGTGATTTTTTCATGATTACAATACTTCGCTTTTACGATGGAAGACAAAGGACTCTCAAAGAGGAAGAAATTTCCAATACAAAAGTCTGGACTTCCTGAGCTCTATCTATATTGTCAATAATTTTAATTTAATGTTAGAAATAGAGAACCACGCTCGAGCGCTAGCTCTTACGTTGCCCCAAAATTGGTCTAAAAAATAATTTTTTTATACGATTAAATATTAATTTAAATTTTTTTAAAAATTATGGTATTATCTAAATACTTGAAGGAAAAATATCTCGCTAAAAAATGTTTTTTCAGTAATTTTCCATAAAATGAGCCTATTGTAACTTAACAATTTTTTTTGAGTTTTGGTTTATATTTCAAGTCGGATAATTGTTAAAAGCCACCAAAATTATTTCACTTTGTGGAGACTTTATCACAACTATACTATATGAGATTGAGATATTTAATTAGGGAAGCTAACAAAGCACTTTAATTTTTTAGTTTTTATTCAAGTCTTTTTATTGTAAATTTGTTCCTCTTTAAGAGTCTTTTCAACAATTCATAAATGCCTATATTTTCCAAGTATTTTGCAAAAAGTAAACTCCTTTAAAATCCTAATTTGTTAATAACTTTTGAAATTGTTTGTGTTTTGCACATAGTCATTCCGAATTCAATAAGCCCTCATTCTTATTTTTACTAGCAGCAGCAGCAAGAATTAACGCTATTTTGGGTTTGTAAACTAGACTAAATACAGTACACCTCCACTGGTATCAAATTATTTTCGCCAAATCATAGTTGCCTTTGACTTCTAATTAACTGAGCGCGCAGGGGATCGAGGCAGCCGTGTCAATATTGTCCAAATGCTTAGAGAATAGGTTATTAAAAACTTTCGGTAGTTTTTCGAGGCAAGTTTAGACTTAACAAACTCTAGTGTTCTTGTGTATTATGAAGACTACTTGGACGTGTTATATTATAAAGAAGGGGCCCTTGATAGCGTTTCTAATAAGGTAATTTTTTGTGTAAAATTATTCAAATTAGACACGCGTCGTAGCCACTTAGAAATCTATATCTTCAGAGTTTTTAGGAATCCACTATTAAGTATGCATAAGTTGAACAAAATATATTTTAAGCTTCGTAACCAGGTTAGCGACAAGTCATAACCAATAATATTATTATTACAATTTGTATGCAATGTAAGCTTGTGTTTTTTTAAATTTATAATGGAGGTGCTCCTGCGAAATTCGTTTGTGTTTGACGTTGCAATTTCTATTTGGTTTGATGTTTAAAGCTGCAATTTTGTTAAATTGGAAATATGTTTCCCCAAGCCCAAACCACTATACGCAGCCGTCATATTTACGTTTTTACTAATATTCTTGAGATACTATCTGCAAATTGTAATTTAAAAAACTAATTTTTGCGATTACACCATAATTCACCAAAAGAAAACCATATTTTTATCTTAAATTTAAGAAAATGATCGTAAAAATATGCATAATAACTTTAAAAAGTTATAATTTATTTCTGTGAGTATTTTGACGAAAGATGGCATCTCATATGTTAAGTGAAAGCATTGTTGCCAATTTTTAGGAGTAAACATAAGGTCTTGCATATTATGTGTTAAATAATAATATTTTTTTTAACTTGTTTAATACAATGTATCGTTTTTGAACAGAAAATATGTCAGTTTTTGTGTTGTTTTTATATATTATACCCTAACGATTCCTCTTTTGTTAAGTTAATTTTGTTAAGTTAGTTTTGTTTTTTTAATAAAACTTGTAATTAATAAAAATGCTGTTTAGATTAAATTAGGAATTGATAGTCTCGTTGTAAAGAAAGCAGCGCGCCAACAAAATTTCGAGTCTATATTAAAACAAGGATTTTTTATATATAGCACAACAAAGATAAACCCAAGGTTATGCAGCCGACTGTCCATCTATGCTGTCGTTGTTTTTAATTCTGAATTTTTAAGAAAAGTGGAGGGCTTAGGTAACAGTGTAAGGAAATTGACATTTCTCAGTTTATTTGTTGAATATTTATGATTTTCAAAACGCATTTTCTCAAAATCTTCTGGATTCTTCACATTTTCTAAATCTCAAAATACTAACACATATATACTGTCTTCAAATATTTTTATTGGGCGCCATTTTGTTCCACCATTTTGGATTCCTACCAACATTTTTTTTGGGTATAATTTAAAATAAATTAAATAAGTAGTTTTTACATACACATCGCCATTGTGTTCCTTCATGTTAACTTCGTACCAGTTTATCTCTATATCACATTTATTTTTCGTGCAAAACTTAAAGTCAATTGAATAAGATTTTTGCGTTGATTTTTTAAACATTTTATGTGGCCGCCACTTTGTTTCGCCATCTAGAATTCGTACTACACTATATAAAACCTGATTTTGTGCAAAATTTGAGGTAAATTGGATAATTAGTTTTCAGTAATAATTTTTTAATGTTTCACTAGACCGTCATCTTGTTACGCTATATTGGATATTTACTAAAATATTACCAGTCATGCCTATATGACCGTTAATTTTTGATCACAAGTTGAAGTCGATCGGGTAGGTAGTTTTTAAGGGATGCCGCGAGCTGACAGACGGACAGACAGACCGATGAAATTCATAAAACATGATATTTGGGATTTAGAGACATTATCACAAGTATACTATATGAGTTTGTGGTATGGCGATGCTTTTAATTGTTATAATCTAGTAGTTATTAATTATGGAAGCTAACAAAAAAAAAATCTAAATTTTTTAGTTCTTATCCGCGTCTTTTTATTGGAAATTTTTTCCCCTTTAAGAATCTTTTTCAAAATTTCATAAACGTCAATATTTTCCGAATTTTTTTGCAAAAAAAACTAAACTCCTCCTTTTAAAATCTTAATTTGTTAATAACTTTTGAAATTGTTTATGTCTTGCACATAGACATTCCGAATTCAATGAGCCCTCACTCTTATATTTACTGGCAGTAGCAAGAATTAACACCATTTTGAGGTTGCGAACTAGACGAAATACAGTATACCTTCACTCGTATCAAATTATTTTCGTCAAATCATAGTTGCCTTTGACTTCTAAATAATTGAGCGCGCAGGGGAGCGAGACAGCCGTGTCAATATTGTCCAAATGCTTAGAGTAAAGGTTATTAAAAACTTGGGGAGTTTTTCGAGAAAAATTTATATTTAACAAACTCTACTGTTCGTGTGTATTATGAAGACTACTTGGACGTGTTGTATTATAAACAACGAGCCTTTGATGGCGTTTCTAATAAGGTAATTGTTTGTGTAAAAGTATTCAAACTAGACACGTGCCGTAGCTTTTTAGGAATCCACTATTAAGTATGCATAATTTAAACAAATATTTTAAGCTTCATAACCAGGCTAGCAACAAGTCATATACCAATAATATTATAACTACAATTTGTAGCCAAAAAAACCTGTTTTTTTTTATTTATAATGGAAGTGAACCTATGCATTCCGTTTGTGTTTGACGTTGCCATTTCTATTTGGTTTGATGTTTTAGGCTGCAATTTTGTTAAATTGTAAATATATTTATAGCCCATTAGAGTTTCATAGCACTATACGCAGCTATAATATTTATGTTTTTACCAATATTCTTGAGATAATATCTTCAAATAACACTTTAAAAAACTAATTTATCTTGCGATTACACCATAGTTTACCTAAACAAAAACATATTACTATATTATATATACTTGAAACTGAAGAAAACATGAAAATGAGAGTAAAAATATGCATAAGAGTAAAAATATGCATAATAGCCTAACAAACTTGTTTCTGTCAGAATTTTAGTGAAAGATGGCATTTCATATATTAAGTAAAAGCACTGTTGCCAGATTTCAAGAGTGGTCAAGGTAAGTCTTGCATATTCTATGTTAAAAAAATGTTATTTTTTCAATTTGATGTTTAATATAATGTTTCCTTTTTTGAACAGAAAATATGTCAGTTTTTGTGTTTCTGTTTGTTAAGTTAGTTTTTGTTTTGTATAATTACTGAATCGTTGATAATTAATAAATTTGTTTAATATTTTATTAATCCCCGTTCAGGCAGATGAACTTTTTTAACAAAACTTATAATTAATAAGAATGCTGTTTAGGTTAAGTTAGGAATTGTTAGTCTTGCTGTAAAAAAAGCCGCGCCAACAAAATTTCGAATCTATATTAAAACAAGAATTTTTTTAACAAAACTTATAATGTTAGGTAGATTTGTCCCGTTAGCGTTAGGTTAGCCCAGGTTTGTCGATAAAATCGTGTTTGAAGCTCTATGCCATCATTAAAGCCAAAAAATCACATTTCAAATAATTAAAAATCAGATCTTAAATACGTACGCACTCTAAAGTGGTGTAACTGTTAGAAGTCGCAGCGGATTTAAGGACTTGTTTTAAAAAGAATGGATCTATAGTACAACAAAGATAAACCTAAGGTTGGCAACCAATTGCCCATGTATGCTGTCGTTTTTTTATATCTGAATTTTTAAGAAAATTCAAGAGCTTTAGCAAGAGAATGGGGAAATTGTGTTCTCAACGTAATCGTGACGTAACTAAAGATATCATTTCTCAGTGTATTTCCTAACATTGGAACCTGTGGTGGAAGATAGATCAAAATACAAGAGTTCTAACCACACTACACCACAACTTGTTACGTCCTGGACGCGCGTTTCGCTAACCAAGTTAGCATCATCAGCAGATGATATAAACTGATATAAACTGATATAAATATCATCTCTCTCTCTGATGATGCTAACTTGGTTAGCAAAACGCGCGTCCAGGACGTAACAAGTTGTGGTGTAGTGTGGTTAGAACTCTTGTATTTTGATCTCAGTGTATTTGTTGAATATTTTTGATTTTTAAAGCGCATTTTCTTAAGAACTAGTGGATTGTTCACACTTTTTAAATCTAAAAATTACTAGTAAAAACAGGTAATCCCTTATTCGGAACTTCCCTCTTTATGAATCTTTGCTTTTATTGGGAATAGAGAAGTGTGATCTAATTAGTTCGATATATGGTCATTTAGTTAACAGATATAATATACTGTCTTCAAATATTTTTATCGGGCGCCATTTTGTTCCACCATTTTGGATTCCTACCAAAATGTTATAAGTTTCTTCCTATAACACACTTGATTTCGGGTATAATCTAAAATAAATTAAATAAGTAGTTTTTACAGTGACCCACATCGCCATTGTGTTCCGTCATATTGAATTCGTACCAGTTTATTTCTATATCACATTTAATTTTTGTGCATATTTTAAAGTTAATTGAATAAGATTTTTGACGTTGATTCTTTAAACATTTTATTTGGCCGCCACTTTGTTCATCCCCATATGACCATTAATTTTTTATCAAAATTTGAAGTCGATCGGGTAGGTAGTTTTTAAGCGATGCCGCGAACTGACAGACCGATGGAATTGATAAAACATAATATTTGAGATTCAGACATTTAATCGCAAGTATACTATATGAGATTGTGGTATTGCGATGTTTTTAATTGTTATAATCTATTAGTTATTAATTATCGAAGCGAACAAAAATTTTTTTTTAAAAAAACTAAACTCTTTCTTTTAAAATCTTAATTTGTTAATATCTTTTGAAATTGTTTATGTTTTGCACGTAGACATTCCGAATTCTATGAGCCCCCACTCGTGTTTTCACTGGCAGTAGCAAGAATTAACACCATTTTGAGGTTGTGAACTAGACTAAATTAAGTGTTTTCATCAGGCTCCGGTTTCACTAACCGTTGGTCTGAAACGTTTAGCACTGGTCTGTCAAATAATGACATCATGATTGCGTTATGTGTAGAACATGGTGAAAACGTATGGTTACCGATTTCAAGTGACAGCTAAAGTAAATGATTAATTGTGTTTTGATTTTGCAAAAAAAACAGTAAGTAATATGGAGAAACAATTAGCAATTTATGTGTAAAAGTTTATTTTTTGATAGCAATATTGTACCTCTAATAAGCAATTTGTCATTTTTCATGAAACTTTTAACATCAACCTTCAAATATGTAAAAACCCAAATAGTATCAAACACAAAACCAGGGATAACACTAGAAGACTATAAAAACCATTTATTTAATGATAAACATAAATAATTTCACTGTTTCCAACTTGTAGACAAACCGCTATATTTTGTTTGTTTCTGGAACCGCAATCGGAACCATATCTCCGACATTGTTAGCAATTTGACAGACCAGTTATCGAACCATTGAGCTGGTGACGTCACTACTTATACCCTGAATTCTTCCGGTTCGAAGCGGTCAGCCGAACCGGAGCATGGTGAAAACTTCTATACACTATACCTTCACTGGTATCAAATTATTTTTGTCAAATCATAGTTGGCTTTGACTTCTAAATAACTGTACGCGCAGGGGAGCGAGGCAGCCTTGTCAATATTTTCCAAATGCTTAGAAGAAAGGTTATTAAAAACTTTCGGTAGTTTTTCGAGAAAAGTTTATACTTAACAAACTCCTCTTGTGTATTATGAAGACTACTTAGACGTGTTGTGTTATAAAGAAGGGGCCTTTGATGGCGTTTCTAATAAGGGATTTGTTTGTGTAAAATTATTCAAACTAGACACGCATCGTAACCACTTGACAATTTATGTTTTCAGTGTTTTTAGGAATCCACTATTAAGTATGCATAAGTTATACAAATATTTTAAGCTTCGTAACCAGGTTAGCGACAAGTCATATACCAATAATAATATTATTATAATTTGTATGCAAAAGACGTCTATTCTTTTAATAATGGAGGTGTACCTATGCAATTCGTTTCTGTTTGACGTTGGCATTTCTATTTGGTTTGATGTTTTAGGCTGCTATATTGTTAAATTGTAGATATATTTAAAGCCTATTTCAGTTTTATCGCACTATACCCAGCAATAATATTTGCATTTTTACCAATATTCTTGAGATATTATCTACAAATAGCACTTTAAAAAACTAATTTATCGTGCGATTACACCCTAGTTCACCTAAACAAAACCATATATTAACATATTATATATACATGAAATTGAAGAAAACATGAAAATGACAGTAAAAATTTGCATAATACCGTAAAAAACTTATGATTTGTTTTTCTCGTTATTTTGATGAAAGATGGCATTTCATATGTTAAGTGAAAGCACTATTGCCAGATTCCAAGAGTGGTCAAGGTAAGTCTTGCATATTCTGTGTTAAACAAATATTATTTGTTTCAATTTGTTGTTTAATAATAATATATTTCCTTTTTTGAGCAGAAAATATATCATTGATTTCGTTGCTATTGTATATTATATCCTAACGAACGATTCCTCTTTTGTTGAGTTAGTTTCTGTTTTGTATAATTGAATCACTGATTTGGAAAAGGGAACATGTGGCACAATAGTAATTTTACAGGAGAAACAAAAAACTAAATTGAAGAAGCCATTTTAAATTTTAAATAATTTAATTTTGGTAATCTTTTAGAACTTTGTGTTACTGATATTTTTTTATGTTTACAACGGGGAATCATCACTGCTTCAATTTTTATTTTATCTTTAGGTTTTTTGGACATGTTGCCTTTTCCAAATAAATGGTATAAAAATACTCTAAAGTGGTTTAGAATCTATGTATTATAATATGGAGAACAAACAGATACCAAAATAAACACTTATTCATAAAATATAACATTAAACAACAACATAAAACTAGCATTAAAACTCTTCTTCATGACGTTCCGCTGCATCTGTTACTGGCCACTGCATCACTTCGTTGTAAAAGTTCATTTTATCATCTGGTATGTACTGTAGAAGACTCCTGACGTTGTCCATTTTCTTGCTATTAATAGGTAACTTATCAGCATAGGCTCTATGAGTTAATGCTGTAGGTAACTGTGGATGAAGGTGTCCGGGTTTTGCAAGAAAAAACTTTTCAGTAGCAATATCGCTGTCAATATATGGTCGTAACAGAAGAACTCCAGGATCGGAAGAATGGTATTCAAAGTGGAAATACTCGGATATTTTTAGCGATACTTTATTTTCCTTTGGTACATTTTTAGAATGGCTTCGTTGCGATAGGACGGTCTTTTTATAAAAATTCGGCCACCATTTTTTAAAGTCAGTAATGTCTTCAGTTTTGACCGTGACGACTGTAAATTTATTATTTTTTGAAGATTCCAGTATTAGCTGTACATACTTATCATGCGTATAAATTCTGTCTTGTCTTCGAATTTTTCTTTTAACAATACCAAAGTCGCGATCACAATCATTAAAAGAGTGTCCTCGTATAGGAAAAATATGATAAATGTTTGTGAAACGACCAGAAGCTGCTAACGCCATAAGGAAACGGACAACTGTATGGTTCCGATTTTGTCCCGGGCACCCGTCAGAGAATATATACAGCTGTTTAACAGTTGGAGGCATATAATGTTCTATGTAGTGTGTTAAAAAAGAGCATACCTCATTTGGACCTTTATTAGCTTGTCCTTCTTGGTAGGAATAAAATACAGCTTTTTCAGTTTTTAAACTATGTACACAAAATTCGTAGATCCAAAGCTGTCGTAAGTAAAACACTTCTTGCACTGGTATGTGTGGAAGAGGCAGGTTTTGCATATAATCAATAGTTATCCCTAAAATAGTATCATCCTCGGAGCATATTTTTTTTATTTCGTCAACTTTCTTACAAAACTTATTAGCTCGTCTTTTGTGTATTATTAACTCAGCAGTTGTAACTCGTTTTGCATTATCGTTTAAGTGTGGGTCTCTGAGTTTTACTTTCAGTTCCTCACACTTTGAGCACACATCTATTTGAGGTCTGCCGAACGATAAGTTGAAATTTTGTTTAAAAAACTGATTAAAAAAGTCATATTTGACTTTAGTCTCCAGTTCCGGAAACTTTTCAATAAACATTGTATGCATGCTTTTGACGTTGAGAGTAGCCGGAAGATATTTTTTGACTATATTGTTAGAATAATGTATTTCTTTTACGTCGAAACTTTCTATAAAAGCCTGTATTTTGACACAAATTTCGTCAGGTATTGCATTATGTCTAGATCCATCCGACTTACATCTTTTTTCTCGAGGAATTTCTCCTTGGGCTTGTAATGTGCTTAAACGCCATACTCTTTTATGAGTTATTCCATGTAGTCCTATGAAAGCCTGTTTACAGACATTGGTTTTTCTTCCGTGTAAATTTATGTGATATTTAAAAGTATGTGTTTTTGGCTTTTTGGGTTCTTCTCCTCGTTTACTAATATCCTGAACATTGCGAACCCCGATCAAACTTTGAATGTAGACATCTTGTGTGGTTTTTTCCTCAAAACTATTAATATTAGCAAGAATTTCTTGCTTTTCTTGATCGGAGAATATCTCACAACATTTCATTCGGCAACTAAAAAAAAAAACATTGAGACAACTTAGTATAGAGCAATACCAATAATTAATTTTACTTATAAAAGACATTTAACAAGTCCTTACCTGCATGGCGTACCAGTCATTCGCGCGGCGACTTCATTTCCTGCGTGGCTTTTATGAGGTAAACCTTTGATTTTTGCCTTCTTAATAACGTTTGCCTTATATAACTTTGGATTACGAACACCTTTCTTTCTTTTCGGTTTGATAACTTCTTCATTAACGCTTTCCGTACTGCTATCCGTCTCAGACATCGCGAAAGAATGTAAACAAAAACAATCATTTGCAGCCGTTGCCATACGACCAAACGATAACGACACTAGCGCCATGATTAGCTCGAGCGCCAGCGCCATGCGGTTCGAAAAAGTAACATATCCAGGATATGTTACCTTTTCGTACTGAACGAAAAGTCACGGGCATTACTATTAATATAAGAATAACTGGATATGTTCCGTTCTCGCGCGGATTGATGTATTTACCTTTAAAAATTGCTTTGACGTCAAAATAGTGAAATGCCTAAAATTTGGACATGTTCCCTTTTCCAAATAAGTGATTCAATTACTGAATTTTTGATAATTATTAAATTTGTTCCATATTTTATTAACCCTGGTTCAGGCAGATGACTTTTTAACAAAACTTGTAATTAATAAAGATGCTGTTTATCCTAAACAGGATTAGGAATTATTGTTAGCCTCACTGTAAAGAGCCAACAAAATTCAGTGTATTAAAACAAGAATTTTTATTATCAAAAGATATACTTTTGGGTGGATCTGTCGTGTTAGCGTTATGTTAGCCCAGGTTTGTCGATAAAATCATCGCTAAAGCTATAAATCATTATCATTTCAAATTAATGAAAATCTGATTTTCCCTCGTTATGAATCTTTCTTTTGATTGGGAACAGAGAAGTGACATTCAATTAGTTCGGTACATAGTCATTTAGTAACACATATATACTGTCTTCAAATATTTTTATTTGGCTCCATTTTGTTCCAGCATTTGGGATTCCTACCATAATTTTAAAAGTTTCTACCTATTGATACACACTTGATTTTTGGGTATAATTTAAAATAAATTAAATAAGTAGTATTTACAGTAACACACATCGCCATTTCGTTCCGTCATGTTGAATTCGTTCCGGTTTATCTCAATATCACATTTAGTTTTTGTGCAAAACTTAAAGTCAATTGAATAAGATTTTTTAAACATTTTATTCTGCCGCCACTTTGTTTTGCCATCTAGAATTCGTTATTGACTTTTAAAATATTTTATTGAGAATGCCATTTTGTTTTCATACCAAAGTATTATCAGTTCATTTCTATATAACAACTGATTTTTGCGCAAAATTTGTGGTAAATTGGATAATTAGTTTTTTAGTAATAATTTTTAAACGTTTCACTAGGCGGCCCTCTTGTTACGCCGCATTGGAGTTTTACTAAAATATTACTGGTCATCCCCATTTGACCATTAATTCTTTGTCAAAATTTGAAGTCAGTCGGGTAGGTAGTTTTTAAGAGATGCCGAGAACTGACAGACAGACAGACAGACCGATGGAATTGATAAAACATAATATTTGGCATTTAGAGGCTTTATCACAACTATACTATATGAGATTGTGATACTGCGAAGTTTTTATTTGTTATTAATTATGGAAACTGACAAAAAAACTTTAATTTTTTAGTATTTATTAGCGTCTTTTTTTTCCTCTTTAAGAATCTTTTTTCAAAATTTCATAAATGTCTGAGTTTTTTGCAAAAAACTAGTCCTTCTTTTAAAATCTCAATTTGTTAATAATTTTTGAAATTGTTTATATTTTGCACATAAACATTCCGAATTCGATAAACCCTGACTCTTATTTTTACTAAGAGTAGCAAGAATTAACACCATTTTGAGGTTGTCAGCTACGCTAAATACAGTATACCGTCACTGGTAGCAAATTATTATCGTCAAATCATAGTTGCCTTTGACTTTTCATCAACTGAGCGCGCAGGGAAGTGATGCACAGGTGTCAATATTTTCAAAATGCTTAGTTATTAAAAACTTTCGGCAGTTTTTCGAGAAAAGCTTAAATTTAACAAAGTGTAGTGTTTTTGTATATTATGAAGACTACTCGGACGTGTTGTGTTATAAAGAGGGGGCCTGTGATGGGGTTTCTAATAAGGTAATTGTTTGTGTATAATTATTCAAACTAGATACACTCCGTAGTCACTTAGCAAATTAATTTTTCAGTGTTTTTAGGAATTCACTATTAGGTATGCGTAAGTCAAATAAATAGTTTAAGCTTCGTAACCAGTTTACTCTCAAGTCATATGCCAATGATATTATTATTACAATTTGTATCCAAAAAAGTCTGTGTTTTTATAATGGATCTATGCAATTCCTTTATGTTTGACGTTGCAATTTCTATTTGATTTGATGTTTTAGGCTGCAATTTTGTTAAGTTGTAAATATATTTAAAGCCCATTTGAGTTTCATAGCACTATAGGCAGCTATAATATTTACGGTAATACCAATATTCTCGAGATTTTATCTAAAAATAGGACTTTAAAAAACTAGTTTATCTTGCGATTTCACCATAGTTCACTAAAACAAAACCATATTTTCATCTTAAATTGAAGAAAACGTGAAAATGATCGTAAAAATATGTATAATAACCTAAAAAACTTATGTTTTATTTCTGTCGGCATTTTGATCATATGTTAAGTGAAAGCATTGTTGCCAGATTTCGAGAGTGGTCAAAGTAAGTCTTTTATATTCTGTGTCAAAAAATTTTTATTTTTTTTCAATTTGTTGTTTAATATGATGTTTCCTTTTTTGAACAAAAATTATGTTAGTTTTTGTGTTGCTGTTATATAATATACCCTAAGGAGTTCGCTTTTGTTAAATTAGTTTTTGTTCTGTATAATTACTGAGTTTGTGATAATTAATTAATTTGTTTAATATTTTATTAATCCCCGTACAGGCAGATGACTTTTTTTATTAAAACTTGTAATTAATTAAAATGCTGTTTAGGTTAGACTAGGAATTATTAAATTTGCTATAAAGAAATAGAATTCATACCACAAAAAGGGTGGTTTGTTAGGTATTTTATTAGAGAGGTATTTTGTTTTGCTATATTGGTTTCGTACCAAAATATTATCAGTTCATTCCTATATAACAACTGATTTTGTGCAAGAAATGGGGTAAATTGGATAATTAGTTTTTTAGTAATTATTTTTTAATGTTTCACTAGGCCGCCGTGTTGTTACGCCGTGTTGGATTTTTATTAATATATTACCGGTCATCCCCATATGACCATTAATTTTCGAAAAAATTTGAAGTCGATGGGGTAGGTAGTTTTTGACTGATATCGCGATTTGACAAACAGACAGACAGACCGATGGAATTGATAAAACATAATATTTGGAATACTAAGTTAGTTATGTCGTTGAATTCAGAATGAGTCGTACAAATTATTAAGCATAAAACAGGATTTTTCGACTGTTTAAAATAACAAAGTTGAAAATGGTTGATACGAGCCGAAACGACGAATCAAAAATCTAACAATACCACCTCATCGAGAATGAAAAGTGTCAATGAGACTGTGAGATTTTTTTACGTATGTCATCAAATAGCAGAAAAAAAATAAAAACAAAATCGTGAAAATTCGGTTTTTTCTAAATATCTTCTGAAGTATTCTGAATATCTTAAATTTTAGAACGGCATTTCGTTCAACACTGGATTGTGCAACTTTGCCCTAATTTAAGTCTCGCTGTATCTCTTACCGTTTCCGAGATACCAACGGTGAACATCGAATTTGTAACACTCTGTATATAAAAAGGCATTTTTCACTAGCGCATTTTTAAAGAAGTTTATTTGACGTTTACAAGCTTTAAATAATAGACAAATTGTATTTAAAATTTATTATCAATAAACAATATTACGAACATCTAAGATGTTAATTTGCTTGAGCTTAACAAATTGTTTCGTTAAAACCCAAAACATAGTCCTTTATCAAATAGAAATTAAACTTTCTAGACTGGCCCCTCGGGTATTACCCTAGAATTAAAATTGTTAAATGAAAGACTTTACGTTATATGTCAGATAAAAGTTAAGCAGTTTATAAGAAGCTAGGAACAAATTCACCACTTTCACAAATCGGGTCCCAAGGATTTCGAAAGAAATCCTGAGGAGCGGGTTAAAATACGCGTTTAATAAGATGTCAAGAGAAATTTATTTTTATGAAACACGGTCAACGGTCATGAGTATGCTATTTTCCTCCTGCATATTCCACGTCATTTAATGTTAAAATTAAATTATGAATATTAAATACGGGCATTTCATTATTATACATATAAACGGATATTTACATTGCTAAAAATATGCCAAAAAATTATGATTTTGAGTTTTATTGAATTTAACAGAAGAAATCAGTAGTAAAAAATATTTATTACACTTTATAAAATATAAAGCGAAATAATATTGTCTAAGTTTGGCGAAAGAAAACTTGATCCAGAGACTTTGCTACTTGTATTGCCTTTGGCGAAACTTGAAAATTGCACTATCGATGTCGATGTTGAGCGGGAAAACGGGGAGGCGAAAGTTGAATTCCGGTTAGAAAGAAAAATGAGAATAAAAAATATCCCATCAATGCAGGCTGGCGCCTGTTAATGCCGAATACATGGATTTCTGTTTTACTATAGCACAGAAGTCGTCCTTTGTGCTTGTCTAGTCTTGATGGAAAGAAAGGTATATTCGGTTTTTCAAATTGGAAGTTCCGGCCCAATCAAAATCAATAGTAATGTCCCCTAACTTATGGGGAAAGGAGATTATTCTTCACCATTTTTCCACTCAGTGAGTGGCGGTGAGGAGAGAACTATTAGAGAAAGTCACCAAAATGTATGCTATTTGTTTATGCAAACAACGGATTGCAGGTACCATTGTCTATCTATCAGAGCACTTTACATACCAAGAAAAAATAGCAGCTTTATCAGTCAATAGGTATTGATTGATATTGATTAGTCGAAATAAATCACATAAACCTTATTATTGGGGTGGTATACCGTCCTCCTGGTGAGGATTTTAATTTAACTTGAGCTTGATAAGTTTGTCTCAATTCCTTTTTTGAATAATATAAATGAATAACAGAATAAAGTCAAAAAATTTTCAAATCTTTTTGTAATAATATCAAAAACATTTCATAAAATTAAGAACAACCTTGGAAAGTCTTTGAATAACAGCAAAGACAGAATAAACAAACTCAACAAAAGTGGAGTTTATAAGCATAACTGCTCTAATTGTGATGCTACTTACATAGGTAGAACTTGCAGGTCTCTGTCAGTTCGCATTAATGAACATGTTAACAACCCTAATAAGTCACCATTTGGCAGTCTTATTCAGTCTAGTCAACACAATTTTGATCCAGACAACATTTTTGGTTAATGTTCATTCAAAAAACTTTATAAGATTTGATTTTCTTGAAGATCTTAAAATCAATAATGAACTTAAACAAAACCCAAATTATCTCAACACTCAAATTAACCTCAATAGAACTTTCATACCGATGCATAGAAGATTACTAGTATCGCTTGCTCTTGAAATTCTGAAATTTTCACCTCATCACTCCTCAGGCAATACTTTTCACCCACCTACCTTATTCCTTTTCCTACCCAAAAGTCCCCCTCCTCTTTTTCAAAAGAGTATTTGTCAATACAATATCAGGTTTGTGATATTTCTACTTTCATTTGAAAAGTTATTGGTACAATAATATCAATCTTTTGTTTAACAGCTAATTAAAATATTTATTGCCATTCTTATGTGTTAACTTGTTATTACTACCAAAAATATTTGTTAATAATTAGTTACTGTTCACAAAGATTACTGAACCCTCTCCCCCCTCTTTTTTACAGATTGTCCTTGCTTCCACACCACCACCCATTTTTGTCAGTAATTTTCAAACCTTTTGGTCACAATTTACTAGCCAACATTTTTTTAATTGGTATTCACCAGGCATACAATAAATTAAGTTTATTAATTTATACAGACATACAATAAATTAACACATTTCTGTTCAGCTAGTTCCTTTGACTACCTTCCCGCAAGGTTTGGTTTCTCATAGTTCTAGTTCTGTTTGAACTTCGCTTGAAATTTATGCTAGGGTTTGTAAAAATGTAATTATTTTTATTATTATTAGCCAATTGTTTGAAAGCTACATTTTATTGTTAGATTTCTCGGCTCTCTCAATTTACTCACACAGTCTTTTTTCTTGTTTTGATCCAAACCGGTTATTTGTGTCTTTTTTATGCTTAAACAGCAAAATACGTCTATTAGTCTTAATTTCTTATTTGTAGGTAGTATTGATGATGACTAGTTAGTCGAAACCGCTATGATTTTGGAGTTGGATATTATACACGTTATACAGCAGACCTTTTTGTTTCTTTATTTTAATTTATTTTCACATAAAATCCATTAGCCATTGTAACTGCATATTTTACAATCAGCTATAGTTGTAGGTTTTAACATCAATGTTAACAATGGTAGTAAAAATATTATGGATTTGTTGGGCTCTTATGCTTTTACTTACGGAATGTTTATTAATATTGGGCACACGTATGTTTAGATAATATATTTGTTACTTTTAGAAATATGTTAGTTTAAGATTTCAGAATCATCGAGCGGTATAAATTAGTATCGAAAGCATTGTATCAACAAGTAGCAGCTCTTTACAAATCAGCAGCTTTCATCAGCCGATTACTGTTGTAGGTACTGATAATCTTTCTCGTTTGCTAGGAAATGTAGACGAAGAAAATCGGTAAATGTCCATTACCCGGAACTTCCCTCGTTATAAATCTTTTATTAGGAATAGTGAAATGTGACCCAATTTAGTTCAGTACATAGATATTTAGTAACACATATGTACTGTCTTCAAATATTTTTATTGGGCGCCATATTGTTTTATCATATTGGATTCCTACAAATATTTTACCAGTTTCTACCTATACCACACTTGACTTTTAAGCATAATTTAAAACAAATTCATTAAGTAGTTTTTACATCACACACATAACACCGTCATTATGTTACATCATGTGGAATTCGTACCAGTTTATCCTCATATCACATTTAATTTTTCTGCAAAATTTAAATTCAATTGAATAAGATTTTTTTACGTGAATTTTTTTTTAATTTCATTTGGCCGCCATTTCGTTTCGCCTTGAATTCGTACCACAACTTTACCAGCTTTTCACTATGTCACACTTAATTCTTGCACAAATTTTGAAATTAATCTAGTAAGTAGATTTTTCAGGCTTATTTTTTAATTGTTTTATTAAACCGCCATTTTGTTTTGCTATCTTGAATTCCTAGTAGAATGTTACCAGTTCACTCCTATATAGCACTCGATTTCTGTGCAAAATTTGAGGTAAATTGGATAATTAGTTTTTTAACGTTTCACTAGGCTGCCATCTTGTTCCGGCATATCAGATTTTTATTAAAATATCATCAGATCAGCCCCATATTGCCCTTCATTTTTAACTAAAATTTGAAGTCAATTTGTTAACTAGTCTTTAAGCTATGCTGCGAACTGACACACAGACAGACCGACGGTATTGATTAAACATATTTCTTGGCTGAAGCGTCAGAATATGTAAAACCTGAGAATGTATTTTTTTACGATTTTAAACATTTAATTTGGCCGCCATTTTGTGCCGCCATCTTGAATTAATACCGCAATTTTTCTAGTTCATTTCTATACAATAATTAGATATGACACACAAGTTGAAATCAATCCACTAATTAGTTTTCCAGGCTGAATTTTTAATAATTTAATTAAGCCGTCATTTTGTTTCGCCATCTTAGATTTGTACCAAAATTTTACCAGTTGTTTCCTGTATAGCATTTTATTTTTGTGCAAAATTCGAGATGAATTGGCTAACTAGTCTTTTAGTAATATTTGTTTTAACAAATCACTAGGCCGCCATTTTGCTTCGCTATATTTGATTTTTACCAAAATGTTACCAAGTCATCCCCATATGACCCTTAATTTTTGGCTGACCTGAATGGGAAACCAAGACCGGCGGAATTGATAAAACATATTGTTTGGCATCTAGGGACGCTAAAACGTGAAGATATGTAAAACCTGAGGGGGTGTTTTTTTTGCGATTACAAACATATTATTTGACGTCATTCTTCCCGCCATCTTGAATTAATACCTTAGAAATACTAGTTCATTTCTATACCTTAATTAGTTTTGACATACAATCTGAAATCAGTCCATTAAGTAGTTTTTCAGGCTGAATTTTTATTAACGTTATTAAGCCACCATTTTGTTCCGCCATCTTAGATTCGTACCTGTTATTTGCAACATAGTACTTGATTTTCGTGGAAAAATTGAAATAAATTGGGTAAATAGTTTTTTAGTAATCATTTTTTTAAAATTTCACTAGGCCGCCATTTTGTCTCGACATATTGGATTTTTACCAAAATGTTACCAAGTCATTTCCATATGACCCTTAATTTTTGACCAAAATTGGAAGCCAATCATGTAATTACTTTCTAGCCAAGCCGCGAACAGACAGACCGACAGACAGACGAGAGAAGTAATAGATTAAAAACTAATTTAAAAAAATCCTTAGTAAAGAATTCCATTACACACAAAAAAGACACATTACAGTTTATGGGATTTGTATAAAGTTATTACCAAATAATAATTATTGGCATATATAAACTGTGTTATTTGCGCATAGTGGAATTCTGTACGAGGGAAGCTCTGTGTAAAGGGGAATATACCGATTTTTTTAATAAACATATTGGCGTTTATCAAGGTCAACCGCCAAATTTTGTATTTCACTGAACAACTCGTTCGCTAGACTAGTGAGCCTCGCTAGTGTGTCGGTTACCCACACTGTCACACTGCAGATATTATGTGATTTATATGCAGCAGCAGAATCGATATGCTTAACTCACTCTCCTCACATCCGTTTAAACTGTTGGTAAATGATATTCAGTTGTTTTGTCTTCCAGTAATGGGAAAGTAAGCTATCCAAAAATGAAAAGTGCTATCGATTTAAGTTCTGCTTTTTGATGCTAATTTATTAATTAAGAGATCATTCAGAGAGGAACGATTCTAACGGCTCAATGGAAAATTAAATGATTTTAAAGTAACCGTGCTGTGTTTCACAGAATACTCCACTTTTAATTATTCAGGATGATTTAGAAAATATTGTGGGAAAATATTTTTTGCAGCTTTATTTCACACAAATGGTCATTTTACAGGGCAGTGAATTTATGCAGGAGTTTCACATCAAGGACAAATTGTTTGATAGGAGAGTTGTACAGGGTTTTCCTGTATATTTACCTAGAGAGTCTATTTGAATACAGACCGAAATTTGTAAACTGAATTTTTTATGAGTCATCAGAATTTGTTATAATAAAGGCGAAAATATTTTTGGAAATGTCAAATTTTGACCTATATATTATATTGAGTTCTTAAATATCTTTTTTTTTTCTGTTTTCAATATATATACTTTTGATACATTCCGTGTATTAGTTTTTGATATATAAGCATTTAAGTATTTAAATAATGTTAAGTTAATTTCCGCGGAAACAAAGTCAGCCGTTGTAAGATCGGTTATTCCAAGAAAAACACCATATGATATAGGTAAATATTTTATTTACATGGAAAAAATGCATCGACAGCTCGTAACGAATATTATAGAAAGTTTCCACATAGAAAAATACAGAGCCGTATGTCAATATCAAACATTGTTAAAGTATTGAATAAAAGCCAAAACACAAAAAGTTAGAGCGGTCAAAAAAAACACTGAAGAAGATTTAAATATCTTATTATATTTTGAAGGTATTACTTTTATTTTTAAACTTTTGTTGTTTGTCTTAATCTATTTATTTATGCTTGAGAAAATCCTGGGCGATCAATTCCCGAGGCAGCAACAAATCTTGGCATAAAATTTACTCGGTTCTACAATAATATAAATACTTGTGCAAGAGCTGACAGATCAAAATAAAAAGGACCGATTACACAGCGAGGAAATCGAAAGAATAGTAACGACCAATCAAGTAAATTTATCAAACGTAATTTTTAATATTGAGGCAACATTTACTACTGGAGGCATGTTTAACCGAAAAAACAAGCATTTTTGGTCTAAAGAAAACCCTCGAGCTCTTCAGGCAGTGAAAATTCAAGGGAGAAGATCTCTACATATTTGGTGTGATCTTCTTAATACTCATGTTATTGAACCTATAATTTTAAATAACTAACTGATCAAAAGTATCATGAATTATTACAAAATTAAATCGAGGCTCATGTAGAACAGCTGCCGATCACTTCATATCTTAATATGATATGGCATCAAGATGGTGCCCCTCCTCATAATGTCCAGTCAGTCACCAACTATCTAAATGACGGGTATCCGTTACGAATAGAAAAGCAAGAACCGTGAAGATGGCCCAGCAAACAGTCCCGATCTTTCCCCATTGTGCATGTTTTTGTGGGGTTACTAAAAAACAAACTATACTTTGATAAGCCAAAAACCATCCAAGCTTTAGATGAAAAAATACGCCAAGCAATCGATGAGTTAAACACTCAGTTAACTTATTATACATATGAAACGATTCACAGAAATTTTTTAAGAAATAATCAAATATGTATTTTAAACCAAGGAGGCTACATAGAAAACTAAAGTTCTAATTAGTTAATAATTTTTTACTTTATGTTATTGTTTTATTGTTATATTGCTTTTTCCACCGTTCTAACTTCTCGCTTAAGTGTTTTTCTTTCACTCAATGGTTTAACGATGTTTGATATATGGATCGGTGTTCGTCTATCTGGAAACTTTCTATGATATTTGTTACGAGCTGTCGATGCATTTTTTCCATGTAAGTAAAATAATTCTATCATATCGAGTTTTCCTTGACTATGTACTGAACTAAATTGGCACACTTCACTATTCCTGATAAAAGGAAAGATTCATAACGAGGAAAGTTCCGGGTGAAGGAAATTTACTGGTTTTTGTCTATTGCATTTGCCTTAAATTGTTTCATTCATAGGTGTAATGGAATGGAGTAATAAAATCAGGCAACTTAAATACTTTTTATTAGCGTTTAATTGAATGATTAGATTAAACAAGAAAAAAT
This sequence comes from Kuschelorhynchus macadamiae, assembly GCA_030620095.1. Classification (NCBI taxonomy): domain Eukaryota; kingdom Metazoa; phylum Arthropoda; class Insecta; order Coleoptera; family Curculionidae; genus Kuschelorhynchus; species Kuschelorhynchus macadamiae. The sequence continues at coordinate 527,075 of JAUTXW010003650.1, read as the reverse complement.
CAGAAATCAAAAATTGACTTATACAATTAATTAATTATACTTAATTAATAAAATTCAATTAAAAGCAACTTACCGAAAATTTAATATTAAATTTAATTTTTAACTTTATAGGGGTAAAAATCTGTATTTTTTTAAAATATGATATTTGAGTTATTCTGGAAGAGTAGGAGTGGAAATTAATTTCATTGACATCTACTTGAAAGATAAAAGCTTCACTCAGTGTTTGTTGGGGAGTATCGTTCGATAGACAGTATATAAAAACAAACGTAGGGATATTATAAAAAATAGGGCTCTAGATGTTGTTACAAATCTGTAGGTAGTGGTTTTGTAAATGTATGTTAGTAGTTACAATATAACTTTATACAAATCCCTAGACCATCATAATCTAAAGCACATATATTCTTAAACTTAAATACTTTATCTAAAATTTTTAAAAATCAACTCGGTTTACAATCTAGCTACTAATATTTGTCTCATAATTTATTTAATTCGTTTACATTGAATTTATTATTACAGTAAAGGAAAAAATACCTCTTTTTAAGCACTTAAACGCCCTGAAATGTATGGGACTGAAAAAACCTAAAAGGTGATTTTTTTCACGCGTGTAGTAATAGAGGAATAATCAGAAATAAAAGGAGAAACAACAATATGCTATGTTTCGTTTGTATTTTTTAAGTAAAGTGCTCTCTCACAATGAATTCATTCGTGTCTTTGAATCCCTCTGTTTGTAATTTTATCACACCTGACTGAATGTTATTCCCTTGAAAATGCGTTCTAACCATTTGTTGTGATAAATTACACTACACAATGTATCACTACGTAAAAATTTCACCTTTCATCAAATAACCGTAATTTATTATGACAACAAAACGGTGCGGACTGTAGTCGTTCTATCAAACATCTTGCCTAAAAATAAAATGTTACTAAATCACAGCTTTAATAAGACGATTATTTGGTATTCATTTTTGTGTAAATGTGAAATGTGAATGCGCTGTAGAAGGGGTACTACAATAAAATAATATAATCTTATGTGTGGGGCCACAAATTTTGTATTATATTTCTTAATATTTAGATTATTAGAATACCTCATTCGCTTTTAACCTTACATCGATTGTACAGAGTGCTCCAATAATGGAGGACGTCGGCTGTAACTCGGGAACCGTTAATGACAGAACTTTGGAAATAATATTTATAGACCAAGAGAAATCGCTGTAAATTGTTAGGGTGAGTAACAGCACCACAAAAATGTAAATACCAATTTTCTCAAAAATTTCCCCTATTGAGGTCTGTTGAAAATATAAGCATTGTATTCTTCAACCAATTACGCACTTTTTTGCTTGCTTCTATTTTTGTCTATTTTCAAAAATAAAGTGGTGGGGAATATCAAACATTTTTACTTTCGCTTGTAGATATCTCTGTTTTGGATGAACCGATTTTATTCCACTTGGTGTCGAAAAAAGGTGCTTTTTTAATCAACTCGTGGAGCTATAAACTGTACCGTAATGACTTTGCTAGTGGTCACTAGATGACGTTGTTTCGGAATTTTCCAAATAATGCTGATTGTCTCAAATAAATCAATTGGTACGCTATGACTTTTATATCACAGTTTATGTGGTAGGTATAAAGGGCATTGAATAGTCAAATCAAAAATCCAGGTCCGCATTTAAATTAAGGATGATGGTCTCTCGAATCCCAAACGTCGATTGGAAAATTAACCTTGTTGTTTTGTAAAGGAGAGAAAGTGACAATGACAAAGTGGAAATAATTTTCATTTCTCATTTCAATTAATCCTATAATTTTAAGAAGACCAAAAACCTGAAAAAATCTACAAGTCTCCAACTAAATAGTAATAAAATTACTGAAAACTGCTTAAGGTAAAGAGATTTAGTATATGCGACTCGACCTACTACAAGAAACGTTATGGTGGACCGTATTAGGAATCCAAAGTATCTCTATAGCAGAAGTGGAGGCTGCCCTCCAATCGACACAGGAAAGATTTAGGAAGATATATCGCATCTATGAAGGAGGTGTGAGAGCGAATTACTATTTAAGAATTATTGAAGATTGTAACAAGTTCTATTTATTTTTTAAAAAATCTATAAAATAAAAGATAGAAACACATTAAATATATAATGTACTGAAACCTCATACCACCCAGACAAAGCGATAATGAAATACTTAACTACACCTATTTCCGCAACGTTGTCGCTTGCGGGAGGTGTCTACTTCAACTATATCGAATATTTTCGATCGCTCAATGGTCGTCTATAGATAACAACCATCCATACGCGGAAGTGCACTGTTAGTTACTTGCCGGGTATAAATTTCAGTCGGAAGTCGGAAGGTTTCCATTGGCATGTTCAATGTCCTATAATTCTGTGTGTATGAGGTTACTAGGTGGTACGATAATTTTTCATGATTTTGTTTTCCCATAAGTTTTGGTAGTTTTTTGATTACGTAACATTCTGATGTGCGCACAGGCACGAAAACTTATTTAAAGAGGGCCGGACGATTTCCTCACCACTTTATTATTGAAAATAGACAAAAATGTTCTTAAGCAAAAAAGTGCGTAATTGGTTGAAAGATACAATGCTTATATTTTCAATATACCTCAATTAAGTTGTAAGAAAAAATTGGCATTTACACTTTTGTATTGCTGTTACGCCCCCTAGTGGCCTACTTTCGAATTTGAAAATAATTTACAGCAATTTCACTTGGCCGATTTACCTATAAATATTGTTTTCCTTATGTTTTGTCATTAACGGATTCCGAGCTACAACCGACGTCCTCTATTATTGGACGACCCTGTACATCTGTGCAGGGTGTCCCATTTTTTATATTTTTGCAAGGTACCTCAGTTATTCTGAAAGATAGAGGGATGCTGTTTTCGCGGCACTGCTCTACTTTTTCGTGAAACGAAAGATACCGTAAACAATTTTACATGACCTTCTTCGTTTTTGAAATACAGGGCGAAATTGAAAATTAGCACTTTCCAGACCCTCTTTGTATCTTAGTTTTAATACAAGCTAATAAAAAAGTAAAAACGGATTATTATAGGGTTTTTATGTAGCGTGCAATGGCCTAGTTAGTTTTTTTTCTATGGGCCTCAAATATTGAGTAACAGACCAAACTTTTGTTTTTTAAATGGAACACCACTTTTATTTTAAAGAAGCTGAAAGCACATCCTTTTACGCTTTTCAAAACTATATAATACCTAATAGTTATTTTTGAAGTCCGCAAACTAATAACAATTTTACAAGTTTTCTGTGGTTGTAGGTACGCAGTGGAAAACAAAAGTTTTTAATGGCAACTGTTACTGCTTTCATTTTGAACTTATCTCGGAATCTGATCATTGCGCAGTGCTTTACGTCATATTTTATTGTTTACATGATGGCTAATATAAGAGTTTATGAAAATTACGAAAAATATTAAAGTGTGTTTTATTCAATATAATAACAAAGCAAATGAAGCTTCTGAATTACATTCAAAAAGGTGAATCCTAGTTGTTAGTTACTAATTTTTAAAAACAATTTTTACGTTTTATTTTAATAGATACTCGAAAAGAAGGAAGCCTTTCTCAGGTATATCATGAAAGAAAGTGAAGAAACAGATTATGGTAATGGTTTGGCTTCTGTTGAGGCAGAGCCTTCAAATTGATGTCGCGTCGTAGAAAAACAAGTTGCTGTTTGCAAGACTCGAGTACAGAGAATATTGAAGAAATACAAATATCGACCTTATAAAATAAAAATCGTACACCAATTGCATCCTGGCAATGCGGCCGACGTTTAAAATTTTGCAATTGGTATATCGAACAAATTAGGAATAATATTAACTTTGCAAAATCAATACTATGATCCTATCCTATCCTATGAGGCCCACTTTTCCAATTCTTGCATGTTTAACTGTCATAACAATCGGCATTTGTCCCCAGAAAACCATCATGTCATTTTTTAACGGGAACGACAAGAAAGTTTTGGCTTTAGCTTGGGTTGTTTTATTTTGTATGGCAGCGAGTCACCATTTAGAAATTATTTATGATGTACCTGAATTACTTGACAACGTACTTTTAAATCAATTAAACAACATCTACTTTCAACAAGATGGAGGTCATAACTCACATATTATTCAACCGTTTTTGGATAATATATATCCCGAAAGATTGGGTTTCTGTCTTCGATTTCCTTTTACGGCCTTTTTGCAAAATAAAATTTACAAGACTCCTCATCATTCTATAGAAGAACTTCGTGGATCTGCTCGTTTGGCTTTTCAGTTTTTGCAGCGTCGTTCGATATTTATTCTAAATGCATTAAAAATAATTACAAAATTGTGCCATTTGAGAAATGAACAGTTTCCATAGTTTAAATAAGGTGATTTTTTGAAATATTCGGTATTACAACCAGAGCCAACATGTAAAACTATTATTATAATTATTGTTAACAATTTCAAATTGCGGGCTTATTATTTAAAATAAATATTAAGTGCTATATATTTTTAAAATGCGTGAAAGAATATGTTTTAGCTGCTTTAAAATATGCAGGGTGTTCCATTTAAAAAATACAAGTTTGGTTGATAAGTCAATTTTTGAGGCCCCTAGAAAAAGAAATTAACTACACCTTTGCATTCTAGGTAAAAAACTGTAGAATAATCCGTTTTTACCTTTTTATTAGCTTATATTATAACTAAGATAAGAAGGGCTGTATTTTAAAAACGAAGAAGGCGATGCAAATTTTGTTTAGAGCATCTTTCGTTTCACAAAAAAGTAGCACGATGCCGCGAAAACGGAATCACCTTCAATAATAACTGAGAACTGAGATCTCTTAGATATCTTAGTAACTATAGAGAAGTATTAAATACAAAAGGTTTTTGGCAGAGTAGGTATTTTTACATCTTCTGGGTGATTCGTTTTTCAGGGGCCGCCATCAACTTTCTTATTTTAAATCAATAATTTACAATATCGAAACTTAAATCGTTAGTTCATATCGTTTAGCCACTTAGTTTCTGTAGGGTTCCATTGTATCAAAGTGGTACTTTTTTGCTGTTAATAACTTAAAAACAATATATTTGATATGTATTAAATTATTCAAGAAAATTTTAGAAATTGTCAATTGGCTGCTGGGCTTGGAAAAACGAATCACTCTGTAGATATAAAAATACCAAAAAGTGACAATATATCATAGGTTTTTTTAGATCTTTACGTTTCAGAATCCTTAGATGCCGAAAAACGTGTTATCTCAATTCCGTCGGTCTGTATTTTCGCGGCATAGCTAAAAGACTGTTTACCAGGTTGACTTTTAACTTTGGTCAAAAATTAAGAGTTATGTGCGCCTGACCTGCTAATATTTTGGTAAAAATCCAATATGCCGGAACAGGATAGCGGGCTAATGAAAGTGTGATATAAAGATAAACTGGCAAAGTTGTGGTACCAATTCAAGATAGCGGAACAAATTGGCGACCAAAACTTTTTAAAAGATCGTATTCAATTAACTTTAAATTTTGCAAAGAAAAATTAAATGTGGTATAGGGATAAACTGATACAAATTCAAAATTACGTAACAAAGTAGCAGTGTGTGTCAATCTAGAAACTTATTAATTTATAACTTCTCTCGGAACGTATTACTAAAATCGCGAAAAATAACCCTCGGAGATTTTTTCAGATCTTCACGTTTCGGGATCCCTAGATGCCGGTAAACATGTTTTCTCAATTCCATCGGCCTGTCTGTCTCTGTCTGTTCGCGCAAAACTACGTATTCGATGAATTTTAGTCAAAAATAAAGGGTCATATGAAGTGGTAACATTTTGGTAAAAATCTCAAAGTTTGCACAAAAGTCAAGTATTATATAGGAATCAACTGGTAAAATTTTGGTCGAATTAAAAATTCAGCCTTAAAAACTACTTGATAGACCAATTTAAAATTGTGTGCCACAACTAATTATGGTATAGAGATGAATGTAAAAGTGTGGTAGTAATTCAAGATGGCGGAACAAAATAGCGGCCAAATAAAATGTTTGTAATCGTATAAAAATCACCTTCTCAGGTTTTACGTATCTTCACATTTTAGCCTCCCTAGATGCCAAAAAATATGTTTTAGCAATTCTGTCGATCCGTCTGACGATTTGTCTGTCGGTCTGTCAATTCGCGGCATAGTTAAAGAACTAATTATCAGATTGACTTGAAATTTTAGTCAAAAATTAAGGTTTATATAGGGATGACTTGGTAATATTTTGGTTACAATCCAATATGCCGGAACAAGGTGACGGCCAAGTGAAACACTAAAAAAATATTACTAAAAAACTAATTTGACTTAAATTTTTCACAAAAATCACGTGCTGCATAGGAATGAACTGGTAACATTTTGGTATGAATAGAAGATACCAAACAAAATGGAGCCCCCTAATAAAATTTTTAAAAAATCAGCCTGAAAAAACTGCTTACTAGATTAATTTCAAATTTGTGCATTAAGTGTGATATAGAGAAGAACTGGTAAAGTTGTGGTACGAATTCAAGATGGTGAAACAAAATGGCGTCCAAATGATTTTTTTAAAAATAAACATAAAAAAATATTATTCAATTAACTTTTAACGTTTTTTTATAGTTTCTGAGATAAGGTAGTGTCCCAAGCTAAATGGGCATCCGGAATTTTCTCTCAATTTTTTAGATTGTTTTAAAATATGAAATTTTAGAAATATTTTAGTGTATTATTGCAATCCCTGTTTAACAAAACAATTCATCTCGGTTTAAAAAATAACCATCATATTTGTTTGATAATTGAAGCAAAATTTCCTAATCGTGAAAAAATACTTTTTAAATCACTTGTTATATAAATTAATATTATAGGGCTAGTTAATATACAAGTTGAACATAAATATTGGCAAAATTCTGAAATTATTAGGTAAAGTTTAGGTAAGAACATAAACTTTTAAAGATTGTTTTAAATCTTTTTTGTTCTAAATTTTACTTGCACAGTTAAGACCCTTTGCGATAATAGAATTATGGTAATTTACAAACGTAATTATTATCGTCTTTCCTAAAACAATATTGGTATTCCATTTGCAAAGGGACTTTACTCTTTATAATGTAAATTATAAACAAATAATTGTAGGATTTATCAAAGAGACTTTAGATTAAAGTGTACAGAGGGGGTATAGATTTGAAAAGATATTAATGTGGTGTTATTTAACTCCTAAATTTCCCGAATTCGATGTTTTTACAGAAAGAGAATTTAAAAATCAATGATATTCAAGCAGTTTCATTAAAAATGTTTATTGTTTTTCTATAATATAATAATTATATTAACACAAACCCCCATTTTGTTACTCATGTTAAATTCGTACCAGTTTATCTTTAACGTTGATTTTTTAAAACCGTTTTGTTTCGCTATCTTGAATTCATACCACAAATTTACCAGTTTATCTCTATATCACACTTAATGCTTGCACAAAATTTGAAACTAATCTAATAAGTAGCGCTTTTAGGCTATTTTTAAATATTTTAAAAGGCCGCCATTTTATTGCTTCCCTATATTCATACCAAAATGTTTCCAGTGGATTCCTATATAATACTTGATTTTTGTACAAAATTTGAGATACAATGGTATTTATCCAATGTTTTTTAGTAATAATTCTTTTAACTTTACTAGGTTGCCATTTTGTTTTGCCATATTGGATTTTTACCGAAATGTTACTAGGTTATCCCCATATGACCCTTAATTTAAATTTGAAGTCAATCGGTTAAGTAGTATTTTAGCTATGCCGCGAACAGACAGACCGATGGAATTGAGAAAACATATTTTTCGGCATATAGGGACCCTGAAACATAAAGATCTGAAAAAATCTCGGAGGGTAATTTTTTTTACGATTACAATACCTTCCTTTTACGAGGGAAGTAAAAAAAACGGTATAAGTTCATATAAACTTTTTCCTAATGTACCCCCTAACGGACACATAAAACCCCCTGTATTTTATATGAATAACAAGTCAGAGAAATGCTAATATCAAATTTGAATTTGTGATATCAAAAAACTCCCAGATACAAATTTTCATTCAAATATCACGATTATCTTAAAAATTACATAAAACAAAAATAAAAATTTCACTTTAATACCCTCCGTTAGGGAGTACATTAGGAAAAAAGTTTATGTGAACTTTTACCTTTTTTTTCACAAACTACCAAAATCCGAGAGATTGCCAGAAAAAGATTAAGTCTTAATAAGAAAATGCGAAGAATTTTGTTGATACAATAATATCCTTTCACATAAATTGAAAGAGGCATGTAACTATATCTACAAGCTGATCGTTTCTTTTACTGGCAGTCGAGACGAGACGAAAATCTCGACTCGACCTTTAAATTTCGCCTCATTTCGACTGTCGAGATTAAATGGCCGTGAGACGAGAGAACAAATTTGGTCTCGTTTCGCATCATCGGTATATACAATGATAAACTAACATTTTGTAAACTAGTTTAATTTTGAGATTGTTTGGCAATAAACAAGTAATCTTGTACAGGAAAAACTTTTAATTAATTATAAAATACCGAAAACGTTTGATATTGTAAACAATAAAACTTGCAGTAAATGTAAACAACTTTACTCTGCTGAAGTAAAACTTTCTCTAACACTATAAATTCAAGACTTCATTTAAAAAGCGTCATCCGCATCTTGATTATTCATGAAAGCAAGCTATAAGTTATTCTCTAAAAAGTTCTAAGACAGGAATAATACACTTGCATATTAATTTATTCTGTTTACATAAAAATGTCACCATAGACTCATAGACATGATGTCTGTTTACTTTTTAAATGAGGTTTAACTCTATTTTTACAAAAATGAAAAAGAAAGTTGGATACAAAAGTATTAAGGTTTCATTTGAATTAGACTTTGCCAAAGAAAAATCAATAAAATTATAAAGAAAAACATAGAACACCGAGATTGTTATTTAAAAGGGAATTAAGGGCATTTATTTTTGATTTCAGAAATATAACTTTCTCTACTGTTAGTCAATTATGGCATGAATTTAATCTAAAGCCTGAAAAAAACAGACGTTCTGCTTAAGTTGTATATCGTATGTAAAATATTTTTAAGAATAAGAACTTAGTTTATACATATATTTTTCAAATTTCATTGTTCGCTTTATTTTAAACAGTTTAAAAATTTTAATGTAATATACAGGATGTTTCAAAAAACATGCGCCAACGTTTAAAGGAAGAGTCTTTGTAAGAAAATAAGACTAAAAGTTCATATGAATATGGGCATGCAGTTTTTCGAGACACAGGGTGCTAAACATTAAGAGTTATTTGTTTAAGCTTCGGTACAACCTCATATATATTTAAAGGCTATATTTTTACAGTATACAGTAGTTTTCACTTCAATCATGGACATAGGTATGGGTAACCATCCTTGACTTTCTTAATAAAAAAAAGAACGTCTTTTATTAAAAAAAAAACTCCTAGCTTTATCGTTTAGGGCAAGTAAAAATACACAAAAAATGCCTCTTAGTATTTTATGATATGACAAGTCGTTTTCAAGAAAAATATTCTATGTTGATGTACTCCTGTGGCACCTTTTGTCGAGTTTTAGTTGGAGTTAAAATTGCACAAAACTCTACAAAAGTAATTCATTGGATGGCAAAAAAGTTTTAATAAATATCTGTACGCAAATGCCCTATTTTTCTATTTTTAACACATTTTGGTCTTAAAATTTAGACATTTTTTTTATTTAGCATTCTGTGTCTCAAAAATAGGGCATTTGGGGACATGTATTTAATAAAAATTGTTTCTTGAAATGATCCAAAGAATCATTTTTGTAGAGTTCTAAGCAGTTCTGACTTCAACTAAAACTGGATCAGAGGTGCCAGAGGCATAGACCAAAATAGAATTTGTTTTTTTTTCTCGAAAACGACTTATCGATCGGAAAATACTAAAAAACATTTTTTGTGTATCTTTACTTGCCTTAAACGATAAAGCCAAGCGATAAAATAATTTGCGCACTATATTTTAAACATATAGTCCTTAGATATCTATGAGGTTGTTCCAAACCTTAATCAAAGAGCTCTTATTGTTTCGGTATAACTAAATAAAGTCATATTTGTGTTTAAATTTTAAAGGTTACAACTAACGGCCCAGTGAAATGTTGAAAACATTTTGCACAAAAATCAGATATTACGTAGGAATGAAACGGACAAATTTTTTTATCAATTCAAATATTACTTAAAAACTACTCATCCGGTTTAACTTAACATTTGCACAAACATCAAGTTTTATGTAGAAACTTGAACTGGTAAAATTTTAGTATGAATCTAAGATGGTGAATCAAAATGGCGGCGTAATAAAATATTTCAAAAATTAGGTAAAAAAAACTACTTATTAGATTGATTTCAATTTTTGTGCAAGAATTAAGTGTGATATAGAAGTGGTGACAAAATCGTAGTACGAATTCAAGATGGCGGAATAAAATGACGGCAAAATAAAATGTTTGCGTTCCAGAAAAAAAATCACATCACTGGATCTTCACGTTTTGGTGTCCTTAGATGGCAAAAAACATGTTTCTCAATACCATCTGTCTCTCTGTCTCTATCTGTTCGCGACATAGTTGGAAAACTTACCCGATTGGCTTCAAATTTTCGTCGAAAGTTAGAGTCATACTGGTGACAAACTGGTAATATTTTGGTAAAAATCGAATATGGCAGAACAAAATGGTGGCTTAATTGTCCGATTTATCTCAAATGTTGCACAAAAATCAAGTATTAGAATGAACTGGTAACATTTTGGTACAAATCCAAGATAAAAAAATAAAATTAGTAGTACTTAGTTTTATTTCAAATTTAATCCAAGAATTAAGTATGATATAGAATTAAACGGGTACACATTGTAGTACGAATTCAAGATGGGGGAATAAAATGACCGCAAAATAAACATGAAGTAAAAAAACCTCTTATTCAATGGACTTTATTGTTTGCACAAGAAATAGATATAATATATGGGTATACTGACAAAATTTTATTATGAAGTACATGATGGAACAATATGGCGGTCTAATGAATTTTTGAAAAAACTGGAGTCAAAAATAGCTTATCTAATTTATTTTACATTGTAATTAAAATTCAAGTGTGGCATAGGTAGAAACTGGTATAATATTGGTACATAGCCAATATGGTGGAGCAAAATGGCGCCTAATAAAAATTTTGAAAAAACTAATCCTAATAAAAGAAAACATTCATAACAAGGGTAGGTAAAGCAGTTTACCGATTTTTAATATTGTAAATTTTTACACCAATCCTCATTGATATTAAGGATAATAATTGATGTCTTCATTGATAATAGGGAATAAGATTAGATGGATCGAATCTGGTTTACTTCAGTAGGAAATTTTTAGTGCTTTGTTCTTTGCAAATTGTTTAAAAATTAAAAATTCAAGTTGTATAAAAGTAAACGTTCTTTTTATTTTTTCCCAACGCAGCTTCAAACCTCCGGTTGGGCGCCCCTTCACCCTTGCACATGCGCTTAAAGAAGCCCTGCAAATAACGAAATATTATCACTGTTAGCTTTTGTTATGCAGAAAAGTTTCGAACAATTCACGTGTTCAATATTTAATCATAAATCTTTATTTTGAAACCTAATGAAAGAGTTAATACATCGACCGGACTCAACCAGGCTCGTAGTTATTCTGACAAGTGGTTACGTGATCTCTGCCACAGCATCATGAATCACCACATGGACATGGATTTTCAATCGATAAATAAAAATTCAGACCGTGGCGATAACGAGGCCAGCCCGAGATTAAGCCGCTCTCGGTCCAACCACTTCAGTTTCAACTTGACTCATGAGGACATTCCTGAAATGGAGCAAAGCGAAAAGTTATACGATAGTATTCAAAATGATCGTCAGGTGATATGAAAACTAATATATCCAGTGGAAACAACGCATATAATTAATATTTAACTGGACACAAAGAGGAGTCTTTATTACGTTTTATTTTGAATTTCACAATTATTCACGCTTACGAATTAACTTGAATGCATGATGCAATAAGTTTTTAAGGAATTAGTTGATAAGTGGCTAGACTGTAAATAAGTTATAAACTAATTAAGGCTCCTGATCTACTCCAGAGTTTAAATTTTAACAATTTTACAGCTGTTACTTAAATTAGAAAATTACATTGCAAAAATACTCCGGTACGCAAAAGTCTAAATCGATACCTGAAACCGTTAAAAAATTTAACTAAAAATTATTTTTGACATCTGCCACATAGAAATATTTGTATTAAAAACTTGCGCCAACCTATTACTTAGGCCTCCCAAGTGGGCCTATTGTAACCTTCTTCGCAGTTTTACTCATCAAGCCAGCCAACAGCATTGATGTAGATCCTCCGATTGTGACTATTTATGGCCTTCTTTCCCCCATAATGGATTCTCTTGTATTTTTGAGAGCTGGACAGTAGCAATCTCGTCGTCCTTGTTGTACCTTCTACAAGTTGGATCCGGGAGATCGCTCAAAGTGTGAAGTTGATTGTTTAGTTTACAGTGTCCCGTTAGCAATCCTATAAATTTTCTAAAATTACCTCGAGGGAGCCGGAGGAGGTACCCTGTCTGAAAAGCGGCATACCCTGAGGGTCGCGTATAACGCCCCCCGAGTGTCTGAATTCTTGTCTCTCTCATCTCTCCCTTAGAACTTTTCCTGATTGCTCATTTATCTTAAGACTGATCGCCTTAGAGGACAGCGGTGCGAAGGTTCCTGGACCGCATAGTTTGCTCTTTGCTCCGTCATGCGCCTACCTACCTGCTTCTTTGTTTTCTCCGATTGCACTATGTCCCTTACTCCTTGGGAAACCGTCTCCAGGATCTACTGACACTCAAGAATCAGTTTGAATGTTATTATTTTCTTTTTTTAATTTTCAAAATTTGTTTTTGCTGTCTGTAAGAATAATAATGTTTTTACCCATTAATCTTTCTTTTTCTACTTGTACAGGATGGTCCAATAATAGAGGATGTCGGCTGTAGCTCGTTAATGACAGAAGTTAAAAGGAAAAACATATTTATAGGTAAATCGGCCACGAGAAATCACTGTAAATTATTTTCAAGTTCGAAAGTTGGCCGCTAGGGGGCGCAACAGCAACACAAAAGTATGTTGAAAATATAAGCATTGCATTATTCAACCAATTACGCACTTTTTTGCGTGAAACCATTTTTATCTGTTTTTAAAAATAAAGTGGTGGAAGAAAGTCAAACATTTTTACTTTCAAATGTAGATATCTCTGTTTTGGATGAACCCATTTTATTCAAATTTGTATATATATACATTGTACCGTAATGACTTCGTTAGAGATCACTAGATGGCGTTGTTTCGGAATTCTCCAAATAATGCTGATATTCTCACAAAGATCAAATGGTACGCTATGACTTCTATATCACAATTTATTTGGTAGTTATGAAGGGCATTGAAAGGAGAAAAAAGTTCATTTCAATTAATCCCAAAATTTTAGGAAAACCAGAAAACTGAAAAAACAAGACTCCAATAGAAACCTTAGTAATAGGTAATAGTCTCATAATCACGTAAGCTTCGCTACAAAATAGCTAAATCTAGGGGAGGAAGGGCAGGACTCGGTTTGGGCAAAAATATTAAACTTAAGTTCTACCTTGCTTCAGTGAAACAACAAAAAAAAATCGACGAAATAAACTAACATCTAACGATAAACTAACAACAAATATATTTAAAATTACTGAAAACTACTTTCACAAATACTCAAAATGTCGGCCGTCATTGTCAATACACAGTTGCAATCTTTCCTGTGTCGATTGGAATGCAGCCTCTATTTCTGCTATAGAGATAGTTTGAATGGCATTCCTAATACGGTCCACCATTTCGGTTCTTGTAGCAGGTCGAGTCGCATATACTGCCACAACCAGCCCAGACTATAGTAAATTCTACTACTGTTTACTAGAAATTATAAACAGTTTATTTTAAGCAAACTAATTAAACTTGAACCTGAGCTGAAAACTGCAGATTGTAAGCACTTTTTCTAATATAAATATCTGTGCAAATCATTGCAGTGACAGACTTGATCTGGTCTCAACTTAAGGGCTAGCGAACCTCCTCGTCTGGAGAAAACACCCTACCTTTCTAAATGACAACATTTAACAAGTGAATAGTAATTATCTAAAGCCCATCAGGCTCTCATAAGATTAAGAGGTACTCCTTGCCAATATTTGTTGTGTAATTATCTAATAATATTAAAAGGGGCTACGTTAAAGAGCTGGGTTTCTTTCGAGTGAAGAGTATGTGCATCCTATTACTATGGTAATTGTATAAGACTATTCTGAATAATATAACCGCACCTTATTTTTATGAAACTTGTTCTTTATTTCAAATCCAAAAAAAAACTCAAGATTCGTAAAAACTCTTTATTGCCAAAGAAATATATCGTATTGACAAAGCAAAGACTAATTAAAAGAAATATCAATTAAGAAAACCCATCTGTCAACCCAAGAGGTGACTAAACTTTTTACCTTAAGTAGTTTTCAGTAATTTTAAATATATTTGTTTCTAGTTTATTGTTGGTTGTTAGTTCATATCGTCGTTTTTTTTTTGTTGTTGTTCACGCAAGGCTTAATCTTTTTGCCCAAATGGCCCTCCTTCGCCCTAGCTTTAGCTATTTTAACGCGAAGCTTATTTGACTATGATATTTTTAGTATTTTTTGTTTTGTTCCATTGTTAAGTTTTGTTCTTTACAGTTATGTAAGATTACTAGTTTCTAATGGCGCCTTGTTTTCTTCCAGTTTTTTTCAAGTTTTAGAATTAGCTGAAACACTTTTCACTTTTTCTCCGCTACAAAACGGCATGGTTAGTTTTCCAATCCGACGTTTCGGATTCGAGAGACCATAAAAAAAACTTTCTTAATTTAGATGCCGACCTGGATTTTTTATTTCAGTATTCAATGACCTTCATAACTACCTAATAAATTGGGTCATAAAAACCATAGCGTACTATTTGATTTTCTTGAGAAAATCAACATTATCTGGAGAGTTTCGTAACAACGCCATCTAGTGATCATTAACAAAGTCATTACAGTACCGTTTATGGCTCCACGAGTAGAGTAAAAAAAGCACTTTTTTCCGACACCAACTTGAATAAAATCGGTTCATCCAAAACAGAGATCTACATTTGAAAGTAAAAATGTTTGACCTTCTCCACCACTTTATTTTTGAAAATTGACGAAAATAGCCTGAAGCAAAAAGTGCATAAATGATTGACGAATACAATGCTTATATTTTCAACGTACCTCAATTTTGGAAATCTAAAATTGGCGTTTACACTTGCGTGTTGCTGTTACTCCCCCTAGCTGTAAACTTTCGAACTTTTCGGCGATTGCTCTTGACCGATTTGCCTATAAATATTTTTTTCCTTAAGTTCTATCATTAGCGGTTCCCGAGCTAAGGCCGAAGTCGCTATTATTGGAGCACCTTGTACAGCGCCTTGCAGAATCCCAAGCCTGCCCCAGATTGGTTCTGCGAGCCGGCTGGGTAAATGTGTATATCCGTCTGTCTTCCCGGTTCTGTGGGGCCTCCATTCAGTGTACCACAAGAGTTTGTCGTGCGAAAGCCTCCACGAACACTCGAGCATGTCCCAAATCCCAGTTTTTTGCATACCACATACCAACGGCATGTATGCAGCCTGATTGTCGTTCTCTCTGCCTCGCCTCTCAAAAATACATCAAGCGGCGGTAAGCACAACAGCAGCTGCACTTCTATCGACTGGATCTCATTGCCTCTGCAACCGCCAGGCATGCGCATTTTGTTTTATGATACTACTTGTTTGGCTTTGGTCCACCACACAATGGCTCCGTAAACGAGCAAACGTCAGATTACAACCATTTTAAACTGAATTACTTTATACAAACTACAAAATAAATGCTATCTAATGAAAAAAAATCGATAAATACGCCTTAACTCAGAACTTCCCTTGCATAGAATTTCACTAGGCACAGATAACAGAGTATACAGGGTTATTCACGCAACCCGTTCATTAAAAGTTTTTGATGATGCCATTTAGATACAAATTTCAAATTTTGGGATTAAGGTAAGGTCAAGGGGTACTTCTTTTTTGAAATATTTTCAACTTCCTGTCACTTCCGGTTTAACCGGAAGTTAGTATCAACTTGCTTATTTTAAGTGGAATAATATTTTATGATATTTTTGGATTCTACGGAGAATTTTAATGCTATTTTATGTAGCATGTCCTATACCTAGGTTCAAGCGTTCTTAAGATATTTGACCTTGAACCGAAAATGAGCCTTCGGGGTACCAAATTTTAAAATCTCATATTTTTGTAAGTTTTGAAGATAATCTTCATATTTTGCAGACGATCGGTAAATAACCTTAGGTTTCTATTCTTTTTATTGAATTTGTCTATTTTTGTACAGGGTGTCCTAAATTCAGCGGCAAACATTCACATTTTCAAAGCCGCTAAAGTCCGTTTTTTTAAATGGGACACCCTATAACTTTATGCACTATCAAATGTAGAATTTCCTTTTCTATCGAACTGTATTAAGGTTCCCTATACCTATTCGTAACCATTTTCGAAATAATCCGGTTTTTTTTTAAACTATCATATGTACTTGCTAAATGCTTACACCTTCCCGTAGTAAGCCACGGAAAAACAATTGTTGTGCTTTTGTTTTGTAATACTACTTGTTTGGCTTTAGTCCACCACACAATGGCTCCGTAAACGAACAAAGGTCGGATTACGGTCATGTAGAGCCACGTGGCAATTCTGGGCGGCATACCCTAGACTTTGTCAAAATAGGATTATACATATATTTTAAATTTCAATTTCAAATATGTTTGATAAAAAAAATCCTCATTTTAGTTGGGGCTGTTTTTTATCCTACCTAGGAAATAGTCTGATGTGGTTATTTCAAACATTATATCTACAAATTCTAAAAAATGTAGGATCAAGTAAATGCAAATAGAGCAGAGCGAATATAATCCAGTTCTCGCCAAACACTATTTTATACCCTTAGCATCAGATAATTTCTAATTATTATTTAATTCACAGCAGCGAATTGGGGAAACTCGGCGAAATTCAATTTTGAAAATTGAGTAAAAGGGAATAGGATTATGTGACAATTCTAATTTTCTAATTTCCTTCAGTTTTGATCCCAGGAATCATAAAAATTGAGAACCAGGGTAATCTTTGACCTAAAATATTTCAATAAATAAAATTTGTTAAAAGAAAGCGCTTTAACAGCACAATTATATTTTGTGTTCTGTTAAAATGTTTGTTGAGCATTAAAAAGTGCACCTCTTCAATGAATAATAAATATACCGTTATGCTTTTGATAATAGAATTGTAGAACATAAAAAGAAAGGCGTTTTATAAAATAAAGACAAACTAGGTATGTCTCTGTTGTTTACTTTAGTTTTAAGTCTCTAATATATAAGTAAACCGTTTTAGCTAACGCTATTAGAAATGCATTTTATTGACTACTAAAAATATTTAATACATAACATTATGGTATAAAGCACCTACGTAAAAATGTTAGCTTTTTGTAGAGACCCAGTGCGTTGTGTTTGATGTAGAATATATTTTAAAGTAGTATTGATGTTTAAAACAAAGGATTATAATAGTTATAGCAATAACAAATCTTTTGAAAATAGAGTACAATGAATATCTACTATGTATTAAAAAATCAGTTTTGTTGTCTGTCTGTCTATCTGTCGGTCTATCGGTCTGTTTGTTCGAGGTGTAGCTAAAAAACTACTTAACCTATCGACTTCAAAGTTCTATCAAAAACTAAGAGTCTTGGTAACATTTTGGTAAAAATCCAATATGGCAATACAAAATGGCGGCCTAGTGAAATGAAAAAATACTACTAAAAGACTACTTATCCTATTAATCCCAAATTTTGTACAAAAATCAGGTATTGTGTAGAGCTCAACTGTTAAAATTTTGGTACGAATCCAAGATGGCGGAACAAAATAAATAATGAATAATGAAATTTTCAATAAAATATTGAAAAAATCAGCCTGAAAAAATTACTTAATAGACTTAGTTGAACTAGTAAAACTGTGGTAATAATTCAAATTGGTGGCATAAAATGGCAACCAAAAAATATGTTTTATCAATTCCGCCGGTCCGTCTGTTGGTTTGTCTGTATGTCTGTCAGTTTGCGGCATAGCTTAAAAACTACTCATCAGATAGACTTCAAATTTTAGACAAAAAGTAAGGCCGCCATTTTGTTCGGTCACATTTGATGTTTTATCTCTTTATGGCCCTTAATTTTCGGCCAAGATCTGAAGTGAATCATACGAGGATTTTCTGAGCTATGCAGCGCAAGCACTGAAAGGCAGAAATGGAAGAACATGTTCTCTAAATCCCCAAGATCTGCAAAAATCTTGGAGGATGATTTATTCACGATTTTCGAACCACCTTCGTTATGAATCTTTACCTTTATTAGGAATAGTGAAGTGTGACCCAAATTTAATAAATTAGTAAAACATATATACTGTCTTTTCAAAAATTCTTTTTTATTGGGGGCCATTTTGTTTCACCATATTGGATTCGTACCAATATTTCACCAGTTTCTACCTACACCATACTTAATTTTTGGGCATAATTTAACATAAATTGAATAAGTGGTTTTCTACACTGTTTTTTAAAAATTCTCATTAGACCGCCATTTTGTTCCATCATGTTGAATTCGTACCACAATTTTACCAGTTTATTTCTATATAACACTTAATGCTTGCACAAGATTTGAAATTATGCAATAAGTAGTTTATTCAAGCTGATTTTTAAATACGTTACTAAGCCGCCAGTTTCTTAGCTATATTAATTCATACTACAATATTACCAGTTCGTTCCTATAAAACACTTGGTTTTTGTGCAAAATTTGATAATTAGTTTTTTAGTAATATTATTTTTTACGTTTCACTAGGCCGCCATCTTGTTCTCTTAATGTTTGCCTAAAATTTGAAGTCAATCTGGTAAGTAGTTTTTGAGCTATGCCGCGAACAGATAAACCGACAGACGAACCCATGGCATTGATGAAACATATTTTTTGGAATCTAGGGACGCTAAAACGCGAAGATATGTAAAACCTGAGAGGGTGATTTTTATCACCTTTACAAACATTTTATATGGCAGCTATTTTGTTCCGCCATCTTGAATTCTACCACAATTTTACTAGATCATTTTTATACCACAATTAGTTACGGCACACAATTTGAAATCCATTAAGTATTTTTTTGCAGGCTGAATTTTTGAATAATTAGTTAAACCGCCAGTTTGTTTCGTTATCTTGGATTAGTGCCAAAATTTTACTAGTTGATTCTTACTTAATATTTGATTTTTGTCAAAAATTTGAGATAAATTGGAAGCAGCTTTTTAGTAGTAATTGTTTTAACATTTCACTAGGCCGCCATTTTGGTTCGCTATATTGGATTTGTACTAAAATGTTACCAGGTTATTTCTATATGACGCTTAATTTTTGAACTAAATTTGAAGTCAATCGAGTAAGAAGTTTTTTATTTATGCTGCGAACAGACAGACCGACAAACGTCGGTTTATCGACGGAGATGAGAAAACATGTTTTTCGGTATCTAGGGACACTGAAACGTGAAGATCTGAAAAAAATTTGGAGGGTGATTTTTCACAATTAAAATACTTTCCTCTGTCGAGAGAGGTAAATACTTCCTCAAAACAAAACAGATGATTGAAGAAAAAAAATCAGATTTTGCTGTCTGCTGATTTTTTTTATTATAAAAAATTTCAAAAAACTGGGAAAAAAACTAAATACTCATCATAAACTACACATTTGCAGCTTTCGATGTATTAATAATAAAATGTATTTTTTGTAACATCTAATGCATATTATTACACATGTTCAGAAAACAAGCGACAAAAAGAAAGTTCTTTTCTTTTTTTCAGAAAGGCAAACCAATGTTTTCATCAGTCTTACTTCGTTTGATATATTCTATAGGAGATAATATTAAAAAAATCAAACAAACAAAGCCAACAAAAAATATTTATTAAATAATAAATAAATATACGAACCCTCAAAAATTTGACAAAACGAATTTTTTTTAAGCAGTTATTTTTTTTTAGGGAAAAATCAAATACCGCATATTGTAGTCGCGGAGGTTTTCTTTCAAAGAATTTCAAATCAAGAAAAAAATTACTGGAATTATTGCAAAATTTGTGCGCACCCCTGTTAATAAAAAGGGAGGGGGAAAAAGATAACTTTAAGTTTTTTTTAATATTTACAATTTAGTAGTAAGTAATTTAAAATTGCTTGAGGAATAATCTCCTTAAATATTTTAGATTACCTAGGAAACACGTTGTATATCGATCTCGAGCAGTTCTGCGAACAATCAATGCCGCATTAGATATTAAATACCTGTATTTTAATGTCCGTGTTTACTTACAAATTATCTACTTATTCTATAGGCATTTGCAATTTATTAATACTGAGAAAGATAGAAAGTATTTACTGAGATTCGAATCCAGCTCATCCTACTAACCAGGTGGCGCGGCGCTCTAATAAGCTAATTTTCCCTGAATGTAATACAATACATATTAATAAAATAAGATTTAATACATTTTAAATTAATTTTGTTTCAGGTGCCATCTCGAACAAAACCACTTTCTAGCTTATCAGGTAATTTAATTTAATAATATTTGTATAGAATATTGTGATTTGAATACCGAAGAGGTTTGTAAATTCTGACTTTTCCTAAATAATTTTATGGAAAACAAAAATATTTCCTAAAACTTTCTTTTATTTACGATTCATCCTACAGTTATTCCAAAATAAACAAATGTAAATGATTAACCTAAATTTTTAGTTGGTGAATGTGTTTTACTGATATAATCTAAATATCGCTGGACAATAAAGGTGTATGATTAGAAGTACATTTTGTGTTGTGCTTCTTTGTACATTTGTCTACTTAATCATATTCTGTAATGCCACAAGCACAATGACCCATTTTGTCAAATGTCGATTACCCACCATTTCACCCTTTTTAGTGGTCATCGTGTCGATATAGGTTAGCGAGTCCCGTGCAGGCGAAACACAAAAGAAATCATAGAAACAACTACTTTGTTGGCTAATAACAACTGTAACAACGGTCAAGAATAAATTTCGCACTAATAGCGTGTAAAAATATGAGTACCTTTTTGTGTAAAAATAGCAATAGACAAAAAATAATAATATATTTTATGGTCAATTTTATCTGGTAAGCTAAGGCCGGCTAACCTTTACTTAATTCCCTTTTTATACTTTAGTTGCTATGGTGTATATCCTAAAATGGCATTTCAATATGCGACAGTACTACCCAGCGTTAAATAATTAATTTTACCGAGTCGTTTCTGCAATACAAAGAAAATTCTTTTCTAACTCGTAGCTGTATCTTGCAAGAAAGAGAGTTGACGAAGCAATATTTATATAATATAAAGATTTATTTACACACATCAGTGCTGACAAAGTTAAGCATTAGTGATATCTGTGATTTATCAGCGATCTTATTTGCACCTGTCAGTGGTGCTTTCGGTGAGATATTGGTAAGATGGTTTCTATTGCAGATGAGGAAATTGCAGTTGTCGCCATAGCGCTAGCTCACGAACAGGATGAAAGGAAAATAAAAAGAAACGAAAATAAAACGTAGAAAAGATTACTGAAGGAGAATATATTACCTCATACTGGGTGGTCTTTAAAGTTGTCAACTTTTTGAAATAAAATAAAAAAACAGCTGATTAATTTTAATAAATTTGTTTTTAAAATGTACAAAAATTCTTGTAAATTTATATTCTGCCTTTATATAAGCCGATATCTAAAATTTTCCACAACGCAACTGTAAGTGTTTGGAGATATGGCTTCGATTTCTTGCCGAATATTGTTCTTTAGAACTTCCAGAGTGGCGGGGCGGTTGGGGTACACTTGACTTTTAAGATACCCCTATAAATAAAGTTCACAGGGAGTCAGGTCCGGGCTTCTAGGGGGGCACTGAATTGTCATGGAAAAAGCGCTCTAACGACGGGCAAAGGGATATTGGCAGTGTGGCAGATGACTTCATCCTGTTGGAACCAAGTGTCTTGAATGTATCCTTCAAATTGTTGAAGAGCAGCAGTGAAAAAGTTTTGAATGTGAATTAACTGCTACTACGCTGCCTTGTTGGTCTTCGAAAAAAAAACGGACTGATGATTCCCGATCCCGACATTGCAACCCAAACTGTGACTTTCGGGCTATGCAGAGGCCTTTGATGTTTGTTTTTAGGATTTTTTCCATACCAGTAGCGCCAATTTTGAGTATTCGTATGGCCATTAAGGTGGAAATGAGCCTCGTCAGAGAATAAGATGTTGCCGACTGCTGGAACTCGATTTATTATTTCATTAGCGAATAAAAGTCTATGAACGGGGTCCATCGGCTTCAATTCCTCAAATCTCTTACAAATTTTAACAAGCTTTCATTTCGTTATGGTTGAAAATAGTAAGGCGAAATTATAGGATCATGAAGAACTCGATGAGACCTTTAAAAAGAGATATGGTATTCCCTATTCAAATATTGGGGGTTGTTCTCCCTCCAGCTAGGGGGTTGAAAAAAGCTGAAAAATCGACAGGTCCGAGAGTTTTTTTAGATTTTTATTTTAAAGCCGGAAAATCGGGGTGTAAGGTTTTCGTTGGCTCAACGTGCATATATATATATATATATATATATATATATATATATATATATATATATATTGTGCTCCAAATAAGGTCACATCTAAAGCGATTTAGTTGCACTACATACCTACAGATGGCGGCACTGGTTACCTATTTCCCTCATCGACTTTTAAAGTCAGCGACATGACACCTTCATTGTTTCAGGGTTCGGGTATTTCGGTTTTAATAGATACCGCCCCAAGGAAACTGCTTGATGAGCCTTGCCGGGGCAGATACCACGGTAGCAGGTGGCTACTTGGACCTTAAACAAACACAGCGTCATGTGTTTCTCGACATAATACATATATAAGAATTCCATTGTATATTAAATCAGTACGAAATGAAGATACTTTTAATCGGTCGTCTAATTAGAGCTTAACGTTTAATCTAAAAAGGCCCAGATTGCTTATAGCTGCGTTATGAAACTTGAACCCTAAACGAAACAACGTAATAGTCAGTTTACGATTTTACTTTAACTTTGAATACGAAAATACCCTCAGAAGATTTTATCTACTGTCACTAATGAAATCTAGGCAATTTTTCACATTTACTCAGTATACATTTCTGATTTTAGAATTATATCCTTAGATATTTTAGGCACAATTGTGATTCCTTTAAATGTATAAAATGGTGTTCTGAATATTTTCCATTTTTTCTGTTCTGTGTGTTAATTATTGACTGTTTGGATTTAGTATGGCAATGGAGTGGTAAGTATATGGCTGTCATGCCACTGAAGACAGTTTAAAATGACAATCAAAGGATCGGATTATATTTAAAATATGTTGTAAACAAATCAAAATACAGTTTTTATCAATTTGTGAGATCACACATGGAAGGACACAAGTTATTTATAGTATTAAAAAGTAAAGAACCATTGCAGTTAAAAATCTCATTAGTTCTTATTTTGTTTTGACCTATCCATAACCGGCAGTTCCAATTAATTTTTACCAGAAACAATAAACATTTTTTTTAAGTTTTAAAATGTACATAATATGGACTCAAGAGTATATTTAGACTAGATATATAAGAGCCTTAGTTAATTTCCTGATAAAGCAGGCCATAAATTAACAGGACAAAATGTGGAGACATTTTACAGCATGGGGCATGCATATAGGAAAGGATTATATATGGACCTATAGAGCTTACCCTAACTGCTTGCAATTTAATTTTCACTCGGCTTATGTAGGCTGATCTTAATTTTACTAACGACCGTTGGCAACAAAAGGCGATCGTCGTAGTGGGTTAAAATAGATTCTTGAGAACTATTTAATTTTTAAAATTTCGAATTACAAACCTTATGTTATTCAGACTAATAGTATAATCTACAATCTATAAAGAAAAGTCTGGAATTGAAATTTAGAATCTCCAACACAATTTTAATACCCCTTGTTAAAATTGCTTAATAAAAAGTAAAGGTTTTGAGATTTTCTTGGTAAAAAATAATATTTCAATTGTGTTTCACCTAATCGATAACTTGTATAGAGAGTAGTTAGTCACCTTTTATTTCTGACAATAAATAATCCATTGTTATTAGACTTTCTGTTTAGTAAGTAAATACAATATACCTGAAGTAAACAGACCATAGGTTTCTGATATTTTTAATGATAGATATTCCAAGTAGAATCCCCAATCTATACTGTTAACAACACTTTGAGCCAATTGCAAGTAGTGGGACCTGTAAAAAATGCTCCATGGTCCGAACGTTCCAAAACATCTAGTTATTTGCTTGCATAAGCCTTTGGATATCTTAATGCGTAAAAGTAGTATGACATATTTAAAAAATGTATTCCATTTACTGCTTGAGAGTACCCTAAATACTGTAGAAAAGCGTTTAGAAAATTTTCTAGACACTCGAGTTACTCGATCCTCTTACATTAATTTTTTTATAGACTATATAGACTACATTTTCCAGGTGTTTCCACAAAAACAATAGATGGGGGGGTCAGATCAGGAGACCGAGTTGGCCGCTCATTTCTACCCCTTCTACCTATTCATCTCTATTTGTTGCCAAATTTCTTATGCGTAAAGTGGAAGCGTACCCATCTTGTTGAACACATATTTTATCGTTCCGCACTGCATTATTTAGGCAAAAAAAGATTTATACTATTACTTTAGCAAAATTTACTTACGAGAATGGGGAAATATTTCCGCGAAAGCTGGGACGTCTTGAATTCTCGGAAGTTCTAAATAACTTTCTCCATTCAGATTTTATTACAGGAAAGAAGGGATAATTAAACTTTAACCTGTAACGCCAGCCTAAACATTAATTTTTTTGTGTGGTGTTCACGTACCTAATGGAGATTTTTTCTGGCCCAATATCGACAATTGTGGTGGTTGACAGTTCCGTTTAGAATAAAACACGACTTATCTAAAAATAATATCTGGTACAAGAAATCTTGAATTGCATTACAGGTTTTCATCATTGTGTCGCAGAATTCAAAACGCCTCCTGAATCAAAATAACTTTATAGGGATCAAATTTTTCGCCTTTAAGATATGCGCAACCGACATATGAGTCATATTATTATTTTGATCAATTTTTCTTGTCGATAGATGAGGATTTTCTTCTACGCTGAGTAAAATATCCAAATTAGATTAAAATGTTACTAACAGTAGATCTTGTTATGAGATTCCGCTTAGAATATACAGTTGTGGCCCAAATTGGGTATACATGTATAAGTATCAGGGAAACTACAAGAGATAGAAAATTAGATAAATAGGGAAAGTTGTAGGGCATTTAAAAACGCCAATTCAATGAGAACGGTTCTATTTTTTGTTTGTTTTTAGATATTTTGAAAAAAAAACAAAAAGTTGCATTTCCGAAAAAGTGCAAAATTTTTTTTATTTTAAAATCTGTAAAAACATTATTAGGACAATTTCTTCCGCGGGATGCTTTCGTGTATATAGTTTTTAATCCTGACGTTTCGGTTCTGAGATACCATCATCAACTTCTTTTTTCTTATGACAGCCATTTTGTTGTTTCGTTTAATTAAAAAGAACATTTTTTTTATTTCTTATGATGTATAAAACTTTATAAAAATATTTCACTTTTGCACCAAACAGCTCATTTTTCGCTGAGCTAGCCATGACTACGGAGGCATTTGCCGTACCAACAATTACCTAATGCTTCAGACTCATTTTACTGACAATTCTGCCAAAAATTGGTCATATAAACAATTGATTTAACTTGTTTGTTAATATTTGTTTTTTATTAATTTGAACTTTTAAAAATGACCCCTGGGTAAAAAAAAATGTTAGAATGTTTTATTAAATGTAGTAGGAATACAAATTTACCACCGCTACTTATTTGTAACTCTATTCCGAGAAGCCACCAGGCAATCCGAAAATTATCTGAGAGGCTTACCATAAATCTAAGAAATTATAGAAGTTTTGAAAAGCTAAAGCCAAAGGCTTATAATCAGAACGACAGTGACGATATCGGGATAATATCATTAAAGAACATTTTAATGCAAATCCTGAGTTGGCCATGACTGCAAACAATAACAAACAGCAAAAGTATGCTTTATTGTCGCAGGAAAATTGTTACAATTTTATGGACAAAGCGAAATTTACCTTAAAACAGAAAAAAAACAAAACAATGACAAAAAAAAGTATTAATCGAAAAACAAAATCATATTTTTCGATAGGTCTATGCAAATACATAAATTGTATGTATATCATTTGGTATATTTATAACATTGCCGTAAAGCGGTTAATGAATCCAGGTGACCTTAACAAAAGAAACAATACATATGTGAAGGGAATAATTTCGATGACATTGAACCTTAAACCTTAAACGCTATTTTGTTATCGTTATACAAGCAAAATAAGTGAAGTTAAACAACAAAAAGTGTACTGAACTAATATAGTAATTAAAGTGTATTAGAAAAAAAAAAGAAAATGTATAACTTTAATATAATATGTAACAAAAATAATTAATCTTAACGGACTATCAGACAGTTCATTCCTTATAAAATATTTTCAAAATGCTTTTCTAGCAGCTGGAACGTGACACCCAAAAGATTTAAGTAAACAAGCAAATAAAAAACATTTTAATTTTATAAAAATAATTAACGCAGTAAAAAGGTCTTTCAATGAGGGTCGCTTTGGTTTTTTTTTGAAAGAGTGCAAACATGGGGATTGTTTTTAAATGTTCTGGGAGATGATTGTAAAGTTTTATGGCGTTGTAAGTAATTGATTATTTTATTAATTCTGTGGAAAGAAGTGGAAGGTATATGTCATGCCTAGAGTTCCTGGTAGGATATACGTGTTGTGGCCTTTCTGGGAATGTGTTTATATGTTTTCTCATCAAACAGACGGTTTCTAAAATAAATAATGCAGGAAGTGTTAATATTTCATGTTTTTTTGAAATAGTATTGGTAGTGCGCTCTATTATTAAGACCAAACAAATAGCGAATTGCTCTCTTTTGAAGCCTGAAAATATTAAGCAATTGCTCGGTGGTACAATAGCCCCAAAAGGGAAGGCCATAGCGGAGATGGGGTTTTAATAGAGAAAAATAAGTAAGTCTGGCAAAAGACACGTCCAGTTCTTTTGAAACTGATCGAATGGAAAAGCAGGCGGTAGAAAGTTTTTTAGTTAAGGTGTCAATATGCTTAGACCATTTTAGGTTGTTATTTATATTCAAACCTAGGAATTTAACCGACCCAACGTAATTAATATTGCTCTTAAGTAGCTGAAGTGGTTGCAAAGTCCCTTTATAAGATAAGGCCACCGTTTTATTCACATTAAAGCAAATCAGATTGGAATCGGACCAAGCCTTAATCATAACAAGGTCGCTGGAAATATTAGAATGTAAAGAAGTTGTATCAAAATCGCTCCATGTTATTCTTGTGTCGTCAGCAAAGAGAGAGATTTTCCCATTGATTTTTAGCTTGGTGATATCATTAATGTATAACAAAAAAAGAATAGGTTCCAAGACCGAACCTTGAGGGACTCCACTTCTAATCAATTTGCAATCAGAATCAGAACCATTTGCCCTTACAAATTGTTGCCTATTCCCGAGATAAGTTTTAAACCAATTTAAAGAAATACACGGATTCCATAAAAATTCAGCTTGCTTATCAAAATTTCATGCCTAACACAGTCAAAGGTGCTACGAAGGGGATTTGAGGTACAAAACAATTACCATCAATTTCCAAACAATCGTTTTATCGATGCCTACAAGTACTAACTTTTCTATACTTACCATTACTTCCATAATAACTAAATAATACGATAAAGCACTTTTAACTATAATATTAAGTAAATGACGTCCATTTTTATTAATGCGTTTTTTCCATTTTCTTAAAGCATTTCTAGATACCTTGCTAAGGGTGTTTCTATTTATATTATTTAAGACAGCCCGAACTCCCTCCTTTAATTGTTCTATAGTTGCAGGAGACTCAAACTCGTACACTTCATTTTTCATATTTCCCCAAAAATAAAAATTAAGGCGTGTAATATCCGGGGACCTAGTTAGCCAATTTACACGACCGCGGTTTGCAATAACTTTGTTGTCAAACACTTGTATTAATTAAATTTAAAATTCCCAAGTATGATGTGAGGAGCACCCGTCCTGTTGAAACCACACATTATTCAGCATTTGTTCTCCAGGCACTATAGTTCTCACGGTTGGTAATATCTGCCCTTCCAAAAAATTTAAATACCTTTGGCCTGTTAGTGTATGGTTATAAATAAATCGTTCTATAAAGTGATTACCGAAAAACAAATTACATATACCATTTGGCTTTAGAATAATTTTGCGGATTGGATGATTAACTTATCATACATTAAATCCAAATCTTACTTGTAGCCTACTTTGGGTCACTCGATGAGGATTCCCAGTAGCCAAAAAATGAGATTATGGCTGTTAAATACTTCATAGTTGCTGAAAAACGTTTCGTCGGTCCAAATTATTTTCTTGCTGAAATTGGGTACTTCTTGACATTGCCTTCGAAACCAGTTTGAAAATTCTAAAAAATTCTAATCATCTTGGGTAGTCTGTTTCTCTTGAACCTTGAACAATAGTAGGATTATACGGCCGATATCTACTTCCTTTGAGGTCTCTCTAAATAGTACTTTTTTGGTATAAGTGTATCTCTTGCCGCTATTCGGGTCGACGATGTCGGGTTCGCATTAAAATGTCCTTTAACGATATCATCACGGGCTTGATTATCCTCCTGATAATTTTTTTGCGTTGGTTCTTCAAAAATTTCATAAGTTCTTAGGTTTGTGACAAGCCTGGCGAATAGTTTTGCACTTGGCTGTTGCCTCTCAGGGTACAGTTCCAAATAACTAGCCGTGGCAAGATTTGCCTTCCTATAACATTTAATATAAAATCATAATATATAAAATTTTTCTTTACCGGTATATCACAACAAAAACTACTAAATACAGAGAAAATAATAAAACGATTCAAAGTTTTGTTAAATATCGCTTAATTACCAAGTGTTATACATTATAAGAAAGGAAAAAAAACCTTCTTTTTAATTAAGTGAAAAACAAAATGGCTACCATAAGAAAAAAAGAAGCTGATGAATGTATCTCAAAACCTAAACGCAGAATTAAAAACTTAATGCACGAATGTATTGTATGCAAAAAGTTGTCCCAGCATTGTTTTCACAGATTTTTAAAATGTTTTGAAATAAAAAAAAAACATAGCACTTTTTCGAAAGTGCAACTTTTTGTTTTTTTTTTCAAAATATTTCAAAAGCGAAAAAGATAGAATCATCTCAAAAATATCGCAAACTTGTGCGTCCTTCGTGGATAACCACAGCCCAAAATATGTATTCTTTCGGATCCGGTTAAAACATATTTTTTTACGACATCTTCTATTAAACCTCAGTAGATTTAATGATGTCAGAAATAACAGGTACTTACTCTCGACGCAAGTCATCGATTAGTCAAAACAAATGTGTTTAATTGTTAAAATATCAATTTTTGACCTCAAAAATCTGAAAAATTATAACGTTTGTAATAAAAAAATTTAAAATGAGCAGTAAAAGTTTGTTGTAGAATCTAAATACCACATTAAATATAACGTGTTCCATAAAAAAGTTTCAATAAAAGGGGAACACCGGATTTTGAAATATTTTGAGCATTCCAGAATTTTGTTACAATCTTTATATACGTAATTTAAAAATAAATAATTTTTGTTCACTTTATTCCTATTAATTTTCGTTTTTAACATCATTTTTAATTATTTTTCAGCGGTATTGTGTAGAAATAACTAGAGATAAAAGGATATATTAAGTATATAATATTTTTGGGTAGAGGTCTGCTCAAGGGCCATCTCATCAACAGAATACTCTCTGCTCACAAAAGTGCATTGGCATTAAGGCCTTGCACAACTCAACGACACTACTTACATCCTGTAACAATCACAGTCATGGGCATTTATCACCTCTATAAAGAGTTTGAATTCATAAGCAACTAGTAATCCATTAGAATGTTTAACAACTCGGCATTTATCATTAATTGCGATTAGAAATATAGAGGTCCTAGGTTAGAGCCTTGGGGAACCCCCGAAAGTGCTATTATATATTTTAGATTTGGCGCCTTTCATCTCAATGTATTGTTTTCTGTTACTTAAATATAACTGGATTAAATCCACTATATTACATTCATTTTTTTTCAAGAACTCAATTACAACACTGTGTGGCACCCTATCAAACGTCTTTTCCATATCGGTACAAATCGCATCAACTTGCGTTTTACCAAGTCATATATTCTATTAAAGAGAACTATCTCAAAAACTTTCGAGATAGCATTTACTAAAGTTATACGTCGATAATTAGTTACCTCATGTTTAACCCCACCTTTAAAAATAGGCACTACTTTGCTAATACGTCAGGCCGTAGGATAAGTTGCTGTGCGGAGACTAAGATTAAATATGTACAGCAACGGCAGATGGCGGCCTAATAAAATATTTATAAAATCAGCCTCAAACAACTACTTATAAGATTAATGTTTAATAGTGTGCTAGCCAGGGGGGTGCAGTCCATGGAAGCAAGGGAAGCAGTGCTTCCCCAAAAAAAAATACAAAACATCTTCTAAAATGTAACTTTTAAAATAGGAAACCATTAATTTAGTTTATATTAAAAATGCTAAAATATTATCTTAATTATCAAGCCCATAATAAATGCGGCTTTGACCCCGACCCAGCCACAATAGAATATCGAATAGAACCTATGCAGGTCGCTAGCTTCTCTGCAGCCGAGTCCTGTATGCTTGATTTCCTGTGAATCGAGCCAGAGGTTATTGAACTTTCCACTGGCTGTTTGCAATTTTTGCATTTCAGTCGCGTGTGTTAAGTGGTGGCGGAAGCTATCGTTGTAGTAGGTTCTTTGTTTGAACGGCTATCCGTGTGTTGTGTGATACGTACGTCGCGTCGTGCATGGTGCGATATGGAAGACAATAATACGGACGTGGATATGCAAATACCCTCAACTTCGGCTGTCGGTAATAACGTTGAAAATGTTAGAGAATTTAGTAAGAAGAGTGTGTGTGTATGTCTTAGTAATAAAGGGATTTTCAACATTAAACTTCGCTGATAAGCTTCAAATAATTTCCAAAGCAAGGGCAAAACCGCTTATGAAAAATTTAACCACAAAAATAAAAAATTGTATTATCAGGAAAAACAATACGAACAATTTAAATGGCTAACAGGGTGTGAAAATATAAATAAATTATTTTGTTGGCCATGTTTACTTTTTGAAAATGAAAAAGGTCTCTGGAATAAAACTGGTTTTTCCGATTTAAACAATTTCCATAAAGCTGAAAAAGACACATTATGTCCAAAGCGCATTTGCAGAAAGAAAAAGTCTTCGGCAAAACCAGAATTGAACACGTCCTTAATAAACAGTTGGAAATTAGTCAACTCAATGAACTAGTCTATAAAAATAGGCAAATATTAAGAAAACTTATCGATGTTGTTTGTTTTCTCGAACAGCACGAATTGGGATTTAGAGGTCATGACGAAACAAGGGTTTCTTCAAATAGAGGAATTTTTCAAGATTTACTTAGTTTAATGGCTAAATATGATGATTGCTTAAAAAATCATTTAGAGCAGTCTAGCGTTTTTCGCGGAACGTCGAATCGAATCCAGAATGATTTAATTTCCGCTGTTGCAACCATTATTCTAAAAAGAATTAAGCAGGAGATTGGCGAGGCGCGGTTCATTGCTATTGTTCTGGACGAAACAACTGATATCACTCATTTTAGCCAATTATCTATAGTAATACCCTACGTTAAAACATACGGAAGTATTCAAGAGCGATTTTTAGGTTTTAAAAATGTGTCCGAAAATCGTACAGCAGATGCATTATATACCGTAGTTTATAACGTTACTAAAGAAATTAATGGAGAGAAAAAATTAGTTGCTCAAAGCTATGATGGAGGTGAAGTGATGGCAGGACAATTAGTGGGTCTGCAAGCTAAAGTTCGAGAAACTTTCCCAAGTGCTGTGCTCGTCCATTGTTTTGCTCATAAACTAAATTTAGTTTTATTTCAGTCCATCAATTACATTAAAGAGTGTAGAGTATTTTTGGTTACTTTAAGTGACATGGCTGCTTTTTTTCCAAGTCAACAAAACGTACACAAGTTTTAGACTCCATTGTCCACAAACGATTTCCCAAAGTAGCTCCTACTAGGTAGAACTATAATAGAAGACTTGTGTTAACAGTATCTGAAAATCGTGAATCACTGATTGAACTATTTGAGAATATAATAGAAAATAATGAAATGTGGGACTCAGAAGTAATAAATAGTTCGAGGGGGTTTTGGACTTTTTGAAACGAGATTTTAATTTTAATTATTTGTTGAACATATTTTCAGAAATATTTCCATTCTCGGACAATGTTTTTAATATATTACAAACTAAAACAAATGATATTGCTTTTTGCCTAAAAATAGTGGATGATTTTTAAGTCCACGTTAAGCCAAAAAAGAGAGGACTTTGACCTATTTTGGGAGAAAACGATGACGTTAAATGTACAGCCACAAGCCAAGCGTCTTCGAACAGACAAGGTGGGAGATGTTCAAACATCGTACAGATGCCTCTTTTATGAAATAATCGATCAAATTCAGCAACAGATAAACTATAGATTTAACGGTTTAAATGATTTTAAATTCTTCGAGCTCTGCAATTTTGATGCGTTTAAAGGAAAAACTTGTCCATAAGATGCGTTTAAATCTCTTCTCCTTCATTATGGCCAGTTCTTCGACCGAGTGTTACTGCGAACTGAACTAAAAGTTATTTACGAAACTGATGACATTAGCGCAAAAAAAAACGCTAAGGAATTAAGGCGATTTTTAAAAGACAAGGAGCTGGAAGATGCCTACACCGAAGTGTCGAAATTGTGTGAATTAGTATGACAATACTTGCCACAAGTTCATCAGAAGAACGCAAATTTTCAACACTAAGCGTATAAAAGATTTCGTGAAAAATTCAACGGGGCAGGAGAGACTTTCGCATACATCGCTGTTGTCTATTGAAAATAAACTTCTCCAAAATATAACGGAGCTTCGACGTTTTTATGATTACGTCATTGACGAATTTGCAAAAAATGATCGAAGAATCGAATTACATTACAAATAGGTAAGTTTCTAAAAATTGCTTCCCTTTCTTAAAATTTCACCGCACGCCCATGGTGCAAGCATTAAGAGTGATATAAAGATATCAAAATTATGGAACGATTTGAAAATGTCAGAACAAAATGCCGACCAAATAAAATGTTGAAAAAAACAAGGCAAAAAAATTCTTTTATTCAATTGTCTTCAAATTTTTCAAAAAAACTAAAAGTGATGTAGGAATAAACGAACTGAACACGAGAGACAAAACAAAATGGCTGCCCTTTAATTTATTTAAAATTATGTCCAAAAATCAAGTGTGGCATAGGTAAAAACTGATAAAATATTGGCAGGAATGGTGGAACAAAATGGCACCAAATAAAAATGTTGGAAAAGACAATAATTCGTGTCTAAATGACTATGTGTGAAAATAAACTGGGTCACACTTCACTTTTCATTATAAAAGGAAAGATTTATAACAAGAGAAGTATAGGAAGTTTGCTGATTTTTTTAATTAAATTATAATTACGTACTTTTGTCGCGTTGCGAAATAATCAATAAGTTTCTTTATTCTTAGCCAATTGGTCTCAAATTTTGCGTAAATATCAATGAATGTAGTGAAAGTATTTTAATATAAATCCAATAATACCCAACAAAATGGTGATGTAATAAAATGCCTAATAAAACTCGGTAAGAACTTCCATTCTAAATAATCATTACTTTTATTCACAAAAAGGTATACGGAATTTACCTAATTTAAAAAGTAAAAGAAATCGAAAAGATACGAGCTACTACAAAATACTTTACTGCATTATTTAAAAATAAGTACTAATTTACCATCTCTATAAGTTTAACATGTTCGTATGTATTATATTTTCTGTGCATAACTAGAACCACAAATATGTTTTAATAAACTGTAGTCGACTCGCGACAGCATATTCTTGTTTAGTGTTCCTTTTCAGAGTTTGCACAATGGCTTTTACAGCCCATTGTACACAATGTGTCGCTTGAACATTATTCCCAAACTGAATCCCTATTACTGCAATTATGATAGGTTTCAATCTGGAATTATCAGAAAATTGTTCGCAATATTGAACACTTGTTTTATTTTCAACGTAAGAGGAAAGTATTGTAATCGCGAAAAAATCACCCTGCGAGATTTTTTCAGATCTTCACGTTTCAGGGTTCCTAGATGTTGAAAAAACATGTTTCTTCAATTCCGTCGGTCTATATGTTCGCGGCATAGCCTAAAGAACTACTTATCCGATTGACTTGGATGAATGGCGGAACCAAATGGCGGCCTAATAAAATATATAAATAAATAAATAAATAGAAATAAAAATTATTCAAAATATTAAAATAAAAATAACTGAATAGGAAATAAAAACGAATTTTAAAACATTGGTAAATTTCCTTTACCCGGAACTTCCCTCGTTATGAATCTTTCCTTTCATTAGGGATAGTAAACTGTAACCCAATTTAGTTCCGCACATTGTATTTTTTAGTATACTGTATTTTCAAACATTTTTATTGTGCGCCATTTTGTTCCACCATATCGGAATCGTAACAATATTTTATCAGTTTCTACCTATGCCACACTTATTTTTGGGCATGTTTAATTTTTTAATGATTTAATGACAAATTGAATTTTTTTTTACCTTCCTTTCCGTTTTCCTATCAGTTAATCCCTGTATCACATTCAGTTTTGCTGCAAAATATTAATTATTAATTGAATAAGAAGATTTTATATTGATTTTTTTAAACATTCTATTTGGCCGCCATTTTGTTTCTCCGTTTTTAATTCGCGCCACAATTTTGCCAATACACAATTTTTCAGAGTAATTCTTCTAATATTAGGCCAACATTTTGTTTTACTGTTTTGTTTTTGTACAACATTTAAGGTAAATTGGATAATTTGTTATTTAGTGATACTTTTTTTAATATTTCACTAGGCCACCATTTTGTTCCACCAACTTGAATTCGTACCACAATTATATTATCAGTTCATCTCTATACCACAATTAATTCTTGCACAAATTTTGAAATCAATTTATTAAGAAGGGTTTTCAGGATGAATTTTTAAATATTTTATTAAACCGCCATGTTGTTTCACCATCTTCCATTCGTACTAAAATTTTACTAGTTAATTACTACCTAATACTTGATTTTTGTGCAATATTTGAGACAAATTGGATAAGTAGTTTTTTAGTAATAATTCTTTTGACATTTGGCTAGGCCGCCATTTTGGTCGTCATTTTGAATTTTTTAATCAAAATGTTACCAGGTCATTCCTATAGTACTTTTAATTTTTGAACATAATTTAAAGTCGGTCAGTAGTTTTTTAGTTACGCCGCGAACAGACAGTCCGATGGAATTGAGAAAATATGTTTTCAGGCATCTAGGCACTCTGAAACGTGAAGATCTGGAAAATCTCGGAGGGTGATTTCTTCATGATTAGAATACTTCCTTTTTACAAGGGAACTAATATATTCAATAAGCAGTTTTTACATTGATACACTCCGCCGTTTTGTTACGTCATTTAGAATTCGTACCACATTATCCCTATATCATATTTAATTTTTCTGCAAAATTTAAACTCAATTAAATAAGATTTTTTAAAATTTTTTCGCCTCCATTTTGTTTCACCATCACAACTTTACCAGTTTATCTCTATATCACACTTAATGCTTGCACAAAACTTGAAAATAATCTAATAAGTAGTTTTTTAGGCTCATTTTTGAAACATTTTATTAGAACGCCATTTTGTTTTGCTATTTTATATTCATACCAAAATGTTACCAGTTCATTTCTATTTAACACTTGATTTTTGTGCAAATATTTAAGGTAAATGGGATAATTAGTTTTTTTATTATTAATTTTTTGACATTTCATTAGGCTGCCATCTTGTTCCGGCATTTTTTTACCAAAATATTACCAGGTCATCCCCATTCCCCATATGACCCTCAAAGGGACGGCGACTAATATACATCGACCCAGCACCTCTTGGTTGAAAAGAGATCAAAATCAGAAAATGCAACTAATTATTATACATACTTCCTTATACTCTTATATGTTTGTGACATAAAATATTTTTTGTTTTATATGAATAAATATTTATTTTAGGTATTATATGTATGGAGATTTGTGCATGGGCTTTTCTAAATAAGTCGGACTTTTTTCTTAAAAAAATTGTTATAATTTTTAGTTAGTTTTTTTTAGTATCAACGTTTAATATAAAAGGCAGCAGGATTAACTTATTAACACCATCTATTTTTGGTATATGTATATTTATTTTATAATTATTGTCTCCAATTGACAAAACAAACGATTATAAAAATATATTACACATTCCTACAACGAAAACAACTTCCCTCACTATG
The DNA here is from genome assembly GCA_030620095.1 of Kuschelorhynchus macadamiae. Classification (NCBI taxonomy): domain Eukaryota; kingdom Metazoa; phylum Arthropoda; class Insecta; order Coleoptera; family Curculionidae; genus Kuschelorhynchus; species Kuschelorhynchus macadamiae. The sequence continues at coordinate 490,437 of JAUTXW010003650.1, read as the reverse complement.
CCAAACAGTATTTTTCCGAGTTTAGAGTACTCTTTGATCTCCTACAAAAAAACAAAGGCATCTAGTTACGAAGAGACAAACATGGATACTCAAGGAACTAAAATTATATACACCACATTGAAAGATTTGCGTGCCCATCGTTTACTGCACATGTATCTTAGAAGTGGAGATATTTTAAAAAATCCTAAAGGGCAATAAAACGTGCAACAAACTAATTTTAATATGCTTACTCGCTCTAAACGAAACATAGGCATCAAATCCACAGGTACTTACCCTTTATTGACTATCTTTGTCACGTACAGTTCGTTGAACACGAACTTTTTATTTTAGCCAAGATTTATTATTCTTCAAATTTCAGGCACGGACTGATTGAGTACCTATACTTTAGGCTTTGGTTTATTCGACATTCGACTTTCATTGCGATTATGATTTAATGAACATATTTTGTGAAAATGTTTAACATCGAGACTCGGGCGATTATTTTAAACGTTTTAGAGTATTTTCAGAATCAAAAGAAAATAGCTTGGAGACAATATCGACTTTGAAATGCACTGCGGAAGCCTGTAAGGTTAGTGAGAAAACTATAGCCAGAATTCGAAGGGAAGCCATCAGGGGTCCCTCCCAAGGTAAGTAGCTTAAATTTCATTTAGAAATAAATATTAAATCGGCGAGGGAAGCGTACTTCAATGACAAGACATTTAAGTGAGTACAGACAGTAGACATTACTGGGGCCCATTCTGCTATCCCTCCAAGTAGACGTCTCAGGCTAGGAGCACACTCATTTTTAGAAAGGTCGAGCACATCCCACAAGCTCGGGTTTCAGATACCTCAGTACAAAACCTGCAGTATGGATCGTTGCCGAATCCAATCTTATGCAGGTACTATTTCACCAGCCAGTGTCCAGTTAAGACCCCGGTAATTGTTTTGAGTTGGCCTCTGTTTAGTTTTAGATGTCTATTAGTCTTAAAACGGCTAAAAGGGCCTGACATGAAGACCTTAGATGCCTGAGTCCTGCTAGCTCGTGCCATTCAACACGGAATTCTTCTTAATCCTAGCTTTGACAGCTGAAGGAGCAATTCTAAGAGCAGGTTCCGGCTCAATGAAAGCAGTATTCCTACCTTCCCGAGCCAGCTGATCCGCCCCCACATTACCCCCAATGCACTGATGGCCAGGCATCCAAATGAGGCTAACTCTATTAAAATAAAATAAAATAAATAAAAAAATACACTTTTATTTCAATAGACCAAACAATACATGGTATAGGAAACGTCGAAAGCCAAAATGACACCAGTGCATCATATGGCCAAAAATGCTAATCAAGTAATATTAATCTCCTATGTCTTGTTTTAACGATCCAATATGATAATTCTTTGCTGTGTTTTTTAATTTGGGGTAGGGATCTAAAAAGAAAAGACAAATATTCAAAAAAGTCTAATTTCGTAATTTATTATTGCATCTTCAGGACACTAAAAGACATACATAAAAAGATATAGCTCTACAATACATCAACTTAATAAATAGTAATGTAGAAAAAATGCTATACTGACTATGAAAAATACTATACTGACTGTGAAAATTTGACAAAAAATACTGAATTTTTTTAGGAAATTATTACATACAAAAACACATAAATTACGATGAATACATAACTAAATATTTTGATCTTTTTTAAACTGAAAAACAATGTACAATAAAATTAAAAATTAAAAACTATGTACTTACATTTTAAGGATTTGACTTTTATGTAAGTACGTAGTTTTTAATTTTTAATTTTATTGTGCATTGTTTTTCAGTTTAAATAAGATCAAAATATTTAGTTATGTATTCATCGTAATTTATGTGTTTTTGTATGTAATAATTTCCAAAAAAAAATTCGCTATTTTATGTCAAATTTTCACAGTCAGTATAGTATTTTTCATAGTCAGTATAGCATTTTTTCTACATTACTATTTATTAAGTTGATGTCTTGTAGGGCTATATCGTTTTATGTATGTCTTTTTGTGTCCTGAAGAATAATAAATTGCGAAACGTAGGCTTTTTTGAATATTTGACTTTTCTTTTTGGATCCCTAACCCAAATTAGACATTATTCTTTAAAATTTGCCATGTACAGTTTTTAAATGATAAAAGCTCTTATTTCTGATATTAAGTGGAAGTGTATTAAATAAACGTATATACATATAATAGGGACTATGTTCAAAATGGACAAGTTATGATTCGGGATAACCAAATTATCACGATGCCTGATATTATAGTTATGAATGTCCCTCATAGTTGAGATATTATTAAAGTAGCTGTTTATATAAATTAAAGGATCGAATATATATATATATATATATATATATATATATATATATATATATATATATATATATATATATATATATATATATATATATATATATATATATATATATATATATATATATATATATATATATATATATATATATATATATATATATATATATATATATATATATATATATATATATATATTTAGCAGGAACAGTAAGAAGCCCATACCTTTTGAAAAGTCCTCTGCATGAATGTCTTGGTCTGACATTAGCAATATTTCTTATTGCTCTTTTTTTGTAATACAAGAACTCTTTATACGCGTGAAGCTGACCCCCAGAACAATATTCCACACCCTAAGCGCGAGACAAAATGTGCAAAATAATAGGACAGTCTAATATTTACATTAACGATATCTTTAAGGCGATATAGTACAAAACAAACCGTTGAGAGTTTTTTGCATAATTATTCCGTTATTTGACAGTCCCAATTAAGTGCATTATCATCATTATATAAAGGCCTAGAAGTTTTGTATCAGTTACTTGAGCAATTGAATGTCTCTGAAGAGTTCTTACTAAAAAGTTTTCACTTAGGACTGATGTCCTAGGCGAGAAACGAACAAACACAGTCTTTTTATAATTTAATATAAGCCAATTATTTAAAAACCACTGCTCGAAAGCAATCAACAGTTCTTGCAATCTCTTGACAGCTCTAGCCACTGATGTATCTGAACAAATATATGGATTATCATCAGCAAATATGGTAAGATCATTATGATTTTCAACTACCATAGCTAGGTCATTAACAAATATTGAAAATAATAAAGGCCCTAACATACACCCTTGCGGTACTCCTAATCTGACCTTTAATTTGTTGGATCTGGCATCGCCACATCCACAACTAGAGCCCTGTCCCTGAGATATGAGTGTAGCTATTCACTAATTTTGCCTCTAAACCCATACCGTTGTAATTTACAGACAAGTAATGTATGATCAATTAAGTCAAACGCCTTGCTTAAATCCATAAAGAGACCAAAACTTTTATTACTTGCATTGAGATATCTGTAGAGCTGTTCAAGAAATTGCAATACTGCCGACGTCGTACTTTTACCCCCTCTGAAGCCGTGCTGACAATTCGTTAAAATTTTATGTGCTACAAGAAATGATATCATCTGCTCAAAAACTACTTTTTCCAGAATTTTGGAAATGGAGCTAAGTATTGAAATTGGTCGATAATTTTCTACCATCGTTTTATCTCCTTTCTTAAACAGCGGAATAACCTTGGCAGTTTTAAAAACATCTGGAAAAGTTGCAGATTCAAGAGACATATTTATGAGTTAAGTTAATGGCTGAACTGTAAATGTAACCACTGACTTTAAAAAATTTGTAGAAATTTTGTCAATTCCAAAAGAATGAGATTTTTTAGGTACATTATAACTCTAGTAACATCGTATTTGGAGACAGGTGAGAGAAACATTAATTGGCTATGTTACCTGCATTACAAGTTGTCAATAGGCTCAATGGAGCATTTAAAAAATATTCATTATTGGACTCAGTTAGCCTTTCTAGGGCTCTCCTGCATTCCAGTGTTAGCAGCGAATTGACCTTGCTCGAGGACAGAGCCTTAATAGCGTCTTGACTACCACAGCATATATAGATATGCTTGTAGTGATATCATCTGTAGGCAGTAAAAGATTGATGTAATCTCCACCTGATATACAGACACATACCGTCCAAGAGCAAGACTAATTCTTGTCGTGGGTCTCTCCCCACAGATTCCCGCCCCAGATCTCTCCTCCATTAGAGAGCCGTCTGTAAACTAAACCAGACCCTCCGGTTTGAGGAAGGACGGGGAGGTATCCCTCCATTGTTCTCTGTCAGGAATAATTACACGAAACCTCTTAGAGGCTATGGAGACCGGAATAATGACATGTCTCCTAGCTAGGAAAGGGTTTAATCTGATCAGTTCAGTCCAGATTCGTGAATGCCCAAAAGTCCAGTTTCTGTATGTCTAAGTGAGGCAAGAAAAAGCGAAATAAGAAACGTTATTCACGACATAATTGACATGCGCTACAGTCACACGACAAAAGTTAAAAGAGGAATTGATTAATTAAATATAAAAGGAACAGCGGTAGGCGCTATGCTGTGGAAAAAATCGGATATTGTTTGAAAAGGTATTACAATTTTCAGGCGATATATCGAAAATTTGTTATCAGAAACACCGTTGGATGTAATATTTGTGGATATTTTAAAATGGTCGCGTTATTAGAACATGGCATGATGACAACAATTAATCCGTTTTAAGAAGAAAACAATCAGACGGCAAAAGGTATATAGTTTTACACGCTGGCAGCAAAGATGGATTTTTTCTACAGCGAATAAAAGCGCCTATTGCCATGACAACATGACCTCTAAATTGTTTGAAAAATGGCTGGAAGAATAGCTTTTACGTCGCATCGAAAAACCATCTTTTATTGTTGAACAACGCAAAGTACCATTCACGGCTCAGCAAAGATGCGATAATACTTCAATGGAAAAAGCTGGTATCTTTTCTTGGTTACAAAGCAAATTTACGATATGCTGTGGAGAAATAGTTAATAACATGTGACTCCAAGTTTTGAGATTACCATCCTACCCCTGCGATTGAACTGATTTGGGCACAATGTAAACCATTTTTTAATAGCAAATTAGTGAAAAATACAAAAAAGATGAAAGTGCAGTTTTAGATGTTTGGAAACGAGCATTACAAAATGTATCCTCCGAAAATCACAATGCGTTAAGCACACAAATAATATTATAAGGGATTATTGGCAAAAAGAAAAAAGTCAAATTTCGTCTTTGAAAGCGACATATCCTTATTCTCAGATTCAGAATAACTTTGTTTATTATTTTAATTGTTTTATGTATATATGTATATTATTTTTAATATTAAGATTGTAATAAATAATTTGCTGATATGAATTATATGTAGATTTTTCTAATACGACACAAAGTTTTATCAATTATGCTGGTTTTTTTACCTCAAATTAAAAAAAATATTTATAAATGGTACATTTAAACCGAAACTTTACAGTTCTATAACAAAGTTGAGTCCGGCTCTGAGCAAAATCCGACTATCGATATCAAGGAGGACTTATCATTTTACTTTTATTAAGGGGCGTCCTTGTAGATATAATTCTTGCTTTTAATTTGTATGAAAAGGAAGGATACCCTATCGCTTTCTTTGTTGCACATTTTATCGCCATTCTGGACTTTTTAAGTTGTCTATACTATAAATTACCAGAGGAGCAGGCACTCTACCTTATGTAAATTGGATCCCAATCGATTTGGCTGATTTTTTTTATATGAGGTAGTTCTCATACATCTGTTGAAAAGTTATTATTGTGCTAACTTAATCCTATGGCAAGTTGCACCGCTAGAGGGGGTTAAACTTGAATATATATGAAGTATTTAGGAATGTCAATGTTTGCCCTAATATCGATAAAATAGAGCGCTTCGAACTTGTCTTTAAAAATGTATTAATGCCAGTTGTTGTAGTAAAATTATCACTAAATATTTAAACAATATTATGGAGCCCTAAATAGTGATTTTTACCAACCTTGTATTCCTACTTTTTTATTATTTATCATATGTCGGATAACTAAACTTTAAAACATTCAAACAGCATAAATTAATTAAATACAATAAAACACAATATAAAATTAAAAATAAATAAAAAATCATTTTGTGTACTATAGCAAAGTCTACTAAGGTAAATGAAGCAATTTAATTCTTTGTTTTTGCTTAAAATGTATTTTTGTTTTTATATATGGAAAACTCAGTTCCTTAAAAACATTTTTAGTAACTGTATTATTAGAGTTTTTTGTTTTATTGCGGACAATACAAGAAGTTTATTTTTCTAAACGCAACACATAATTTAAATACTTTTAACAAACACAATAATTACATTTTGTATTTGTTGTTAGTAGCTATGTAAAATTACGTAGTCTAAACCAGAAAAGTAACCTGGTAATAATATAATATTTCTACTATGGTAATAATTCATCTCATGTCTTTAACATTAAAACATTCTAAAATGCTCCTAATTATTGGTTTGCTTTTGTATTTGTGCATGAATCTACAACACTACTTTTTACTTCATTTATTTCGCCCAAGTGGGGAAGAAATCCTTATCCCTAGACGCAAAGTTAATTGTTAAAGCAAATGAGACAAGTCTGCGAAATCGAACGGAAAATCCCATTTACTCGCAACTAGCACGGGTTGCACTACGATACGTTCTGTGCTGACAGGAAGAATAACAGGTTTTTCAACTCATACTATGTTCGCTATTTAATACTCATTTGTAAAGGCGTAAGAGCTGGGTAGAAAATGATTAAAAAAGGTAATCTGGTAATTATTAATCTAGTTAGACTTATTTAACAAGTTTTTCTTAACCCCTTCTTGTGCTCGTCTTCTAAAAACCGTAACAGTTATTTTTGCCACAATAATTAAAAATGTAATTATAAACTACGTTTATTATTTTTAACCATTTCCACTTTTAAAAGCATGCACTTTTTTTTTAATTTTGGTTATCTTTTAAACTTAGTGGTCACGACAACTAATACCTTTATACTTTATGCCTGCTCGTGCATTTGTTTTGGCTAATAAATCATTCTGGTCCAGGGTGATAGTAGGAAGATTGAAACAATGTATATATATGTACGTATAAAAATTGTTTGCGTATTGAGGGCAATGGCATGCTCTCTGGTATTAACTCACATTGAGTTTTAATTACTTCAGTTACATTACCGGACATTTTTGGGATTATATTATTGCGGCTAACTTTGTTTTTTAATTCAGATCATATCATTTCTATAGGATTCAAATCGCAGTGGTAGAGGGCCAGTCTAAGTGGTATGTTACTGCATGCTTTTATAGCCTCATCTACGCAGTATGTTTTTTTTTGTATAATTTTCTTCAAAATAGAGGTGATGTTGTCTAAGGAACTCTTGCAGCTCCTAGCATTATCATAAACGACTACACTGCCTGGCGGGATATTCGGAAGAAGAGAATTTTTTATCCAATTTTCAAAATGCTCACTTGTCATGTCCTGATGGTAGTCTAACGAGCAGTCCTTAATGTCTTTTGCTGAAAGTAGCAAAGCGTTCGGCACCCAGCCATCCCTCGAGCTACAGTGTAAGATGGATATTCTCTTTCCTCGAGAAGCAGGTACATCTAAAATGCGCTTTGGTGAAGAATCTTGCCAACCTTTAATTGTAGTGCCATGGGTGTCGAACCAAGTCTCATATATAAATAGTAAATATTTCGGTTTTCTGTGTGGAACTGAAGAATTTGGATTAGATGTTTTTGTCTCCACTCCACTAGCCGTTTTGTCTCTCTAAGGCAAATGCGCTCAATTTTATCCAGGAATCGGCGCAACGTTTCGCGACCAGCAGTGAATTGACCATTTGCTAATAACTTTTCTCGCAAAGAATGCTCATACATCTCATACACTTCCCTGCGAATTAATTCTGCATTACCATTCCCAAACAGTTTCATTGTGCCTTTCTCAGATCTGTTTTTCCTCTCCAGTGAATTGTCTTGGTGAAGGAATCGACGCAAGGTAGACCTTGGAATGCCGGTTAACTCCACTGTCCTCTTAATGGTAGCTTCTATGCCCTCTGACGCTTTTAGAAGTCCTGCAGACGAATATTTGAATTTTACTGAAAAAATATTTTAAAAATAATCAAAATGGCCGCCGGCTTCCGGACTTCCAAGTATATATAAAAAATGGATTAGGTAAATTTTGGAGTACATTTCAAAACTGAATTGTATGGAGCAGCGATCTGTTAATATTTTTATTTTTCCTATTTTTAGTGAATCTTCCGGGAAATTTTCCTTCACATATTTTGAGCGTGTATAATACATAAATATTCCTAATAAAATAGAAGAATGGGTATTATTTGTAATAATTTAATTTTTCAAATTAAGTTTTATTTCATTTTTAGAAAAAGAAAAATGTTGCCCCTTATTTTATATCGTTATAGCGTAAAAATAGTTTTTAAGTAGTTTATCGATAGAAAATTTTTTTTTAGCTTCTATTCAAATAAGAGTAATTTGATTATTTAAAGAAAAGAATAATTTTTTATTTGGAGATTCAGAAATTTTTTAAACTACCTATTTAATGTGATTGGCCGAATGAATTAGAGTGATTGTTTTATAAGATACATCTAAGAAACAAATATATATATATATATATATATATATATATATATATATATATATATATATATATACGTTTTACCTTGATATGCTCTTAAGACAAAGCATTTTCTTTTCTGCTCGTTTATCTCTTCAATTCCGTCATCGGATTCACAGTTTTCAACCCACGGTCTAAACATTTTAAATATTACTAATAACATCTCACAGAAAGATTGTTACTCTAAAAATAAATAATACCACTGAACACCGTTAATGCCACAGTTCAAATGATTTAAAAATAAAATACCGACCTGTGCTGAGAAACGCTTGCAAACCAGACCTAAATTGCTTTATTGGGGGTAAAATACCACCTGATCGTTATGAGCCCGGCGACTTCATGACCATTTATCGTGTGTTGGACTACAAAATACTTAAATAAATATTTAGATCAGTGTTTCTGAATCTTTGTGCAGTGTGTCCATAGATACCGAAAAACATGTTTTCTCAATTCCGTCTGTCTGTCTTGTCTATCTGTATATCTCTCGGCTGTTTGTTCGCGGCATAGTAAAAAACTACTAATCCGATTAACTTCAACCTGGTAACATTTTGGTAAAAATCCAATATGGCGAAACAAAATGGCTGCCTAATAATAAAACTAATAATAACTAATAAAAAAGTCAAATTCACATTTATTATTTTCCTCCATGAAGCAGAGAGTTTTTTTCCCATACAGAATTCGCACTAAAATTTTGTCAGTTCACCTCTATGTCACACTTGATTTTTGTGCGAAATGTAGTTTTTTTATGCCGATTGTTCATACGTGACATCGTACCAAAATTTTACCAGCTTATCCATATATCACACTTTAATTTTTGTGCAAAATTTGAGGCCAAGTTTAGTGCATAAGTGGTTTTTTAATAATGATTTTTTTACATTGTATTAGACTGCTATTTTGTTCCGCCATATTGGGTTTTTACGAGAATATTATCATTTCATCATCACCAAATCTGAACTAAGTAACCATAAAATTCAAACATCTAAAAAATTCTTGTAGGGTGATTTTTTCACGATTACAATACCTATGAGGGAAGAGCAAATTCAACCCTGTTTCTCAAAACAATCGAGATGAACACAGGGTAGTAGATAAATTGTATCTGAGATAAACGTTATGGACTATAACTATTAAATTAAACAACATGTAAATACAAACACTACCCAAAATTAAATATTACTATTAGATATGTTCAAATGACAGCTTAAATTCTGTTACGTGATATAATGATTTCATATATTTATTTCTTTTATCTTTTTTTGCATATCCTTTCTTATATTTAATGCCATTTTTTCATAGATTTAATTTCCCTTACGAGAGGGCAGTATTATAGTCCTTGGAGATTTTTACAGATCTTTGCGTTTTAGGTTCTCTAGATTACGTAGGTCTGTCGTAGACATATGGGGATAGTATGGGAATATTTTTGTACAAAAAACACAAGCCTACGAAATAAAGAAAACCGTTTGTACGCAAATCATTTTGTTTACAAGTTATAACCATTTAAATTTAGGTTGAATTTTAAAAAATTGCTCTTCAATTGCACAGTAGTGTAGCTTTGAAATAAATAAGTTTTGCTCAATTAAGCTCATATTTTCTTAAAAAATAAGTTAATACTGATAATATAATACATACGTTTCTGAGTCTAGAACTAGAAAAATGAAAATGAAACCTGTAATAACAGACATGTTAACAATAATCAGAAATCCAATCCTTACAAATTGCTGTTTAGGTCGATATCACCTAAAACTAGATCTGACCAATTATCAACTTTATGTTCACTGACAGGTGAAATCCCAGTTGAATTACTGACCGCTGTTTGTTCCGATTCAGTAGCTACGACCACACTAATGAGTTGCAGTTGAAGGTTTTAATAATTGGTGGCACAAAGCTATTTAAACATTTACCTGAACATGCAATATTTTAAAGGATTTCACAAAAATAAATGACGTTTACGAAAATCTTCCTCCTAATGCCCTTTAATTCGAACCTCAATTGAATATGTCTCCTAGAAATCCAGGCAAACGATTTTGTTTGATGGCCTTTTCAAAATTTAAAACTTTGGTGTTTACGGTTAAAACCGGACAGCTGTTTTGATTTATTTTACATCTTTGCGTTTTATGTAGTGTGTTCTTTTATGTTTGTCGGTCTGTCTAAAAACTAGTCATGCCGCGAGACGAGAAAAAATTTCTACTCTTGTCTCGTCTCGACCTAATCTCGTCTCGTCTTGACACTATTCGATCTCGACACTCGAGACGAGACAAGAATGATGGGGTCTCAGCTGACTTTATAGATATAGATACTTACGTCTTTCTATTTCTGTCCATTTCTGTCAAAGGATATTATTGCATCAATGAAATTCCTCGGATTTATTTTACTAAAACATTGCATTGCAAAAATTTACCGAATTTTGGATTGCTTCTAAAACATCAGTCTTTCTTAGAAAATTTTATTGATTTTAAAATTAGATTTTGGCTTTGTGTCTTTAATATTTTACTTTTAATAATATGCATATAATACCAATATTTTAACTACATGATGTACAGGCGCACGATAAATAATTATCGAACGCGTACTATTCACTGCTACAGTGTGAGTGTTTATAGCTAAAATTTTATCTTCAGTGAACATATTTATTTAACCTTTTTCGAGACGAGAAAAGCCCGTCCCGTCTCGTCCAAAATTTCGAGACCAGACGTGATTAGTCAAAGTCTAGATGGAGAGATGAAGCCTTAATCTCGTCTCGCGGCATCACTACTAAAAATTATATTGCCGAATAACTTTAAAAAAGCGATAAAAGCAAATTTCATGAAATAAGGTTTTTTGCTCAATGTTTTTTACAAACTAGCATTTGCAAAAGATTGTTATAAACCGAGTGTCACAAATAAATGACTCTCTCTTGTAATTGTTTTTCTGTGTCAAGATAGAAAAATGAAATTTTGGTTGGTTTAATAAAAAATATAATCCGAGAATGTTAAGTGGCATGAAAAACAAGAAAAAAATGGGTACTAATTGAACATAAACACATATTTTGCCAATTTTAGGTTAGGTACGCAAACATTTATACTATATTGTGCAACAAGTGTCGAAACACGAGCCGAAGGCGAGTGCAGCTAGCACACCAGTATGAAATATGCTTTTCGAGCTATACTTTTTCTGCGACTACATAGGAAACGTTTTGAAAATTAAATCAATATTTTTTTCGGCTAACGCCGCATATAAGGAATAAAATTATTATTTATCACAGTCTATCGTGCTCAGCCCTGTAGCCAATAGCTGGACTCAAACTAACGTCACATAATATGAAAGGTAAACCATCTTCCGATAGTAATTTTTTTATCTCCGTCTGCCCTAGTGGGAACTACAGGAACTTTTAGTAATAAATGTAATGAACAAATCCTTTTAAATAGTAAATTGTCTAAGCAAAACATCAAATTCTGTTATTTTCTGTCATCAAAACATTCAATGTTTATCTAACAAGATACTCCCACTTATTGCAAGCATACAGATTGTGAATTGTGACTTTCTATTGCTCACTGAGCACTGGCAGAGTGCATGAGCAATTAAACCAAATAGTTTTACGTAATTATAATCTATGTTCGTCTTTCTCCCGTGCCTCTATGAACAATGGAGGTGTAGCTATATTTAAAAATAATTGTTTTATGTACAGTGCTACAGTATGTAATGTTGCTGACTTTTGTGTTGAAGGCGTGTTTGAATGTTCTTCTGTAAGTATTTGCGGTTTGAAATTAAAGTTAATTATTGTATATAGGCTCCCCTAAAGAAGATTTTGTGGTTTTTTTTAACATGTTTTAATGCGCTACTTGAAAATCAGTTTGATCCACTTTCTACCTCTGTTATTGCAGGTGATTTTAATTTAAACTTTTTAATGCATAGTACACAACTATCTACTTTTTCTTCTAGCTTTTAATCTTATACATACTATTATGGATTCCACGCGAGTGGCTACAAATTCGAACAAATGCATTGATAATTTTTAATAAGTTCAAACACACAGTTTTCAGCATCTCTTGATAATCTGGGCTTGTCAGATCACTTCTCTCAGCTTTTGATGTTATCAGAACTGATAAAAAAATCACGTCAAGCTATGTTATGCGACGTGACTTTTCAAATAAAAATATAACACGCTTTTTAGAATTTTTAAACAGAGAGGAATGGAATGATCTTTATTCTCGTGAATGTCCCAATCTTGCATTTGAAGTCTTTGCCAGGCAATTCTTTTATTATTATGAATTGTCCTTTCCATTGGTTAAAATAAATAGCAGCACTAACAATAAACAAAAAAAGGTAGATCTATCGCCTGAGTTAGTTCGCCTAAAAGATAAGATTACTGTGTTCACTGACCTATCAAAAAAAGATATTAGATACGAGTATATTAGCAAATATATTAACAGTATTTATAGGGAAAACTTAAACTTCTTTTTACACAACAAAATGATAAAACAAAATAAAAACAATTCTTATACAGAACTGAAAATAATTGAAAATGACGAAATAGTTCCGGATTTAGTAATTTTAATTATCAATTTGCTAACGTACAATTGGCGTCAGATAAACCCGCACGGTGTTGGTATTTTGGTAATACGGACTTTTATTTTTACCTCTTACCTAGATTATAACCATAGGGATTTATTTATTTATTTTTCCTCTTAATACGGACTTTTATTTTTACCTCTTACCTAGATTATAACCGTAGGGATTGAGTGATTTTAAAGGCATAATAATGTTTTTTTTCCTGATTGAAGGATTTGGTTAATATTTATATATATATCAAAGATATATATTAAATTCATTAATACCAAAACATTAGTCAACCGTTTCAACTTCATCTCAAAAAAATATTTTATAATAACAATAACTGCAAAATTTCAAAAGAAGTAAAACAACAATAAACACATTAAAATCAGCAATAACTAAAGATATGTTAAACGTACCAGTAAAGTTAAAACTAAGATAACTACATTAAAAAACGACAAACATATTAAACTCAACAATACCTAAAGTATGAGTAAACATAACAGCAAAATTATTATAAATTAAGAGAAACAGAGTAACAGATTTATAAAACGGATTAATATTTAATTGGTGCACCGTTAGAATTTAAAACTAAAGTAAGCCTTCTGGGCATAGACGAAATTAGAATATGGTTATAATCTGGAGTAATCTCTTCCCAAATATCTTCTATCTTCTCCCAAAGCTCAATATCATTTTCCGATTGGAAATTTCTATCTATCTTCTAGAACACCATGGTAGATATCTAATATTGTTTCTTGCTAAAGAACCTTTGACTAACCGAGTCGTATGAACAGGGCAGTTGTCGTGTTAGTGTATAAAATTATTTCTTTCAAATAATGCATTTGCCTATGGAAGCAGCACATGTTCTAAAATGTTTAAATATTCTCGACTATTTAGGGTACCACCAATGCTCCAGCATACACTTGGCCCCTGGGCGCTTATCCAAGCCCAAACAGCGGCCAGTAGTTTGTTGGTTTTGGGTGTAATTTGGGTCGTACCGAGAATTTGGCGGTCGGTATACACGAATCCGACCATTATACGTAGACTTAAACACCTTTTCGTCAGAAAATATTACCTTTCCCCAAAAATCTTCATTTTGCGGCAATCAATGGGTTTAAGAAAGGTTTTAGGGCAGCTGCTCTGTTTCTTAAATTGGAACATTGTATTACACGACGCTGAGCTGTCTTATTTGAGCCTGGAAACTCTGTCCTATATACCGCGTATACAACCGTTTCAAATGGATTTTGTCTTAGGAAGTCTACTAGGTGAGCATCATTTTCATCCGTTGAAATTTTGTTACCTAAACCTGTTCCTGCTGATCTTTCCAAGGTATGATCTTTACGCCATTTTTTTTTATAATCCTCTGAATAGTGCTCTTAGCTATACCAAAATAATTAGCAACTCTTCCGAGAGACTAGCCTTTTTTTATTAGTATAATTATTGCAGTTTTTGTAGCAATACTTAAATGTGGCGTATTTCGTGCTTTTATTGTGCACTTAGGAAAACTGACATCAAAAATCAATAAACGTCAAATAACAACAAATGCCATCTTGTGATGTTATAACTGTCAAATTTGAAAGATAATTCAGGTAAATCAAGGAGTATAAAGTACAATTTACAATAAGCAATTAAACCGTCGGATTTATCTGTCGCGAACTGTACCTCTTAGTAATAATAAGATCGACAAAACATTCGTTGATAACTGTGTACCACCTTGTATAAATACATTATTTCTGTCACGCATTTATTATAAAACTTAAGAACTCAAATGCCACAGGACATGATGGCACATCCAATAATTTGTTGAAAAAATGTTTTAACGTACTTGATAAATCTTTCAGCGCAATATGCAATATTTCCTGAACAATTGTTTTTGCAACTGTCATTCCACTATATAAAAAGGGGGATTCTAATGATTATTTAAATTATAGAGGCGTAACTTTGCTAACAAGCATGTCTAAAATTTTTGAGTTGAATTTGGAACATCAATTATTTGGAATCACGCAGTACTGAAAGTGCCCTTTGCGATTTCCAATTGACAGTTGTCGATGCAATTGATGAACACCTTCATGTATTGGATTTATTTATGGATTTCTCCCGAGCATTTGATATGGTTAGCCATAAATTATTGTTATAGTGTATCTAAAGTAAATTGAGACAACATAAAAACTAAATATCCGACCACAGTCGGCGATTTCATTGTGAAGCATGGGCGGCGTGATAGAAATTTACTTACTTTTGTAAACCGATCAATTGAATAAAAACAAATTTATTTGGTATACGTGGTGTAGTAAATTGATCGTATCCCAAATTTTCCGCCTTCTCAATTTACTTTAGATACACTTTAATAAAATGCATTTTCATAGGAGTCGTAGAAAAAATACATATTAGCTCTCCAAATTCTCAAGTGCGTTATTTACAATACAAATAAACTAATTTGGAATTGCTTACAATATTTAACACTAAATTAATTGAAAATTCATGAAAGGGTATAAAAAACTACAATATTTTACAGCATTAATCAAAAAAGGAGCCGCAAAATACTTATATTACCTGCTCTCTTATTTTGAACCTCACCCCCGCACTGCGAATTTCTGACTACGCTTTTGATAGATACTTAAAATCGTTAAAAATAAATTAAATTGCTTGCTCTAAACGTATATTAAATTAAAGAAAATTAACAGCAAATGAGTAAAAAATTACTTTTTTTCTCAATTTCACCATTAATTTTCTCAAGAAAACTTCTAGAAGCTTATTTTTGAATTGTATATGCAGACTCTTTAATTTAGCTGTCTCAAAAGTTGGTATTTCAGTCTTTTTTGTTTTTGAAAACTTATATTTTTGTATTTATTTCGCCCTTTGTATATAAAATGACATTCTTTTCTAAATCAATTTTATTTTTTAGACAAACAAAAACTCTTTATAAAGAATAACTTTGATAAAATCAATAGTAAAAAAAGTTGTCAATATGATGCCTATTTTCGAATTATTAACCAATAAAATAACTAAAAATTACACCTCGTTCAACAAACTTCAAATATTTTTTTAATTTACATTTTTATGTCTCCAATTCTTTCTTTGCAGCCAAACTCATTTTTTTTATAAGCAAAACTTTTTATTTTGATAAAATCAATAATAAAAGTTTTTCATATGTTAACTAACTCCACGCACACGCTGAATAATCAAAAAATATGTCACATTTAGCAAGTTCACTTCAGTTCTAATTAGAAGGAAAATATATCGTAACCAAACTTGCATTTGTAAAATTTGCTTTATGTAGCTTACCGTAATCTTGCGGCAAGAGCTGAGTATGGTCAACTGATTAAAATGTTAACATTTACATAGAAATCTAATATGGTGGAGTAAAATATTTGAAAAATTAGTGAAAACAAATTACTAATTCAATTGACCCCAAATTTTCCCCAAAAATGGATGTGTACGAATTCCGTATGGCGGAACAAAAAAAAACTCATTGTAAAAAAATACTTATTTAATTCATTTAAAACCATTGCATACAAATCAGTTGCAATAAACTGGGATCAATTAGTAAAATTTTTATTCGAATTCAGTATGGCGAAACAAACTGGCCTCTGAAAATGTTTAAAAATCAGTGTAAAAAAATCGGAAATTTCTTGTACCCGGAACTTCCCTCTGTATGAATCTTTCCTTTTATTAAGAACAGTGAAATGTGACCCAATTTAGTTCCGTATACAGGGTGTCCCAAACTAATTTAGCCAAGTTCTAGTTCCCAAACCGTTTGAGATATTTAGTTGGAATAAAAACTAGAATTTGTAGCTATGAGGATACTTCAAAATAACATCGAAGAAAAATGTGTGAAAAAAAACATCCCAAAAAGTTCGATCCTAACCTTAAAATTTTAAATGCCATCCTGTATATTTTTTTATATAATTGTGTAGTATTGTAAATTCCCTATTCACTTCTTTTTTCCAATTAAAAGTCGGTTAAGAAACAGCTTAGAAAATTAACATTTTCTTTTCCTATCAAGTTAACCATGGGGTAAATTAAAAATCCGCTAAAAAGAAAAAAAATCAATATCAAGTTAGCCATGATTCGATAAAACATAAACAAAACATTTTTGACACTTGTCAAATTGAGCTAAATGAGAGTGCAAGTGAGGTTTTTTATTATTCCTGTCAATTTTGTGTTAAAATGCCAAGTTTGTTTACTGCAGAAGAATACGTTGATATGATTCTAATTTACGGTGAGTGCTTAAAAAATAAAAGAAGAGCCAGAGACGTATATCCCATTCGTTTTCCTATGAAATAAAAATGAAATACATTTGTGAACCTAGAACGCATCCTGAGGCAAGGACATTTCCCGACTGGGAATCGCAATAATTCCAGAAGATCGGTACGTAATGAAGAAAATATTATAAACGATTTAGCATATGTACATTTCAATCCTCATGTGCCAATTCGGAAACTCTCTGAAGAACTTAATATAACAGGAAGTTCTGTTGAGCGTATTTTACAAGACTTAAAGTTCATCTGGTGCAAGGACTCTATCCGGGTAACATTGACAGACGCCTGCAATTTATTGAAAGCATATTAGTTAAAATTGAAGACGATTCAGCCTTTTTAGCTAAAATATTGTGGGGTGATGAAGCCAAGTTCTACAATAATGGTCTCATTAACAGGCATAATTCCATTTATTGGTCTCCAGTTAATCCACATTGGATAATGGAGACTAGATTTCAACGCATTTGGAGTGTCAATGTTTGGTGTGGATTATTTAATGGAAGGATCATTGGACCCTATTTTTATGAAGAGACTTTAACAGGAGAAAGGTACTTGCACTTTCTACAACACGTTTTGTGTGGTGGCAGCAAGATGGAGCACCTGCTCATAATGCTCACATAGTTACTGAATTTCTCCAGAACAGGTTTGAGGCTAATTTCATCGCAAATGTTTCTCCGGTAATAAGGTGGCCTGCACGTTCGCCTGATCTTTCCCCCTTAGAATTTTCTTGTGGGAAACCTTAAAAGATATGGTATATTTAAGTAAATCCAATGACATAGAGGACCTGAAGAATAAAATTAGAAATGCCTGTCGCAGAATAACGCCACAAATGATAATTGTTACATGTATGCGAAACCTTTTGACAAAATTTGAAGCTTGCGTTGCCGCTGAAGGTTTACAATTTGAACATTTATTACCGTAGATAATCAATAAAATAAAAGAAATACATTGTAATTTTGGCTAACTTGATCGGAAGATAAAATGTTAATTTTCTAAGCTATTTCTTCACCGATTTTTAATCGGAAAAAGTGCTGACTAGAGAATTTACAATCCTACAAAACTATGTAAAAAAATAGTCGTTTAAAATTTTAAGGTTAGGGTCGAATTTTTTGGGACTCTTTTTTTCAAACATTTTTCTTCGAAGTCATTTTAGAGTATCCTCATAGCTACAAATTCTAGCTTTTATTCCAACTAAATATCTCAAACGGTTTGAGAACTAGAGCCTGGCTAAATCAGTTTGGGACACCCTGAATAGTCATTTAGTAGCACGTAAACATTTTTTTTTCAAATATTTTTATTGGGCGCTATTTTGTTGAACCATATTTGATTCGTACCAAACAGTTTCTACCAATGCCACACTTGATTTTCGAGCATAATTTAAAATAAACTGAATATGTAGTTTTTACACTAATTTTCTTAATACCGCCATTTTGTTCCGTCATGTTCAATTAGTACCAGTTTAGCTCTATAGCACATTTAATTTTTGTGCAAAAATTCAAGTCAATTGAGTAAGACGATTTTTTTATGTTGATTTTGTTTGACAAATTAAATTCATACCACAATTTTACCAGTTTTTCTCTATATCACACTTAATGCTTGCACACAATTTTGAAATCAATCTAATAATAATTTTAGTAGGCCATTTTGTTTTGCCATCTTGGATTCGTACCAATTGATTTTTATGTATGACTTGATGTTGGTGCAAAAGTTGAGGTAAGTTGGATATTTAGTTTTTTATTAATTTTATTTTAATATTTCACTAAGCCGCCATTTTGTTCTACCATTGGATTTTTACCAAAATATTACCAGGTCCTCCACATATGACCTTTAATTTTTTAACGAATTTGAAGTCCATCGGGTTAGTAGTTTTTTGCTATGCCGCAAACTGACAGACAGACAGACCGACAGACTAGCGGATTTGAGAAAACATGTTCTTTGGCATCTAGAAACGCTAAAACGTGAAGATATGTAAAACCTGGGCGTGTGTTTTTTTACGATTACAACATTTTATTTGGCCTCAATTTTGTTTCACCGTCTTGAATTCATACTACAATTTTACCACTTCATCTCTCTATTTCAAATAATTATTGTACAAATTTTGACATCAATCTAACAAGTAGTTTTTTAGACTGATTTTTTAATATTTTACTAGGCGGCCATTTTGTTTCGCCATCTTTGAGATTTGAGGTAAATTGGATAATTAGTTTTTTAATAATAATTTTTTAAACATTTCACTAGGCCCCCATTTTGTGTTGCCAAATTGGATTTTTACCAAAATGTTGCAGGTCATCCCCAATTGGCCCCTAATTTTTTATCAAAATTTGAAGTCAAGGATAAGTAGTTTTGTAGCTACGCCACGAACAGGCAGACCGACAGATAACCAGATTGTCTTTCGGCATCTTGGACTCTGAAACATAAAGATTTTTTAATAACGATTTCAAATTCAGCACATAAATCAAACGTGATGTATGAGGGAACTAGCTAGACTTTGGTACGAATCTAATACGGCAGAACAAGAATTTTGCCTAATAAAAACATGTTTTGTTAATTCAAATTGTTAACCATTATCGAATAATTGTGGAAGGTACCTGAATTTTAATTAATTTCTAACAACGGGCGACGAGCTACACCCTTACAATACTAACAGCTACCCGTACAGTGCTAACAGCAATATTAGTTATTAATCATCTAACGAAATACAAAATAAAATTTATATAATTTGTTGGTATTTAATAATGTAATCTGTCACATAAAAAACGCACTCTGAATAAAGTAAGGCTTTTGTTTGAATGCGTAATCTAGTTAAACAAATGGAATTTCAAGGAATTACCAAACAAGCTGGTAGATAATTAAAATGATAACCCTATTCTAGTTAAACAATGCTGATGCTGGTGAAATTTCCTTACTGTACTGTGTAAATCACAGGCCTCAAAAGTTTTGAAATTAATTTTCAGCTGTTGCCTTTAAAGATACAAAACTCCCTTAGCAGAGTACAAATAGGAAGTAGACGGCAGTAAGCACAGGTAAAACCGATCTCTTGTCACATATTGCCCAAATCAAATAACCATTTCACGAATTTCTGTTTTGCGTATCTCATAATTTGACAGGCAGATGATAACGGAGTTAATTAGTGACCGATGCTTGTTAGGTGCATCAGAAATGATTGTGTGCTGTTGGATCCAAAATTTAATTTACTAAATGCTGCTGGCAAATACGGCATATGTGGTGATATACTTAGATAATTTACTGAAATGTTAGTATTATCGAAAAAACTAGCTCTTGACCCACAGATAACTTATCGAAAATATGTAAACTGTTTCTTATATAACTTTTCTCGTAGAACTCAATTCCGCCTTCGGAATTATTATACAGGGTCAGGTCGAAAAGTTACATAAATCTGGATCATTAGCACTTTCAGTTTGGAACCACTCACAAAATGCTAATCGCCTTTCTGAATCTCCTTCAACTAACTTCTGCACAGGCTAAAATTTGTAATGTTTGTAATTTCAGTCTTGTTAGACTTGATATTTACTTCTTCTTTTATAAGCACTACCTTCTTATAGCATAGTCCTGCATATTCGCTGATAAGTAAACATTGTACATATCTCGTTTTTCCTCTCTTGAATACCGAACCGTTATTACACTTAAAAATTCTCTTTTGCTATTTGTGTTGCATTGATGCAGTTTGTTTATGAACTCGGTTACCACTTTAACTGGAAATTATACATGATATATTAATTTTATACCACAGTCCTATCAAAATACAAGAGTTCTAACCACACTACTCCACAACTTGTTACGTTCTGTTAAATATATTTTTTTAAAATTGAACTGACAAAAACCTCAATTCCTACGTTTAAGGGTATTATAGGAACACCATTACTCTGCAAAAAAAAATGGAAATGTTAACAACTCAAGAGATCAAAATATAAGAGTTCTAACCACACTACGCCACAACTTGTTACGTTCTGTTACGCGCGTTTCGCTAACCAAGTTAGCACCATCAGCAGATGACATAAATTAAAGTAACTTATCCTAACCGAGACTATTTATAGGTAAATGTGGTCACACTTGGATGCTAGTCCTCTCCCTCAAGTCGATTTTATCTTCGGGGTTTCCAAGGAGATTTTTCAAACTGTTCTCCGTTTTGTAGGCTACTCTAAAACCTAGGTTTGTAAATACATTTTCTAGACCTCTCGTATATCTGGGATCATACGGGATTACTATGAATTTATTGGAAGCCTCAGGTGTCTGAAGAGTAGTGGCATCTTTTAACATTTTCTTATGCTTATGCCTGTTTACTAATTTATGTACAAAATTATCATTATATCCATTACTTTTAGCTATATTTTTAATCCGATTTATTTCGTTGTTAAAACGTTCTTTACTTAATGGAAAATTAACTAACCTGTAAGTTAAGAAATGGAATGCTGCCATTTTGTGTTGACGGCAATGAAATGAGTCGGATGTTATATACCTATCAGTATGAGCAAATTTCCTATAAATATCAATTTCTAATTTATCGTTATTTCTAATAACTAACGTGTCGAGAAAAGGTAATTGCCCATTGTTCTCCTTTTCGTACGTAAAATTAATGGAAGGATATTTATTGTTTAATGTTTCTAAGAAAGTGTCAACATTTTCTGTTTAGTATCAAAAATAGCAAATATATCGTCTACGTATCTAAACCACACTCTTGGGAAATACTTGAGTTATTTTTTGAATTGGGTTGAAATGAAAAAACTTTTGATTCATACATAATTTTGTGAGAAGTAAATATTCATCAATAATTTCTTTCTTCAAATTATTCATTTCAAGTAGTTCCTTTAGGTACTCTAAAGCTAGTGGTACGGGTACACTATGAAACAATGAGCTTACATCAAAAGGTATTAAAATTTCACCTCCTTTTAAGTGAACATTCTTAATTTTATCTAAGAATTCTAACGAGTTAGTACCCTCAAAGTTATTATACGAGATATTTAATTTGCTGAATTCTTCTACTAACCATTTTGAAATATTGTACGTTGGTGATCCAACAGCTGAAACAATAGGTGTCATGGACTTCCCAGGTTTATGGATTTTGGGAAGGCAATACAATTTAGATAACTGTGGGTTACTATGAGTTAGTTTGAATTTTAGTTTGTCGGACACAAGGTTTTTACACTCTTTTAAAGTACTTTTTACTTCTGTTATCGTTTTTGATAACGGGTTTGTCTCAATCAAATCGTAAGGACCAGTTTGAATCAAATTGTCTACTCTTTCAAAATAATCTGTTTTGTCTAGTATAACAACCTTATTTCCTTTGTCAGCTTTTAAATAAAAACATTCCTTTTTCTTCAGTCCCTGGATAACTTCAGTATTTTTACGAGAAACATATTTTGACTTGTTGTTAACGTTTTTTGAGATTTGATTTCTGCAAGCCTCTCTAATAAATCCCTTAGTTGACTCTGGCACGTATTGAATGGAACTTTCGATATTCCCTATAATAGTTGGTAAATTATTTTTTACTGGAGGCTCTGCAAAATTCAAACCTTTATTCAAAAATATTCTTCCCAAAAAATCAGAACGTAACAAGTTGTGGTGTAGTGTGGTTAGAACTCTTGTATTTTGATCTATCTTCCACTACAGGTTCCAGTGTTAGGACCGCAGTCCTAGTATTTTTTTGCATTTTTCAAGTTGTTTGACAGCGTTTTGCCATTTCTTTTTATAATTTATTCAAGAAAATACTATTATAATAATGGTTGTGTATTCGTATTCCAAATTGTTCCCGCAAAAAGACGTACATAATTCATTTTCTCTTATACATCGGGCTGCTGTGCGATGTGCAAGTTCAATTTCCGTGTACAGGGTGTCCCATTTTGGGTACTTTTGCGGCGCATCTCCGTTATTTTTGCGTATAAATTTGTATTATAGTCAGGGTTGACTCAGTAGAACACCTGAGGAAATCTACCTAGGTAGAAAACAAGCAAGCTTCAAAAAAATGAAATAAAAAGTACATGTTCGTATTTAAAAAAATTATGTTGATGATCAAACGTTGTATTGACAATCTAGCTACATTATATTGTAGAGCAGGAAAAATCATGAAAATTTTGTATTGAACACATTTCTGCAAATTTAATAGTTTTTGTCTAATTCAAGAAAGTAATTTTTTACGTTTTTTTACATTTTGCCCATTAACTCGGAATCAAAAAATAATTTGGCAACTCGGTAAAAGGATTTTAAATGGCCTCTAACAAAGGCACATTCTCTCTAATTTAACTAAGACTATAACTCTTACCGTTTACAAGATACCAATGGTGCTCAATTACATAGTTGCCACCCTGTATATATATATATATATATATATATATATATATATATATATATATGTGTGTTATGTGTTTCAAGTTCGACCTCCACCATTGGGATCTCGGAAACTCGGAAAAGAGATACGAAGATGGTTAAATTAAGGCAAAGTTGCGTTTTGAAGAGCTCAATAATATGTGTTTTAAAAATTGAATCTATCTTAATTACTTTTTGAGATATACAGGAAAAACCAAAATATTGACTTTTAATTTTGATTATTTTTTGACCTTATAGAGAAAAACTAAAAACACTTTCCTACGAGAAAATCTCTATCGTAATACAATATAGAAAAGTAAATGTAAAAGCAAGTATTGGCGTATGAAACCAAATCGAAAGCTCGAAACTGAAATCCGCAAACATGACAATACCACACATATAAAGTTTCAACTGAACAAATCAAATAATCCGTTTAAATCGTATTTCATTATTCAAATGAATGCCTTTTCCAGAGTCTATTGTATTTATTTATAAGCTATTAGTTTATAGAGGCGCAGCTGCAGCCAGCAAATTTTTAAGATATATTCTTGATCTCCTTTGTTTAACGGAAAATATTCTAAGAAAATCGGTAAATTTCTTTACCCGGAACTTTCCTCCCTATGACTTTTTCCGTTTATTAGGAATAGTGAAGTGTGACCCAATTTAGTTCAGTACATAGTTACGGTATATATGTGAAACAATAACTGTCTTTTCATTTT
Source organism: Kuschelorhynchus macadamiae (assembly GCA_030620095.1). Lineage (NCBI taxonomy): Eukaryota > Metazoa > Arthropoda > Insecta > Coleoptera > Curculionidae > Kuschelorhynchus > Kuschelorhynchus macadamiae. The sequence goes on along the minus strand of JAUTXW010003650.1, from coordinate 466,080 downwards.
TATTTGTTCCATCATATTTGATTCCTTAAAATATTTTACCATTTTCTTTCTACCTATGCCACACTTGACTTTAGGGAATAATAAAATAAATTTAATAAATAGTTTTTACATTGACACATACCGCGATTTCGCTGCGTCATATTGAATTCGTATCAGTTTATGGCATTTTCACATCTAATTTTTCTGCAAAATCAATTAAACAGGATTTTTTTACATTGTTTGTTAAAAATTTTATTTGGGCGCCATTTTGTTTCGCCATCTTAAATTGTAACCCATATTATTAGTCTCTACCTACTCCGCTGGTCCGCAGATACTTTCCAGATAAAAAAAAACTGGTTTTCGTTATCGATACTCTTGTTGTTATGTTAATGTGGTGTATTATGTGGGGTTAGGATGCAGCAAAAAAATAAAAGGCCTTTTTTAAAATGTCGACGTTTCGCAACTTTATTGTTGCATCCTCAGGACACAGATTTTATATCCTACATGAAACCCATATTATCAGTCTTTACCTACTCCGTCGACAATTTAAAAAAGTCCTTTGTTTTTTACTGGACCCTAACCCCAAATAATACACCACTCTAACATTACCACAAGAAGATCATTAACGAAAAGCATAGAAACATAATATCTGGGAAATATCTGCGGACCAACGGAGTAGGTAAAGACTGATAATATGGTTTTCCTGTAGGATATAGGATCTATTTATGTGTCCTGAGGATGCAAAAATTAAGTTCCAAAACGTCGACAATTAAAAAAAAAAGTACAATTTTTTTAACATTGTTCAGTTATATTGGATTTTTACCAAAATATTACCAGATCATCCTCATATGACGGTCATACGGACCGACGGAATTGATAAAACACGTTTTTTGTCATCTAGGGCCGCTAAAACGTGAATATATGTAAAATCCAGAGGGTGAATTTTTCACGACTACAAAATTGTTATTTGGCCGCAATTTTGTTCCTGAATTAGTAACTAGTTTTACTAGTTGAGCACTATATCACAATTAGTTATGGCACACACTTTGCAATCATGAAGTAGTTTCTTGCTTTTTATTTTGTTCAGCCATCTTGGATTCGTACCAAAGTTTTATCAGTTGATTCCAACATAATACTTAATGTTAATGTAAAATTTGAAACAAATTCGACAAGTAGCTTTTTCATAATATGTTTTCTTAACATTTCACTAGCCCGCTATTTTGTTTTTGCCATACTCGATTTTTACCAAAATATTACCAGATCATCCCCATCTTAATTTATTTATCAATATTTGAATTCCATCGGGTTAGTCCTATGCCGCGAACTGACAGACAGACCGACAGACGGACCGATGGAATTGATGAAACATATTTTTTGGCAGTTAGGGACGCTAAAACATGAAGATTAATAAATAGAATAAAACCTGAGATGTTGATTTTTTCACGATTACAAACATTTTATTTGGCTGCTATTTTGTTCCGCCAACTTGAATTAGTACCACAGTTTTACTAGTTGAACTCTATACCACAGTTTGCTATCGCACAAAATTTGAAATCAATTCATTAAGTAATTATTCAGGCTGAATTTTGAAATATTTTCTTAAGCCGCCATTTTGTTACGCCATCCTGGATTCGTAGCAAAATGTTACCAGTTTTTTCCAACATAATACTTGATGTTTTTTCCAAAATTTCAGATAAATTGGATGAGTAGATTTTTAATGATAACTTTTTTAGTATTTCACTGGGCCGCTATTTTGTTTCGCCATATTGGATTTTTACCAAAATCTTACCAAGCCATCCCCATATTACTCTTAATTTTTTACCAAAATTTGAAGTCAATCGGTTAAGTAGTCTTTAAGCTATGCCGCCAATTGACAGGCAGACAGAAAGACCGACAGACGCACCGACGGAGTTGATAAAACAATATTTTTCGCCATTTGGCGACGTTAAAACATAAAGATGTTTAAAAGTGAGAGAGTGACTTTTTCACGCCTAACAACATTTTATTTATTTATGGCACACAATTTGAAATCAAAGCATTAAGCAGGTTTTTCAGGCTGAATTTTTATATATTTTATTAAGCCGCCATTTTGGTCCGCCATCTTGGATTCATACCAAAATATTACCAGTTAATTCCAATAGAATACTTGACGTTTTTGCAAAATTTGAGATAAATTGGATGAGTAGTTTTGTAATAATAATGTTTTTCATATTTCGCAAAGCCTCCATTTTGTTGCGCCATATTGGATGTTTATCAAAATCTTACCAGGCTATCCCCATATGACCCTTAATTTTTGACCAAAATTTGAAGTCAATCGAGTAAGTAGTCTTTTAGCTATGCCGCGAAGTGACAGACCGACAGACAGACTGACGGAGTTCATAAAACATATTTTTTGGCATCTAACGATGCTAACATGTAAAGAAGTGAGAAGGTAAATTTTTCACAATTACAAATATTTTATTTGGCCGCCATTTTGTTCGGCTATCTTGAATTGTACCAATATTTTACTAGTTGATCCCTATACCACAATTAGTTATGTTACACATTTTGAAATCAAACCATTAAGCAGTTTTTTCAGGCTGAATTTTTAAATATTTTATTAAGCCGTCATTTTGTTCCGCCATCTTGGATTCGTACCAAAAAGTTTTCAGTTGATTGCAACATAATAGTTGATGTTTTTGCAAAATTTGGGATTTTTGATCAGTAGTTTTTTAATAATAATTTTTTTAACAGTTCACTAAGTCGCCATTTTGTTTCACAATATTGGATTTTTACTAAAATGTTACCGGGTCACCCTCATATGACCCTTATTTTTTGACTAAAATTTTAAGTCAGTCGGGTAAGTAGTTTTTTAGGTACACCTCGAACAGATAGACAGACAGGCAGACAGACAGACAGGCAGACCGACGGAATTGAGAAAACATGTTTTTCGTCATCTAGGGACCCTGAAACGTGTAGATCTGAAAAAATCTCGGAGAGTGATTTTCTCACGATTACAATACTTCCCTTTTACGAGGGAAGTAAAAAAAAGGCTTAGGTATTAAATGAGGCACGGATCTCCCATTAGGCTGAGTAGACCGAAGCGGGAACCTTTTAGCAATATATTTGTTCAAATAAAATTTAATAAAACTATATATTTTTAATAGCCAAAACATTTACGCCATTCAGAAATAGGTCATATTTTCGATTCAAGAATAATTCCATTATATATGGATTTGCATAATCCATAGCATAAAAATATGTTCATAAAAGCGCATTGCAATTGCAAATTGCACGGCACCTCGCACCACACCTAGCCTGGCTTCTACTTTTCACAATAGTATCGTTGATGGTCATGTTACAAGGATGCAGTTTGTTTATGAACTCGGTTACCACTTTAACTCGAAATTGTACATGATATATTAATTTTACACCACAGTCCTAATATTTTTTTGCGTTTTTCAAGTTGTTTGACAGTGTTTTGCCATTTCTTTTTATAATTTATTCAAGAAAATACTATTATAATAATGGTTGTGTATTCGTATTCCAAATTGTTTCCGCAAAAAGACGCACATAACTCATTTTCCCTTATTCATCGGGCTGCTGTGCGATGTGCAAGTTCAATTTCAATGTACAGGGTGTCCCATTTTGGGTACTTTTGCTGGGTATCTCCGTTATTTTTGCGGTTTTCGCGACAGTGGGTTAATTTTTCGTAAAGCTAAAGATGCCGTTAACAAAATTATCATAGCTCTTTTAGTTTTTGAGATACAAGGCTAAATTGAAAATGTTGCATTTTTAGGCACCCCTCGTATCTCAACTATCAGATAACTTATCAAAAATGTGAAAACGGTTTCTTTTATGACTTTTCCCGTAGAACTCAATTCCGCCTTCGGAATAAGTATACAGTGTCAGGCCAAAAAGTTATCGGGCTCTACTTTATTTCTTTAAATGGAACACCCTGTATATTTATAGACTATAAAATTTGTCTTTTTTTATCTTTCCAAAAATATATAAAAGTATCCACTTTTTCTCAGAAACACGCAAATAAATGACAATTTTCTGAAATCAAATGCATAATTTAATAGTAGGCTATGGCTATTGTTGTGTTGTTTTAATATTAACTAAAATTGACAATAATCCAAACAAACAGTAATGGATAATTTTATAACATTGAGGTTAAAATTAATAGCAGACAAATACATATTAGATAACGGTTATTCTCTAACGACAATAATATTCGCCATAGAAATTTTTATTTAAAAAAATCGGCAAATTATCTTTACCCGGCCCTGCCCTTCTTATGATTTTTTTCCAGTTGTTAGGAACAGTGAAATGTTTACTTTACAATTTACTTCAATACGTAGTCACATTATATATGCGTTGCATATACTGTCTTTTCAAACATTCTTATTGGGCATCATTTTGTTCCATCATACTGGATTCCTACCAATATTTTACCAGTTTTTTTTTCTACCTATGCCACACCTGACTATTGGGTATAATTTAAAATAAATTCAATCAGTAGTTTTTACACTGACACCTACTGTCATTTTGTTTCATGTTGAATTCGTACAAGTTTATCCCTTTTCATATTTGGTTTTTCTGCAGGATTTACAGTCAATTGATTTTTTTACTTTGATTTTTTAAAAATTTTATTTGGCCTTCATTTTGTTTCTCCATTTTAAGTTGGCACCATCACTTTACCAGTTTATTTCTATATCACACGTAATTCTCGCACCAAAATTGAAACTAATTTAATAAGAAATATTTTCAGGTTGATTGTTTTGATATCTTAGATTCATATCAAAATGTTATAAGGTCATTCCTAAGTAATAGATGATTCTTGTGCAAATTTTGAGGTAAATTGTATAATTAGATTTTTTAGTAATTGTTCATTGTTCGGCCATATTGGATTTTTCCAAAATATTACCGGTGCATCCCCATATGACCTCTAATTTTTAACTAAAATTTTGAAGTCAATAGTTTTTAAGCTATGACGCGAATTGAGAGATAGACGGACCGACGGAATTGATAAAACATACTTTTTGGCATCTAGGGACGCTAAAAACATGAAGATATATAAAAATTGAGAGGGTGATTTTTTCACGATTACAAACCTCTTATTTGGCCGCCATTTTGAATTAGTAACACAGTTTGACTAGTTAAATGAATAAATAAATAACTAAATAAGGTCTTTAATAAACATATAAAAACAAACAACATGACATTAAAATTGCCAGGAATCATCCATGCGCTGGCGAAGTCTAACAAATAAATGGTACTCTACTTAACCAGCAGAGGGACTATCCTGTGCTAGGTGGAATGCGTAGGAAAGTAGAACACATAATTAAAGTTGACAACAAATGACGGTTTGTTTGTTAACATGGCAAAACAAATTGAGACACAAAACATTTTTGTTAAATTCTTAGATCACAAAAATATGTGTGAATAATAATATTCAAGGTTACAAAGTGTGCGGGGACGACGAAATTAAAATTAAAGAAGTACGGAATGAATATAAAATAGCAAAGGGGTTTCTTTGGGAAGATCCATGCCCACAGATTAAAATGAGCTTAGGCTATAACAGAAAAGTCCTACAAGCCTTCTGCCTATCTAAAATAAAGCGTTTCAATTTAAATTTAAACTTATTAAAATTGTAAAGTATGAATTCTCTAGGCCATAAATTCAAAAAGGAAATTGAAATATATGAAAAAGATCTTTTAAACAACGTTGTACGAATATCAGGCATTGTGTATTTATCCTTGAATCTCACATTACAATCTTACTATACCACAGTTAGTGATGGCACACAATTTGAAATAAATCCATAGTAGTTTTTCAGGTTGAATTTTCAAATGTTTTATTATGCCGCCATTTTGTTCCGTCATCTTGGATTCGTACTAACATTTTATCAGTTGACTTCAACATACTAATTGATTTTTGTGCAAAATTTGAGATAAATTGGATAAGCAGTTTCTTAATAATAATTTTTTTAACACTTCACTACGCGGCCATTTTGCTTCGCCTTAATGGATTTTTATCAAAATATTACCAGATGATCCCCATATGGCCCTTAATGTTTGATCAAAATTTGAAGTTATTCGGGTAAGTAGTTTTTAAGGTATGCCGCGAACTGACAGAGAGACAGACAGACTGACAGACGGAACGACGGAATTGATAAAATATATTTTTTTGGCATCTAGGGACGCTAAAACGTGAAGATATGTAAAACCTGAGAGTGCGATTCTTTCCATGATTACGAGCATTTTATTTGACCTCCATTTTGTTTTGCCATCTTTAATTGGTACCACAATGATACTAGTTGACAGCTATGCAATTTGAAATCAATCCAGTAAGTATTTTTTCAGATAGAATTTTTAAACATTTTATTAAGCCGCCATTTTGTTTCGGAATCTTGGAATCGGACCAAAATTTTACCATTGCCTTACTCATAATTGGGAGGAGGGATGTGGGTCTGCAGTTAGAGGGAAGAGTTTTGTCCATTTTTGGGAACAGGCTGCACACGAGCAGATTTCCAGCTTTTAGGAAAAATGCCCTTGACATAGGATATTTGGTGGACCTGGTGAGGATATGAGCCAATTTAGAAACGTACCTTTTTAGGACTATGGCCGGAATACCATCAAGGCCAGAGGAGTTTTTGGTATTAAGTGTTTTGAGAATTTGTCGTATTTTTTTAACCTCGAAGGTAATTTCGTGCATATTGTGTGGCAAAGCTGGTACTGATAGAAAGGGGATGTGAAAAGGAGGGTTTAAGAAGAATCTACGGCGAATTGTTTTGCAAAAAGCTCAGCTTTTGCTTTAGACATGGAGACGATTTCATCACCAGAAGTTAGGGGTGGAAAGGAGCTTGGGCAGAAGTTTTGATAATAATTTTTGACAAGGGACCAAAAGGATTGGCTCCCATTTTGGCAAAAAAGAACTTTGCCTTTTATCCGTATATTGAAGGCATTTTTGGCTTTGAAAATTATGCGATTTCATATCTCGTTTTTGGTCGGTGGATTTTCTGAAATTGGGTTTTTCTCTAGCTTGGCATTATCGTAGGATTTTGAAAACCTTTATTTTTGTTTTTAATTTAAGAATTAGTCGGGCATTCGTTGTTTCAAGAAGAATTACCGCTGGAATGTCTTTTTCGAAAATGACATACACGAAAAATAAATACAGCTCAACAATGTCAGATGAAAGACTAAATAACTTATCTACATTGTCAAACGAAAACGATGATCCGTCTTCTATTATAAAACGATTCGCCATACGCTGCGGTAAAATGCAGAAAGGGTATTTTAATTTAATTTTTTTTTGTGTAAGAATTTTGTGTAGAAAAACCTTTGCTAATTTTGTAATACATTTTTTGCTTTAAAATTATTCTGCCTTCTCTTTTGTAATCTAGTAATTGTCGATGGAAAAATTAACGTTTTTAAAAACATGAGGGGGAGGGGCAAAAATTCAATAGTCTAGGACCCCCAAAAACACGATCCAGTACTACATTAATTTTCTGAAAAATATCCTTTTTACTACATTTTATAATAAAATTTAATCACCGTTATTGTAATAACTTCTAGCAATACCTCCCTACAAATTTGCAGCTTGGCTGTGCCGTTAAAAGCTCCAAGTTCGGATAATATTCTAAATTGGCTTACATTATCTGACAGCTAGAACGTTAAAGTGACAGGGTGAAATAAAATCATTGATGCATGAGAGATACCGTTCGTATTACAGTCAACAGAAAAAGTCAACAATACGTGACATTGTTAAGCTCATACAGAAAAGTGTGTTTCTAAAAAGTGAGACAAGACACATTAAGATTTATAGCTTATAATGAAAATGAATGACTGAGGATAATAATGATCATTAAAATAGGCCTGATTACGTTTAGCCTTTCTAATACACTAACGTAATACAACTTTAAAACCTTATTATTCTAACTAAACGTTTTTATAACTATGGCGCTGGGTATTTTCCTTAACTGCAAATAAAATACAAACCCATTTTACATTAAATATTAAAATAAAGAATATGTTTTAACGTAAATAGTAACAAAAAGTTGAAGTCCTAATTGTTTAATTTGGTATTGGGAGTTTCACTAAAAAGGAACCTTTTCTTACTTTTAACTAACCACGAATGTTCTAGGGTATGCAGGTGTTACGAAAAAGTATTTAAAAAGTTTTATATTATTATAAATTACCCTAAATTTTATTTGACCATGAAATGGGCTTCTTTTTGGTAGTTCAAAGACTTAATCTTCATATATAATATATATGTTTTTCAAAATAATCTGTAATGGAACTTAGCTAACAATTCTTTCCTGAATGTTTTCTTTAGTTTGCACTTTAGAACAATGAAAGAAAACGAGGGAAGTTCCGGGTAAACAAATTTTCGATTTTTTATATCTATGTATGTGTGGGCAGTCAATGACACCAATTAAAGTTGAAAAATGATAATTATTTTGCCATACGTTCTTCGTTTCTATAATAAAATTTTGAGTGTTGGGAAATTTTATACTCTGACTAGCTTGCGCATTAATATGATTAACAATCATTGTACAGCTCGGGGCAGTATTGATTGCTAGACACCAAGCTTTTCTTGCAATTTAGTATCAGCCAGATATTTTAAATATATTTTCATTTTAAGCTTAGAAGAAAGGGCAACACCTCGTGTGTCTATATGACGACCTAATAAATGATTAGCCAACGATTCCACATTATGCTTTTAAAATCTAATAAAACTTTTTAAATTAATAAATTTGTGGCGGCATATATAATATAATATAATATTTTACTTTTCACAAGTGAGCCACTGCAAATGATTGTAGTCGCGAAAGAAAATTATTAAAACCTGATCCGATCTTGAAACCAGCAGATGAGAATACGTCTAAACAAATGCATATATTTTAAAGGATTTGCTTATCATTGGAAGGAGCACCGCATTTTTATTCATACAAAGTACTTACGAATTAAGCCAATCGTCCTTATAAGCATTTGCTTTAAACTTACTTACTTACTTTCATTGTAAAAGGGACGTATTGTAATCGTAAGTGAATCGCCCTTCGAGATTTTTTTAGATCTTTACGTTTCAGAGTCGCTAGATGCCGAAAAACATCTTTTCTCAATTCCGTCGTTCTATCTGCCTGTTTGTTTGTCTGTCTGTCTATTGGTCTGCCCGATCGCGGCATAGTTAAAAAACTACTTACCCGATTCACTTCAGGTTTTAGTCAAAAATTGAGTGAGTGTATAGTAAGTAAGTAAGTGATAAGTAACATTTTGGTAAAAATCCAATACGGCAAAACAAAATGACGGCCTAGTGAAATGTTAAAAAAATTATTACTAAAAAACTACTTATACAGTTTATCTTAAATTTTGCACAAAAATCAAGTATTTAGCAGGAATTAACTGGTAAAATTTTGATACGAATCCAAGATGGTGGAACAAAATCGGGGCTTAGAAAAATATAAAAAAAAAACTACTTAAGGGTCTAATTTCAAATTGTGTGCAATAAATAATCGTGATATATAGATGAACTAGTAAAACTGAAGTGGTAATTCAAAATGGCGAAACAAAATGGCGGCTAAATAAAATAATACATATCCTCACGTTTTAGCGTCCGTAGATGCCAAAAAATATGTTTTATCAATTCCGTCGGTTTGTATGTCTGTCTCTCATTTCACGGCATACCTTAAAAACTACTTACCCGATTGACATCAAAATTTGGTAAAAAATTAAGGGTCATGTGGGGAGACTTGGTAACTTGGTAAAAATCCAATATGGCAAAACAAAATGGCGCGCTAGTGAAATGTTAAACAAATTATTACTAAATAACTACTGCAGTTTATTTTAAATTTTGCATAAAAATCAAGTATTATGTAAGAATGAACTGGTAAAATTTTGGTACGAATCCAAGATGGCGAAACTAAATGGCGGCTTAAAAAAATATTTAAAAATTCAGCCTGAAAAACTTCTTAATAGACTGATTGGATTTCAATTTTGTGGCATAAATAGTTGTAATACACATTCTTCACGTTTCAGCGTCACTAGATGCCAAAAAATATGTTTTATCAGTTCCGTCTGCCCGTCCGTCGGTTTCTCTGGTTTATCTGATTAACTACAAATTTTCGTCAAAAATTAAGGGTCATATGGGGATGGCCTGATAACATTTTCGTAAAAATCCAATATAGCGAAACATGGCGGCTTAGTGAAATGGTAAAAAAAATTGTTACTAAAAAAATGCTTATCCAATTTACCTCAAATTTTGCAAAGACATCAAGTGTTATGTAGAATTCAACGTAAAATTTGTGGTATGAATCCAAGATGGCGGAACAAAATGGCGGCCGAGTAAAATATTTAAAAATTCAACCTGAAAAACTACTTAATAGACTTATTTCAAATTGGTATTGGTAAATATGGCATTGTATGCCATAAATAATTGTGGTCTACAGAGGAACTAGTGAAACTTTGGTACTAATTTAAGATGACGGAACAAAATGGCGGCTAAATATAATATTTGTAATCGTGAAAAAATCATCTTCTGGGGTTTTAGCGTCCCTAGCCAAAAAATATTCCGACGATGCGTCTGGCGGTTTGTCTCTCTGTCTATCAATTCAGGGCATAGCTTAAAACTACTTATCAGAGTGATTTCAAATTTTGGTCAACAATTACAAGAATTGGACCTGGTAATATTTTGGTAAAAATGAAATATGGGAATAAGAAGGCGGCCCAGTGAAACGCTTAAAATTATTACCGGAAAAAAACTAATTATCCAGTTCAATTTATATCAGCGAGTTGAGTGGTAGGTTTATTGGCAAATGTGGAAAAATATACCATTCATGCACACATAATGGAGACATATACAGATTAACAATTTGCAGATATAATTAGTAATAGTGGCCTCGAGCCTATGGAAGATGAGGGTCTCGACAGCGCTGCTGATGCAAAAGATTCAGATTATGTAGCGGTTGATGAAGACAGTGATGACGGCAATGACGAAGGTTTGGGCATGGATATGGAAGATGGATCAAGTGGGCGACAAAAAGCTACAGAGATGGGGGTTAATGATTTAGCTACATTAGAAAGACTTTGACAAAATCAAAGACAAGACTATTTAAAAGGATCAGGGTCAGTACAGCCGACGGATAGATTGATAAAGGAACAACAGGACATGCATAGTTCCGGATAGTTCAAAAAGAAAAATGTACCAAATTGAGTTGGTGAACGATTCTATCTGTCAGTGGAACGTGAGGTTAATGGCGGTGGATCCCGATAGTCCGCTTTTTCAGGATCTGCAAATGCTCAAAGAAAAAGAGGAAAGATACTGTATACTATTGAATGTGTTATTTCAAGATACTTATTATTTCGAGCCTCTTTTTGTTAGAGTGATGCATCCTGTCATATCAGGTTATGTCCTGGTTGGTGGTGTCATCGGTATGGAATTATTGACGAAGCAGGGCTGGTCCAGCGCCTATACAGTAGAAGCTGTAATAATGCAAATATCTGCCACGTTGGTTAAGGACAGAGCACGTTTTCAGTTTGGTCCACCACCAAAAGTGTGTTCACAAGGACAGCATAGTTTCGCGAAAGTTCAACAAAGCTACAAGAGACTCGTGCAGATTCACGAGAAAAATAGCTAGTTCACCCCACCCAAGGAGGACGGATAATGATACTTCCCTCCTAAACGTATTGTAATCGTCAAAAAATCACCCTCCGAGATGTTTTTAGATTTTACGTTTCGAGGTCCCTAGATGCTGAAAAACATGTTTTCTCAATTCCGTCTGTCTGTTCGCTAAAACACTATACTTGCCCGATTGACTACAAATTTTAACTAAAAATTTAAGGGTCCTACGGGGATGACCTGGAAACATTTTGGTAAAAATCCACTATGACAAAACAAAATGGCGGCGTAGTGAATATTAAAAAATATTACTGCTAAAAAACTACTTATCCAATTCATCTCAAATTTTGCACAAAAATTAAAAATTAGCCTGAAAACATTACTTATTAGATTCATTTCAAATTTTGTGCAAGCATTAAGTATGATATAGAGATAAACTGGTAAAGTTATGGTATGAATTCAAAATAGTGAACAAAACGGCGGCCAAATAATTTTTTAAAAAAAATCAACGTAAAAAAAATCATATTCAAATAACTTTATATGATATAGGGATATTGGTAGGAATGGAATATAATCTAACAAAATGGCGAAGAATAAAAATGTTTTAGAAGACAGTATAAATTTTTTGTTAAATGACTATGTACTGTAACTAAATTGGATCACACTTCACTGTTCCTAATAAAAGGATAGGTACGTAACGAGGTAAGTTCCACGTAAAGGAAATGTATGCAATTTATTTGAAAAGTAAAAGTGTAAAATCGACTAAAAATAAAACTACATCATGTTTTTGTACCAATGCGCTATCAAACGAGCGGCATTCGTCCTGGCAAAACTCATGAGACAATTTCCTGGATTACCACAGGTTATCCCAAGTATTGCAATCAAACATTGTCTTATTTTCTGCGATTCAAATTTATCGGCGAAGACCAGAAAACAAACAGACACACCATCTGCTTAATCTTTTACGAAACATTTTTTCTTATTTTGTCGCCCTAAAATGATAAAAGTTAAGTAAATTTTAAATAAAATTAGTTCCCTCCTTTCATTTGTTAAAGATAGGTTTATAGCGAATTCTAAAAGTTGACAACGACGTTGAACAGTCGACAGCATGAAAGAAAATCGACTGATTTATTATGTATCCATGGGGGTTTAAGGAAAAGGTGTTTAAATTAAGTAGCATGACCGCTGGAGTGATTGATTTGTGCCCTCCCGTTTTTCTGATAACATCTTTTTTATTGGAAAAGTACAAACAGTTAATTAATGGTATATTTTTCAGGCTTTATATATTTTTCTTTGAAAAAAAAATACCACAAAATTATATTAAATTTACAAAATTCCTTTTTTAACTACTTTCCATTCTTACTCAGTATAAAAATAAAATATTTGTATAGATTTTATATTTTAATTTACCAAGTTTTCAAAGTAATTAAAACTGTTAACAGATACGATAAGGAAACACAAATTCCTTTATACTGCACTAATTTACCATATGCATGTTTGCAGAATATTTTTGATAAAATGAATAACAATTTAAATTCTGTGGATACCGATGTTCAGGCTACGTGTTTGAAATACATGTATTAATTTTATTAAGTTTATTAGATCATACCCTTTGAAACAAGCTGCAAGTGGTAACCTACACATTACGAATTTATATTATATAAACATGAGATCGTTTAAGCTGTATGCGATTTCAGCTAGCCGAGTAGGTTTTAATAAAATAGCAGTGGCGGCTCTTCCATAGAGTCATTTGGTCAATGACCCCTCAAAAATATTTCAGAAAATAAATTATTCGTTTGACCGTCCCTCCTAATAGTTGTAATAAAACGCGAACCTTGGGAAAAGTTAAATACGCTACACTGTTAGCCGCGCACGGCGGTTCGAATGGTCTCGTTGCGTTCCTTAGGCATAATAAAATACGCTATACTAAGCTAGGGTGAGCAGTCCGAATTGCCCTGATTACCTTGAAGCTTGACGAAAATACCCGAAGATTCTACCGAGCGGCAGCCGAACGTGATAGCAAATGGAATATGAAATCATGATTTGGGTCATCAGCCGGTCTCTTCTCATAATTCGATCGATCGGTCGCGGCATTACGTCGGCATGCAGAAGTTCAATTATTTAGAGGTCGCGTGGTCGATATTCTAACTCGATATTGTTTCGGACGTTTTTAATCGATGAAAATTGATTTAAATACCGTTTTTTGTAATATATATTTTTTTATTTTTATGATCCATGTGTGAGTTGGAAATATACAGGAAATAAAATGTTGGTAGTGACTGATGCAAAAAAATAAACAACTAAAAAGTGCTTACAAACCTAATTTTGCAAAAATAACCAATTTCAAGGTGGTCTATGTTTGAATTGTGAATGTAGATGAAATAACATGTCGGTAGTGCAAAAAACTAAACAACTAAAGAGTGAAATTTAATTTTGAGAAAATAACCGAATTAGGTGGTAAGTGGTCGCAATTTGCCAGAACTTAGTATACGACAAACTAGTAAAGACAAAAATAAAGAGGTTCATCGAAAGTTTCGCAAAAGTATGTACGATTTAGCCAATTGGATATGTGGTTGTGAAGTCTCTAACTCATTTTACTGTTATGTTTGTTTGTTGTTTTCTAATTACTCGTCGGACTCATTATGGTGCAAAACCGGTGTTAAAGACTTAAAACACTTAAAAGAAAAAATAAAAAACTGCATTTTCTGCAGATCACATGAAATGTTCGGTGACCTATGCTACGGTCGGAAGTGTTGATATTCGCACTCAGCAAGACACAGCTTATAGACAATCCCTTAGAGATTTTAATGAAAATGTGTCCAAAAATCATTATATTTTAAACAAAATTATAGATTGTATAAAATTTTGTGGGGCAATCGTGGCCATAATGAAGCGGTTTTGTCTGAAAATTTGAGGGATTTTTCGAGGGCTTATAAATTTTGTTGAGGAGTTGAACCAAGATAGACTATCCGCTTTATCAATGTTAAGTATCGAGAAATCATTTATAAAAGTGCGTGCAATTTTAACGAACGTGTCATTCAGTATTTTTCCAATTCTAGAGAACGAAGAGTATACCTGAACTTCAAGAGAATTTAAACCTCAATTTAAAGATAATATATTTATTTCTATTTTAAGTATGCCTATTTTTAAATTTGTTATTTACCTCCCAATATAATTCACCACGAGCCGCCAATGTAAAATAGGTAGGTAGACTGTAGTTTAAAAACTCGCATGTGCCGCCAAAGTATATATCAGAAATAAAACCCTATGAAAACTATGAATTGAAGCTGTTCAAGAGCAAAGGTCACTAAAAGAATAATGACAAAAAATCTCCAAAAATATTATGACTTCTGTAAATGGCAGACTTAGATTACAAATAGTAAGTAAAACTTGCATTGTATTTACTTTGCATTTTTCACAACGTTTAGAAGATGATCGTTTTTTTTGGCCTTGAACTTAGCTTATTTAGCCACGAGAAACAAAATTAATTTTTCCTAGATTATTTAAAAAGACAACAATTAAATTTCCATATATTAGATGTAACAAATGTAATTGTGACACATTTAGTCAGGGACATATGCTTCGTCCTGGGGCCAGTGCAAGACATTTTATAAATACACACACAACATAGGAGGGCCCGGATAGGTAGGTTGAAAAACATTTATGGAAAGGAAAGAAATTTGGTCGATAACTAAGCAAATATATCAAAAATATTAAATAACCATTTTAGAGTTTTTCAAGTAATTCGAAAAGATTTTGTCCACACCAGTATCAGTACACACTTTAGTCATAAAGGAAATGAGATTTAATGGAAGTAAATGTAGTTTCGTTAGTTCGGAAGAAATATATGATACGGATTCTGTGTTGTGGAAGCAGCTATAAAGTCTATGGTTTAGGTCATCCAATGATGCATTGTTACGTGAACACAATGACAGGGGTTAACTATCGATAACTAGAAATTCCGTTTTTAAAAAATTTTATTTTACTACGTTACAAAAGTTTGAGATTCGATTCTTACGGTTCGAAGTCTCAACTCTGACTGTCCGTAAAAATCCAGTACATTTGTTGAAATAAAGTAATTAATGGCATGTTTGCAAAAAGAGAAACGCTACGTCAGCAGGTTGGCTATGGTCTTCACTACAGGGTGTGATGTAACTCCTCCCTCAAAGGCTTCAACTCCACGGCTATCGGGGTAGTTGAACACTACTTCTCGGGGTTCTTCGGTTTAGAGGAACATTTCTTTTTGTAAATGACCCAGAAAGCGGAGCTTACAATGGCGGCGTACAACATATATTGGGTGAGCCCCGAAAACCGGAGGAGAATTGGTTTTCTTCAATTAAATTCTGTACTTCATGGAGCCTATCTGATTCAATTTCTTACAACTGCACTCCAAGATTAAGTGTTGGCAGAAGGCGTATTTCATTGTCGAGGTCGGGGAACAATATTGGTTCGCTGGAATTAGTCTAGACTTGATGTCACTTTGCAGTTATGTGGTACTTTTAGCAAATAAGTACCCAGGAATTTTCGGCTTTCTTTTTGGCTGTTGCATTTGAATTTAACGTTTTCTTCTTGCGGTAGTATAATGATCCATTGTTCTGGAACGTCTAATTGTTTGATTTGTGACTTTGTGATTTTCATTTCCATCTGCTGACAGCTGGAGGTGTTCTTGGCATCTTGCAGAAGTTTAACGTTGCATGAGCTGCTTTCACTGATTTCTTTGAGGTCCATTGTATCGCAAACATAGTGTTGTGCTTTGACTTCTGTACATCTGTGATTTCGGAATGCGTAGTAATAACCTTAAACTATCTCTGTCTCAATATGGGAATGGAGTAAAGGTGGAGGAATTTAAAATAGATTGGGTATGTTATAGGAATACGCAGTAAATATGTTATATTATTTTTAAATACAAAACAGTCTAGTTTTTCATAGAACAAGATATTTTCTAGGGTAACCTCTGCGAATACTCTCCGCTATTGGTATATTGAAAATAATTGTGAGATAGGACGGGGTCATAATGCGGGTTATTGTAGTTCGTATCACTGTCAAAGCAGGGGTTAGTTTCAGTATTGTACAATTCTTGGAATGTAAATTTAGGACGCGGTGGCTGGTACTGATTTTGTTGATGGGAAGTATTGGCCGACTCATCTCGTCTTTGGATAGAATTTATTACTACACTCATTGGTGTTGGCTTAGGTAATGGTTGAAAAAGATTAGGTCTAAATACATTTTGTTGTGGTCTATTAAAATTGCCAGTATTATTTTGACTCCCGAATGATGGTCTAGAATTCATTTGGCGCCTGTTTGTTTTAGGTAACGGTGCAATGTTTTGTCTAAATTGATTGTGATTAGTATGCGCGTTAAATGGTAGTGGAAAATGGTTAGATTGTGGTCTAAAGAAAAGCATGTTCGCACTGTAATTTTGATTTTGATTAAAAGGTCGCATAATTGGGATATTTCTGTTATTGCCAAAATGTTTTGGTTGCGTTTGGGATCCGTTTTGGAAATATTTTACATTTTGTTCTTGGGTTACCAATTGTATGGCCTCGGTCAAAGACCCTGGTCGCATACACCTAATAGTTGTGCCTAGCGGTTCCCTAAGATCTGATAAGAAAGTTTTTAATGCCAAGTTTTGATATAGTTCTGGTTTTATTCGTGCTGCCTCTACGGTTTTGTGCGCATCTATAAAACTACACAACAAATTAAGTATTTCTAGACATCTATCATAAAAATTTTACGGCGATTCGTTTGAATTTTGTCGTAACATTACCAAATCTCTATTTAGGCAACTTTCGTGGCGTCGATCGGCAAAATTCCTATAAAGGGTGTCTTTTACTTTTTGCCAGGTAGTTACGGTTTGTATGTTAATAACTAGCCTAGCGTTACCACTAAGTTTTCCTAAAAGAGAATTAAGAATATAAGTGTTTTGAAACTTATTGGGCTTGGTAGCATCGTAAAATTGAGTAATTATTGATTGGCAAATATCCAAATATCTATTTACTTCGGTAGAGTTACCATCGAATATTGGTCCACATTTTAAAAATTCTGGTTTAAATTGGTCAGCCATGTCTTTGTGGTTTATGTTTATTGATTTTCAGTTAAGTTAGGGTTCTCAGTAGAACTATTTGATTAATTTTATTTACTATTCAATTACCGCTTGGGATTGGGAAGTAGAGTCAGAGTTAGTTGAATTGTTCAATGACAGATTGCTTAAAATATTTACCCAGTCGCCAGTATAAGACATTTAGCAAATTACACTTACATTAATACCAACAGAAATATTCTAGTCATTATCTATAAGAAGCTCTTGCAGATACCCAGCGATGTCGTCTGGACACTCAAAACTTCTTGCGGAAAGAACTATTCGGTTTCTTTCCCGATCTTTGTGTAGATGGTGGGTAGATGGACAGTTCCGTGATGGAATGGGTGTTCTAAATTTTAATAAGCCACTCTGAACAGCACACGACACCTCCACCATCGATAATCACAATAGGTTCTATTTTTGACAGTTTTCGAAAAAGTCCGAAAATTGATTTGCAATCGCCGTTTATCGCAAATCAATATCTATCAAAATCCGCACGACTGCGCCAGTTAACTATCGATAACTAAAAATTCCGTTTTTAAAAAAATATATTTTACTACATTACAAATTTCGAGATTGGATTCTTAAGGTTCAAAGTCTCAACTCATTCCAGTACATTAGTTAAAATAAAGTAATTAATGACATGTTTGCAAAAAGAGAAACGCTACGTCAACAGGCTGGCTATGGTCTTCACTACAGGGTGTGATGTAACTCGTGTCAGATTTTTATAGGTGTTTGTTGAATCTTCCATGCCCAACCACAAAAATAAAATAAGACACAAACAATTTGCCAGTCAGTTGCATTCTATGGATGAGAGGTTTCCGGTTTAGATTATGATATCTTAATGAGTACTAAGAAGGGGAACTAAGTTCATTATTTATATATAATTGTTTCCAGGTCTCCCGTGATTTTTCACTGATCATTCTGAATAAGTCTGAATGTGGGATAGCTGCTGAGGGAAGAGCCGCTAAACTTGCTTACTTTGCTGTTTTATTCGTCAGTTCATTTCCAGAAAGACCTTTTGCCCAAACGAATGTTTGATAAAGCAAATTCTATTACAGAAATAAATCATTACAAACGTGAGCTTGCTAAGCTTTCACCTGAAGAAATTAGGGCTAAGTGTAGAACCCTTTTTTATGAAATATTGGACCATATTTTAATGGAAATGACACTAAGATTTTAAGACTGTGAAAAACTTACATTTTCATGTTTGGCAGGTTCTGCTAAATTTTCCGAATACAGTTATTTGGGAAAATATTTTCAAAAAGTCAACGACTTCAAAATGAGCTTGGTCTTATTTTTGTCATGCTGCTAGGAAGGATTAATTTAGTATACAAAATTTAGGTAAGTCGTAAAAAAATATTCTACCCCCTCCACATATAAAAAAATTCTGGAAAAAAAATTATTGCGATATTTTCTTGCTTCATTTGCACTTCACTTACTTTTTCACCCGCGAGCCGCCACTGGAAAACGTTGGGTATTGTGTTATCTAAACTGGCAACTCAGTACTTTTAATATAGCTAACGCCTTGGCCAAAAAAAAAATGATGATAGTTTATGGCATTTATACATTTTAGTTACTTTAGCCTGTGGGATTACAAAAGTACAACCTACTCTATACTATTTTTTAATCTATAAGAATATATTTAATAGTAGGATCTAAAACTGTTTAAAATGCATTTATTGAGTATTTGTAACTTAGTGCATTTGGGAAAGACTACTTCCAGATTTAAATAAGTAACGTTTGAAGGGTTTTCAAATAAGAAACAGTTATCCCATTTCAAAATAATATTATTGTATTTTGCTGTTGTAGTGATAGCTTCAGCAAATGGACAATTATTAGACCAAAACGGTAAAGTTAGGTTATTATTTATTTATTCTTTTTAAAAGGTTGTTATTGTTGTCCTGCATATTTTTGTTTAGGAATTTCTCCGCTATTTTTCTCCTAAAATTAATGGGGTTCGCCATATTCTGCCAGAAGCGCCTGAATTGGCGTGAAAAAATTAACAAGGCAGATTTATTATTGGATATACTGAAACCATTTTCTGTAAAATATCTATTACAAAGGTATGTTTTGGATTAGTTTTACATGCTAACATATTTTTTTGTTTGGAATAATAGGTCATCAGCAAATTGCAATATAGTACCATTCATACTCCAAGAATGTAAGTCAGCTGTGTACAAACTAAACAGTAGGGAATTTAGCACAGAGCCTTGGGGTCAACCAGATGAAACAGATCTAAAGTCACTAGGCTCGTTACCAAGTCTGAGAGACTGGTCATTTTTAAGGGGCATGATTTGTCCAAAGTCAGTCTGATAACTTAAAAAAAGTCAAATTTATTTTAATATACATATAAGCAACGATCCTAATACAATAAATATTCTTATAATAGGCCATCATTTTGAAGATTTCTTTTATATTGTTGTTTCCCTATAGAATGATTTGATATGTTATACACTTTGTACCCCCCTACCCCCTCCCCGCCCGGCTACGCCTGTTGATAACAGAATGGTCATCATGGCGCAAAGTGACACTTCGATAAGATTATTTAAGACAAAAAAGAGGATTTCGAAAAAAACAAAGAAATATAGTATATTTAAAAGAGACTCAATACGCTTGATGTCGTTAAGTCCGATTGGTTGGACATAATGAAAACTGTAATTTAAGTGTACAATTTGTCTCATTTTGGGTACTTTTGTGGGGTTATTTTTATAGATAGAAAGTTGAGGTTTTCGCGACAGTGTGCTACTTTTTCGTAAAACTAAAGATGCCGTTAACAAAATTTTCATAGCCCTTTTAGTTTTTTTACAGGGCTAAATTGAAAATGTTGCATTTTCGGGCACTTCTCGTATCTCAACTATCAGATAACTTATCGAAAATGTGAAAACTGTTTCTTATATAACTTTTCCCATAGAACTCAATTCCGCTATCGGAATTAGTATACAGGGTCAGGTCAAAAAGGTTATGGGACCCTACTTTATTTTTTTAAATGGAACACCCTGTATATTTATAGACTATAATATTTTTCTTTTTTTTTACCTTTTTAAAAATATATAATAGTACGCACTTTTTCTCAGAAACACCAAATAAATGACAATTTTCTGAAATTAAATGCATAATTAAATAAATGTCAAATATTTGTCTTATCGGTTTTTGGATCTACTTTTGGTCTATAAAGCAGTTTATAAACGTTTTTTTGGTATTTTCATTTTATTGATATTTATTAATTTCTTCAGCGTACGAAAATTATGAAAAATATGATATGCTGGTATGTTTTATACAGAGTAATGAAAATTCTGAAGAAGCCTCGGAATTATATTTCCAAAGGTAAGTAAGCTATTATGGCTATGAAAATCTGTATTATCATTATAAGTTTTTGCTTCTTAGATATCCAGAAAAAAGGTAACCGTTTTTTGAGATATTGGTTCGTTTAAACATTCAAGTATTATGTAGGAATCAACAGGTAAAATTTTGATACGAATCAAAAATAGGGATACAAAATGGCGGCTTAATAAAATATTTAAAAAATCAGCCTGAAAAAAAACTACTTATTAGATTGATTTCAAATTTTCTGGAAGAATTAAGTGTGATATAGAGATGTACTAGTAAAAGTGTGGTACTAATTCGAGATGGCAGCTAAACCAAATGTTTGTAATCATGAAAAAAATCCAAGGCTTTATAAATATTTAAGTTTTAGCCAAGATGCCAAAAAAAAACACGTTTCTCAATTCCGTCGGTCTATCTGCTTATCAGTTTGCGGCATAGCTAAAAAACTACTTGACTTCAAATGTACGTCAAAAATTAAGGGTCTTATGGGGATGACGTGGTAACATTTAATATCCAATCCGCCTTATTAAAAAAACTAATTATATATAAAATTTTGCACAAAAATCAAGAATTACACAGAAATTAACTGTTAGTATTTTGGTACGAATGGAACACGGAGGCCTAATAAAATCTTTAAAAAATTAGCTACGTATTAGATTAATTTCAAATGTTGTGCAAACATCAAGTGTGATATAAAGATAAACTAGCAAAACTGTGATACGAATTCGAAATGTCCGCTAAATAACATGTTTAAAAAATCAACGTAAAAATAATTCTTGCTCAATTGACTGTAATATAGTGCATGAATGTGAGGAATAAACTGGTACTAATTTAACATGTTAGAGGTCTTTAAAAAATTAGTATAAAAACTTCTTATCCAATTTTATTGAAATTATGCCCAAAAATCAAGTCTGTCGTAGGAAGAAACTCACTGTTAAAAAGGGGGTTAAAATTATTTTATTTTAACTGCAAAAGTAATAAATGGGTTCTGCTAACTTAGTTAAAATTTCATTTAATTATTATCACTGTTTTACAAATAAATGTGTTTATACACTATTACATGTAAAAAACAATAAGTGTATCAAGTTCTTCCCGAATTCCGTGAAAATTCATTATGCATTCAAATTTTACTAAAAGGTTGGTATACTGTTTCTTGAATTGTCGTAATTTTTCCCGACGTGGCACGTAAAGCTGACCAAAAGAAGAAAAAATTTCCAACCTCACATTTACACTTTTATTATCCATATTTATGAATCGTTTGGCAGTGCATGATTATTTTTAATTTAAAGTGTTTCAGTGCGCGTTTTAGTATAAGAAACCACATATCCTGTAAAACTAGATGTCTTTTAAAAAAAGAATCGTTTGGTGATAGTAATTTTTGAGTTCAAGTGCAGGAATTAGGTAGGAATTTAGAAAAATGTCTTTGTTGTAACAATAGACGCATTACTTACTATATTATAAGATTTCCATAAAAAACTTGTATTCAATAATTTTATTTATCATCTGTTTATATCATAAAATACATTTCTAGAAGCAAATTTTTTTTTTCTAATAAATCACACCTAGCTATTTTTGTTGCTAATAAAATGCTCTTTTATATTTGTTTAAGAGCTATCTTTATAGTCGAGCTATATAGTTAGCATATTTGTTACAAAGGGAGAATTAGGACTCAAACCAAACATAAAGTAGCAATTTTTTAGCAATAACTTCTGCTATACGACTGATACGCTTACAGTTATAAGGCCGTTATGATGTTTTTTAATGATATGTGTATCATTAAAAAAAATAAACGAAGACGCAGTGTTTATGATACTTTTAATAACGTTTTAACGTAAGGTTTATTATTTTTAGTTTTGCAAATATCATAATAACTTAAATAAAATAATGTTCTTTCCTACGATTTTACGTGAGAAAGCAGGTATTTTTACATAAATTCCATACAAATTTTCAGTAATATATTTAGTGTTTTTAATTATTAGTTTTTGTAGTAAATTTGTGTGAGAATCAAATGTTTTCAATAATAACTAACTTAATTTTATCTAAAGAAACAGATTTTAAGTAGCACTTAATGAAATTTTCCCTGTAATAAGGTTTTGTTTTTACGTGCGAAATTTAAAAATACCGAAAAATATATGTAAATTCGGCCCTAACTAATACATAAAATTACATTTATTGCGATGGAAAACGGAAAAATACATTGAGTTTTGTGGTTTTTTAGTTCATATTCCGAAGTTATACTAAAATAGTACTCTAAAACTACGCTTACAATATTCGAATTTTTACTGTAAATATGAGGGAAATTTCAACTGTAATTGTACCTATAGAAATGTATTTTTACAATTACGTGCTTATTTTTACAGTATGATGAAGTAGGAATCCGTAAAATTACGTTGGTAACATGATTAAAACATTTATTATGTAAAATCAAAATTTATTTATAAGAGTGTGGTAAAATATTGGAACGAATCCAATATGCTGGAACAAAATGGCGCCCAATAAAAATGTTTGAAAAGACAATATATGTACTTATATGTGTTATTAAATGACTATCTGCGGAACTAAATTGGATCACACTTCACTATTCCTAATAAAAGGGAAGATTCATAGCGAGGGAAGTTGTGGGTTTTGTTTTCAGATTTGGTTTCTATTTAATTCTCAACGTTCCGTTTTTTAGATTTTCATTTAGGTTTATTCTTTTTAATTTTAGGCATTATTTTTGAAAAGTAATTTTCCATTTTTCCATTTTGTTATTTGATTTTAAGTGTTATTTAAAAACCAAATATTTTATTTTAATAATAACAAACACAGGTTTTGCTACCTATAAAACTTTAATAAATTATAAAGTTATTAAAAAGCTCAGCAAAGGTCTTCAATCCTGTCACACATATTTCATTTTTAATATTGACAACTTAAATAAAGAATTCGTTTTAAGATTAATTGGCTAATATTACAGTTCTCCATATACAGCAGAATTTAGCTATGAAATGTTATAGAAGAAAAACGGAATAACACACATTCAACGAAATTCAAAGTTGAAATATCGGATTTATCTTGTCTTTTCCAGTTCTATCGAAATGCTTATCGCTAAAAACAGTTATTTAAGAAATAACCAAAACATTCCTATGCTTATTCGTATGAATCGTATGGATACGACTAGATATGGAGCAGTATTTTTCGATTAAGTTTTGACCCAGTTTCAGATAATCTTATTCCTTATTTCTCAAAAAGCAGGTCGAACAGGCGACCACAAACACGACGGGAATAGGAAAAACTTTCAAAGAGGAGGAGCGCGATAAAATTCAATGATCATTTTCGAGTTTTACGACGACGAGAAGCTAATATGTAAGCCCACCATTTCTCTGCTGAGCTCTTAAAAGCATATCAAATTAATTAGGATACTTTAAGCTGGTGCTGTTTAATTAAATTTTATTTGCATTGAATTGATTAAATAAACCCTTCCTAGAGCATAGGCTCAAACAAATATATTCTGGTATTTTGTAATTGTCTATTGAAATCCAAATGAAATATGGAAACGTGGGTTATGAAAGCGTTTTTAGTAGATTTTTGCTTCCCTGGTAAATTGGAAGTACAGTAGATCCACAATTTCTTGAATATCAGATAGCGTAATGCCCCGAAAAAAAATTTCCCATTGTACAGGCCAGTGTACAACATGAATAAAAACGGTAAATTTCCTTTACGCGGAACTTCTTAGGAATAGTGAAGTGTGAGCCAATTTACTTCAGTAGATAGTCACATTCCTACCAATATTTACCATAACTTTAAATAAATTCAATTATGTACATAATTATGTTTCTTAGATCCAAATATATATAACAAAAATGCAATAAAAAACGGAGTTTAACAGTTCAGAATTTGAGTATGTAGCCCGCCGTCAAAATGCGCCCCAAACTAGTGACGTCCATTGTGATAGTTTTGTTGGGTATTAAGGTATTTTCTACAGGCTCTAGAAGGTTTGTTTGTACAAACGTTCTCAATGCTTTTACATATTATCAATTTTGTTATTTTTACATTTTTTCAGATTCCTTCTAGGTGTTTACAGATTTCCGTTATTTGCACGGTATTTGTAAGTATTGATGTATTTTTCTCCATATTGCAAAAATGGATTCCCACGAATTGGTCAACTCCCCAAGATGGATTTTTGTACAAATGCAGGACAAAAACTGATATAAAGTAAATATTTTTGCATACATAATTTACAATTAGTTTTTGAAGATAACTAACCTCAAAACTTTTACCTGTAAACCTTCAGTCAAACCTTTATTTTTGATTATACACTAAGCTATTATGTCTGTACCTACTTCTTGTTTTCACAATGAAAATGTGTGTATCATTTCTTTAGTAATGTC
The DNA here is from genome assembly GCA_030620095.1 of Kuschelorhynchus macadamiae. Lineage (NCBI taxonomy): Eukaryota > Metazoa > Arthropoda > Insecta > Coleoptera > Curculionidae > Kuschelorhynchus > Kuschelorhynchus macadamiae. The sequence continues at coordinate 440,730 of JAUTXW010003650.1, read as the reverse complement.
TGAATACAAAATCAAAGACCTGGCTGAAAAGTTGTCCAAGAACTCTGGATAATAATTACAAAAAACCAATTTTGTCCTCAATCAATACAGAATTATCTTTAAACCAAGGCCTCAACTTTTTGATTTTTTTAATGGTTTGACTTTCTTTTTGTATGTGTTTACTTTCATCAGTTAAATAAAGTTGAAAAGCGAGTATATATTTAATAATTCACATGTACACCCTATACCAAGTAGGTACTCAATGCTTTAATCATGGTTCTTGAGAATAGTATACTATACTAGTTGTACAATTCCTGATTTTAAATTAAGATTTTTGTTTGGTTCTATCTAGTGGGATCATTTGGAAAGAGTATTACTCATATAAAACAATAAGAAAAACATATACCCCTTATAAATCCTAAAATTTATTTGTTCACTAAATTCTTCATGCAATGGTGGATTCAAGTTCTACCTATTTTAATTTAAGGTTCTACTTTCCTCAAAAAAAGTTGTATATAATCTTTATAGGTGTTAGTTTAAAAGGAATATTTTTTCATTGGGAGTGGCAGCAGATATGCAATGTTAATGTACATTTGTACAGTGATTAAGACATTTAACGATGTTTAAATTGAAGTAATTGAGGGTTTAACCATATTTTATTTTACCTGTTTTTTAAATGTTCTATATTTTTATTTTTCATAGTTTATTATTTCTGTAAAACTTACCCTTAATTTTCCTCGATTTGATTTTTACCTCTACCTGTTTTAAATATGATGTATGCTTGTTTATAATTATTTTTAAAAGTCTACAAAAACCAAACGACACCTTGTGAAAGAACTCTCTGTATAAAATCTCACATTTTCTATTTATATAAATTAATTAAACAAGTGTTTTTATTTATATTTTTTAAAATTTTAGGTGAAGACTGGCAAGCCCCACCTCCTTTTTTCACTGCCTTATGGACAGGTATAAAAGTAGCTGAGCAGTAAATTAAAGTTAAGAAAAAAGACTGTTAAATAGCAATGAGCCAAGTACAAGTTTTCAAGTGGTTGTTCATTTATTCCCTCTAACTCGGTTTCTCGAGTTTTCAAGCTTAAAAATGTTATGTTTTTCTAATAAAAATATGATCAAAGTGTGAGCAATATGAATATATTTTATACATTTTTCCTAGTCTAGTGTATTATTTCTCCTGTAAAAGAAAAGCATTATTCATCAAGCACCATACCTACAATGCTTTTAAAATGTTTTCTAACCAAACACACAAAGTTTTAATAAAGTGGGTTTTCTAAAGGATAATTTGTTTGTCAGTTTCAATATAGAGTATATTCATGTACCTACCCCTAGAAAAATAAATAAAGTTTCATACTTTGAGGAGCATAAGGGAAAATAGTGAGGTAGCTAGAATCAAGTCTTATTAGATCTACTAACAGACAAAATCTTATTTCAAAATATAAATTCTTTTTATTTTGAGGTAAAAGTAATTTTTTAATCTGAACGTTCCTTTTGGTATCGACTTACCGGAGTTGTATTAATCCGAATAGAATTCAATATGGTTACGAGCGGTGTCCTTTGACATATTGTTTAAGCACTTAACACGCGTAATGCGGCACTAAACTTATATCTATCGAATGAGTCTGTAGTCCCGAACTGTAGCACTAAGTATACGAAGTATTATGTAACTAAGATCACTATAACCGTAGTAGTGTTCCATTTATTCCGAAGCGAAGTAGCGCGTATTGTAGTATAGTTCTTACTGTCTTGTGTTCACTTCACGCACACGCATAGAAGTCTTTATTAGAGGTTTATACGTTTAAAGTTTAAGAAGTAACTAAATACACAATATTCCCTCACCCCAAATAAACAATTTTGAAAACAATTGTTTAAAAGTAAATCGAAATTTTAAAGTACAAATTAACTATTTAATTGTCCCCCTCTTTAGGCTTATATTCTAACCTTGAAGGTGGTCCACACAGCCTCTGCGGCTTCCGCAAAGCAATTGGCAAGGAAAGTCTTTTTTCTCGCTTAATAGTTGGAGAACTACCATTTTGCGTACTCGTAGAAGGAGTTTGTGTATCCAATAGTAATTCAAGTTCAATTTCATTCTGTGTATCTTCTTGCCCTTTATAGTGTTTTATTTGATGTCTTTTTAGTTTTTTATTATTAATTTGAACCATCCACACTTGAGTGCCTATTTGTTCAATTATTGTTCCTTTTTCCCAAGAATGATTATTTATGTTTTTGTACATTTTTATCCATACTTTTCCGCCAATTTGGAACTTGCTTGCAGAAAAACTTTTTGGTTTAGAATTTAAAGTCGGTCGTACTAAGTCTAAAGTTGTACGAATCTGTCTTCCCAAAAATAGTTCACTCGGTGAAGCATTAATGGTAGGATGGGTGGTGCTTCTATACTTGAACAGATAATTTTTTATGTGTTGTGGTACAAGGTTTTCTGATACTGTCAAACATATTTTCTTTATAGCTGACTTGAACGACTGTACATAGCGCTGGTTGCAAAAATTTGCATTTTTCTAATTTAATGCGAAGTCCAAAATCTTGTATTCTCTGAAATACTCTTTCTAAATTTTGTAAATGTTATTTTTCATTTTCTTCCGTAATAACAATATCGTCCAAATATGACGCAGTGCCTGGAAGTCCAGCTAACATTTGATTCATTAAATTTTGGTATATACCAGGTGCAGAAGCAATTCCATATGGAAGTCTTTGAAAGCTGAATAGTCCTTTATGTGTATTAATCACACAAAAGTCTTTACTAGAGGAATCCAATTCAATTTGAAGATAAGCTTCGGAGAAATCAATAACTGTAAACATTTTTCCTCCATCCAGGATTGCAAAAATTTCTTCCGGACGCGGAAGGTGACATTGATGGATATTTAAACTATTGTTGAGTCCTGTTTTAAAATCAGCACACAAGCGAATTTGTCCTCCTTTCTTTAGTACAGAAACAACTGGAGCTGCCCATTGTGAATACGATACAGGTTTTAAAACTCCCTTTTGTATCATTGTATTAATTTCCTCTTCTATTTTATCTCTAACGGAAAACGGTAAAGGACGTGCTCGACAAAAAATTGGTTTTGCATCAGATTTAAGCTCTAAATGTGCCTTGAATTTGGTAGAATGGCCTAATTTTCTCTAGATTCGGATTTCTTATTGAAGAATTCATAGAAATCTTAGGAGTGGAAGTAGTAGTCACAGAAAATATGTATGAGTTTCCTAACTCATTTATTGAATAAGAAGTAAGATTTAACTCTGAAATCCAATCTCTCCCAAAGAGGTTACTTCCATTTCCACGACAGAAAAATAATTTTAAACCCTTTCCTGTTCTAACACTTTAACCTTTACTATTGTCTGTCACATTAAATCAATCGAATGACCTGAAAAACTGGATAAAATAGTAGAAGGTGGTAGTAGTTCTGGTTTTCCGATATCATTCCAGACATTTTCATTGGCAATAGTTGCGCAACTTCCCGTGTCGAACTCAAATTATATTGTATTGTTGTTTATCCGAATTGGAATTTTAATAGCAGGAGTGTGAATTTTATTCAAAGTATTAATTTTATTTATTTCTAAAATATCAAAATTATCTTCCAAATTTTGCTCAGTATTAACAAAAACATTATGAGTTTTCTTCGAAAATTTTTGTTGATGTTTATTTCCATGATGTGGACCAGAATAAATATTTTTTCTACCCGAAGTACTTGATTTCCTACAAACTTTTGCAATATGGCCTTTTGTAAAACAATTTCTGCAAACTGCATCCTTAAAACGACAGTTTGTGCGTAAATGCATACCCCCACAGGAGTGACAAGCCGTTTTTGTAGAACCTTGTTGTTTATGCCCCACTGTATGTCCGAAATTTATTTTATTTGTATTGTAATCACGATTCTGAAAATTATTGTGTAATAAGCCTTCAATTGTAATAGCTGTTTCTAAAGTTTCCGAAAAAGTCTTCAAATCTTTCTGAAGTAATTGTTTTCTTATAGAATCATTTTGAATGCCACTTAAAAAAGCTGTGATTAAAGCATCTTCATAGAAGTTACTAGGAAAATTGCATTTTTCTGAAAGATCCTTTAAATTGTTTGCATAATCATTTAAAGTTTGTCCGCTTGCCTGCTTATGCGAAAAAAATTTAAATCGTTCTGTGGAGACAAAAGTTACACACCTATAATTCGTATTTAACTTCTCAACAAGTTCTTTGAACAAAAAATCTTTCGGGGATTTTGGCAAACATAAAGAAACTAAAGCATGAAATGGCCTGGTACTAATATATATATATATATATATATATATATATATATATATATATATATATATATATATATATATATATATATAGGTGCTTGCCTACCGTAGCTCGTAGCATCGTAAGGCAGCAAAAAGTTCAAACTGATGAAGATTACATTTAGGGACATTAAAACTAATCCTAGAAAGTAACTGTTGACAATCAATTAGACTATGATGAAATTTATAGATATAGAAAGGTCTTCTCTCAAAACTGCTCAATCCAAGTCTAACAAGCATGTCCACTCTATGATACTCCTGAATATTCAGTGGAAGTTCAAAAGTATTGAGAGTGATAAGCCCTGCAAGCTTATATTGGAAATATGCTGAAAGAAGCTCAATTTCTCATGAACCACATACTCCAAGGTCCTTCACTGATTCAGAGAAACTGAGGTTGACACTTACAACAACAACATTATTTGTGAATGACAATAAGAGTCATAAAACCTTCCATGGTTATTATTTTTGGGGATGATTTAAAAGTGTATAAAAGTTTCGGGCAGCAGTTTTACTCTCTAAAAATACAATATTAGGTAAACTATTATAGTTACACTTGTCTTTGATCAACCTCCCAAAAATATCTAACACTGAGCTGTAATGAGGATTCAGTTTCACGAATATACACAGCATAACATATATCATGCTCCTCCCTACGCAATGACCTAAGGTTTACAAATTATTCATAATCCCAGTGGAATTGAGATGACATATACTTTCTGTGCATTCTTTTTTTCTTACAGATAAGATATTTCAATGTAGGACTAAACGGTTTCAAAAATGAAGAACTTTTAATGTGTTTTTAGGGAACAACCAGTTTATACCCACCCAGATTATCTGACTCAGTCTTTCTGTAGCCAAGCTCGTACTCAGATCTCAACACTTTGCTCAATCAATATCATCATAAAATCAGCATTACTGAAGTCTCAATAGAATTCATCATATTATAAATACTTAGATTCGGTTAAATAATTAACAAAATATACTAAATGGTGCACATTATTTGGTAAGATATTACCTAAAGCAGGATATACATCATGAATACTTGGTACATTGGAAAACAGTAAAAAGAAAATACACTTCAAGCTGGGACCTAATCCTTTAATTTGGGAGATTAAAAACATGGCATGGATGTTTATCATGTATCTTAAAAACTGAAGAACAATGACGATCATACTTCTCCTTTCCCGAATTAGGTCGAATGTAATGGTGTAGGATAGCCCTGAAAAGCAAGTTATCATATATTACCTATTATGCCTACAAAATAAAAATTAGTATAATTCAACTTCTTTGAGAATAATATACAAAAATAATCTAAAATAAAACAAATATTCGTAAGAAATACACAATCAATAATTGTAGCAATAAATATGATCCGTAATTAGTAATTACCAATTAGGTAGGTCATGTTTATATTGATAAAAACAACTTCTGAAAAAATTCCCCATATTATTTATATTTTGCACGTCAGCACATTTGATTGTCCATAAATCCATCACATCTTCTATCCTTGTCAGACAAAGCTCAATTCGAGTGGTAGGACAGATGAACATTAAGACAAATTCGACAATACCGGTTTTTACATTGACACATACCGCCATTTGTCACGTCATGTTGAATTCGTACCAGTTTATCCCATATTTACATTTATTTTTTCTGCAAAATTTAAAGTCAATTGAAATTTTAAAATTTTTATTTGGCCGCCATTTTGTTTCCCCATCTTAAATTGGTACCACAACTTTACCAGTTTATCTCTTTATCAGATTTAATTCTTGCACAAAAATTGAAATTAATTTAATAAGTAGTATTTTCAGGCTGATTTTTTAAATATTTTATTGTCGCTAGTTTGTTTTCCTATCTTGGGTTCATATCAAAATGTTACCAGTTCACTCTTATGCAACACTTGACTTTTGTATAAAAATTGAAAAGAATTGGATAATTAGATTTTAAGGAATGATTTTTTTAACATTTGACTAGGCCGCCATTTTGCTTTGCCATAACGGATTTTTACCAAACTATCCCCATACGACTCTTAATTTTTGACCAAAATTTGAATCGATCATTCGCGTATGTAGTTTTTAGCTATGGCGCGAACAGATAGACCGACGGACAGATAAACAGACTGAGGGAATTGAGAAAACACGTTTGAAAGTTAAAGATCTGAAATAATCTCGGAGGGTATTTTTTTCAGGATTACGATACTTCCCTTATAAGAGGGAAGTAATCACTTCAATAAGTAGTGTTTACATTGACACACACCGCCACTTTGTTACGTCATATTAATTCGTACCATCGTTTATCCCTATATCACATTTAATTTTTCTACAAAATATAAAGTCAATTGATGTTGATTATTTAAAAAAAATTTGCTTGGCCGCCATCTTGAATTCGTACAATAACTTTATCAGTGTATCTCTATATCTCACTTAATGCTTCTACAAAATTTGAAATTACTCTAATAAGTAGTTCTTTCAGGCTGATTTTTAAAATATTTATTTGGGTGCCATTTTGTTTTGCTATCTTATATTCATACCAAAATGTTACCAGTTTATTTCTATGTAATACCTGATTTTTGTGCAAAATTTGAGGTAAAGATGATAATTGGCTTTTTAGTAATAATTTTTTAACGTTTCACATGCTCCGGCAAATTAAATCTTTACCAAAATATTACTAGGTCGTTCCCATATGATCCTTAATTTTTGATTAACAACCTAAGCTATGCCACGAACTGACAGACAGACAGACCGACAGACGGACAGACGGAATTGGTGAAACACATTTTTTGGCATCTAGGAACGCTAATACGTAGTAGAGATTTTCGATACAAGTGTGATAGAAGCGTTATTAACATACACATACATATAACATAATTATGTTAATAACAATATAATTTAAAATCTTAACGGAGTTATAATATAATTTACGTGAATAGATTACCTATCAAATAATTAAAAACAAATTACCTCTGTTACCTGTACTTACCATACCATAGCAACCAAGTAACTAAGTTTTTGTTAGAAAACATTAGAAAATAATGCTGTCAAACAATTTGTAATTTGTCACAAAGTTCGGAACGAGTTTCATACATTTTCAACTTGAGCGATTCAGATCTTCCATCCGACATCGAAAAAGTGGCTACCGGCGTAATTTCCAGTCCTCTGCCTGAAAAATCACTGGCAAAATATGAGGCCTACTACGGGTATCAGAAATGGTGTAAAAAAAAGAACATAAAAACTATCTCCAGTGAGAAGGCATTGTTAGCCTATTTTAATGATCTATCCAAAATTAAAAAACCATCCTCTCTTTGGGAATACCATTCAATGTTGCGGAGTGTGATGTCTATTAGAAAAAATGTGGATATTAATAAATACAATTTAATTACCTTTCTAAAAAGAAAGTCGGAAGGATATAGACCTACAAAATCGAATATATTAACGAAAAACGATATTGGTGTTTTTCTGCAGGAAGCTGAGGATAACTAGTTTTTTTATGGCGAAAGTAGCGCTTATTGTTGAGGCATGTTAAAGAGAAGAGCTGAGAAACTTACTCTTGCAAAATGTGAAAGATGAACGTGCGTGTTTTCGATTTGTTAATACCATTCACGAATACAAAAATAGCTGAAGAGTTTTTTGTAACATCAGGAGCCATTGAAGGTTTAGATTTGGTGGAAATTGTCCGAAATTACATCAAGTTACGCCTGCAACACGTTGATCATGGTCGTTTCTTCGTGTGCTATAAGAACGGTAAATGTACAAAACAGCCAGTGGGAATAAACACTTTTGGAGGTGTGCCTAAAACTATTCCTTTGTTTTTAAAATTATCCAATCCAGAACAATATACTGACCACTACTTTAGAAGGTCTTCTACATCACTATTAGTCAACACCGGAGTATACCCACTCCGACCGTAAAGAGGCACAGGGGATGACGGTAAAATACAGTTGCAGAAGCATACATTGAGGTTTCAAAAGAAAACAAAAAGAAGACTGCTTTGAGCATAACCGGAAATAAGGAAAATGAAGCAACTAGTATCCAAAAACCAAACATATTTAATGCAATTGCATCACAAGTTAAATCAAGTTCGTCAAGTACATCTGGTATTAATTTAAATAACGGTATTATGTAATTAATATTTAAAATCAATAGTTTGTAATGCTGCATTTTAAACAAAAATAAGCGTATTTTCTTTAATTCTGTTATAATTTTAATTTAGTAAATATCATTAACGTACTAGTGCGGTGATGGAATCATTACCACACTAGTGCGGTAATAATAAATTTAACATTACCTAACTAAAATCAGTGCGGTAATGGCTTCTTATCTAACGATCGTAGATACAGATATGTAAAACCTGAGAGGGTAATTTTTTCACGATTACAAACATTTTATTTGGCCGCCATTGTTCCATCTTGAATTATTACCACAATTTTACTGGTTAATCTCTATACCATAATTGTTTATGACACACAATTTGAAATCAGTCCATTGAGTAGTTTTTTTCAGGCTGAATTTTTGAATATATTATTTATCCGCCATTTTGTTCCGCCATATTGGATTCGTATCAAAATTTTGCCAGTTGATTCCTATATAATACTTTAAGGGACAACTACACGCAAAAAGTGAAAAACCAGCGACAAGGTCTAGTCAAGTTCAAAGTAAGATGAAAAGGTACCTACATATTAGAGAAAACCTCCTGTACATCCGACTTCAAAAAATATGTTATGTATAGGCAATTTAAATTACATTTCGTTTAAAAATGGGTTCAAAGGGGTTCACGCGCTGCAGAAATACAAAGACATGAATACGATTTACCATTTCAAATTTTGCAGTTACGTAGACAAAGGATCAATGCAAGGCGGTAAAGAGCCATTTTGTAGAAAAAAAAATTATATGCGACGGCATTTGCGTCAAAAAGTGGTCAAAAAATAGTCGAAAATGGACAAATCTACTTCTCTTTTATAATTCTAGATATGATTTTTTCATAAAAATTCGTATTTAGCGCCCAACTATACATATTTCCCTATTAAAATCACATTGAAGCTAATACATATCTCTTATAGTTTTAACATAATATTGCAGAGGCGGAAGGCTTGCAAATGATCCATAATACTGCGTGCAGTTCCCCCTTAAGCAGGTTTTTAGTAAAAATTTTTTAACATTTCACTAGCCCGCCATTTTTTTTGCCTTACTGGATTTTTACCAAAATGTTACCAGGTCATTCCTACTAGACCTCTAATTTTTGGCCAAAATTTGAAGTTAATCGGGTAAGTAGTTTTTTAGCTATGCCGCGAACAGACAGACAGACCGACGGAATTGAGAAAACATGCTTGTCTACATCTATGGACCCTAAAACGTCAAGGTCTAAAAAAATATAGGAGGTTGATTGCAATACTTCCCTTTTACGAGGGAAGAAAAACTAAAAAGGAAAATGACGGTTTGGGGTTTTTTTACGGATATTTTCGGAAGTATTATTATTTATTCGACATTAAGTTGGCCAAATTTAACAAACTTCGTATTTCTCACAGTTTTTGAAACGCCAATGCTATCCACTCGAATTTGTAACAATATATATATATATATATATATATATATATATATATATATATATATATATATATATATATACAGGGATAAACTATTAGGATTAGCTGAAAAAATTAAATACAAAAGTGTTTCGAATTTCAACAATATATATTTTTACGGTCGGTCAAAAATGCTGGGCGTGGTCTAAATGCAATTTTTTAATTAAGAACTTACATTTTTTTATTCATTTTCGGATTCTTCATAAAATTCTAGAAAAAAAGTTACATTGAAGTGATATAGCTAAATTTAACGGTTTATGAGATATTAATGTTTAAAAATTGTAAAAAAGACCTGTGAATCTTCACAACGTTATTTATGTATAACATGAATTATTTCGAAGTAATACGTAGTAAGTATACGAGGTAATTCAAGAATACTAAAAATATAAAAAAACACCACTTAAAACTTACAACTTAAACTTAAAACAGGTTATACCGTTAAATTCACTGCAAATGTTCAAACGTATGCCCATTTTGTCGAACGCATATTTCCAACCTTCTCTCAATATTGTCAAGGACGCCTTGAAGAGTTTGTGGCGTAATTTCAACAAGTGCATTCCTTATTCGATCCTTCATATCTTCTTGGTCAATTGGAGGAACTTTGTAGACCTTCTCCTTGACATATCCCCACAGGAAAAAATCGCACGATGTGAGATCCGGCGATCTTGCTGGCCACTGAATTTGACCTCCTCTTCCTATCCACCTATTGGGATATAACTGGTCCAAATACTGATGAACATTGAGTGAAAAATGAGGCGGAGCACCATCTTGCTGATACCACATGTTTTGACGTTCTCGGATAGGAACATCTTTTAAAAGAATTGGAAGATGATTCACTAAAAAATTTAGGTACATTTCTTTATTTAAAACACCGTCAAAAAAATGAGGTCCAATAATTCGGTTTCCGAGAATCCCACCCCAGACATTAAGAGACCAGACTCTTTGATTGTCAATTGTTCTCATCCAATGGGGATTTGCGGTACTATAATAGTGCATATTATCCCTATTAACTACACCATTGCTCTTAAACGAAGCCTCGTCGGTGAACAAAACATTTTTTAAAAATAACGCATCTTCATTAATATGCATAAAGTTCTTGCGTCAAAGATAAATGGTAGGGATGGTATTTGTGTTTTCAAGATGTTCTGGAAACGGTACTTTGACTTATATCTAATTCACTGGCCAAAGTTCGTGAACTTACTTGAGGATTTTCTTCCAAACTTAACAAAACCTTTAATTCATTGTCTTCGTTTATTATGAATTCTTTTTTTCTCTTTTTAGGATAAGCGACACTTCCTGTTTGTCTAAACCGATATAGAGTTTTTTTTAGAACTTCACGGCTTGGCTGTCATCTACCTGGAAATTTTTCTTGGTATAGACGTTTAGCAGTTTTTATCTTACTCTGACATTCACCAATTAGTAAAATCATGTCACTTAATTCGTTGATGGGGAACTTTTGATTAAACGCCATAAAAATGTATACTTTAAAATGTAAAATTTTTATTACTGACAAAACCTCAAATGACATTTGCATCAACTGGTGTTTTTCCTACAAAAGTACAAGTAACGTCGCCCAAGAAACTAAACAATAAAATAACAAATTTTATGTTATGCCGCAGGTATAATTTACAATTTTTAAACATTAATATCTCATAAACCGTTAAATTTAGCTATATCACTTCAATATAATTTTTTTCCAAGAATTTTATGAAGAATCCGAAAATTAATAAAAAAATGTAAGATCTTATTTAAAAAATTGCATTTAGACCACGCCCAGCATTTTTGACCGACCCTGTATAATAACAGTTTTCAGCTAATCCTAACAGTTTAAGAAATAAATGGGGGGCACAACTTGGTTGACTCACTCTATATATATATATATATATATATATATATATATATATATATATATATATATATATATATATATATATATATATATATATATATATATATATATATATATATATATATATATATATATATATATATATATATATATATATATATATATATATATATATATATATATATATATATATATATATATATATATATATATATATATATATATATATATATATATATATATATGTGTGTGTGTCAGGCAAAATTAAAGCAGGAAATCTAGCTCATTGCTAATGATGCGGGTCCTTTTTTAGACTAAGTAGGCGATGTTCAGTGTAGCACGAAATTACGCCGGATAATTTGCAAGCAAAACTTAACCGTTATGGAAATATCTAGTTTTTGAACTAAATTGTATTGCTATAATAAAACGAAGAGGATTGAGGGAGATGAGATGAGATAAATTGTATGATAATATTTAGCGTCCCCTAAGGTATTGTGAATACAGTAGAAATTAAGCCATTTAGCACTACCTGACTACCTGTACTATTCAGTCCTTTGTTTAAATGCAACGATGCTTTGCATGATATACAGAGAGTGCCGGGAGCCACTGATTTTGAGATGTAAACTAAACTACTTTTTGTAGTGGTATACCCTGTATATACTTTTTAGTTTCATCTGGCTCGCTTTAAGTGTTTTAAAAATATAAAATAATTCACAGTTATTTTTCGAAGTAAGTAGGAATTACAATTTTAACACATTCAAGTGATTTTTTACTAGTGGGCCATGGAAGATAATCAAAAACAATAAAATAATAATATATGGAAATAACTTATTTAAATAACATAGAAATATCGATGCTAATCGAAAGTATATTTGTCTCGAAAAATTAATAGTTTACTAAACTTAAACCAAACCAATATAAAATATCTATGATATTCTTAGTTTCCTAATGACAGTTAATTAAACACAGATAAAACAAATTAAACAAAATTTAAAGATAATGTTCTAATTGATTATATCTCAGACTAGAGGTTGAAAGTTTCTGGGAGCATTAAATTCCTGAAAAACCCGTTTTTTTTCACAAAAAAAAACGAAAAGAAACGGCAAAATACGGAAAAAACTTTTCATATAAACTAGAAAAAAATATTCTATTAAACAGTTTGATGATGTTTAATCATATAAGTTTTTTAAATGTACTTTATAAATTATTTGAATAAAAGCCGAATTAAATATATATGTTATGAAACTGACTAGGGCGCAGTCTCACTTATAGAGTATCTTCGCCGCGCTTTCGCAAACTAAAGTATTTTACCTAATTTGTTTTGAATTGTGTTTAGTTATGAATTTTTTATTTGATTTTGGTTTCATTTAGTTTTAGCAATTTATTTATATAGAAACCAAGGTTGTAGTGTTTTAAACATATTGATTAAAAACCAGTGTTTTAAGCGTGTTTAAAACACCAATACTTTTTTTTATTTCAAATGGGAGTTTTAAACGAATCTATTTGTTTATTGAAACTGTCAAAAAACTGTCTAAATAGTCCAAAATGAACATTAATTTAATAGAAAACAATAGTAGTACAAAGAACACATTAAGGTAATAATAATAGAGTTTAAAAGACGTAATATTTTAAGCATCACCTTCGAAATAAAAACACGTTTTGTTTAAAAATCAAAAAAAACTTGCCCCTTTTCTCTTACTCAGTCTTTATTTTTTTATTCTAGGCTTATTCAAGTTTATTATGTATATTTGGTACCTTCATAACATAACTATTAGTACCTATTTACTTTTTATGTTTAAAACGTATTATATGAATTGATTTCAACTTTTAATTTTTTTCCAATTTTTCCAGTGTTTGGAAAAAAATGAAAAAACATGGCTTTTTCTCGTTTTTTTTTTTTCGAACAGTTAAATGTCTGCCTCAAAAATACCTCGCACATTTTTCTAATTCTGTTTAGTAGGCGTTTAAAATAACAAATGAAAACTTTATTTTTTAGATATCTCCAAATAAAAAAAATCAGCATTGAAAATAGATCTTGAAGGTCATTTTATACGTCCGTTGGTTGTAAATAATTTATCCCCAAAATTGGGAGTAGGACCTTATAAGTTTGCCTTGTGTGCGGGGCCCCCACCCTGGTGGTAAACAGGTGGAAGATATTGTTGATATCAGCCAATGGAACTTCGTCCATTAATTGAAGGATAATATTTGCAAATATTTCAAGTTGTGTATTAGATGTTAGGACTCCTTCAACATAAATTTTATTTTTGTTGTCAAAATAAAACATGGAATACTAATTCCGAGACGCCCTTACCGTTCCCGAGGAAATATTACGTTAGGTCTAAAAAATGCCTCATCAGACCAAATAAGTAATGATGCAAAATTTCGGTTCGCATCGCAGATTTGTAAAAACCAGTTGCAGAAATACATTCGTCGTTCCACATCTCCAAGGTGTAAATGATGAACTAAGTGAAATTTATTTGGATTGTATTTGCCTTTTTTTAATATCTTTTGAACTTTTCTAGGCGCTTGCTAAAACATTCACTTCCTCGACTCGCGGTTTACTTAAGATTGAGGTTTTTCTCTTATAAAAAGATTTTTTTTTTAAATGGATTACTCTTTGTTATATTACTTTTTTTAAATCTGCGTAAAATTCTCAATTCTTTTTATTAACAGCACTTTTTATGAAAGTCAACTGTTTTATACCTAATACAACAATAAATTAATGAAACTGAGGAAGGTGTTTAAAATGTTGTCCATTTACTTCCTGAGAGTAGGCCAAATATTATACGAAAATATTTAATACATTAAAAAGAATGCCAGCCTCCTCGATTCGTCTACATTTGATTTCTATTCGCTCTTTTAAATCCTCGAGGTCCTTGTTTAAGTGTTCCCATAAAAACTAGTCAAGGGGCATCAAGTCCGGAGACCGAGGTAGCCACTCTATTGTACCCCTACGTCCAATCTATCTTCAAAAAAAAAAAAAGATTATCTATCATATTTCATCATGTGGTGCACCATTACCTAAAAAAAACAAGTTTAAATACTTAATACAGCTGGTCAAGTAAGGAACTTACGGTTATTCGGAAATAGTTCTGCAATAGCTGAGATAACTTTGGTCCTTAAAAGATTCAAATATCATTCTCGAGTTAATGTGTCTTCCATAAAGAAGGGACCTATTATTTTTGCACCCTTTATACCACACCAAACAATTTATATTTTGGGGAAATTGAATATGATTTTCACGTATCCAATGTGGATTTTCCCTGGACCAATATCGACAATTATGTCTGTTAACTTTACGTTAAAAATAAGTTGCTTCGTCAGAAAAAATAATTTGATTGACAAAATGTAGATTGGTAGTGCAACGATCATGATTTTACAAAACTCCAAGCGACTATCGTGATCATCCTCAGAGAGTTTTTGCACCAAAGTTATTTTGTATGGATTAAAATAACGGTTTTTAGAAATCGGTCTACGGATATGTGTGAGACGTGATTTTCTCTTCCTAATGTTCCGGTAGAAGGTGCGGATTTTCTTCAAAACTGATTAAATCATTCAGAGCCTTATCACCATCTGTTGCGCTTCTGGGTCTGCAAGAATGTACAGCATCTTTTAACTCTTCCGTTTCACGAAATTGTTTGTTAATTTTACTTACGATAGATTTAGTTGTTGGATTTCTGACATTGTCAAAGATATTAGGCAACGTTTTGTGTGCAGGTATTTTAATAAAAGGTAATAGATTGAATTATGGATATTAGACCCTTATTTTCGCAAAAACTATTGACTTTCAAGTGCTCTTAATAAAAACTATTGAGAATTTTACGCAGATTTTATAATAGTAATATAATATAAGGTGATCCATTAAAAAAAAAATACATTTATAACAGAAAAATGGTAAACTTGGCAGAAATGCTATTGGATCCAGCATAATTTCATACCTAAGTGTACCTATTTCCATTAGATTCAGATAAGCGGTACCTGAGATATTTCCCCATCTCCTTACTTTTGGTACACGCTGTATGTTGAAATTCAACTATGAAGCTCCGTCCATATTTTCAATACATTGATTAAAATAAAATAACATATTATATTTTTCCAAATTAGCAGGGCCTTCATTTGCGGCAGTAGTAATAAAAAAGAATTTAGTATAATACACTAAAAGTGAATAATATTCACAGTATTTATCCTATATTAACACCCACATTATATTAACAATATTAATATAAGGACTATTATGCGAGCAAGTGAGTAATTTGACATTTTAAAGCATTTTTATAGTAATATGTAGTATATCCTGAACTACATACATATAAATATGAAATGAATTTCGTTTGTTGAAAAAAAATAAAATAAGCGTACATTTTTTTTTTAAAACAAGCTTTTATTTATTAACTATTGAAATAAAAACAGAAAACAATATTTAGTGTATAAAGTTAAATATATAAACACAAAACTTTTAAAAATTTGATTATATTCTTAAATGCTTGAGGCGTGAGACGTTATCACGCTTACGCGATTGACTTCAATTTTAGTCAAACATTAAGGATCATATGGGGATAACCTGGTAATATTTTGGTAAAAATCTAATATGACGGGGAACAAGATGGCGGCCTAGTGAAACGTTAAAAAAATTATTACTAAAAAACTAATTATCCAATTCACCTCAAATTTTGCAGAAAAATCAAGTGTTACATAGGAATGGACTGGTAACCCCAAAGCCGTAGGATAATGAATCCAAGATTGCAAAAAAAATGGCGGCCTAATGAAATATTTAAAAAATCAGCCTGACAAAACTTCTTATTAGAGTAATTTCAAATTTTGTGCACGAATTCAAGATGGAGAAACAAAATCACGGCCAAATAAAATGCGTAAAAAATATTCTTATTTACTGATATTTTGCAAAAAAAATAATTTGATATAGGGATAAACGGGTATGAACATGACGGACCAAAATGGCAGGGAGTGTCAATGTAAAAAGTACTTATTTAATTTATTTTAAATTGTGCCAAAAAATAAAGGGTGCTATAGGAAGAAACGGCTAAAATATTGATAAAAATCCAATATGGTGGAACAAAATGGTGACTAATATAAATGTTTGAAAAGACAGTATATATGGGTTACTAAATGACTACCGAACTAAATTGGTAACACTTCACTATTCCTAATAAAAAAATTATTATTATTAATAATAGCGCGGGAAATTCCGCGTCAAGGAAATTTACCTATTTTTGTTTATTGTATATGCGTAATGATATATCTCATATAAACTATGTAATTCTAATTTGAAAACATTTTCATGGCTACAAATGGTTTCAGAAAACAAAAACAAATAAAGTAAAATTTTTACATTTAAATTTATTTTACTAATAAAGGCTCAAAATGTTTTATTTTAATTTCCATGAAAAGTTTTAGAAGGCAAATAAAAAGGAATCAATTAAAACATTTTAAAACTCATTAAAGCCCTAGGATAAGGATAACATTATTTTTTAAATTTGTAATGTTTCCTGTTGGTAGACGGAATGAGACTCGTTGTTATTAACAATAATTCTATTAAGAACACTGATATGAATAATGTACAGTCCAAGGGCTGGACCGACAAGGTCCACCCTTGCCCTTACTACCACTTTGGTTAAAAGCTAGCGTATATCTCCATATGGGTGAATGCGTGATGTAGGACACCGTTACCAAGAGCGCGATGCAGCGTCAGCGTGCTCATTCTGCTTTTATTATGAATATGAAGTAACTTTAATGCCAACAACTAATACAGGGTGTCACTACACTACACCTTCCCCCTTTTGAAAGAATGATTATACTTGTTGAATCATTCTTACAACAACCTAACACAAAAGTAACCAAAAAAAAAATCGTTATAACTAATCAGCTTTTGACAAAACTTATACATTTAACATACTATTTAAAATGTGACAGGTAATGGCTTTCACTATGCGCACTTGTGAAGGACACTACTGTGTAATGAGTTAATTGATGCTTCAATGAATGGTTTGTTTTTTTTTTATTGTTAATATTATATGAGTGTTTCTTGTATAGTTTTGTCAACCAATAAAATATAATAAAATAAATATAAATAAGCAATATAATAATATATAATATAATAATCTATGAATAATAAAATAAAACCAATACGCAATATAGTATATAATAAAATTCCAAGTTAAGTATAGTCAATAATTATACCCAAACACCTACAATAAGCCAAACAATAATTACAAAGTTTATATATATGCATATAGTCGGGTGTGCGCAAAAAGGTAATATAAAATGTAAGTTTTATTATTCAAAATTCATTATGTACCTATTATAAGTTACACATTAAGTGATTAAATTCGACAATTCGAATATTTTTGTATTATTGACAAGGAATACAGTGTATATAATTTTTAAAGTCATATCCGAATAGATGCAGTTATTATGTATATTTTGTTCAGGCTCAAATTATTATGTAATATTAGCTTGTAATTACAAAAACAAATTATTACTAGATTGAGATCATTAGATGCTCATTTTTATTGTGTCGTAGGTAGCTTAATCAAAAAAACAAATATTGTCGTTACTTTTACTGATTATAACTAACTTTTTTTTTTTTTTTTTTTTTTTATTATTATTAATATTATTATTATTATTGTTATTATTATTATTATTATTAGCGCATTTGTAATTCCTTCCTTCAAAGATTTTAAAATCTCTACTACTTATCTTATACTTTACTTACTTTGTCCGTTATTCACTTTATATATTATATTTTCGTATTTTTGCATGCATTTCATTAATATATTTACATTATAGTTTTTTCCAGTTCCCTCGGCGACGTACCTAAGTCAGACGCTGATCGGGATTTCTGGCTTACTATATATATATATTTTTTTTTTTTTTTTTTACAGTCCACTTTAACAGTATCTATTAATACTTTTGACGTCTTGAATTCAATGCTTCGTACCATTTAAAACTAGATTTTTGATATGTATATAAGAAAACCGTTATTAGACTGCGGGTACCCTATTGTGCAATAAGCACTACTTTCATCAATTCTCGTATTATTTTTAGGCACATGCACTCCCTTTCATCAGCCTACATACCTAGCTTAGGTAATGGCGCTAACGCCCAGCTTACCATTAATGAGTGGGAAAGTGCTCCTATTTCTTTTCTTTTTACTTTCTATGCAGACCAGCTAATATCTATACGCGTTTAGAAATTTTATACATTTTCGGGTGATCAGACCAATCCTGTATAATTTCTAACAATTTAAGTATAATATTAACTGTTGCACATTCCATTTTATATACTCATACATTCTTTAACCATTCTCATCTATTTTGCCATTCCTAACAACAAACTTTTGCTCATCGGCCATTCATTAAGGCCAAGCAATATTTCCTCGAAAAAAAATCTAACAATAATGATCAAGTTTTGTTTTATCAGCGCTAATTTTTTTTTTGTTAATATTTAGGTAAATGCGGCTTAATTTCACAACTTTCTTAAGTAGAAGTAACTTTACACATATACGCTGAGCTACTGTCTAAGTTCTTAGAATTTTAATAAAATAAGCTTTTCGTTGCGTAAGCGTTAATAATTTTCCCTTTTGGTTTATTAATGAATTTACTTATTTATGTCACAGAATTATGGTAAAATTCGACTTCAAATTTTTAATGCTCTAATAATTATTGAATGTATTAGAAATATAATTGAATATGTTTTGTATCTGAATTTTGTGCTAGCCACCTAACGTTTAGCCAGCATAAGCTGCATAATCTGCTCTTATTTATTTTTGTAACCCTATTTAGTTATCTCGGGGTTGTCAAGTATTTTTTTTTTGGGGTTTCTAAAAATTTTCTTTAAAAAAATATTTCAATTTAATACGAAAATATCGTTTAGAAAAAATCCACTTGAAATTAAAAGAAAGAAAATCTGGGGGATTTTTTTTTTCATAAATATGGCGAATTTGTGGAATTATTCAGCTGTGCCTGGGGATATTCAGCGAGGCAACATGGCAACGTTGAGACATCTAAATACTTTGGTAGACGTTGCTCGATTTTGATTAATTAACACATACAATGACGTAACCAAGGGGGCTTTTCTTTGACGATGTGTATGTAATTAATTACTACATTTATAATACCTATTAATTATTAATATACTTATTATTTATTAATATTAAATTATTTATGAACATTATTATTTATTATTATTATTTTATATACTTCAAAATCAGGATAGCAGATACGCCAAGGGGTTTACTAGCATACGGTCAGATTAGCAAGTTCTCTAGTATGGATATGTTGCCGAAGGAGCAACTGAATGATGTGTGAATTATATTGCTTGCAGCTCAATAATCATGAATTTCATAAATATGACCCAATGCATATGCTGCATATTATTTAATGTATCTTCTGATATTAATTACCAATAATTTCAGATATATAAAAGTAAATCTTATTTATTCTGTACATTTTACCAGAACATTTACGTCATGTTAAGCGTTAGTGTACTTTTATAATCAATAATTATTATAAATTATATTTATTTAACATCCAATATAAGAATAGATTAACACATTAAATAACCTTGTTTAATTGCTGGAATGCAATTAGTTGACAAAATCCACCATCAAAATCACCATATCAGCAGAAAATCTAGGACTGTGTTTGTTGCAACAAGTGTATTTGTAGGCTATGAACCTAATGAGCTCAAGTTTTAATACATAATGAAAAATTTATAAAATTATTAAACTTTCTTGGAAGTTCAAGCATCTAATTTAGCTTTTATTACTATGCAATATTAGTCTTAAAACATTTTATATTTTAACCATTATAAATTAGTAAAAATAATCAACTCGCTAGTCTTTATTTAGCACAATTTCTTCCTTAAAATATATAGAGAACGAAAAATCAACCAAGAATTAGTTATTAAGCTGACGAAATTACAAAAATAAGACGGGGTCGTCGATATTTGATTTATGAAGTGAAAAGGCTTATTTTACCAATGACGTTTTGAATTAAATTTCAATTATCGTAGTTACAAACAAGTGTAATACATATTTAACCTATGAAAACTGACCATTCTTAGTTTGGGTTAGTTATGAATTAAAAGCCCATTTGTCAGTCTATGTGACAACCAAAAATATTTCGTTTTAGTAAGTCATGGTTAAGTAATCGTATCGAAAGTTTAAGCGAGACTCCTGTTCAATCAACCATTTATTATACATTAAACCATGTATTTTTAGTCATTCTTAGATTTCATATTTATATTGATTTTGAACCAATATAAGTCTAAATCAAAATGAAGCAATAATATGACAACTGCAAAGCTAAAGAAAATTTTAGGTAGTTACTTATTTAGAAATTTACTTATTTTGAAGTGGCCAAAAACTTATTTTTCATTTACATTGAGCAATAAATTAAATAATAACTACTTAGTTTAGTAAGACGTGACAACGCATTGTTTTGGAATGCAATAATTGTTTTAGTAGGTAACAAAAACAAAATAAGTAGGTTAGCCTGACTTTGCTTAGTTATTCACATTTTAAATATTACTTTGTTTGCTTATTATTCGCAATTCATCTGATTGATATGTAAAATATCATTTTCTTAGACAAAAGATGTTTAATAAAATAGCGTAATCAATGATAATTACACCAGCGTTATCCATCTACAGCACTAGCCGTTTTCGCATAACTCTACGAACTTTAAAAAATCATATAGGATAATCAGCATCTAATGTCCAATATGTCTGTTTTATTTATTTATTTATATAAAATATTTTAATATTATTACTTGTCAGATAGCAAGATTAAGATAAACATTATAATTATTAATTAGCACTTGCTTCTAGTTCGTGAATTAAACTTCTTAGGTTTGGTAATACTCATTATTTTTAAAATAAAATATACCTCCTATTAAATATATATACGTTAATATTCGTATTTTTATGCAATATTACACCCTAATCTAAAATTTAACACTACTTAATAAAAAGATTTAAACACGCCCTTATGTTCCAGATGACCATTAAGAATTAATTATTAATTATTCTAGTACCTTATGCCCACACTCGATTTTGCGACTTTTAGTTCCTTATCATATATTTACATACTTTAAAACTCTACAAATTCCAGTAACTTCTACATTTCCATTTCCATATTATATAATTTCTTTTTTGTATCTTGCACCTAAAAAAAGCTAAAAAATAAAAACTCGTTCTGGTCCATATTATGGTGGTCTTCATCATTCAGTTCTTAATTTATCAAATTTGGCCTTGTTATCTAGTGAAGTGCTCTTTGGCCTTCTTTCGCCCATATATACAGTAATATTTCAGCAGGCACTTACGGCAGGTTGTCCTTACGGATCGTTTAAGGCAGGGTCGCCATGTAATGTTTCCTGTTGGTAGACGGAATGAGACTCGTTGTTATTAACAATAATTCTATTAAGAACACTGATATCAATAATGTACAGTCCAAGGGCTGGACCGACAAGGTCCACCCTTGCCCTTACTACCACTTTGGTTAAAAGCTAGCGTATATCTCCATATGGGTGAATGCGTGATGTAGGACACCGTTACCAAGAGCGCGATGCAGCGTCAGCGTGCTCATTCTGCTTTTATTATGAATATGAAGTAACTTTAATGCCAACAACTAATACAGGGTGTCACTACACTACAAATTGGATTAATTGGTTCAATATTTGAATTTATAGCGTCTATTGAATTTACGGTAAAATTTTGTAAATAAAAGCGCTTAAGCCCGACTATTTGATTTTCAATGGCATACTTAGAATTTACTATTCTTAAACGAGAACGAATGTAAAGTTTAAACTTAAAAAAGAAAAAGTGATCTGAATTAGATTTGTTATTGTTATTTTGTTCTTTAGTTTAAAAGTTGTGTCTTAAAAGAGTATTTTGTTTTTGAAACCTATAAAAAACTTTCGGTAGGGCATATAACTCTGATGTCAAACAAACCCCTGGACATACACACTTATACACGAAAAGGACTACGCACACATCTTATAGGTCTTTTATGATCTTGACAACCTGACTAGAAGGTGTCATGGGCAGAATTCAACCCTCTGACTAACTTCATGGATAGAGTGTTTTGAATTAATATCCCTTTAATTAGCTTAATTTTACTTTAAATAGGTCAGTTCTCCAACTTTTGGGCATATTTTTCGATGATTCTTAGAAAAAAAATTTAATGGTTTCTTATAATATATAAATTTAAAAAATAAAATAAAATCGGTGCTTTTTTAACCTAAACTTCCTTCATAATGCATCTTTCCTTTTATTTTAATAGTAGAGGCACCCAGTTATTTAGTACCACATATATGCTATTTCATCAAATATTTTTATTGGACGCCAAAACTGGTCAATAAACTTCACCAGTTTATCTCTAAATCACACTTATTAAAGTATTAAAAAGTTCAGCCTGAAAAAAACTACTTAATTGATTGATTTCAGATGATGTGCTATAACTAATATTGGTTTAGCGATGAACTAGTAAAACTGTGGTACTAATTCAAGATGGCGGAACAAAATGACGGCAAAATAAAATGCTTTTGTAATCGTGAAAAAATTCGCCAACTCAGGTTTTACATATCTTCATGTTTTAGCGTCCCTAGATCAAAAAAATATGTTTTATCAATTCGTAGGTCCGTATGTCTGTCTATTAGTTCGCGACAGAGCGTTAAAACTCGTTACACGATTGACTTCAAATTTTAATAAAAAATTAAGGGTCATATAATAATGTTCTGGTAATATTTTGTATTATTATTAAGTATTACATAGGAATGAACTAGCTACATTCTGGTGTGAATCCAGGATAGCAAAACAAAATAGCAAAAACTATTTAAAATGTCCTGAAAAAAAAAATACTTATTAGATTAGTTTCAAATTTTGGGCAAGCATTAGGTGTGATATAGAGATAAACTGGTAATGTTGTGCTACGAATTCAAGATAGCGAAAGAAAATGGCAGCCAAATAAATTTTTTAAAAAAGCAGGATCAAAAAAATCTTATTCAATTGACTTTATATTTTACAGAAAAATGAAATGTGATATAGCGATACACTGGTACAAATTCAACATGACGTAACCTAATGCCAATGTAAATACTATTTATTGAATTTATTCTAAATTAGCCCCAAGAATCAACTGCTAAAATATCAGTAGCATTCCAATATGATATCTAGATAGATAATAATTTTTTTATCCTCCTGGTCCTGCTAATAAACAGGATCTAGCGAAAAAATTAGATCAATATAATTTTCAACCTCATTCATCGAAGGCCTCTTTGTCCTCTCCCTAGAAATAGGCAGCAAATCAGCTACCTCTTCGAAATGTAAACTGCTTCCTTTTGCTTTTCTAACAGATTGATCGTTCTGAGCATCCTTTTTAAAAGGATTTTTTTGTGCTGTTAGGTGTAGTAACTAACAAGGTAGTTTTGTGTGTACATTTATATAGGGTCTCCCAAAGAAGCAGTGAAATATTTAAAGAAATTTAAAGAAACGTTTCTTAATTTTTAAGGACTGTTCTAATTTGCTGTACACTTGATAGCGATTTCTATTGCTTTTAGTTTATTTGACTTTATTAAAGTAATTCATAATAATTACAAATTAAAATAATACAGATAATTTAGATTTACACTATTACCAATTGTTTCTGTACAAGTATGTTTTTCAGATGGAATGCTGCAAAATACACTAGGTTTACTTATATATACAAAGTTTGGTATGAGCTATCATGACATTGATCTTTTTCATAAAATATTTTACGTTTGTGTAATATTCGGGTCCTATGGCAACCAATGCAACTTTGTTATTCTAAAAGGAATACCCTGTATATTTTTTGTTTCTTAAATACTTAAAATTATCATATCAAATGCATATGTATAAAACTTTTAGGTTTATATATAGCAAATACGGTCAAAGCAACGAAATTTTTAATATAAAACGAACATTGGGCTTTTAGTGACTACCCTAGGTAAAGAAAAAATAGGACTGCCAATTTTTGCAAAACTAAAAGTTTCTAAGCATCTCGTGACTTATATTAGTAGCGCTTTAAGATCAAAGCCATAGCAATTGCGCCCATGTCCCTGTATCATTGTATAAAAAAATTAATGTATACTAAGTGAATAATACAGCCACCACCTAAAAATATAACAATCTAACTATGTACCATTTGTAATACCAAATATATCAATTTTATAACCGTTAGTATTTTAGTTGCGTATTGACTTTACAAATAGGTGTCCGATTACTATTGTGATGTTACGAGACAAATATACCAAATAGGCAAGTTAAATTAATTATTCATTTTAATAGCTTGCTAGCACTGAGGTTACAATTACATCGATATTGATATTTAAGGTAGATTGTAGGTTTATAGTCACGTTCACTCATTTTCACACATGCAACTAAATTATTATTTTATAAAAAATGTTCAAAACTGAAATATCTAAAATGAGATAAAGAGCATTTTTTAGTACGTTTGTAAATTAATAGTTTTTTTAGACGTTAGAAGTATATGGAACAACCTGATGGTATTCAAAAAAAATACAATAGATTTTTTGCAAACCCTTATTTATTTTGTTGTTTTAACTTAAACCCTCGTAAAAGAGAAGTATTGTAATCGTGAACAATTAACCCTCCGAGATCTTTTCAGACCTTTACGTTTCAGGGTCCCTAGGTGCCGAAAAACATGTTTTTTCAATCCGTCGGTCTGTCTGTCTGACTGTTCCCGGCATAGCTTAAAAACTACTTATCCAATTGACTTCAAATGTTGGTCAAAAATTAAGGGTTATATAGGGATGACCTGGTAATATTTTGATAATATTTTGGTAAAAATCCAATACAGCAAAACAAAATAGCGGCCTAGTGAAATATTGAAAAAAAATATTACTAAAAAAACCGCTAATCCAATTTATCTCAAATTTTGCACAAAAATCAAGTATTATGTAGGAATCAACTGGTAAAATTTTGATACGTAACCAAGATGGCGAAACAAAATGGCGACTAGAAAACAACTTAATGGACTGATTTCAAATTGTGTGCCATAACTATTGTGGTATAGAGATGAACTAGTAAAACTGTGATACTAATCCCAGATGGCGGAATAAAATGGCAGCCAAATAAAATATTTGTAACCATGAAACAATCACCATCTCAGAGTTTACATATTTTTAGGTTTTAGCATCCTTAAATGCCAAAAAATATGTTTTATCAATTCCGTCTCTCGGTTTGTCTGTCTGTCTGTCAATTCGCGGCATAGCTTAGAAGCTAGTCATTCAGTCAGACTTCAAATTTTAGTCAAAAATTATGGGTCATATGGGAAGGTCCTCGGAATATTTTGGTAAAAATCCAATATGCCGGAATTAATACTAAAAAACTAATTATCCAATTTCCTCAACTTTTGCACAAAAATCAAGGGTTACATAGGAGTCAACTGGTAATATTTTGGTATGAATATAGGATAGCGAAGCACAAAGGCGGGCTTATAAAGTATTTAAAAAATCGGCTTGAAAAAATACTTATTAGATTAATTTTTCGTACGAATTCAAGATGATGGAATAACGTAGCGGCTAAATAATGTTTTCTTCCCTCGTAAGGGAAGTATTTTAATCGTGAAAAAACACCCTCCTAGATTTTTTCAGATCTTTAGATTGCAGGGTTCCCAGATGCCGAAAAACATGTTTTCTCAATTCGCTCGGTCTGTCCGTTGATCTGTCGTCGTTGATGTGCGCGGCATAGCTAAAAAACTACTTAGCCGATTTACTTCAAATTTTAACCAAAAATTAAGGCTCAAATGGGGATGACCTGGTAATATTTCGGTAAAAATCCAATGCGGCGAAACAAAATGGCGGCCTAGTGAATTATTAAAAAAATTATTACTTAAAAGCTACTTAACCAATTTACCTCAAATTTTGGGCGAAAATCAAGTATTATGTAAGAGTCAACTGGTAAAAAATTTTGATAAGAATTCAAGATGGCGGAACGAAATGGCGGCTTAAAATATTTAAAAGTTCAGAAGGAACAACAACTTTATAGACTGATTTCAAAATTTTTTGCCATAACTAAGTGTGGTATAGTCATGAAGTAGTAAAACTGACGGCGGTCAAATAAAATATTTGTAATCGGGGAAAAAATCACCCTCTTAAGATTTACATGTTTTCAGGTTTTAGAGTCCCTAGAATACATATTCTAAAAATATATTTATCAAATCCGTCGGTCCGTCTGTCTGTAAGTTTGCGGTAGAGGTTAAAAACTACTTATCAGAGTAACTTTAAGTTACTAAAACTTGAAATCAAAAATTAGGGGTCATATGGGGATGACCTGGTAATATTTTAGAAAAAATCCAATATGTCGGAACAAGTAAAACGTTAAAAAAATTATTATTAAAAAAACTAATTATCCAATTTCCTCAAATTTTGCACAAAATCAAATGTTACATAGGAATAAACCAGTAACATTTTGGTACGGATATAAGATGGCAAAAAACAAAATGACAGCCTAATAACATTTTTAAAAAATCGGCTGGAAAAAATTTATTATTTCAAATTTTGTACAAGCACAAGTCTGATATAGGTAAAGCTGTGGTACGAATTAAAGATGGCAGAATAAAATGGCGGCCAATTTTTTGTTTTGCAGAAAAAGTACGAATTCAACATGACGTAACAAAATGGCGGTGTATTTTAAATTATGCCAGGGGCATAGGTGGCGATGAAGAAAAGATAATATATAATATACAAAATGACTATGCATTGAACTAAATTGGGTCACACTTCATTACTCCTAATAAAAGGAGATATTTATAACGAGGGAAGTTCGGGATAAAGGAGGTTTACCGATTTTTTAAATTGCATCCAGTATACATATTTACACATATGCATTATGCATACTTGTGATTTGGGGCAGTTCACGTGGCGGCTCGATTATGAGATGTGTTATCTTCGCGCTACGGTCTCTGGAATCTCTTTAAGTAGTATTATTCCCACGGTTTACGGTGAGGCCGTTCTAGGATTATAACCTCCACATTCGAAAAAGGCTAGTCCGGGTCCAGAGTTCGGATTAGGTCTTCTGGTGTGGTCAGAATTTCGGTTCTGGCTGTAGGTTCCTGTTTTGACTGGAGATTTAAGCAATAAATAGTTAATAACTATTTACCAATAACTAAATTATTTTTTCTCTCCAGTCCCTTTGAACTATTCGGGCACTTTGAGAATAAGTTAACTAGTTAACTAGTTTTCCAAAAAATTCAACCATAATGTGAGTCATATTTTTATTACTTGGAAAGAGAATAATCCACGTAAGTAATAGGTATTTTTTATTTATTTTTATATTTTTGAATAATAGCATGTGATTGGTAGGTTAGAGTAATCTTTCAATATTCTTGTAGTGGTTCTGAAGAAAACCCAATAAATATTCTTGTGAGAATAAGGTCTTTTTCTTTCATACGTTAATAACCATAAGTTTTCTGTCAGAGTTTGCGCACAGTAAAACAACTAGAGGACAGTACCATGTACGTAAACAGCGGTTTTTTGTACGCTTTGATTGTCCGATCTGCCAAACATTCCGTAAGAATCCTTTAGCCGTACGTATCTGCTGTTTAAAATGTGCCTTCAGAAAATTCTAAGAAGTTTGAAATTCCCCCTCCACTATTTTTTCTCACTTCAGAAGGAATTTATGCCAGCCTAACGTCATAAAATAAAGTTATAATTACAGTGGTGTTCACTGCTGGCGCCACTAGTAGAAGAACTCGGCAATATTCAGTATTCCCCCGGATAGAGCTGACGAATTGCTCCTGAGTAGAATCGAAATTATAACCTGAAACAAAAAACTAGACACTATCTCAAAGCCGGCTGGATGCAAATTCCAAATATAATTTGCAAACAAAACAAAATTATTTTGCCTAATCATATGGATTATGAATAAAACCTATTGAGGTATGTAAAATGCAATCTATATAAAAATATTGATATTTTAAAGGTTATATTTAATTTCGACGTTTTAATGTTCAATTTCGTTTCAGATTACCAATGGGCTTAAAATAATGAAAAACCATCAGCAAAATGTCCGTTTAACATTCCATATAAAGCAAACAAAGGAAAACGGCTTTGATAAGTGATAAACGAAGAGCTAGGTAGGCTGAAACTTTCTACTTGTTCAAATATTTTCGGTGTGTTAAATTGATATTTTACAAGAAAGAAGCGAGTAAATATGTTTATCAAAATTCATGTGAGTAAAATGGGCCCAAAGAAGAAACCAGAAAATTAAAATGATGCATTGTAAATGAAAAATTTGTTATTTTCATCAATAAAAAAGGCCAGTATCTACTAAAACTGATTATACATTCCGAATGTGTCACCTTCAATAGTCTCACCCTATTAATATAGACTCTACTAACTTTCTTCTATGACGTGCATGAAACGTAAATATGGAAAAATCCAACTCGTAAAGTTATTTGACAGGATGGTGACGGTAACAGTCTGTGAAAATCAGTAACTATATAACTAGCCAAATTTTGTAATTACCTCAGTGTTACTATATCTAAATAATTATACGTTAATTTGCAAATGTTATAATATGTCATTTCAATTTGTAAAATTTTGGTGAAAGGGGTAATTTATCAGTAGAACGCGTCGATAGACTAATGCATATAATTGATATAAATTTGGTTAATAAAGAAGAAATACTCTCTATTGAAAAATGTGCCAAACACGCAAATATCTTTCATTTAGAAGGAGATACTCTTACCGTTACCAATTTATATACACAAAAACTGCAATTAAAGGAAACTATAACATCCAAACAAATTGAAAAACAAGTTCATAGAATGCTGGACGAAGGCATAATTGAGAAAGCAAGATGTGAATGGTCTTCACCTATTTTAATAGCACGTAAAAGAACAACACATTGGCGTGTTGTAATCGGCTACCGTCTTGTAAACCGTGTATTAAGGGTAAAAAACATCTGTTTGCCGGAGATATTAGAATCATTGTTCATTGCGTTATACTTTTCATTCCTCGATTCAACTCAAGGGTATTATCCGTTATAATTACATAAGAAAAGTATAGGTAATATATATACAAGATTCAGTACTAACGAAGGGCAGTTTCAAATGAAAATATTACCAATGAAATTAAAAGTAAGTCCTAGTGCATTTTCTAGACTCATGATTGCATTTTTAGGGTTAAAATATGAGTCATGTTTCATGAATTTGGCAATTCCTTAAAAAATGACAATAAACGTCTAGTACAAGTTTTGCAGAGACTAAGAGAAGTAAATTTACAATTAAATCCGTCAATGAAGTTAAAAAAAAATATATTGTATTTAGGATATGATTTCCGAAGTGTCAAAAGGCATTTGATGGTCTTAAAAATGCGCTTGTACACCACGTTTACATGTTAGAATATCTCGATTTCACCGAACATAAGACTTTTATTCTCAAAACTGATTCTAGATGCATCCACAGTTGAGTGTAAAACATTTCAGACCTTACTTATATGGTAGGAAATTTGAAATTTACAAAGATCTCTTGCATATATTTATGTAATGACGAACCCTTTCAATAGAATAACAAAATTCAGGTTAATTTTAGAAAAGTATAACTTTACAATAAATTATATAAAAGGTTCACAAAATGTGAATTCATCGCGCATAAAAAAATAAAAACTTCAAAATATATCATATCTATAAAATAGACACGTTTTTAAAGTAATTTGAATCCTTATAGTGCAACCTATGTATTTTTAGTAGTGAAAGTAGAACTTGTAAAATAAATTCATAAAACATTTTTTTTTACATTTTAATTTTCTATCAACTTTCTGTAACATTATTTGGGATTTTTTTTTATTACAAAATATTGAAACATATTCCAGTGATGCAAAACAATAAATAAAAAAATATCACTTTAGGAGGAAAGCAATTATTTTTCAAATTTTTTGAACTGAAGAAAAGAAATAAAGATTTTTAATATTTGAAAATATCTCATATACATATATATATATATATATATATATATATATATATATATATATATATATATGTATATATAATAGAGACAGTCTCTATTCGGATGCGAGAAAGAAAGTTTCGAAAATGCCAAGAACCCTTATTTTTTCAAACCATATTAACATTTTGCAGTATGC
Organism: Kuschelorhynchus macadamiae; assembly: GCA_030620095.1. Classification (NCBI taxonomy): domain Eukaryota; kingdom Metazoa; phylum Arthropoda; class Insecta; order Coleoptera; family Curculionidae; genus Kuschelorhynchus; species Kuschelorhynchus macadamiae. The sequence goes on along the minus strand of JAUTXW010003650.1, from coordinate 409,883 downwards.
TTATCTTTAGTCAGCTTTGCTCCGGATCCATATTTTAAATTTGCTGGGTATCGTCTATTAAGCTTTGCAGACTAAGAGAATGTATATTATCAAGCGTTCTCCCTATAGTTTCACACTTTTTCTCTGCGTTTTTCATATTATTCGCATTCTACAAACCTGATTAAGATTTGTACATGCCAGGCATTTACTTAAACTTAATATACACGGTGAGTATCCATATTTGGACACCTCCGATATGGTTTATTTAAGTAGACAAAAATAAATTTTAAATTAGAAAAAATGAATCACAAGGTAGAAAATAAAAACATCAATAACTTTTTTTTTAATTGAACAGTCTATATTTATTAAAAATTGTCGAAAATCTATGTTTTGGTAAACAAATTTAGGAATATTTGCAAATTGAATTTTGACAAACAAGATAAACTGGCAGGGGGGTAATCAATAAGTAAGCAGAAATTACTTATAATAAAATATAAGGTTTATTTGTTACACCTTCTTTTTAAAACTGGTTTTGGCATCATTCAAGTTTTTCTGTTTGTATTAACAACCTTAAATCCATATAATGTGTGTCAAATCGATAACATATTTTTTGTTACTCTCCTGACAACTTACATGACTTATTTTGACATATCACCTTTTGTGACACTTATGCTGGAAACTTTACAATTTTTCTAAACAGTTCTACCCAACATTTCTAAAACAAAGCATAAACTTATTATATGGCAAAAGTTAGCGTGCAAAAAAATCCATTGAAGTCATGCAACGCTTGTACTGCGTTGGCTGATATGTAAACAAACTTGTCACCATATCTTCGGTCAAGAACATTCAGATACACTAGCTGGCCTGGCAGACCTTGTTCTACCTTTTCCGTTAGATGACGCAATGAGTGGAATTATAAGAATATGGGGCGCATTCACCACATCGTCCGAAAATGTTACTGAATAAAAACATATTGGTTTTATAGAAAAAATTCGCAATAAAACAATACAAAAAATAGTGTTGAAAGGTCTCGGTACCAAACGATCATTTCAAAAAAAATCGTGTAAGTTGATGCAGTACAACTTCCTCAAGAACTTGCTGAAAACTCTGGCTTTGTGTTTTAAATATGTAGGGTGTTAGGGGTTTGACTACAAATGTTTTAACTCGTGATAGTATGGACCATTTTGATTAAAAAATGCTTAATAACATAGGGTCAATTCCTTACCATTTTTGAGAAAAACGGCCTTAAAGCGGTATTTTGTTTTATTAATTTTTAAGTACATCATTAACACATTTATTAATTTTATTATGTAAAATAATTAATTATATGATTTTCTACAAAATTCCTACACATTTTTTTCTTAGTAAAATATCTGAACGAGCTAAATTTAAGAAATAAAAAACGTTTTATTTTACCATAGAATGCTTATTTAAAAACGGCAACACTGCCCACCGTAGGAGAAACGAGCAAACTTCAACGAATATTTGCAAACATATCAGTTGTCTTGTTTTTTGATTATTTCACCTTAATTTTTTGCAGTATGATGCAATTCCATACCGTTTTAATATGTAGTCAGGATTTAAAAATGTATACGAATATTGAATATGCAGACATGTTACTTATTTATGGAGGATGTAGACAAAATGTTCATTTGGTGTCGCAAATATACCTGGAAAGATATCCTAACAGGAGGTGTCCTAAGGACAGAACATTTGTGGCGGTTTTACAAAGAGTTCGCGATACGGGAAGTGTAAACGTCCGTAAAATTAATCGAGGGCCTGAAAAGCAAATAACACCCGAAAACGAGAAACATGTCTTAGCCCTAGTGGAGGCAAACCCTGATTTTAGCATTTGAGAAATCTCGCGACAAGTTGGATTTTCTCCATTCATCGCACCCTTCGTGAAAACCTTCTGTAGCCTTATCATGTGTAGCGAGTACTGGCTTTGACTTTAGAGGAATTACCCCGAAGAAGAGAATTTCGTCGGTGGTTTCTCCGCAAAAACAAAGAACCCCAAAGTTTTACTTTAAACATACTGACAACCGATGAATGTTGTTTTATGAGAGATAGAATTTTAAATTATCAAAACACTCATACCTGGACTCAGGAGAATCCAAACACTATTCAACAAGGCCGATTTCAGTACCGGTTTTAAATAAATATTAAATAATCTACCATCGGTTAATTGAACCTTTCGAGCTACCAAGGCGTTTAACAGAAGAGGCATACCTCCAATTTTTAACTAATGACTTGTTCACTCTTTTAGAAGATATTCCCTTAGCTCAGCGAGCCAATGCCTGATTTCTTCATGATGGAGCTCCTGCCCACATTTATAGGAATATGTTACAACATCTGGATAATATGTTTGTTTGATAATAGGTGGATAAGTCGAAATGCCCCAGAACCTAGAAAATGGCCTCCGAGGTCACCAGATCTAAACCCCCTTGATTTTTATTTTTGGGGCCACGTGAAAACATTAGTGTATAATAGGGTTGAAATTGATAGTGAAGATGACCTTAGAAGCCGTATTTTTGCTGCAGCGGAACAAATTAGACAAAGACCTAACGTTTTTGATTCTGTTCAAGAAAATTGGCTTCGCCGTATTTGTGTGTGTTTAAATAGGGGCGGTAGTCAGTTTCAGCATTTACGTATTTTAAGTTTTTAAAATACTTTTTTTAGTGTGTGAATTACCTACCTAGTGCTATATATTAATATGCTTGGTAAGTTCATATTCTTTATTAATTATTGGAAAATAATAAACTTAATTAGGTTATTACTATTTTTTATATACGCCGATATTATGCTAACAAACCATAATTTATTAAAAAATTTGTTCATACATTCCAAAAAAATAATCGAAATAAAATAATTGAATCGTTTTCAAACCTACAGGTTTTTTTTATACTTCTTTGTTGACAAAACACAAGTGATAAGATTGCCATCACATTTATGTCCAAGCAAATAGCAATGCTGCCATGTTGTCTTGGAATTAGTTAAAACCTTCTCCAAAATTAAACATTTTAAACTTAAATATCTCTTTCGAATTTATCGATGGTTTATAAGAATATTTTGTTTTAAATCGGTCATACTATCCTATGTTAAAATATTTGTAGTCAAACCCCTAGCACCCTGTATAGATTACCGTGATTTGTATTCAATACATAGGACTGCAACAATATCATTGTAGAGTTAGTCGAGTTAGTGATAATTGTTTATGTTGTATTGTACTTTCGATTAATAAACCCAGTATCAATGTTCAAAAAGTGAACTCGTAAGGTCATGTATTTCTCACTAATTTTAACGTATTATCTCTTCAGAAAATTTGAAATGTAAGAAAGATATATTGCAGTATTAAGCGAGATTTATCATATTTGATTGTTTTATTGTGTTTTGGACCTCAAGCAGACCTTTGTAGGGATATATCAAGAAATTTCTAAACCATGCTATTTCTACGGTATTTCTAATAGGAAAATTGGTATTTCTAATTGATTTTAATAAGGAAAAGAATCCTTGAAAAGGTATTATTGCATACCAAATATCAGCGTTCAAGCAAAAATGGAGGCATTATTAAAACACTAGGCAAACTACAAATTGAGTAGAATATTCTACCAGCCATACGTATTTAGAAAGCATCAAAACAGAGAAACCAAAAAATTAAAATAAAACAAGGAAAAGAAGCGAGGCGACCAAAAACCAATAAAAATAGACAAAAAGAAAAATACAGAAAAAGTCGTTAGTAACCGGACCGAGTAGGGAAAATTCTAAGATTCTAAGATAAGTATCGATAGTTTTTTATGTTTATTGTCGAGTTATTGGTATTTTTCATTTCTCTATTGCTATAGGTATTGGCAATTCAAATTTTAACATTTGGTGACATGGTTAAATAATATGTTATTTTCAGTACAGAGTCAGGCAAATGACATTTTAAAGTGATCCGTTCGCTGCATAGTTTCTTTTCTCGTATAACAGTCAATGTAACATATTAATGTAATATAAACATGCGTATTATATGGATGAGTACTGCATGATTTGAGATCGCAAAACTTTTCGAAAAATACAAGTTTTTTTGACGATTTTTACACCCTAGAATATGAGAGTGTGTATGTAGTTTTTTGATATTTTCAAGGCGTTAATAGTTAAATGATTATTATGAATTTTTCTATGTTTGGATTGTTAATACTTACATAAGAAATAAATTGTAATTAAAACGTACCTCCCCTCTTTTTGAAATAAGTGGATATTGCATCTTATTTTGCACTTAATCACAGCTGAAATAATAACCAAAAAATATATCTAGGTACAAGATAGAAGTTACTTATTTAAAAGAATCTTAGATTCTTTCAAAAAGATAAATTTAATGAAAAAGTAACTAAGTTCCTAATAACTGTAAGTTTAAAAAGTAACTAGTTACTCTAAAAAGATACTTTGCTTTCTGGGTTTGAAGTAATATAACTATACTTAACACGTTATTAGCGACTTATTAGATATCTATAGTAGGTATGATATAACTTAACAACATAATACTTACCAAGACATCAAAAACCTATTATGGCAAATAAATTATCAACATAATATATAGCTGAAGCTACTGCTTTATTATACTAAAATACACGTAACAAAAATAAACCTTAAAACTCATAAAAGTAGTGCAAAGAATATGAGAAGAACTAGTTTAAACTAGTAAATATTATATTATATTTCAGGCGGTGGGTCGAAAATTAATGTGAACAATTAACTAGAAAAAAAAACACTATTTTTGTGTTTAATGGCTAGATTTAGGGGGTCACGAAAACATATGATGAAATCGCTACCCCTTAAATATGCAAATTAGGTACAAGAACTTGGTTTTTGTGCAATAGCTCATTCTCTCTTTGTCATCCCATAAATATCACACAATAAAGGCTTATAAATTTCTCTACGAAAAATGTTTTGTAGACATTTTACGTAGCATCAGCACTATCGCCGTAGTAGCCGCTTTAAGCTGACTGATGCGCGTCGAGCGAATTAACTTATACATAGCGCACCTAGCAATCCACCAGTAAATAAAAACTGTAATTGAGGACACGCGTCAGTCAGCTGCTATAGCTATAGAGCTGGTATTGCGTAAAAAGTGAATAGAACATTTTTTTATACAAAATTTCATTAGCTTTTACTTCATATACCACCATATTTATCGTATGACAAAGACAAAACGAATTATTGAGCCAAAATCAACTTGTATATAATTTGTATATTTAGGGGTCGCGCTGTCATCAGAAGTGAAGAATTTTCAATATATTTTTCGTGACCACAAGTCTAATTATTAAACTATTATTACCGCCTGGAGTACATTTAATTATGTGGCCATTTAAAACATTTGTTTTCTTTAAAAAATTAGTTTTACATTTTTCAATTCCTCTGTTTATTAACAATAAGTAAATTAACAGGAACAAATTACTTAGTCAAATAGAACTTTTAACACAGCGATTGATAACAAGGAATTTTTTACTCCTAAAATATAAAAAAACGTGACACACTCTACAACCTTTATATTTATCATTTTTCCCTACCTCAGTAAGGAAAATAAATTAAATGGGAGTCCAATTTATATTCAATATCCCTGTACATTTATCCTTTGTGAAAAAAGTTTTAAAATTATACTCAGAGTTCAAAAATTAATTAATATATAGTTCCATTTAATAAATAATACTTTTAGCTGTAATACCTTTTTGACCCACCTGTTTACGGGGAAATATATTTACGTGATGCCCAATTAATCACTACATAATATTTTAAATGTGTTTTTGGCCAGATTTAATCGATAAAGAATAAACAACGCAGTGTTGTTGACTTATCCTGTAAATACTACTTAGCTCTCTATCAAATTTGTATTACTTACCTTACAAACTTACTACCTAAACCCCACCTACATCTTAATATTTATCACACTCATAAATCAAAAATCTAATATTTTAGGTAAACCTAGAGATCTTCTGTATATGATTTATAAAAGGCAAACACACTGCACTTTACCGCTTATATTATTACTGCAAATCAAGTAGCTAGACTAAAACTAACGCTAACACATAACAATAGCTTGCTATGTTTCCTTTTGATATCGAAGCAAAAACAGTAGAAGGGTAGTAATAAAAAGTTGGTGAAACTTTCTGAAAATAAAGAAGTGTCGAAGCCGAAAAAGTCAAAGCGTGAGCGTCAATAAAGCGTGAAAACCAACTTTCTTACGCCTTTCCGCCTGTTGCAATCTTTTTATAGGATTTATACGTTGAAGTTGACCAGCCTGACAAATATGTAACTGAGATACTCTTTTGTAACTAAAGTTACTTTTTGTAACTAAAGTTACATTTTATATAACTAAAGTTGCTTTTCAAAAGGAACCGTTACGAGATTCTCAACAAAAGTATCTAACTTCAATATAGTAACTTACTATTTGTTACTATATTGTAACTTAGATATTAGATACTCCTACACTGACTTAAAAAAATACCGGAAAGTCGATTTAATGCCGCTATTTGCCATGTTACCGCCTTGAGTATAACCTTTTTAGGGGATTGGAGCATTTATAGAATTTGAATTTAAAAATTATCTAGGTAGACCAGATTTTCAGATTTTTGTTGTTGCGATTTTTTTTCTGCTAAATATGTGAACACCGTGTTCCACATAAAAGTACAGGTTATACTATCTGGAAATCCGTAATAGATACGAAAAATAGTTTCATACAAAAGTTTCTTTCAATTTGTAGTTCTTTTCAAATATAATGTTTCCATGTATACAGGGTGTCCCAATTTTGCTGGGACGACACAATTTTAAATGGGACACCCTGTATTTGTGTCCATTATTTGATTCATTCACAAAAGTGAACATAAGTTACCAATTTAAACTATGGTCGGTTTCTGCGTAGTTTCCCAGATAATTAGGGTTTTATGTGATTTTTTGTAAACTGGAGATATTTTTCAAATCACTATAAAAAATAGCAAAAATGTAAAATTGAGCTATACCTAAATTCAATGGATACAACAAACTTGCAATTTAACAAATCTCAATTATTTCTTGATTATTCTGATGCTGCATACTCAAAAAAACTATAGGAGGCCATGGAATGGATAATATAATTATTTGTTTTAAATTTGACAGTTTTTCAAATTATTTTTGTTTTTAGTGGTTGTTGATTCATTGAAATTATTTAAATTTAAAATAATTGGGCTTCAAAAACCTTTCCTTTTATCGGTGTTTACTTGTTCTATTTAAAAAATCAAGTCAAGAGCCACTAAATGTGTATAACTGTTATATTGAAAATAATAAAGTCCAGCACTTGCATTAAGAGAGTATCGCGAATATTTCCCATGGCAAGGATACCAAAGATGAAAATTTTTGACAAAATTTGCATTCATTTATCAACTCATGGAGTTTTGAAATATAGAAAAAATGAAAAAGTCCGTTCAATCGTCTCTGAATATTTTCAACTGGAGGTTTTATTATATTTCATTGAATATCCTACCAACTTTTTAAGAGATGAACAAAGGGATTTGAATTTTTCTATGACCAGCATACATCGAGTATTAAAACAAAATATCCCCATATAAGTTTCTTCCAGTTCAGTTTTTAAGTGAAGCTGATTATCTGACCAAACTGGAATTTTGTATGCAAATGATGGACCTGCATTTTGGACAGATGAGGCGATATTTTCCACACCGGGGATGCATAACAAAAAAAATACTCATACATATTCTGAGGCAAATAAACATTTGGTAAAGCAAATTAGAAGGCAAGGACATCAAAGTGTTAAAGTGTGGTGTAAGTATATATAGTATATAGTAACGGTGAGATTCCATGGCCGCCACGAAGGCCCGATTTGATACCCTCAGATTATTTTTTATAGGGCACATTTAAAGATAGAGTGTATACAAAATCGAAACAATTATTCTATAAATGAATTAAAACAAAAACATCGTGAAGAAATTATTAGTTTTAATTTTTTAAAAATTTAACGCCGTCCGAAACGCTGTGGCAAACATTCAAGTGCGATATACAATGTGTATAGTAGAAAACGGACAGTATGTGAAAAATCAATTATATAGTAATTTGTTTTAAATTTTTTCTGTTTTCCTATTTGCATGTAATCTGTTGTTATATGTTTTTTATGTTGATAGCTATGTTATGCAAGAAGTTTGTTTCTAATATTAATTTTTAATAATGGTTTTAAATTTAGCATTAAATAAATATAGAATAAAATTAGAACTATAGTTACGCACATAAAAATATTATCCGTGCCATGGCCTCCTATAGTTTTTTTTTTGAGTATGCAACATATATATGGGAAAGACATCAGTCCTAGTGCTTTTGGACTAGTCGAAGGCATTTGATATGATAAGTCATGATTTTTGTTGTCAATTTTGAATTATATTGAATTTGCAAATAGCGCTAGAGAGTTCATTAAAAATTTTCTCGACAATAGACTACAGTACGTCGAAACTTCCACCGGCCACTCATCCAGAGAATTGGTAAAGTGTGGAGTACCAAAAGGCTCTATATTGGGGCCTTTACTGTTTACAATTTATACAAATAATTTTAACTCATGTATAAATCAAGTCATACTTTTTCGCAGACGATACGCAGTTGCTTTTTTCTTTTTCATCTAATGATTGGCGGGTAGCGGAGACAACCATAAATAATAATTTAAATAACTTAATGATTTTTTCCCAACGTCATGGCTTGCATGTTAACCCTGAGAAGTCATGTGTTATGGCTTTTAGTATGCATAAGAATCGTATTGAGGTTGATCTTAATATAAATATTGCAGGTTGGGGTTTGAAATTTAGAAAATGTGAATACTAATTGAATACTTGAGTATTAGAATATACACAGACTTGCGTTTTAAACAGCAAGTCGGAATTAACCTACAAAGGACATACATGTCTTTAAAAATGTTGTATCCACATCGTCACATCTTGAGTGAATCTCTGAAAATTAGATTATTAGATTCTCTTGTACTTAGCCATTTTAATTATTGTGATGTTTTGTATGGACCTTGTTTAGATAAAGAAGATATAAACAGAATTGAGAAATTACAAAAAAATTGTTTACGTTTTATTTATGGTATACGGAAATTTAAGTCAGTAACATATAAACTAAAAGATGGCTTAGTATGCAGAATTGACGTAGATTGCATTCTCTGGTGTTTTTTCATAATATTATTTTTAACAACTGTCCTCCATACTTAACAAATAAAATTGTATATAGAACGGATGTCCACAGTTTAAATTTGAGATTTCGGGGTCTTATCTCTCCACCACCTTACAGATCAGCACTTTTTAGAAGATGTTTCTCGTATAACGTAATAAACCGTATTTTTTAGGAGTATGGTAATTTAAAAAATAAGTCGCCAAGAGAGCACACAAGTATACACGTAAAGATATATATGTATAATGTAATAACAATTTCCGACGTACGTACTAATTTTTCGTGTCTGTCTTTTGGTTTTTTTTGGGTTTATTTTTACTTGTATATAGCTAAATTTTAATCTCTGACTAAGAATATATTGATGTACATGTTCCATCAAATATTTTGAAATCTGTGTATTTTAAATATTACATTTTTTAAATACTTGTAGGTTGCCACGAAAAATAATTAAACAAACTTTTGAAAAAGCCTGCTAGGACGGGCAAAACGTCAAGAATATAGCGTAGTTTCATTTCACAGAAAAAAACCTGTACCCAAGAAACATAAGCGTTATCGCATATATATATATATATATATATATATATATATATATATATATATATATATATATATATATATATATATATATATATATATATATATATATATATGTAGGTATTTTTATGATCATTTCTATAAATAAAAAAAATGGTCGGTGTTCTATTTAAAAAAAATCGGCTTTTTTCACATTAAAAAGTTGCAAGGTTGATTTCGTAGTATGCCCACCCGGCATAGGTGTGGACAAAAATGTATCCCGTATATGCATTGATGCATATGCGCCAAATTTTAGATTTTTACTATTTTTATAGTGATTGATTGATGAAAAATAGCTCCAGTTTTCAAAAAATCACACCTAGCCTTAATTATCTCGAAAAAAAATGTATGTTTGTTTCTGACAAGGAATCAAATAATGGACCCAAATACAGGGTATCCCATTTAAAATTATATAGTTGATGTCGTCCCAGCAAAATTGGAACACCCTGTGTACGTGGAAACATAATATTTGAAAAGAACTTCAAATTTAAAGAAACTTTTGTATGAAACTTTTTTTCCTATCTATTACGGATTTCCATAGTATAGTGGGTACTTTTATATGGAACACGATGTACGTATATTTAATGCATATCCATACAAGGCAGTTCGTTCGTTCGTATTTGCCAAGTGTGTGCGCCGGCTTGACTTGAGGCCTTCGAAACCACACGAAGCTTTGGAGCATCGTTATAATGTTTTCAGTAGAACCGTAACGATTTGATAGTAACCGAATGTTTCAGAACGCACTGTAGGGTTTATTCATATTTTTCTGCACCAAAAAATATATGCCAAGCATGCACATATATGCAGAAATGAATTGAAAATAACCGACGCGTTTGGTTAGTACATCAATAACTTTTTAATTAGAAATTTACCTGTAAAAATAATATTTTACGAATGATCAAAGAGGAAGTAAGCAAATTAATTTTAAACAAACATTTGCAAATAATTCGCAGATACCAATTATGTAAGTTGCAGTGCTAGAACAACATTTACCCTTTTTTGTTAAATGAAATAAAAATATCTAGATAAAAACAAAACTCGAATAAAAACCGCTTTTTAGCATCACGTAAATAAATATCTTTTTGTACCTAATTAACTTAGAAGATCCAATCTTTTGGAAATTGAACGTACATATCCCAAAATATACAAGGTGTCCCAGCTCTATTTACGGTTTACGGTTGCAAGAACTACTTTTATACTTTTAGTAGCAGTATCTTTATGTATACGAGCTGTCTCAAAGTGTACTTTCCAAAAGCAATCCCTCAATGGTTTCTGTGTCTAGTAAAGTAATTGTGTATTATATCAGGTATGGGTACTTAAGTTTGAGGCTGAAAAACAAGATGATCAATATTCGGGTCAATATCACTAGCACATAGGCGCAATTTGTTTTCTATATTAACATATGTAAGCCGAGTACGATGCATATTTTTATTAATTTTGATTAATTGAATGATTGAAAAAAGCTGCTCACATTTATACGTGCTACCGAATGTACAAATTATTTTTCGTGCGAAAACTCTCAGCTATGGATACTTTTCTTCGGAATGGCATGTTCTGTAAAATTCGCTTAGTTCCACATCCACAAGTTTTGTTGGTGAATATGCAATACAGAATTATTAAATCACGTTCTTGCACATTCATAGCGGTTGCTCTTTCCTTCAGAATTCCGATATAACCTTTTCATAAACCGACCATTGAAGGCGTCCATCTGTGCACGCTCCAACTAATTTACACCACTGCACTTTCCACCTCGGTAAAAATATTTTTTCCAGTAGTGGTCCCTTGTAGTGGCCGTAAAGCCAATAATTCCTCTGTCACTACAAATTTTTCATCAACAACTCGTATAAAAATAGCTGACTGGGCTCTGTCAGATAAATCGGTACTGTCATCCAAAGCCATCGAAAATGCTTAAAAACCAGCCAAGCTATCAGTCAATTTTTTTTATATCACTAGCCATCGTATCTATGCGTCGAACAACACTACGTCGCGATAAGCTCACTTTCTCAAACTCTGTCTCTTTTCTTGGCACAAAAGTTCTGCAACATGTAACTAACTCTAAAACTAGCTATAACAACACTTTTGTATCCTTTCTTAACTGGCTCGTAAGTAAATTATATTGAGCGAAATGCTTGCTCGAGTAATGCTGCTTCATATTGAATTCTCTTAAAACGGAAATTGTTTCATTGCATAACAAACACATAGGTTTACGACGGTGCATAATAAAAAATTATTCATCAGTCCATTTGTTTTGGAATTGACGACATTCTCTGTCCACTTTCCGCTTTTTTAAACCAGACATCTTGATAGATTTTTTCTTCTGAGCTGAATTTTGTTGAATATTTCCCGCGCCTTGTTTTATCAGTTTTTAAGATGTAATGAGTTGACACGTGCTCCGAGTGGTTTATATATTACCCGCATTAAGCAACTAGAATACTTTCGAATCAAGAGTCTCGATAGTACGCGAATATGCGATGCGAGCGCTCAGAGCCGACTGTTATTCATAACGCATCGTTCGGAGCGTTTCAAGGTCATCGGGCGGCTTTCTGAATGTTTACCTGTTTGTCTCTTTCTAACGACTAGTTCTGACTCGATCTGTGGCGTTCCACAGCGTACGCTTAATAAAATTATTTATAGATTTTAGTCTTTATGATTTGAAGTATACAGTTTTAGGTTGGCTGGCAGTAATTACAAATAAACAATGTGTGCTAAACCTTTAATTTTTTTGCGCGTTATTTGAAATTTCTGAATCTCTCGCGGGCGGGATCCGGCCCGGGGTCCGGGGGTTGCTTATATATGGTATATTTGGTAAACTAATAAACTCAGTAGTCTAGCATCACAATTTTGCTCACCTTAAATATAATAGTCATAGACAAAAAACACAATACTTTTGCTATTTTTATCCAATTTAACATACTTAATATGTGGTTTATGTGCGTATATCTATTACATCTTAGCATTATTCTCATCCCTCTGTTTGCTTGCTCTTTTTGAAGAGACTGAATAGAGGTATGACATACAAGTTAAGAAAAGAGAGGTTGTGATGTGAAGACCGTTAATCTTACATAAAAGTTTTTATTTTACATACGCATTCGATATAATTATGCGTCAATGCATTATCCAACATTATTCTAAATATTGATACAGGGTGTCCCAGGATAGGTGTTTCAAGAAGACAAATGGTCCAAACATTTTCGAGTTGCTGACTCATCTTTTGGAATCAAGCCCGATTTGGTCCAAAATGACACTGTATTACCCAAATTGTATTTAAACAAGGCATGTTATAAGTAGAAAACTGAAAATGCTCTCAAATAAAGTACCTTTATTTGAACAGGTAATGATAAATTTAATTAGAAAAAGTTCTTTAGCACTAATTTGTATCAATATAGTGTATTTTTGTTGAATTTTAGTTTGTTTGTGGCTCGAAAGATTAAGTTCCGTTTAAAATGAAGTAAAACCTTAATCACAGGTAAAATACCTGATAGCTAGCTCTATAGTGGCGTACTCTGTTTGACACTTTGATGTTAGAATACATGAGATATGTGCGTAAAAATTAGTACTAAACAAACTTTTTCTCTTTAAATTTGTCTTTATCTGTTGAGAGAATTTTCAGTCTTTCAATTATAACACGCCTTGTATAAAAGCAATTTGAGTAATATTTTGTAGTGTCATTTTGGACCATTCGTCCTCTTGTAACACCTATCCTGGGATACCCTGTATATAGCAATATCATCGTTTTAGTTTTTTGTATTGAATTGTTTTTGGGTCACCAACCTTACAACAAATGAATTTAAGTTTATTAGTTTTTAAGAATAAATTAATAATTGTTTTTAGAATGGCATTTGTTTAATCCATCAGTTATATATCTATTATCTATGTCGCGTCTCATGACATTAAACGGAAATTTTCGTCGTACACAGATTTTGTAGCATTCTCATTTTCACTATTAGGGAATACGCGATGTTTCCGTTCGATTTAGCAACTAATCAGAAGAGAAAATCATAATACGTATCCCTAAAGTTCTGAACAGGAAAGCGAAGCAGTTCGGCTAAATACGCTATTTAACGGTAGATCAAGCGCTCGTTGTGCTATTCTCTGTTAAGTTTATTTGCTACTTAAAGAATATTTTTAATTGTCTTTAGTCGCAAAACAAGATCTATATGTCTAAATATGGTTCCGTTTGAATAGAAGTATTTTATCAGTTTATTTTTAAACTGTGAAATATATTTTTAGAAAATATTTCATAATCAACAGCAAAATTTATGGCACGAGCGGGGATCGAACCCGCACCTCTGGATTACTAATCCATCGCTCTAACCAATTGCGCTATCGTACCACTGATAAGCAATTCGTTAGAACTTATTCAAACCCACCAGTATCAAAACCATTGTTGAGCCTGCCAAATCTTCTAACCTTATGGGCGGCGTTATGATACTGGTGGGTTTGAATATGTACAAGTTCTAACGAATTGTTTATCAGTGGTACTATAGCGTAATTTGTTAGAGCGATGGACTAGTGATCCAGAGGTGCGGGTTCGATCCCCGCTCGTGCCATAACTTTTGCTGTTGATTATAAATTATTTTCTAAAATATATTTTATAGTAAAAATAAACTGACAAAATACTTCTATTCAAAATTTGGCTTATACGGGCATAACGTAAAATTATAAATTTACTAATATGGACGGTACCTAATAGCGATCTCAGATTTGTCGTCCAGTCAGGAACGCCGCGCCATAAGGTTACAGTATTTGGCAGGATCAACAATGGTTATGATACTGGTGGGTTTGAATATGTACAAGTTCTAACGAATTGCTGATCAGTGGTACGATAGCACAATTGTTTAGACTACGCTTTAGTACAAAATAGTCTAAGTGAATTTGTTTTTATATGTAAAGACACTCTCTCTCTCTCCCTCACTCTAATCTCTATGTCTGCTAGTTGTTATCTTCTTAAGGTACTGCATGTACCTTAGTGTACCCATGTAGGTATCAGGTTCGAGTATACTAACACAAAGACATCTTTGCAAAATACATAGTTGAAAAGAGTCTAAATGCATTGAAAATGGTACCCCAGTAAACCTTAATAATTTTATGCTGAGACATAGTGTCTAGTAAGGGCAACAATTTGCCAAAGTTTAATCTAATTTTACTTACAGTTTCCGATATTTCACGCTTGTACTTAACTACGGAATCATGGTTCCTGGGTTTAGACTGTGTTAAGTTGGAATTAATAATATTCTAATATTATATTATAATTGTAATAAAATCTTGACTTGCTGAACTGCCAGCGACTTAAACACATAAATTCTATGTTAATGTGTGTTTTTGTTGCATTCTGAATGATATAGTAGAGTCTATAAGTTCCATATTTGTTTTTATATGAACTTGATACTTAAAATGTCTATTAGACAGTGTTTTAAATGAAAATTGGGAAACGTTTTATTTTGTGGGTAATGTAATCCATTTTTATAAATGTATATTGTTTAAGTTTCAAATTCCTCCCTTTTTGGTCATTCACCCAATATTTGTTTTTGTTGGTTTGTGGGGTCTATACAGAGTCATTCTAGATTATGGCCATTTTTCAAAAATATTAGAGGTATATTTGACGCCCTGTATTTTGTTAATGCGTTGGCATAAATTATATTTTAGCATGGTAAAAACTTCCAATGGTGGTCTTCTTTTAACTGCGGTATATTATTATATTTTCAGATTTCTCTCTTTTTGGCCATTCATCCAATATAGGGTTTGTGGGGTTTATACAGAGTCGTTCAAGATTTATGGCCACGTTTCGAAAATATTCGAGGTACATTTGACGTTAAGAGACTACCTATTTTGAGTAGTTCTGTCTATTGACATTTCTATTTTTGTGAAATGTCCCCTCGTCAGTAAATAACGCAACAAAGTCAGCAATCTTTTTGAATTTGTTGTTGTACTCAGTGACAAAAAACTAATGGGCTTTATTTTTACAAATTACAATTAAACTGTCAAAAATAGAAATTTGAAATTCAAGTAATGCTGGTGCTCGAATTTTGTATTAAAAACTAAGTATAATTTCTTCTGTAACACGCAAAGATGAATTTTAATAGACAAGAAATGATCGATATGATGTATGTGTTAGGAGCAAGTGAAAACAATTGTTTGTTAGCGACAAGAATATATCACGAAAATTATCCTGATAGAAGACAACCACACAGAAGCGCTTTTGAAAGGCTTATGCAACGGTTTGACGAGACGGGAAATGTAGAATACACGAAAACTGATCCAGCCAACCTGTTTTAAATGAGGAGAACGAGTTAGCGGTAAACTTAAACGTTATAGAAGACCCACATCTTGGCTTAAGAATAATTGCAAGGGAAGCAGATGTAAGTAAAACCACTGTTCTACGAATTCTAAATAAAAAAACAAGTTCACCCATACCCATATTTTAGAACACTATTATATCAAATCCCTATTAACATCCGTGGTCAAATATGGTTTATGCATAAGGGTGGCCCAGTTCACCATTCGACCTGACATTTATACATTCCTTAATGAACAATTTCCAGAACGCTGGATAGGAAAAGGAGAGCCGATTGCGTGGCCGCCTAGATACCCTGACTTGGCAAAAATGGACTACTTTCTCTGGAGCTTCGTTAAAAATGTAGTCTATCAAACACCTCCGACTACAGAAGATAATATGAAGGAAAGAATCCGAAGGGTATTTAATAATATTAATTTTAATACATTAAGAGATGTTAGCGTATCTTTTAAAAATCGTTTAAATATTTGTGTTGTACAAAACTGTGGTCAATTCGAATATCTAATTAAGTAGTTTTTGCTGTTTTATACGATTTGTTACTTAGTATTGTTTTTTGTTATTATTTTTTTTTACATTTTAATTACTCTAGAGTGGACAACGTACCAACTAGTTTAAACTAGTTCTAGTTTAGTAGTTATGTCCGAGCAGATGTCCTAACTAGTTTAAAACAGGCTCGGCTCGATCAATTTTCGTGTATTCTACATTTCCCGTCTCATCAAACCGTTATACATAATCTTTCAAAAGCGCTGGAATCAATCTTTTTTTTATTAGTGATAACTTTTTTTTTTTAAAGTTTTAAACTTTTTCGACTCATCCATGCTGGTATGAATAAATTAAAAAAAAAGCAGATGTTAAAAGAATAACACTTTGCAATATTGCCGTAATAAATTAAGATGTCCACCTCTAATATTTTCGAAAAGTGTCCATAAATCTTGAACGACTCCGTAAAGATGTCACAAACCCTATATTGGGTAAATGGCCAAAAAAGAAGGTATCTGAAAATAAAATACTATATAGGGCGTTCCATTTAAATTATTCGAGAAAATTTGCTCCAGGATTTGTATTTATCCTATATACCGTTATTAAAGAATACTAAAGGAAAATACCACAGTTGAAAGAAGACCACATTTGGAAGATTTTACCATTCTAAAATGATTTATGCCAACGTATTAAAAAAAATACATGCCGTCAAATGTACCTCTGATATTTTCGAAAAGTGATCATAAATCTTGAATGACTCTGTATAGACCCTACAAACCCTATATCGTGAATGACCAAAGAGGGAGGAATCTTGTTCCATTAAAAAAATGTAAGTTTGGTTTGTGGCAAACTTACCCTCAATTTCAGGTTGTAGCTCTCAGCAGTTACTACAACTTTTGTATAATTTTTTTTTCTCTAATCCCTACAATAACCGAGTTATTGGACTTGAATGCGCTGTTGGACCACCGTGTATATATAAACTGTATTTTATCTGTGGTGGAATTCATTAATAGAGAAGTTCTAGGTAAGGCGCCTTTGACGATTTTTTAATACTGCTCTTACGTTATAGATAGTATAATGCTTTAAAACTTATAAACACAAATTTTCATAACTTGACGGAATCACGGATAAACTGGAAAAATATTGTTATTAAATCTAATTAAGTAATTGATAATTATCTCTCTTTGGAGCAGTTGAACGTATAGAATCAGCTTTTTTAAAGTAAATTTATCCTGAAGAATGTTCATACGGTAATTAAGCAAAACTATAATTTGTATAATTTTTGCTTTCGTTTTTTTAATATTTCATTATATTTTTTCAGCGCCAACATAAAAAGACAGAAAACCCAGACAGAATCTTTTAAATAGGATATGCTTAGGATATGGGGCGTTGACTAAATTGGGCTTTTTAGGAACGTATTTACTAAAGGCTTGTTTTAAAATTGGAATAAATCATTTTTATAAATCCATAAATGATCTTTTCCTCAGAGGATGAATTAGATTTTCAAGCAGGCGAGAGTTTCCATCGACCATAAAGCAGATTTAGATTATTTGTAGGGTGCTTTTAATAAGCTTCTGTTGTTAGTATTCTTAGATCGACTTTGCAAGGCAAGTAAAACGGGAAATGTTAAAGATCATCTTCCTCATGAGGTCGGTTTTTTACTTGATTTTTAGCAGTAGCAGTTATCAGAGCTAACTAAAATTAGTTAATTGCCCAAACCATACGAAAGTTCATATATACATATATATATATATATATATATATATATATATATATATATATATATGTGTGTGTGTGTGTGTGTGTGTGTGTGTGTGTGTGTGTGTTTTCATTCCGGGTGTACATCCGTTCGCCACTATCGTTCTGAAAAGAACAGTTTTGCGGACGTTTCGCCAAAATCACATTTGGCATTTTCGAAGCTTTCTTTTTCACTTTTTTATTATTTGAGGTCTAGTGGAAACAGTTGATGTATTGTTTGGTACTATACGGTCAGTTGAGTAGGTTAATTTGTTTAATAAAATTTATGGATAAGAATTGTCCAATAGTAGGTTATTTATATATACTCTCTTAATGACTGATGACAAATTAATAAAATTCTATTTTTTAGGCCAAGTATGAGATTTATGTTTCTCCGAGTGGTATGAGAAATAATTTAAATATCTACCTGAACTGTTTATGTACCAATCTAAATTTTATTGCTGTTTGTTCTAATGCGTCTTGTATCTAAAAATGGTACACTTCTCTCAGATTCTCCTTCAAATGGGATCGCAAGCATTGTCCAATCTTCTTATGTGTATTGAAGATTGTACGTATGTTGGACCGCCGAAGTAATCATCCTATTTTGTCTGTAGTGCCATGTATGTAGTGTTTTAGCTATGCCGCGAACAGAGAGACCGACAGACAGAACGACGAAATTGAGAAAACATGTTTTTCGACATCTAGGAACCCTGAAACGGAAAGATCTGAAAAAATCTCGCAGGGTGATTTTTTTCACGATTACAATACTTCGCTTTTACGAGGGAAGTAAAAATAAAAAGAAGGACTTCATGTAATCATTAAAAATTAAAACATTTTATTTTATTCCATTTTGAAAATTTAACTTTATGTAGTCGACATCAAGCTGATGTTTTTTTACCAAGAAAAAAGATATTGTAGAAGAACTTTCATTGGTTTTTAAGGGTATTAAAAGGCTTTATTTTGCAAATTGCAAACGTTTCGATCTTTATTTAGGATCTTCCTTAGGGCTAATGAAAATAGCTTTTACATAGGCGATACTTATACATTTTGAGGACAGCACATTTGATACATAGTTTGTTCATAGGACATATATAAACATATAACCATACAACTTCTAAAGTTCGTTGAGGTGTTTTTGAAGTAGGTTAAAAGAGAAATTTCAAGGAGAAAAAAACAATTATAATAAATATATTATTATTTTTGCGAATTATTTATATTATTATATTATTATTATTATTTATATTATTATATTATAAGTTCTTCGCTACGCTATTTAGATGTATAATGTCCAGAGAATAATTTAGACACGTAAAATAAATGTACATTTTCTTTAAGATACAAGCTGTAATATCGATTTTGGAAAAAAGCGTTTATGAGATGCAACCCGCTTCCTTGTCCCCAGCACTGGTGGTTTAACGGAATTATATTTTTTTTTCATCCAACAACTACTTTTCCCATTACTTCTTCCGTGTTAAAATTTGATAAATAAAATCCTAAAACTGCCCGATACAATATAATCCGATCAGGCTCGTCCGAAAGGTAAAATCGGGGCTCAAAATTTTCTAGCTCCAGGGAGTTCAATTAATGCTTGGTAGTTAAGGGTCTATTTATACATGTCAGTGACGTGTCCGTTGTGTTCCATGACGATGTATCAATGTCAGTGAAAAAAATATATTAATACTTTAAATGGAAACTACGATTTTGTGACTGACCACAGCCGTGAAAGCATTCGTTTTATGTTAGCTAACTTCTACAGGGAGTAAGGAAATCATGAAGGATACCAAAACATTTGGCGATTGCAGGAATAACGAGAAAAAGCTACTTTGCCATCTGGCCTTTCTCCTTGAATGTCGAGATGAAGACGTGGTACCAAAATGTCTGCGATGAAATACCACCTAACATCAAGAAATGCAAGAAAGCTCTACAAACGAGCCAGCATGGCATTAGTAAGAGAAATGATAAAAGCTACTCGTTGTGATATGGACATAAATGCTCGTAAGTTATTAAAAATTCATTTAAAATTAGCTTTCATACATGAAAATCAAATATTTGGAACCCTCGATAACATTACCAATATACAAGCACAAATACATCAAGCAGTTACCATTAAGGAGCAGAAAAGTTCAAAAGATTTCTGGCTAACCAAACGCCAAAACTTCGCCATTACACCAAGGGACATACCTGTAGAAGACATCGTGTCATCCATTGAAACCACAATTAAAGATCTTCCAGTAGAAGAAGCTGACGTAATTAAGGAATGAAACAGTAAATATCACTAGAAATTCTATTTCACCTAAGTCGAATCGCTGAGTTGTGGAAAAAAAGGCCATCAAAAGTTTAAATACCAATTTTGGCATTTCCAACGGACAAAGGAAATGTCACTGTCATCATAGACAAAACAGATTACATAGGAATAACCAACTTTATAAATGCATCCAACCTGCCAGCAGAAGAAAAGTCGTTAAGAGAGAAAACATGTTAATTGAGAAAACATGTTTTCCGGCATCTAGGGACCCTGAAACGTAAAGATCTAAAAAAAATGTCGGAGGCTGATTTTTTCACGATTACAATACTTCCCTGATTTTTGAAAACACTCCCCTAGAGGGGTGTTTTTAGCAGTATGCTTTTAACCAACAGTTCGTTCTTCAGTGGCTTTTGAAACTTATTTTCTCTAAACTAATTTCTGGATGTTTTTGAACTTTCATTCTTAAGAGGGTAAAAAGAGATGGATTTTGTTTTCTCATTTTTTACAATATATCTTTAGCTTAATACGTTTTTAAAACAATTCTTTCGATGATTGATTCAATGATTTTCAAAACGAATCACCTAAAAACCGATTTCTGAGTTTTTTGAAACTCCACTCTTAGGGGAGAGTGGAGAATATCTCTTCCACTAGATGAGTTTTTAAAAGTATTGTTTCGTCAGTGTCTTTCAAAATTAGCTATCTAAAAATCGATTTCTGAAGTTTTCAAAATTTTACCCCTAAAGAATCGAAATGTGATTTTACTCTTTTTACAATATTTAATTACACAATGAATTTTTTAATACAATTTTTAGTAAATCAAAAACATTTATCTACAAACCTAATTACGGTACAGAAAATTTTAGAAAAGTATTTTCACAATATCTAACTAAATGAAATTTTAAAACGATTCTTTTATTATATCATACTATAAGGGGGGTGAAATATGATTTTACTGTTTTAAACCTCTTTAACTAAATGAGGTTTTGAGATGATAAATTTCTCAGAAATAGTCTTACTACGTCTGTAGGTAAAGAGCTTTAATTTTAAAAAATGCGTATCAAAATCGGCCCTGTAAAAGCTGCTGGCGAAATCGAAAAAAAATCGCATTTTGTTTTAAATAGGTAGGTATGTAGGTTTTGCACTGAAAACCGTTTTCTACGCTGAAAATATAATTACCTGCATATAAAACAGAACACGAATCAATAGCACCGGATATTTTAAAATATACAGGGGTTAACTGCCCAATAAAACCAACTAAAACCACAGCTTTGCTAAATTTTTCAGCACACACGAAAGCACAAAGACACTTTTAAACACCAACAGAAACAAAACCAAACTCTACCCAAAATTTTAGCCCAATTTTTTTTATGGAAATAAACCCATTTAATGACACGAGTGGAAGCTAGACGAATGAATGCTATCTTTGTGACATTTGCGCCTCACATACTTTTAGAAGATGTCGGTGCCGTTCCAGTTACTTAGTATAGCGTTCATTGAGATTTAACCTCAGTAAAGAATAGTTTACATAGGAAGAATTTAAAAACTTATGTTAGCATGATATGCATTTAATAAAAAAAGTCACAAATGGAAATTTAATTGCCATAAATCCCCAATTATAGTCAAAAGTTAGTTACATAAAGTAAGTAGTCATGTAGTCTTTATTTTTACATGTTCCATAGGTTTGTCCCTACAAAACCAATTTCGCTCATTTGTACATATGGTACACCTGCAGGCCTTGTTATTACTAGTAAGAATAACAAGTTTTAAATAAAAAGGGATTGCGAAAAAATTGGCCGTTTATTTTGGAAATTAAAAAACGGATTATGTTTGTTTTGTTGCATGGTGCTTCTCGTTTATTTGCTGCGAAATGGAATTATCGTTTATTGCATGGTAACCGGAGTTAATAATCCACTAAATTAAATAAAATGGAAAAATACAATAAAGGGGATAATAATATTTCATTGCGCATTACTTCAAAAGTTCAATTTTATATTGGAAAAAGACTAAATTGGAAGTCAAAGAAGTATATAAGCGGCAATTTATTTAAACGAAAATAATTAATTTATTATACTGGTATTAGTACATCTTTCGGTGGACAAAAGCAGCCTAGAGAATAGAAATTTCATCATCAGCATAAGATTTTGAATAAACTTTAGTACACAGTCATGAAAAGCTGTTTATCGGTTTATCAGACGTTATACATTTTTTATCTTAGAACTATTTAAAATTGTTATTTTTAAATGTTAAAAAGCTCAAAAACTACTTATCCGATGGACTTTAAATTTTGGTCAACAATCAAATGTCATAAGAGGATATGTGGTATTCTCACAATCACAATAATAACACAACATATCCAAAACAAAATATATATAGATATCACTCCCATGTTGGGCAGGATGGAAACAATAGACGCTGGACTTTGACTTGATAACTTGACTTGAAAGTAAGGAACAGCTGTCAATTCTTAACCTAGAATTAAAATATTGGACTAAAAATTAGCTTTGACAAAAACCTGTCAAATATTTTTAACGGAAACATCAAAGATTAGACTATTATCGACAACCCAAAATTAATGTTTAAAGCCATTAAAAAAATAGACTGAAACAATTTTGTCAGTCCTTAGATATTATATATTTTTTCAATCACTAAAGACCATATCAATATGCAAAAAAATATAATAATGAAATATTTGTGTTTTGTTATTTTTTGAAAATATTAATAGTTGCTGAAATAAAAAAAATATTTCCAATTTTAAAGATCTTTTTTACTTCTTTAAAATAACTCTGTGCACTCAAAAAACATTTTATATACAAAATATAAAACAGATTTAGTGTTTTCCGCCTCTTCAAAAAAAAACCTAAAATTTTAATATTGTTTTTAGAAGCTGTTTCACCTCCTTAGAATTGCCTTTAAATGCAAAAAAAGAAAATAAGTTGTCCTCTTTGACCGTTTTTTGAAAGAGATAACCGTTATGGATATAAAAATGATTTGTATGCTTGGGGATTCCTGTATTCCCAAGGTCACCCTGTATAATGTAGAAAGGGTTAAAAAAAACGTTACATGTTTTTTTTTCAACTAAAAATAATTTCGTTTTCTGGGGTTGTTTTATATTTCTAAGGCGACTTATTACGAGTAGAAAAATTATTATGGACACAAAAATATAAGAAACTGAACGTCTTTCAACGTTTTTAGGCAATTTTTTCTATAAATTTTTTTCAGATAGCCCCCTAGGGATTTCCCGGTATATGTAAAATATGTTTTTACAAAAAGAAACTTTTTTTTTGCATAAAATAGTCGTTTCTTGAATATTTTTTTAGGGCCTGCCTCATAATTTTATGTTTAAAAATTAAAATAAATTTCAAGTATTTCGCCGTTTTTCGAAATATTATGTGTTTTTTAAAATGTAGATAAACGAAAAAAAACTGCAATATCTACGTCAATAACTTCCACAATTTTTCCATATTAAAACATTACCTCAACTATATCTGTTTTAAATTTGTCGGTTTGTGCGCTCTCAAAATATAAACTTTTTACGTTATATACCCCCTAAAAATATCCAAGATCTACGTCAATTACTCCTAAAATCCCGCGAAACTTTGATCCAGACTTAGGCAAATTTAAAATGAATTGTTGTAACTATTTAATGGTCACTGATGATGATGATCAGTCAGTATAAGTATAATAGCCTGCAAAAGCTTTAGAAATTACAAAAAACGACGACTTTATGTACCTAGTACGTGTCAGAAATTAAATTAAAGCATCTGTTATAAACCCCGGTTGCTGGAAAATGCCACTACTCCTAGTCGGATAGCTTTAAACCATACAACATACTAAAGTCAGCGACAATTTAAATACCGCATAGGTATAAAGAAGCAAAAAATAAGAATATAATAACTTCTATGTCTTGCGTATATCGAAAAAAGCCATAATTCTTCCGAACCTACTCTACCAGCCTTTACTAAACATACTAGAAGAAATAAACATATCTTACTATTGACTAAAAGGGAGAACTTCCTTAATAACTAAAACATAAATATACATACCTACAAATTTCCACTACATCCATGTATTTATTAGTTTGTACTATAACGACCTTCATTTCGTACATAAAATGGTTGCTTTTTAATTTATTTGGACAGGATTCCTGATATTTCTATACTTTTCGGGATGCATATCCATTCTTAGCGCCTCTCAACGCAAGCGATACATAGACCAACAGATATTTGCAAATTTGGGAGTCATTTCGGGTTAAAAACATCGTGACCATGTTAAACTGCTTACAACACAGCTGGTGGAGCCACGCCAACTTGAGAAAGCGGTAAATTTAATGGCAAATTGAAAAATAGTGTAATTTTAAATCTTTGTCTTGTAGGAGGAAGATGAAATTTTTGATATATTTAATCGTTTTTATCCTAGCGGATACTACTTTACGAAGAGCCAAGGAATGGCAACCAGGATTCGTGCACGCTACAATTCAAAAATGTATCGTCAAAATTCACCCCTAACCCTGATCAAGCTAACTTGCAAGAAGAAATAAAGACGTTTCTTTGCGTATTTACTTGATTCGCTTAAGATCAACCGTTCATATGCTATAGGTCCAAACGTAAAACCGTAGGAAAATATATAAAAATAACACTGCAATTTTATTTCTAAATCGCCCGCCCTGTATAAACCGGAGGGTAATTTTGGCAATGTGGTTTTTCAGTCCTTGGGGGGAAATTGGGAGTGCCATAAAAAATGTCCGTTCCTCGTTATTCTTCTCGAAAAAAAAAGTGAAATATGGGAAAATTGAAAAGGAGAAAACAGTTTTTTGAATTTTTTTGCATTTCTACCGCTTTCTCGGTATTTGAGGTATAGGCATCCTATATTGATTTTAAATCTCCTTTATATTCCCTATCGAAACCCTTTTTTACCTTGACAAAGTAGTCAGGGTTTCGATTCCGCAAAATGACTTCAAATTTAGCCCATTTTTATTGTTTTTAATGGACATCCTGTACTCCGATATTGGCCGTTAACGAACTTGTCCGAGATTTTTGGACGAGAAATCCGAAAAACAGCCCCACTTCGAAAAATTAATCATAGCGACCTGTACTTTGAATCAACAGGGTTTCGTAAACAATACCCATATGGGACGCCACTGCCGCCTTGTTATAAGCCCCAGCGAAATCGTGTTCTACGAAAAGAAAGCGCCTATTTATCCTCTACGACTGGCCCCATAGAAGCATATTTTTACTTACCGTTATCGAAAACCAAGAGCACTTCTAAGGTTATAAAAATTAAAAATTAAATTTCAAAAATTGTTCGATACAAAAAGAGAAATGTGCGCGTGCGGCTATTGTAATAATATATTTCCAAGAATAATCAATTTATATAGCAATTCAACTCAATAACTATAATCGTAGTAACGCAACTACTTCGTTAGAATATCGTAATATCACTATTTGTAAATACCGAATGCCGACATCTTCAGGTCCTTTATCGCACTGTACATATACATTTTGGTAAAAATCCAATATGGCGGCCTCTCAAAATGTAAAAAAAACATTATTGAGAAACCACTTACTGAATGAACTTCAAAATTTACACAGAAACAAAGTGTGATGTAGGGATAAAATGGTAGAATGTTTGTTTAAATCCATTATGGAAGAACAAAATGACGGCCTAATGATATGTTTAACAATTTAGGAGGTACCAAATAATTACTAATCCAATTGACTTGAAATGTTGCACAAAATCCAGTGTTAAAGAAGAATAGATACATTTTTAGTGCGAATCCTATATGGCAAAAAAAAGAAGGCCGTATAAAATGTTTAAATATTCGGTAAAATTCCATTTGCCAACGTCCTTGTATTGTACTTATTGCTAAAACAGGGCCCTAAAAACCAGGTAACTTTGCCTTTTTTTGTGTAAATTTTTTTACGGCAACATGCCTGGGAATTATTATTTACAAAGCGACGTGACGTTCGGGATATAATTCTTTTATTTAGATAGAGTAAACATTCTCGTATTTAGACGAAAAATATGTTTATACAGACAATTAACAAAGATAGAACATTTGTTTTGTATTTGGTATTTGAAAACAAATAGTTTGGTGTACAATTGTAGTAAAATGACCGAAGAATTTAAGTTTTTATGTAATAGTGTGTATTTTCCACACTATGTTGACTTTGTAAATTTATCTTGGGTGTCTATCGGATGCGATTGAAAATTTTAGTAAGTAAGTATCACGTATATGTTATTTTTTAAAGTTGCAGTATATATTATAGAAATATGGAACATTTTTCAATCTCAAAAATTAATTTCGACTATAGACAAAAATAGATAAATAGAAATATTTTCTAATATTTGTTTCAAGTATATACTAATATACAAATTGGTGTCATTTGAAATATGAAGTTAACTGAGTTTCGTTATCTTTAGTCAATTTCATTAAATGATGTATTTACTAATCCGAAAATTATAAGTTCTCGACCATTCATTTTGCGCTCGCCCAAATAAGAATTTCTGACAGAACATCTGCCACATTCACATCTGCAACACTCATTCAGATTGGAACGAATGTACTCAACATTCATGTGCCGTGATATCTTTTGAGTGGATACGTTTTAATGGATATTATTGTTTTTTATCGATGTTTTGCCCCTGACGAATTGTTGTTTTCAAATTAGCTTATTTTGCAGTTGAAAAAGATTGCGCTAGTAATCGAAACGTCCTGCTAGTGCAAACAAACAAAAAAATCGGTAAAATTCCTTTACCCGGAACTTTTTTTCATTTAAAATAAATTCAATAAGTAGTTTTTACATTGGCACCGCCATTTTGTTACGCCATGGTGAATTCGTACCAGTTTATCCCATTATCACATTTAGTTTTTCTACAAAATTTAAAATCAATCGAATTAGATTTTTTACGTTGATTTTTTAAAAATTTGTTTGGCCGCCCTTTCGTTTCTCGTCTTAATGTCACAAAATTTGAAATGAATTTAATAAGCAGTATTTCATGCTGATTTTTTAAATATTTTATTACGTCGTTTGTTCGGCCATCTTGTATTAGTACCACAATTTTACCACTTGATTCCTATACTACAATTAGTTATGGCACAAAATTTGAAATTAATCCATTAAGTAGTTTTTTCAGACTTAATTTTTAAATATTTTATTAAGCCGCCATTTTGTTCTGCACTCTTGGATTCGAACCAAATTCTTACCAGTTGATTAATACTTGATTTTTGTGCAAAAATTTGAGGTAATTTGGATAAGTAGTTTTTAAATAATCATTTTTTTAACATTTTACTAGGCCGCCATTTTGTTTCCCCATACTGGATTTTCACCAGAATGTTACCAGGTTATCCCCATATGACCCTTAATTTCTAACTAAAATTTGAAGGGAAAGTAGTTTTTTAGCTATGCCGCAAACGGACAGACAAACAGACCGACGGAATTGAGAAAATATGTTTTTCGGCATCTAGGGACCCTGAAAGGTAAAGATCTGAAAACATCGCGGAGGTTGATTTTGTCACCACTACAATACAGTGCCGTTTTACCTGTCTTAAAATAAAAGAAATATCACTAAGGTTGAGAATCGGACCCATGTCTATAGGATCAGACCCATGAAACTTTTCTGCTTCTCTTGTGTCCCTGAATACGTAAAACTAAAACATTGCCCTTTCCTCCTGAATCACCCTGTATACTACTTTAAAGTAATATGATTATTTTCTTTAAAAACTAAAGACCCTGTAAAATATATATTAAATTCCTAATCAGGAAAACAAATTCCCGATTATTCCAGAGCAAAAATATATTCTGGGTGCCCATCTTATCAGCACTCATGAATGGCATTTTCCCTAACGTACAAACAACAAAGGGCTGTATTTAATTTCGTTTAAAACGGCAAGTTTGGTTCCCTTTTTATTATTATTATCGTATTCTTGCTTTCAGCCAACGGGGAATACTGCCGGTCTGGATTCTTTAGCTATTTTTTCAAGAATTTTGTTTGCGTTTCCATCAAGACAAGTGAAAAAAGATCCCTATCGAAACCTTATTGACTTCTAAAATTGAGTTATTCCAAACGTTGCTAGTGTGTATATTGCTGATATACGACAATGACATACGACAAGTCGTTTATTCCAGTACAGCTTTATGGGACTTTGCTGTAAAATATATAAGATGCTATTAATATCTGTTTTAACTTACGCTGTACATTTTATTAAAGGAAGTTCTAATTATAAAAACAGACGGATTTTGTGCGAAGACTTATTAGTGATTTAACCATTCTTAAAAAACCAAACAATAAAAAACGAATCTTTACATTCCATCTATAATATAATCGAAAAAAATCAGTAAATTTCGTTTATCCGGAATTCCCTCCTAATGAATATTTCCTTTTACAAGAAATAGTAAAATTTGACCCAGTTTAGTTATATGTATATATATATATATATATATATATATATATATATATGTAAATATATAGATATATATATGTAAATATATAGATATATATATATATATATATATATATATATATATATATATATATATATATATATGTACATATATAGATATATATATATATATATATATATATATATATATATATATATATATAAAAGTTTCAATTTTTTTCTTGAGGTAGCGGTCTGGGGCTGAAGTAAAACTCGTTTTTTACATACGCCGAGCTTTCGGAAATTTATGGTTTCATTTTTCAAGGCTACAATACAAAACAGAACTTTACAATATTGTACCAGTTCTCTAAATTAAGCTTTAACGTTTTTTATATATTGAAAATTATATAAAGATATCAAGGAAGAGAGATGAAAGATTTTAACATTTCTGGTTGACTGAAAAACGTCTTTTTTTTTCATTTTCTATTTTCTGTGCCTACATTTTACTTAACTACTTAATTTAATTACTAATTCTATGTTTTATTTGTGGTAAATTATGCTTGTTAAAATATTAGGATTCTGCATTTGTGTTCAAATTAGTTTATGAAAATTAATTTAAATTTAATTAATACTCTAGGACTTACGTGCAAGGTGAGTTTTTTACTATATCTAGCTTCTATGTGAAACATTCCAATTTTTTTCATTTTTGTGTTATATAGGACTACATATTGGTATATTTACATAAAAATATAATTATTCTACACGTTTACGTTTTAGAATGATCGCATCTAATGAAGACGACCGAGTGTATTATCAATGGAATTTCTTTCTGTGGTTTTTTATAAACTAGGTGAATAAACAAAAATCGATACAAAGATCTGACAGAGTAAGCATATTTAACAAGTAATAGTATCTCTTTCTGGCGCTAGATTTGAACTTGTGTTCTTTATTATAATTACGTTATAAACTAGAGTTAACTAATTTTGGGTGGCTAACTAATAAGATGTAATTGGTTGACTGTTAAAACAATCCCCAGTCTGTAGTTATTGTTTATAGAAAAACAAAAAAGGGTGCATATTTTTTGGATTATTTTTACTCAAATTGTGAATTAGTATCTGACTGTTTTAAAGTCATTAAAAGTTGTGAGTAAATAACACTAAGATCATTAATGTCTTTTTTTTTTATTTAGACATTCATTGTCTAGGAAAATCTCCACCATTTCTAAAAATTTTCTTTTGTT
The DNA here is from genome assembly GCA_030620095.1 of Kuschelorhynchus macadamiae. Taxonomy (NCBI): domain Eukaryota; kingdom Metazoa; phylum Arthropoda; class Insecta; order Coleoptera; family Curculionidae; genus Kuschelorhynchus; species Kuschelorhynchus macadamiae. Next base: position 379,777 of record JAUTXW010003650.1, on the reverse strand, counting down.
CGAATTTTTTTCTGTATTTAGAACCTTGCAATTTTGAAAATCTATGACATGATTTGTGTTGGTTGTGTGTTCTGCAAGTGTGTAAGAATTTTTTTGTAATCTGCAGTCACTTTTTGTGTCTAGTTATTCTTTGTTGTAAAACAGTGGAGGTTTGCCCTATGTATTTTTTATTACAATCATTGCATGTAAGCGAGTAAACAACATTTGATTTTTTAATTGGTTCATCTCGATCTTTTAGCCTGGAGAAAGTGTTGCCTATTTTTAATATTTGTTTGCCACATATTTTGATGTTAACATTTTCAGAAAGAATTTTTCCTAGTTTATGGCTCAATTCCTGGCAATAAGGTAGAGAGAAATAGTAAATCTGTTGATTATTAGGTACAAGGGCACTGATATTAGTAGGACTCTGATTATTATTTAAAGAAACATTGATCCCTGGAGAAAGTACTAGAGATTGGGAGAATTCTGTGATTGTTTTAACAGTCAACCAATTACACCTTATTAGTTAGCCACCCAACATTAGTAAACCCTAGTTTATAACGTAATTATAATAAAGAACACAAGTTCAAATTTAGCGCCAGAAAGAGATACTATTACTTGTTAAATATGCTTACTCTGTCAGATCTTTGCATCGATTTTTGTTTATTCACCTAGTTTATAAAAAACCATAGAACGAAATTCCACTGATAATACACTCGGTCGTCTTCATTAGATGCAATCAATCTAAAACGTAAACGTGTAGAATAATTATATTTTTATGTAAATATACCACTATGTAGTCCTATATAACACAAAAATGAAAAAAATTGGAATGTTTCACATAGAAGCTAGATGTAGTAAAAAACTCACCTTGCACGTAAGTCCTAGAGTATTAATTAAATTTAAATTAATTTTCATAAACTAATTTGAACATAAATGTAGAATCCTAATATTTTAACAAGCATAATTTACCACAAATAAAACATAGAATTAGTAATTAAATTAAGTAGTTAAGTAAAATGTAGGCACAGAAAATAGAAAATGAAAGTAATAATTCAAAAAAAGACATTTTTCAGTCAACCAGAAATGTTAAAATCTTTCATCTCTCTTCCTTGATATCTTTATATAGTTATTTTACATAATTTTCAATATATAAAAAAGTTCTGTTTTGTATTGTAGCCTTGAAAAAGGAAACAATAAATTTTCGAAAGCTCGGCGTATGTAAAAAACGAGCTTTAATTCAGTCCCAGACTGCTACCCCAAGAAAAAAAAAATTGAAACTTTTGTATTCAACTAGTTCGGTCATGACTACCCTCCCACTCACTATATGTATATATATATATGTTATATATATGTTAATAAAATATTTAGAAAAATCAGCCTGAAAAAACTACCCATTAGATTGATTTCAAATGTTGTGCAAGAATTAAGTGTGGTATAGAAATGAACTGTTACAACTGTGATACGAATTCAAGTTTGCAGAACAAAATGGCGGCCAAATAAAATGTTTGTAGACGTGAAAAAATTACTCTCTCATGTTTTTACAGATCTTCCCGTTTTATCCTTCATAGATGCCAAATATCATGTTTTTTCAGTTCCGTCGCCGGTCTGCAGCATAGCTAAAAACTACTTAATCCAAAAATAAGTCCCAGATGACAAAATAAAATAAAAGCCTAATAAAATGTTCAAAAAATCAGCCTGAGAAGAATACTTTTTGATTTTAAATTTTACACAAAAATTAAGTGTGACATAGGGACAAACTGGTACAATATTTGGTACTAATCCAATATGGTGGAGCAAAATAACGCCCAATAAAAATGTTTAAAAAGATAATATATATGTGTTACTAAATGACTATGTGGAACAAAATTGGGTCAGACTTTACTACTCCTAATAAAAAGAAAGATTCTTACCGAGGGAAGTTCCGACTAAAGGGAATTTACCGATTTTTTGTGTGATTTTTCGATTGTTGGTATATTTTTGTTCATTTATCGTGATATATTTCCTATTAACACCTGAAATTTGCACTAATATTGGTACCGCTACCTGTTCAGTTTTCGATATTATTAAATGTCAATAAGACAAAGAAGTCAAACTTAAAAATTGTAACAAACTTTATGATTTTCGGAGAATTAGCATCGTTGAATTAATGATAAAAAATTAAATATTGATTAGATGGCACACAAATTGGAGAATTATTTTACAAAAGTGGAGAAAATGCTGAGAAACACAAGAAAGACTTTTTCAGAATTTTCAGAGACACATTTTAGTAGATACAATTATCAGGACGTTAATTAAAGAATCAAAAGCATTAAAAGACAAGCGAAACAATGTAAGGAGACCACATATAAGAAATCAGGTAATTGCTCAACATTTTATGGTAATCTGATGAATTCTATTCTGCAGATGGTACGAGAAGTAAGGTACGGTCCAGGGCATCGAAGGGTCAATTATGGGACACTTCAGGGAACTCTACCATATCCTTTCTGTTTAGTATCTAACAGTGGAAGACCGTTTTTCCGTTTTTTGCATCGATGCTAATGAGAGAACAAAACGAGGTTAACAATTTATGCAATCAAATGCTGTGGACTGATGAAGAATAATTTAAACAAGAAAAATACAAAATACTAGACAGCTGCTAACCCCAATCAGTATAAAATGATAAAATATTAAGGGAGGAGCTCACTTAATGTTTGGTGTGGGATGTTAGTAAATAAATTATTGGACCACTATATTATCGCGGCCGGAGACCCCTTAGAAGATTTGGCAATTCAAATAATAGCCCAGATATCAGGCCAATGTATACATTTGTACGGGGCGATTTGAAGAATGTAATAATTTCAACGTCCCAATAGAAATTTTGGAGAGCCCTGGCAAAAATGGTAAATTAAATTATTCAAATTAACTGGGACCAAAATCTAATAAGGTCCTCTCTAGAGAAATTTGAAAGGGGGCATTACGCCTGTTTTTAAAACCATAGAGGACATATGGAACAAATATAATATTAAAATATTTGCTGCTCATTGTTATATTATCCAGTTTTTCTTTTGTTTTTGATTTATACCCGAATATACGAATTTTCTGTTTACACTGACTATATTTAATAATGCTCAATTTAGCAAGAAAATATAAAGTATACAAAAAAACCTAAAATTTCATTATATTTTTTAAAATTAATGTAGCGTTGCTAATTCTTCGAAAATTGTTACAATTTTAAAGTCTTTTTGTTATCATTATGAAACTTAACTATTTATGGAAAATATTATGAGAGTAGACGAACATTATTATTCGAATTTAAAAATGCGGAAAATCGACTTTATTAAAATAAAATACACTGGCGAGCAAAAAATTGAGGTCACTTTGCAATTATGCCGTTTGTTTGGAATTTTCGGTTTTAAACCTATATTTGCAAATTGTGAATCATAGTAGGCGCTTGATAATGTCTTTTCTAAGAAATATTATCCGTCACACTTATTACCTATCTAGTATTGTCAATGTCTTTAGGAGTCTTCTGAAATAACGTGCATTCGCTGTAGTTAAAAATTCACATTTCAGTTTATTGGTTTGATTGATTGTTGATTTATCTCTATAAAATATATCGGTCACATAGTGTAGTATTCGTAGTGGATGTTTAAAGGTTGTAATGACTTTGGACCCTATTATTGTGGCAAGAATTGTAGCGTTGGTACAAGATGGTCAAGGAAAACGTGAAAGTCAAGGATTGTTGGCAAGAGCCTTTATGCTGTTCAAAAGGTGTATCAACGATATGAGGAAACTGGCCTGATAACCAGAAGACCCGGATCCGGGTGACCACCCGAAGGGATGACCGTTATTTGGTGTTCACAAGATTGCAGACAGGGGCGTGCAGTCCATGGAAGCAAGGAAAGCAGTGCTTCCCCAAAAAAAAATTACAAAACATCTTCTAAAATGTAATTTTTGAAATAGAAAACCATTAATTTAGTTTATATTAAAAATGCTAAAATATTATCTTAATTATCAAGCCCATAATAAATGCGGCCATGACTCTGACCGAGCCACAATAGAAATCAAATAGAACCTATGCGGGCCGCTAGCTTCTAGATAGCCAACTCCTGTATGCTTGATTTCCTGTGAATCGAGCCAGAAGTTATTGAACTTTCCACCGGCTGTTTGCAATTTTTGCATTTCAGTCGCGTGCTTTAAGTGGGGGCGGAAGCTATCGTTGGAGTAGGTTCTTTGTTTGAACGGCTATCCGTGTGTTGTGTGATACGTACGTCGCGTCGTGCTTGGTGCGAAATGGAAGACAATAATACGGACGTGGATATGCAAAACTTCGGCTGTCGGTAATAACGCTGAAAATGTTGGAGAATTTAGTAAGAAGAGTGTGTGTGAATGTGTGGTGTGTGTCTTAATAATAAAGGGATTTTCAACATTAAACTTCGCTAATAAGCTTCAAACAATTTCCAAAGGAAGGGCGAAACCGCCTATGAAAAATTTAACCACAAAAATGAAAAACTGTATTAGACATTTTTATCCGGAAAAACAATACGAACAATTTAAATGCCTAACAGGGTGTGAAAATATAAATACATCATTTGGTTGGCCATGTTTACTTTTTGAAAATGAAAAAGGTCGCAATAAAACTGGCTTTTCCGATTTAAACAATTTCCATAAAGCTGTAAAAAGACATATTATGTCCAAAGCGCATTTGCAAGCCGTCATAAAAGAAAAAGTCTTCGGCAAAATCAAAATTGAACACGCCCTTAATAAACAGTTTGAAATTAGTCACAGCCAACACAATGAACTAGTCGATAAAAATAGGCAAATATTAAGAAGACTTATCGATGTTGTTTGTTTTCTCGGACAGCACGAATTGGGATTTAGAGGTCATGACGAAACAAGGTTGCTTCAAATAGAGGAAATTTTCAAGATTTACTTAGTTTAATGGCTAAATATGATGATTGCTTAAAAAATCATTTAGAGCAGTCTAGCGTTTTTCGCGGAACGTCGAATCGAATCCAGAATGACTTAATTTCCGCTGTTGCAACCATTATTCTAAAAAGAATTAAGCAGGAGATTGGCGAGGCGCGGTTCATTGTTATTGTTCTGGACGAAACAACTGATATCACTAATTTTTTACCCAATTATCCATAGTAATACACTACGTTAAAACAGACCGATTTTTAGGTTTTAAGAATGTGTCCGAACATCGCACAGCAGAAGCATTATATACCGTAGTTCATAACGTTAATAAAGAAATTAATGGAGAGAAAAAATTAGTTGCTCAAAGCTATGATGGAGCTGCAGTGATGGCACGCCAATGAGGGGGTCTGCAAGCTAAAGTTCGAGAAACTTTCCCAAGTGCTGTGTTTGTCCATTGTTTTGCTCAGAAATTAAATTTAGTTTTATCCCAGTCCATCAATCACATTAAAGAGTGTAAAGCATTTTTCGTTACTTTAAGTGGCATGCCTGCTTTTTTTTCTAAGTCAACCAAACGTACACAAGCTTTGGACTCCATTGTCCGCAAACGATTGCCCAAAGTAGCTCCTACTAGTTGGAACTATTATGGAAGACTTGTGTTAACAGTATCTGAAAATCGTGAATCACTGATTGAACTATTTGAGAATATAATAGAAAATAATGAAACGTGGGACCCAGAAGCAATAAATAGTTCGAGGGGGTTTTTGGACTGTTTGAAACGAGATTTTAATTTTGATTATTTGTAATTTTCAGAAATATTTCCATTCTCGGAGAATGTCTTTAATATATTACAAACTAAAACAAACGATGTTGCTTTTTGCCTAAAAAAAGTGGATGATTTTAAGTCCATGTTACGCCAAAAAAGAGATGACTTTGACCTATTTTAGGAGAAAACGATGACGTTAAATGTAGAGCCACAAGCCAAGCGTCTTCGAACAGGCAAGGTCGGAGATGTTCAAACATCATACAGACGCCTCTTTTATGAAATAATCGATCAAATTCAGCAACAAATAAACTATAGATTTAACGTTTTAAATGATTTTGAATTCCTCGAGCTCTGCAATTTTGATGCATTTAGAGGAAAAACTTTTCCAGAAGATGTTTTTAAATCTCTTCTTCTTCATTACGGCCAGTTCTTCGACCGAGTGTTACTGCGATCTGAACTAAAAGTGATTTAGGAAACTGATGACATTAGCGCAAAAAATAACGCTAAGGAACTAATTCAATTTTTAAAAGACAAGGAGCTGGAAGATGCCTACACCGAAGTGTCGAAATTGTGTGAATTAGTATTGACTACCTGCCACAAGTTCATGAGTATAACGCAATTTTTCAACACTTAAACGTATAAAAAATTTCGTGAGAAATTCAACGGGGCAGGAGAGACTTTCGCATACATCGCTGTTGTCCATTGAAAATAAACTTCTCCAAAATATGTCGGAGCATCGACGTTTTTATGATAACGTCATTGAGGAATTTGCAAAAAATGATCGAAGAATCGAATTATATTACAAATAGGAAAGTTTCTAAAAATTTCTTCCCTTTCTTAAAATTTCACCGCACGCCCCTGGTTGCGGACTAAAACATCTTCTGTGATTTTGCTACGAAATTAACTTCAAGAAGTAGGAGGTGTGAATGGGCCGTTAGGGAGAAGGCTTTGTGCTGCTGAATTATTTTGTAGAAGGATGGGGACAGGTTAATCTTTGCAATGCCGTCATCGAATTGCAAGATTGGCTTTTGCCCAAAATGACAAGGAATTGAATGAAGACTGGGCAAAGTATTGTTTTCTGATGAGTCGCGTTTTTACCCCAGTGGATCAGACTGACATCGAAAAGTAAGGAAAAAGATACGCTGCAGTTTGCATCGACGAGCGTCTTCCATTTGGAGGCGGGTCGGTTATGGTTTAGACGGGAATCCCTTCATAAAACAGGCATAGAGTATATTTCGGCGGTTCTAAAGATCATGTTATGCAAGTCATGGTCACTGTGGACGAGCCTGGCATTTTCATGTAGGATAATGTTAGGCCTCACGCAGCCAAAATCAGAATTGTCAAAAAACAAAGTGGGAATTAGCGGTTCGATTGGCCAGCCCTCAGTCCGGACGTGAATCCCAGAGATTATGTCTGGGATCAGTTGGGACGACGTATCGTCAGCTCCAGGAACTGCCCAGGTGTTCAGAGAGTTGCTATTGCAGGAATGGAATAATATCGACCAGAACGTGATACTTAACTTAATCGAAAGTATGCATCGTCGGATTCAAGCAGTTATTAATGCAAGAGGGAAAATACGCGCTGTTAGTGATACATTTTTTCATTAGTGACAAGTTTTTTCATTGTTTTAGTCCATATTGGCACAAAAGTTGATCTTCGCTTAAAATTTTATTTTCTTCCGATATAACACTGAGTACATGGTTTACAAGTTCCAAATATAAGCTTCAAACTGAAAATTCCAAACATACGTCATAATTTGAAAGTGACCTTTGCTCGCCAGTGTATATCACTTTAGACAAAAAAATATACCAGCAATCGAAAAATCACATAAAGAATATGGTCTTTCGCCTGAAAAAATATCAAACTAAGCCACAGGAGTTATATTTGATGTCCTTTAGGTTTTCACTCATCATTTGGAATTCCACGGAGACAAATATAATAAATGGCTATTTTAATTTTCCAAACCAGCACACTCATGACGAGAAAGATTAACTTGGCTAGTCCTCATTGGATAACCCTGTACAATTAAAAATACATCCTCAAAAATTTCTTTAACTTTGACATGGTGTGATTACAAGAACTACAGTTTAAACTGTACAGTTAATTCAGAATTTAAACCAATACGTTTTGTCAACCACAAAAAACAACTTAGCAAATTTGTTGTAATTTAAAATCTAATGCACAAATCTCATTTTCTTTCATAGTAAGGTATAATTTAGCACTATAAATTAAAGATATCTCAAACCTAATAAAAAACAGATCTTTTCACGCTTTCTAAAGTATCTCAAACTGTAACTATAAATATTTTTCAGAAGTTAATTTGTAAAATCCGGTACGAATATAACCCACGGCTTGAAATTTTGTATTGAAAAAGCTGACTGGCAACACAAAAGTCTTTTAAATAACGACCCTGAAATGAAACCCAGCGTGAAAACACTCTGCAATAAATACTAAAAATGGGAGAAATGGGAAAAAAAGCCAACCGCGTCGACTTCAAAGCGCACAGAACTTTTAAAGTAATCACAAAAAACGAAAAGAATGTACTGTTATTTAGAACAGTTGAGCATCTAGCAATTATGTAATAGTTTTAAAATCCAGACAAATTAACTTCTCCAGAAATATGTCAAGTTGTACCGTATTGTCTTCTAACTAACGACCGTTTCTCGAGAATAAATTATATATACCGAATATTGAGAATGGCAATTACGTAAATTACTTGGAAGTTTGTTAACATTTTTTATAACAACGCTGGAGACAGTTTGGTATCTATTATGATCCGCAGTTGCAATGCAAGTTACAAACGTTGCTACTAGTTTTAAAATGGAAAATTAGAATGCTTTTACGAAAATCTGTTGTTTAATGTTGCGAATTACATGTGACATCAGCGCGATTTCAGTATAAGGCAAACAACTTTGTAACAGGAGTAAGGGTAATTAAACTACTACTTAATAGTAGGTAATTAAAATATCAACTCGTAAACTTTAATTTTAAGGCACAATACACATACATGATGTGTTTATGTTACAAAACTTTCGAAACAAGTACAGTTTGTGTTGTGTATCGGGATATTTTATTTGTGTATCTGAATAAACATCGAATTTATATATCGGAGATGTGCTACTTGCAAGGTTCGTCATTGATACCTAATTTTTCAAAAAGAACTGAACTGAACTACAATCACTTATCTGAACCCTTTTTCTAACAAAAAATGCATACATGTTTGGAACAATAATTTTGTATAATTTTTGCATAATAATTATGTTATGTCTTTACTGATATATTCCGGGTGTTCATCCGTTCACTAATATCGTTCTGAAAAGAACAGTTTTGCTGAAGTTTCGCCAAAATCACATTTGACATTTTCGAAGGTTTTTTTCTCGCGATTTTTAGATTTGTCGATTATTGTCTTCCATACTGTTGGTAGTTTTAGTGATACCTTTTATTCAAATGTCCTTGTTTTTCAATTTCTATGGCTTTTCGTCGTCAACAAAACTGTTCTTTTCAGAACGACAGTAGTGAACGGATGTACATCCGAAATGAAAACACACTGTATTTTTCCATCCGTAAAGGACTAAGAAACAACACTATATACCTCTACGGGAAGGAGATCTTCAAGACAATCAGGACATATGAGAAACTGAGAAGCGAGAAAACTAATCATTTATGTGATTTAACCTTTCAAATTAAGTGTCGTGACAGCGATTTACTTCCTACCTTTACACGGTTGTCTTATCACACTAAAACTAGAAAAAATAGCACCATACTTCGAAAAACTAGAGAATAACTAGCCGAGACAGAGCAAGAACTGTTAAAGTTACACCTTAAACTAAGTAACAGCATTCACCCTTTAGTCCATAGAAACTTTGGCTTTTTGGCGAACAGAATCAAATAAGAATATTAAGAGTGACACATTTTTGAAAAAATATGACCTGGGAAGGCATCTACAAGTACTATTAGTAGACGTCAATACATTAGTGCGTAATATACAGTATATATATATATATATATATATATATATATATATATATATATATATATATATATATATATATATATATATATATATATGACGTTTCGCCAAAATCACATTTGACATTTTAGAAGCTTTCTTTCTATATATATATATATATATATATATATATATATATATATATATAGTACTATTGGGTTACGAGTTTCGTCACAGGTGTTGGTGACTGGTGTAGTTTTGTGTATTAATTTTGGCGCTAGTTGTACTCGTCTTTCAACTAGTTGAATGAACTGATGAAGACCTTAAGTCAGAAATACGTGTCTATAGTTAGCCAAATTCCATTGCTTTAGCGGTCATCCGCAAATTCATTTTTTACTATATACTTTTAGTGGAAAAAAATAACATCCATAGATATATAAATAAGAAGGAAATTAACGACCATTAGGACAAAACGTTCCGCCCATGGTAAGTTTAATCACGTATAGGGTCCAAAAATCATAAACTGTTATACTAACAAACCTCTAAGTGCTTTCCATCATCTCTACCGGAATAATTGATGACCTATGTGGGACTCATCAGGCCAAGTAGCCAAGTAGTAGAGATGATGGAAAATACTCAACGGTATGCTGAATATAAACGATGAAAATATTAGGCAGTTGGATAGTATCACAAATAATAAGACATGATATCTATGGCAACAATTGTGAGGCTTGTCGTTTATACCTCTTTAGTAATGTTTAGAAATATTATATAGATGAAAAATCGAGAAACTAAGCGCGATATAATTGGCTTTAATTTTTTTTTGGTGTATGCCTTGCGATACTACCAAACTTCGTCATTTATGCCGGTTGAGATTATAGAAAGCACTTAGATGCTTGCCAGTGTAATGGTCCATGATTTTTGGACACCGTACTTGAATAAGCTTACCATAGGCAGAATATTTTGTCCGAATGGCCGTTAATTTTCTTCTCATTTATATATCTATAGACGTTATTATTTATTTCTTATCGAATCTTTGACCTAGAGAAGCTAGTATCATGGATTTTGTTACTTCGGGGTAGTTCTTTCGCCAATAAAATAATTGGTATCGCATGGCATACACAAAAAAGCCTAATGTCGGTTTTTAATAATATTATGTTTCTAAACGTTACTACACACTTGTTCCCATAGATGGCACCTCTTACTCTTTGGGGTAATATCTGACTGCCTAATATTTTCATCGTTTGAGTGTCTTCCATCATCTCTACCACATGGCACTTATGCTGGTAGAGATGATAGAAAGCACTAGCAGTTATTAAAAATTAAAAAATATTTTACAACTTCTACGTTAAAAAATATTAATTCATCGATGATAGGAATACTTAGAATTAGTCGAGGAAAGGCAATTATCGATTAATCGGTATACAATTAAGACACTATGTATGATAAAACTGAATAATAAGCTTGTAATCTCAATGTTAACTACTCCTTTTAATAGCATACAGATTTTGCGTTGTCAATTCCCCTTGGGAATCTGTCACAATTGTAAATTGGCAAAATCTATACTACATTTAAACAGATTTGCCTAGGCAGCTTAAATTTACTGCATGCGAAGAACTTAATCCGTCTGCTAAAAGCTTTGTCACTTCTGTTTGTCTATCAAATTCTGAATGCCCGATTCTTAAGTTTCTTTCAGCCTAAAAATATAAGACCAAGCATAATTTGCTATTTACGTAGCTTAAGCCATAAGTAAATGTATTTAAAACGTGATGGGTGAATAATTTGATGCCATTATTACTTTATCATATTTGAATTTTAGTGAAGCAGGTAGGATTTAAATATTTAAAAATCGGTTAATTTCCTTTACCCAGAAGTTCCCTTGTTATGAATCTTTCCTTTTATTGGAAATAGTGAAGTGTGTCCCAATTTAGTTCAGTACCTAGTCGTTTAGTAACACATAAATCTTTCTAGTCTTTCCAAAAATTTTTATTGGGCGCCATTTTGTCCCATAATATTGATTTCTGCCAATTTATTCTGCAAAATTTAGAGTCAATTGAATAAGAATTTTTTGTCGATTTTTTTATAATTTTATTTGGCCGCCATTTTGTTTCGCCATTCTGAATTCGTACCACATCTTTACGTGTTTATCTCTATATCACAATTATTGTTTGCACAAAATTTAAAATTAATCTAATAAGAAGTTGTTTCAGGCAGATATTTTAAATATTTTGTTATGCCGCCATTTTGTTTTCATATATTGGATTCATATCAAACTGTTACCAGTTCACTCCTATGTAACACTTCAGGTTTCACTACGCCGCCATCTTGTTCCGGCATATTGGGTTTTTACCAAAATATTACCAGATCATCCCCATATGACTTTTTATTTTTGACTAAAATTTACTTACTTACCAGTCAATCTGGTAAGTAGTTTTTGAGCTATGCCGCGAACATAGTTGTAGGTACAAAAGTGTTCTTATCACAGTTCGTTTGTGAGGAATGACACATAAGTTGCCTGGCAAACCACTTACTTGCTGCCTACCAATAAAATATATAAAACGAATGACATGCATTTTTCGAGGTATGTAACCTTATTTTATTAACTTTCTATAATGGTTTGTAAATAGTATAACATTATAAATTAGTGTTTAAAAAATTGTTGATATCTTTTTATAACTTGATCAATAATGTTTTTTAAATTATTTGTAGATAGAAAAGGAAAGATTTACATTACAAAAAAAAACAAAGAAATGAGCAATTTTTGAAAAAGGCTACTCTGATAAGCGAAACGTCAATTTAAATCCATTGTGTTTGATTTTGCAAATAAACTTATACCCAAGAAAGAAGTCCAATTAATATATATATATATATATATATATATATATATATATATATATATATATATATATACTATAACCATTTTAATAGAAATACTGAAGCGTGACCTATACAGCACAGATTTGATAATCCGAATCCCTGATACATCGGATTCCATTGTTGTCCTGACCGTTGTTTAAGTACATTACGTATTCTGTAATCCGGATTTTTGTTTGTTTGGCTAATCTGGATTTCAATTATCTGTTTAAGGCGGTTTACATTTTCCCACTACTTTAAATATACACGCGAAAATTCAAAACAAAAAGCAGTTTTGTAAGGAGTGGGTACTTCCACGATTTCTGATAAGAAGATAAGAAAAGGACTATTCAACAGTAAGTTTACAATCTTTTTTTTTTAATAGGTGATGATTTATTATTTTTAAGTTTATTATTCACTGCTACACTGGTCCTAGCTAGAGAAAAACGAGGAAAAATTATGAAAATCCTAAAGCTATACATTTGTTGGTTTTTAACTTAAAAAAATCGGCACTTTGTTTACGAAGTGTTATGGGAATGATATTTTTACCGCAAACAGAGATTTTAAAAACCTACATGACCTAAGATCCTAATGCCTATGATTCGTTTAAGAAACTTTTGTTTTGAGCCAAAAAGAAAGTTAAGCAAAACAAAATTTACGTATGTATATTACGTCTAAATAGTTTATGTATGAGTGCATATTTGTTTATTTAAATTTAGCTAAATTCAAGTTATATTCAGTATGCAATGCAAATGAATTTTGCATGTAAGTATTCCAAATAAATTAATCTTTTCTAGGTTTTTTTCAGGGCTTTCAATAACAATAAATACATTTACCGTAGTAATTGGATTATCAAAATCCATATCTAGTGTAATCGCTCAACTTGTCCTTAAAGGCCTTGAAGAAACAAAATAGACTATGTTCTGAACAGTTTTAACAACTATCAATAAAAATTGCAATTCACAATTCAAGCAGAAAAAAACAATAAACTAAACTTTTTAGACATGACCTTCTATGAAGTAGAAGGCACAATTAAATCCCAATAGTATAGGAGAAGAACCCGATCGTCTCGAAATCTTAATTATCACTCGCATCATCCATTCACCCTAAAAAAATCTTTCATTATAGGCATAGCTGACCGAGCTATCAAGCTCTCTGACAACGAATACGACCAGAAAGCTAGAAAAAAGTTAAGTATACTTTAAAATTAACAACTATTCGTCATTTTTAATCAACCCTATTTTTCAAAAAGGTCACACAAATTCCACAATAGCCGTACTCAAATCCAAGACAATAATAATATTGCTGATAAAAATAAAAAGTTCATCTCATTACCATACATAGAAGGGCTGTCAGAAAAATGTAAAAATACAACATACAAATAGCTCACAAAGGGCACCACCTAATAAACAACTGTTACATTAAAAACAAAAACACCAAAAGAAAAACAACCTGACATAAACAATATGAAGTGCCTTGTAGTGGTTGTACATAGAACAAACAAGTCAAAATCTAGAAAATCGTTTAAAAGTCAAAAGTTTAATAAGAAAACCCAACGTACCTCAGAAGTCACGAAATCCAAAAAAAAAAATGAATTTAGTTTAGAAAACATATAAATCGGACCACTTAAAAGAAAAAGAAAATTTCAAGAAATGATAGCTATTCAACAAAATAAATACAGATTTGAGCCGAATATGCCATAATATAATACTCAAAAAGCATATATATATATATATATATATACAGACAGAACTTTCGATAGAAATACCTGCCAAACGTGACTCTCTTTCTGCCATTATTTGTGACACTTACGTCTCAGTATATCGGTATCACATAATTAAAATTGTCTTTGAAAGTCGGCCGTCGATTCGCAGAACGCCTAGAAGACTTCTGGTGGATAGATTTCGTACCACTTACTACTCGCTGTATGATGCAAGAATACCAATACGTTAGAGAATTGTAAATACTGAAGAAAATATCGTCGCTGTAAACCGAAGTGTACAGAAAAATCCAAAGTTATCAATTTTGTCGTCGGCCGCAACACTTGGGCCTCTGTTCGTCCACAACGTAAAACATTTTACACAAGGATCTTTGCCTGCTCCCATATAAAATACAGCTGGTAGAGTCTGTCTCATTTTATATCGTCTTGGCTTTTAGCGGACCCAACCGCAATAAACTGTTTACCAGCTTCTTACCTTTGTTTTCTTGTCCTTACCTATTGTTAGTGGGTAAACCCATCAATAAATAATTTATTCATACTTGAGGGACCAAACAGGGGCGGGCCAAGTAAATGTCGATTACGTGTCGCCTGATGTTAGTATAGCAGTGTTGACTGAGCCGTTTTACTGTGCGTTTCGAAAAAGCTTCTTAGGAGTATATCATTGATTTTTCCGTTATGTCTCATCGAAATCACTTGTCATTAGATGCAAAACAAATTGTGAAAAATGCGTATGAATGTTTAATAAGTAGAGGATTTATTAAACAAGAAGCGTTAAAAGAAACTTGCCTACTTACAAAAACACCAGTATCCTCGATAAAGGATATTGTTAATAGTGAAGTGAAAGAAAAAAACGTAGTGATTTTCAATCTCACCGTCTGGACAATAGTGAACAAGATATAATAAGAAGGAAAATATATTCTCTTTATCAAAGCCAGATTGTCTCTACTTTGGATAAACTGAAAAAGAAGTTAGAAGAAAATGAAACCAATATAAATATATGCCGTGCCACTCTATGTAGAGTTATTTGTAAAATGGGATTTAAATACCGCAACATAGACAAAAAGCAAGTGGTAATGGAATCGCACAGATTGCGCACTTGGAGATTTAATTACCTTCAGGATATTAAATCTATAAAAAAATATTCTAATAAAAACTGTCAGACTAAAGCGCCTTCAAATAAAAGAACACGCATCACTATAATTCACGCTGGATCAGAAGACGGATTTGTTCCAAACTGCTTGCTGTTATCTGCGAAGAATATTAAGAATTCTAGCTTGGACTATCATGAAGATACTAGTGCAGAACTTTTTGAAAACTGGTTTCATAATTATCTTTTAAAAAATATCCCGAAAACCAGTGTTATTGTAATGGATAACGCAAGCTATCACAGCCGCATGCTACAAAAAGCACCAAACTCATCAAGTACAAAAACTGAAATTCAAGAATAATTGTTACAAAATGATATTTATTTTGAATCCAGTTACAAGAAAGGGCAACTTTTGGAAGTGCTAAAATCATATGATATAAAAAAACAATATGTATGTGATAGTTTAGCTAAACAGATGGGGCATTGTGTTTTACGGCTTCCTCCGTATCATTATATACTTAACCTCATAGAACATTTGTGGCACCAAATCAAATCAAATGTGAGAGCAGAAAATGTCACTCCTACTTTAAGTCCCAGTGTCATAAATTGTATTAAAAATGTTATTAATAATATATCTGTTGAGATCTGGAAAAATTCCGTGCAGCACATTATAAAAGTTAAAGATTCGTACATGTGCATACAAAATAACATAGAGCCCATTATAATTAATTTTAATGATGACTCTGAGAGTGAAACAGAATTAGATTTAGAATAAAAGCTATACTTATATGTAAAGTAATTATTGATAATTTGTATATAAACCTCGGATTGCGTTTTGGTCTGCCCTGGTTAGGCATTTTCTTTTTCGAGGTATTGTAAACAAGTGAATCTGTATTTTTCACCAAAACCTATACCGTCACGTGGATTTGTCCCGTTAGCGTTAGGTTAGCCCAGGTTCGTGGCTAAAGCCATAAAATCACATGCTTAGCTAATTTAAAATTATAAAAAATCAAACTTGAAATACGCGGGCACTCTAAAATGTTAATATTAGCGGATCCGTATGCTATTCAAGGTCTTGTTCCTATAAAGTAATAGCAATCCATAGACCCCATTACAGAAAAAGAACCATTTGGGGAGGTTTACATGCTGGTGGTATCATCGGACCTTATTTCATTAAAAATGAGTCATTGGAGAACGTTATCGGACCACAATAAATGAATATTTCTTTCAAAATATGGAGAATATTGACCTGGATGAGATGTGGATGTAACAGGGTGGCGCTGCGTACCATACGGTGAACGAATCTACCGACGTATTGCAAAGAAAGTGTCAGGATCTACATAAAGCAACTGGTTAACCAGAAACAATTGACGCAATAACAGAAACAAATGACTCATTAAAAATGAGTCGTTGGAGAACGTTATCGGACCACAATAAATGAATATTTCTTTCAAAATATGGAGAATATTGACCTGGATGAGATGTGGATGTAACAGGGTGGCGCTGCGTACCATACGGTGAACGAATCTACCGACGTATTGCAAAGAAAGTGTCAGGATCTACGTAAAGCAACTGGTTAACCAGAAACAATTGACGCAATAACGTTGACATTATTCGTATTATTTAGGATATGCAGCCATCATTGCTCGAAAAAGTGACACGAAATTTTAGTGACAAAACGCGTTTCGTCAGGAACAGACGCGGTGGCCATATTCCCTAAATCGTTTTTAAACCTTAATGCCAAGTATTAATCTTTTAAAATAAAGACAGATGTTTGATCAAAAGTTGATTTCTTCCCTCGTAAAAATAATATTTAATTGAACTAAAGTTTTGAATCTTATATGCTCTACTTTAGTTTACCTTTAATAAAATAACAGCAAAAGTTCTTGCCCCGCTTTGGCATTACTGGCCTTTCTAATACGACCCTTTTCTATTATTTTTTTTTGAATTTATAACTTTTGTAAGTTGTCTCTAAAATAGCTCTTTTTTTTCTAGTTTTCTAGAAATATTACTGCGAATCTTATTTTGGTTGCTTAATTTTTTTATAAATAAGTTATGTTTCTTCAAAGTTGCAGCTAAAAATTAAAAGTTTCTATAGCTCAGGCTATAATGATATTACTCGAGTTCAGAATATTCTTGATGTAGCTCGTCAAGCTTTAAGCGATGATAGAGTGCATACTCAATTTAAAATTCATTTTAAGCATTCTTTGCGTTAAATATTATGACAGCGATGGATGAAGTGAATATGGATGAGCAACTAAAAGCAAATAGGACGGAAAAATTTGATAATATATATTATGCAATTTTATCTGATATTTGATAATAGGTTGTTTCTCCAAGGCATGTTAAGTTGCCAGAATATTGAAAATTTTACTTTTTTAATTAACTCTTTAGAGTGTGGCCTAGGAAGTATTGTACGATGCAATCCTCGGACACAAGGAAATTATATTATAGCTTATAAATTACTTAAAAATCCATATGAAAATTCTGGCTTAATTCCCGTAAGTCATTGGCGTGAAATTGAAAAAAAAAAACTTCCAAATGGTCATGATGTAGGTAGTCTCCAGTCTTTGTTGTATATTTTTACAGAACATTTATCTGCCCTTGAACATATTGGTCAGCCCACTAATAAGTGGGATTTCATTTCATTTTATATGTTTTTCGATCAGCTTGATACAAATACAGCTACTCGATTTGAACTTGACTGCGGAAGAACCTTGGAGGTTTTTAATAATAAAAGTAAACAATATTTGATCTTAAAAGAACTTCTCAAAAAACAATGCATATTTCTAGATACAGTTTCTCATTCGCCTGTTCATAAATGCTTGAGAAGGCAAAGGCTGAAAAAAACATTGAAAAACTTATAACTCTAAAATTTCTAATTGTCCTATTTGCAATAAATAAGACCATTTAATGTAAACTTGTAGAAATTCTGGGAGAAAAATGCTGTACACAAGTACGCTGTTCTAACTTTTCCAAACAACGTCATACCCTTTTAGATCACAATATGCCGAACTTCCCTTCTATTTCTAAACACAGTTTTTTGTGTGGCCACCCTATACCTAAACTATGTGATATTGTTACTCACTCTGTCGTTCAAACTAACTTAAACTCAAATACGAGCCATAAAGGTATTTGATTCCCTTGGCTACTGCACAGATTCGTCTTCTCGATACCTGGGGAAATTATAAACCTGTGCGAGCTTTACTTGATAGAGCTAGCTGGGTAAACTTGATAACTAACTAAATAAATGTGATAATCATTTAGGTCTCAGCAGATATCGCCTTCTCTCTTTCTGGAAAAAGTTTAGGAAATATAACCTCCAATATCTCGCAAAGAATTTACATTTTCTTTTGTTTCCAAAAGGCCAATTCAACCTGCGATTTTCTCAGTTGTCGTTAAAAATAGTTTTTGTTGCACTAAATCATGACTTGATGAAGGCGTAAACGATTTCGGAAACTCGAACAGGTTCATCAAATTATTCCCCCTGTTTTGATGAAATCGCAGCCGAGAGAATATTTGCCGAAACTCACACTCGCGACACTAGCGTCCACGATATTTTACACGTCCCTTTTAAGGATTCCCTACTGTCTTACTTTAATTAGAACAAAATTAGAATTCTACGCAGAATATTCCACATTTGTGCGCGATTATCTTGAGCCCGGTCACAAGTAAATTTTATCGCATAAGCTTAACTCATAGCTTCAGTATTATTTACCACATATTTGTATACTTCGACCAGAAAGTTTAACTAACAAACTACGCGTATTGTTTGACGGATCAATCAAAGCGGCCAATAACATTTTTTTAAATGAATGTTTATTGACAGACTGTGAACACTGTGACGTATGAAGTACCTTCTCCCTATCATGCTAATAGGATTATGCTCCAGTTGGCTCATGATTATCAATTTCAATACCCTAGTGCCGCTGAAATACTGGAAAATCAAATTTGCGTTGCTGACGTACTACGAATTGATTGAGCTTTTGGCTCTGGGTGGCTTCAAACTTATAAAGCAGGCGAGTAACGATCCACTTTTGATTTCTCAGTTAGATGATTCATTATCACAAGGTAATCCTCACTCCTTTGATGAAAAAAAAAAGGAAACACTTTCCTTCAAAATGATACCTCAGGCTGGGTAGTATCTCTAGCAGAGGAAAACAATATTTCTGCCGGCTTATATCAAATAAAATGCTTTAAATACACTAATTCTTAGTGAGTGCAAATTGCCACTATCAGAAGAAGGTGTCTGGAAGCAAGAATACAAAAGGTGTCATTAAGAACATACTAAAATCAGTAAAAAAACATAGGCTAATTGAAAATTAGGAATTTGTCATACCGTCGTATAATAATCGTCCACTTGAAGATTATTTGTACATATTGTACTTAGTATATTGCACTTCCAATTCTCTAACTGTATGCTGTCCCATCAAATTAAATGTATGCCTCTACTGTAGGGTCGGCTTCTTCACTTACGATCAAATGTACATTATTGTCAATTTCACGCCTTCCATTCTTTAAATGCTATTCAAGCCAAGGAAAATAAGAGGGCGATGGGGATTCACAATCAGGATATCGTTCAGAATACAGTCTTGAAGCAATTCGAGAATTTTTTCTACATTCCTCGTAAATGAGTAACATATAAATTTGGTGCTCTCGTAGGAAAACCATTTTCAATAATTAAATAGTATTTGCAGAAATAATAACGTCTAGTTTTCCAATCAACTAAAGTAGTAATTGTTTTAATTTTACAATAAACAACTATTATTTTTAGGAAACATCAACATTTTGATATTTCCTCAATTACTCACTGGACTCTTTGTTTTCATTGCCTACTTCAAGTAACGTTTTAAGTATATCAATACCATTTATAGTCTAGGCTTATTGTAAAGCAAAGGGTGTTCATAGATTTTTTTAAATACAGGATGATTCGATTCAGAAAGTGATCAGATGTTTATGGTACCTTGTATCCTATTCGTAGACGAAAAGCATATTATTATGTAATTTGAAATGAAGAAAAAAGGTACTGAAATTTGTTATATTTTATATTCTTATATTAACAGAATAATGGCGAAGGGCGTAAATTCTTGGGATAAGCTTTTAGACCTAGTTTGTAGTAGTACTTTAATATGTGATTTGGAAAAGAAGTGGGGGTAAAAACATAACATGGGGCTTATATCAAGCCGGCAGTGGCGTCCGATAGGGGCAATCTTTTTGAAACCTCGATAATTCAAAATGCAGGTCGCTATGGTTAATTTTTCGTGGTGAGGCATTTTTTCGGATTTTTCGTTCAAAAATATCGGATAAGTTCGTTAACGGGCAATATCGGAGCACGGAGTCGAAACTCTGACTATTTTGCCAAGATAAAAAAAGGTTCGATAGGGAATATAAAGGAGATTTAAAATCAATATAGGGTACGTATACCTCAAATGCCGAAAAAGCGGTTCATTTTTTTTGAGAAGAGTAACGAGGGATGGAAATTGTTTATGGGACCCCAAATTTCCCTCGAGGGAATAAAAACCACAACGCCATAGTTACTCTCCGATTTATAGAGGGCAAGCCATTTAGAAATAAAATTGGAATGTTCTTTCTATACATTTTATTATAGTTTTATGTTTTGCCCTGTATTATATGTACGGTTGATCCTAGGCAAATCAAGTAAACACGCAAAGAAAGTCTTCATTTCTTCTAGAGACTGGTGTGGAAATCAGCTTGATCAGGGTTAGGTGTGAATATTAAGAAATTTTTGAATTGTAGCGTGCACGAATTTTGTTTGCCATTCTTTGGCCCGTTTAATGTATGAAAAATTTCATCTTTCTGCTACAAGCCATATATTTTTTTATCCGAAGTCAAAAAACCGGGTAAAATCTAGTTTCGAGTAAATATGCATTATTTTTCCATTTGCCATTGAATTTACCACTTATTCAAGTTAGCCTGGCTCTGCCATCTATGTAGCTTTGACTGACATGTCATAATAAGCAGTTTGACAGGATCGCGATGTTTTTAATCCGAAATATCTCCAAAATTTGCAAATATCTGTTAATCTATCTATCTTGAATGCTTTGAGCAGAAATGAAAATGGGTATACATCCCAAAAAATATAGAAATACCAGGAATCCTATCCAACCAAATAAAGTTATAGCAAGTATTTTATATAATTTATAATAAATACATGAATGGTGTGGAGATTTATATTTTCTTCTTATGGATTTCTCCTTTTTAGTTAAACGTAAGCAATGTTTACTTGTTTCAGTATGTTTAGTAACGGCTGGTAGAGTAGGTTCAGAATAAATATCTCTTTTATCGATATACATACGCACGACTTAGTAGTAGTAATTATATTCTTATTGTTAACAAACGTCCGCTTTGTAGCTTTTCAGAGTATTTTCTCATAATGTCTGATTAGATGTAACCATTGGACCGACTAAATTAGTCAGCTTCAATAACATTGGGATCTCGGAAACGGTAAGAGATACAAGGACAGTTAAATTAGGGCAAAGTTGCGTAATTTAATGTCGGATAGTAATTAGTTGACAAAGAAAATTTTAACAATTTTCTAGAATATCCGTAAACAAACGGGAAATCATCTGTTTACTGCATTTGAAGAGATATTACAAAATAAATTTTACATCTTTATAGAGCAACTTTTCCTTATCTACAAGATGGTGTTCAAATAAAAAAGTAAGCGTTTGGTAGGAAAACTGGTTACGGCACAGCAAAGTACTCAAAAAGATACACAAAATGGACGGTTTAGGAAGGGTCTTGGAATATATACCGGAGTTGAAATTACGAGGTGAAGTTTGTACAAAAAAAACTGTTTTCCTTGAATTTTAAACTGATTAAATTTTTTAAACACGGTTTTCAAAATTCGGTGTAACTTTTAGGGGAGTAACTTATTTTGATAAAATATTCTTGCAGCTCTTAAAAAAAATTTTTTTTTCTGTAACTTCTGAACTACTTAAAATTTTTATATACGGTTTTCACAGTTCCATGTAACTTTTAGGGGCGTCATTTATTTAATTTTTTTCAACTGCCAAAAAAAATTATTTACTTTATAACTTCTGAACTGCTTAGAATTTTTAGATACAGCATATATATGCATAACCCGATATATCGGACTAGCGGACATTTGTTAATCCAAAATAGCCGTCAAGATTATGATAACAGTAAAATAGGATCGAAAATAAGTGAGTAAGATTAGACATCTAAGGTCACGCCCACGACTAATACACGCTCCCAGAATCCACAGGAACAACCTGACATACTACTAGTTTGTTTTATACCTATCCGGTATTTAAAGTGCCCCTGACTTTAAGTTGTTATATGGTTTCGTGATTTTTATTTATACATGGAGTCTTAAAGCAATCCGGTTCGTAGTAGTGGCATTTTCCAGTAACCGGGGGATTCAACACCAGCTTTAAATTTCGACATTATGTACTAGGTATTTAAAGTCGACGTTTTTTGTAATTTCTAAAGCTGTTGCGGGCTATTATGCTTATACTAATACTGACTGGGGAATACAAAAATCCCAAACGTACTAATAATTTTTAAATCCATAACGCTTAGCTCTTTTAAAAAACGGAAAAACAGGACAATTGGTTTTCTTTTTTTGCATACAAAGGCAATTTTTTGTATTAGGGTCATCATTCTCGGGTAAAATAGTTCCCTAAAAACCAAAATAAAATTTTAGGTTTTTCTTTTAAGATGTGTGGAAAACGCCAAATATGTTTTATATTTTGTATATAAATTTTATTTATATGCAGGATTATCCTAGGTGGGTAAAACAGGTCGCTAAAAATGACAATATTTTTTTATTTCAGAAAATATTAATATTTTTAAAAAATAATAAAGCAAATATTTATTTATTTTATTATTTTTTTGCATATCGATTTTGGATTTCGTTATTAGGTGGGGTAATTTAAAAAAATATATAACATCTAAGGGCTGACAAAATGGTTTTAGTCTAACTTTTAAATGGCTCAAAATGTTGATTTTGTGTTTTCAATAATAGAAGAATCTTTGATATTTCCGATAAAATATTTGACAGTTTTTTTGTTAAAGCTAATTTAAATGGTGCTTAAAAGATATCTATTTAAGATTTTGCGTAGCACATAGTATTTTGGATAAACATGTTTTTAGATTAAGAAATGACAAAATGTAAAAAATGGCAACATAATATGGGTCTGAAGCCTTACTTTCAAGTTAAGTTATCAAGTCAGAGTCTAGCAGCTATTGTTTCCATCCTGCCTTATAGAGGTGGGGTGTCTATATATGACTTGTTAAAATTGTAGATATCTAATACATGTCCTATAACAAAATTCTGCTAATTATGATGTTTCATTGACAATCTTACTGGAGGTCCTCTTAACAAATTTCCCGGAGAGTCCCATTACCAACAATCTGACGCTGATTATATCCCATCTAAGAACTTAAACTATTTGATGTGAAACTTAAGACGAACGCCAATTCTAGAATGTGTAATAAATTTGTAGCATCCAGTTTTAGTTGCCCTAATGGACACAAAGTTATCCCAAGTCGTCAGAGATATCGCTCAGAGCAAAGGAAATGTTAATGTCGGCTTAGTAAAGTTATATTCAAATCTCGAAGGGTCAAGATATAAGCGCATAGTCACAGGTGTCCATCTAACTTCCAAGTGCTTCTAATTTTAACTTTGCCCTAGTTTGGCAAGTTCGGAAAAACGCCAAGTCTAATAAAATTGCTTTAACTTCGATATTTTCGGGTCACAGGAAGATATAAATAGATTTTTAGAACTATATTTTAGAATGATATATAAAACTTTGTTCATTGAGATTTCTCGAACGAAATAAAAGCGATTTTTTTATTCTTACTTTCCACTACATTACCTAAATAAATAATGTCAAAAACTCTTATAAATAGTCACTACATAGTTGGTGATAGACATTTCTGGCTATTTTTTGTGTTATTATTACTTCCCTCCTAGAAGAGAGGTATTCTAATTGTGAAAAAATCAGCCTTTCAGGTTTTTATAGATCTTCACGTCTTAGGGTCCCTAGATGCCAAAAACAAGTTTTCTCAATTCCTTCGGTCTGTCGGACTGTCGGGCTGTTTCTACGTAGCATAGTTCAAAAACTATTAATTTATTCGATTGACTTCAAATTTTGGTCAAAAGTCAAAGGTCGTAAGGGAAAAAATGGCTACATTTAGGTAAAAAACAGTGTAAAAACTTATTCAATTTATTTTATGTGACAGGTAAAATCCGGTAAAATATTGGTATACATCCAATATGGTGGAACAAAATTGCCCCCAATAAAAAAATTTGCAAAAACAGTATATATACATATGTGTTACTCAATGACTATGTGCGCAACTAAATTGGGTCACACTTCACTGTTTCTAATAAAAGGAAAGATTTACAACAAGGGAAGTTCCGGATAAATTTGCCGATTTTTGAGATTTTATATTATTTACAATTTTTTACGTTTTAGGAAAGACTTCTTTTTAAAATGATCGACGTCTGTTATACATTAGTCAAACTCACCAATTATATACAAATAAAGAAAAATAGGAACAGTTATGGGCTTTTGAACTTATCGGACATAGTAGCGATTATAAACGATCTCTAAGAAAGTATCTTCACACGCCTATTAATATCGTAATTGGAAGTGACGTATAGGTCTTCAAGGGAATAGCTTTGCTATGGGTGATAATTTAGTTAATGGATAATTAATTAATATATGCGATAGTACTAGGGAGAATCTACAAGGTGTCCAACAGAGCCTTTGTATTAAATAATGTTTTACAGTCTAATCTGACAGTTATAGTTTAACATGACATATGCAACAGATTTTTCTAAATTTTATAATTACAAAAGATGACAGCGACATAAGCAAAACGTTAGTGGCGAGCTAAGAGTTTTAATTGACATGGTACTTGCATCTGGTCTAACTACTGAATACAGGGACAAATGTCTATTTTTAATCAAACATACTTTACTTAAATGAAGTACTTTTAAATTTTATACTCTGGGTGCCCAACTAGCTCTTGTTATGTAATTTTTTTTAATAAAATATCTTAACCGATGTTTACCAAAAATAGTTTACGTCAGTGTCACGAAGGGATTAGATTTTGGGTGTCATATGTCTCAATATTTTTGTCGGAATAAAAACGTAAAAAATCATATTTGAAGAACGCACAATCCGAGATCAATTTAAAATAGACATAGTTTAGGTAAATGTTTTGACATCGAAAAATAGTGGAAGTCATTGTTGTAAATATTGTTTTTTTTTAGTTTAAAAATATTGAAAATAAATCGTATTAAGAAAATCGGTAAATTGCCTTTACCCGGAACTTCCCTCGTAATGAATATTTATATATATATATATATATATATATATATATATATATATATATATATATGTGTTTTCATTCCGGGTGTAAATCCGTTCACTACTGTCGTTCTGAAAAGAACAGTTTTGCTGACGTTTCGCCAAAATCACATTTAGCATTTTCTAAGCTTTCTTTATCACGTCCAAATAGAAACTGAAGTGTTGGTGATTGCGATGCCTCCTTTTATACCCCCAC
The DNA here is from genome assembly GCA_030620095.1 of Kuschelorhynchus macadamiae. Lineage (NCBI taxonomy): Eukaryota > Metazoa > Arthropoda > Insecta > Coleoptera > Curculionidae > Kuschelorhynchus > Kuschelorhynchus macadamiae. Next base: position 353,961 of record JAUTXW010003650.1, on the reverse strand, counting down.
CCAGGGCCGAAGGTTATATCTGAGCGGCCGTTGGTCATTATTTATGTTTTCCGGATGGTGCTGTTGTTGTTGCGCCAATTGTGCTTGATTTTTTGTGATTTTAGATTTGTCGATTATTGTCTTCCATACTGTTGGTAGTTTTAGTGATTCGTCCTTTTTATTCAAATCACATTGTTTTTCAATTTCTATGGCTTTTCGGATTATTCTGGTCTTATAATGTTCTATATATGCTCTTCCCCTCTTGCTGATATTCGCCTGTTAGTTTCCCCTAGGTATATGTTTTCACAGTTCTGGCAATTTTTTGTTTTGCGGTCATGTGTAATTGGTGTGACTCAAAATTGGCATCCCTTAATATATGAATACATATATAAAAAACTTATTCGAAATTTTAAATATAATTTAAATGAAATATTTATAGGCAATCAGACTCTAAATTGCAGAAATGAAAATATTTTTATATAATTTTACATTCTGTTTTTAGTTGCTTATAGTATTTGTACGGTAGGAGAATTTTTGTCTAAATATCAATCCTATATTTTCTTTTATGTAAATTATTATTTATGTTGTTAATTTTAAAAATGTCTAAATGTGTATACTGGATATCTTCTTCAGTTTAAATGTTTTATTATTTCTAATTTTTACTTATTTTATTTACTTAAGTACATTGATTTGTCGGCAACATATTTATTTTATGACATTAAAGCAAATTTTTATTTTATATTAATTTAAGCTTTCCTCTGAAGGGTATTAAAATCGTGAAAAAATCACCCTCCGAAATTTTAAGGTACCTAGATCCCGAAAAACGTATTTTTTTTAATTCTATCAGTCTTTTTGTCTGATTGCGAACTAGCTGAACAACTACGATCAAATAATTTCATTTTTTCCCCGCATCTACACCCCCTGAAAATGCAAAAAGTCACTAATAAAAATTATGCTCATTAAAAAAAATGGCAATTTAATTTGCCTTGCGGTAGCACTTAATATTATCTTTGGCCCGGGTTATCTGGAGCTTTCCGCCTTGAGGAAAGTTTTCTTTTCATTTCGTGATAATCCAACGATTGTAAGATTATAGATACATTGTTTTTGATGTTTTGCCTTTACTCACAACTCCCACCCCCCCAATTTTACACAGAAAAGACATTTTATAAGTCTATAAAGTTATTTATTAATAACTTAAAAAAATGAAATAGATTACGTATGAAGTATTCCTTTATTTTAAGTTTAGTCTTTGGTATATCAGATTTGTTACTTTGTCTATCGTGTTTCTTATGCTAAAAATTCGTAAATTGGTATATACCTTGGGGATTACAAAAATTGAAATTTGAAAGAGACTTTATGTTAGAAAACAGTTCGCTTTATTTTTAAACATGGGTTTGACTTATGTTAATTTCTTACGAAATTTAAGGCATAAACATGTTACCAAAACATTTCACATGTATATTGTATCAAATCTAGAAAAATTGAAAGTAGGAAGTCACTGCAAACTTAGTAACCGAGATAAAAAAAATTCGAATGAAAAATAATTTTTGTCTAAAAATTTTAACAAATATGTAAAATCCAGTTCTAACCATTTTTTTCCTACAAAACTTTTTGAGAACTCGTTACCTCACCCTTTTCTACGAATTTAAAAAATTATTTTTAAATATATCAAATATACAAAGAAAAGCGATCGCACACAGTTTTTCCTAAAATATTAATAATAATTTTTTTCAATATGTATTGAACATTATGGTAAACCCTGTATTAAAAATACTGGATTTCTTCGCATCGCCGCGATGAGCCAGCCTGTGTGAGTATTACTTCCCTCGTAAAAGGGAAGTAAAATCACCCTCCGAGATTTTTTCATATCTTTCCGTTTCAGGGTGCCCTGATGTTGTCTCGATTCCGTCGGTCTGTCTGTCTATCTATCGGTCTACCTTTTCGCGGCATAACTAAAAAACTACTTTCCCGATTCACTTCATATGAGGATGACCTGGTAACATATTGGTAAAAATTCAATATGGCAAAACAAAATGGCGGCCTAGTAAAATATTAAAAAAATATTACTAAAAAAGTGCTAATCCAATATTTCTCAGCTTTTGTACAAAAATCAAGTATTATGTTAGGCGGCTTAAAAAATTCAACCTGAAAAAAACTACTTAATGAACTGATTTCAAATTATGTGCCATAACTAATTGTGGAATAGACATGAACTAATAAAACTGTGTTACTAATTCAAGATGGCGGAACAATTTTTGGTGGCCAAATACAAATATTGTAATTTAAAAACCCTCTCTAGTTTTACATATCTTCACGTTTTAGCGTCCCTAGATGCCAAAGAATATGTTTTATTAATTCCATCGGTTTGTCTGTCGGTTTGTCGGTCTGTTTGTCAATTCGCGGCATAGCTTAAAAACTACTCATTAAATTGACGTCAAATTTCAGGCAAAAATTAAGGGTTCTATGGGGTGACCTGGTAATATGTCGGAACAAGATGGGCCTAGTGAAGCGTTAAAAAAATTATTACTTAAAACACCAACTATCCAATATACCTCAAATTTAGCAAAAAAATGAAGTATTACATAAGAATGAATTGGTAAGATTTTGGTATGAATATAAGATCGCAAAACACAATGGCGGCCAAAAAAATATTTAAAAAACCAGCCCGAAAAAACTACTTGATTAAATTCAATTCAAACTTTGTGCAAGTATTAAGTGTGATGTAGAGATAAAGTTGTAAAGTTGTGTTACGAATTCAAAATGGCAGAGCAAAATGGCACCCAAATCAAATTTTTAAAAAATCAACGTAAGAAAATCTTATTCAAATGACTTTAAATTTTGCAGAAAAATTAAATGTGGTATAAGAATAAACTAGTACGAATTCAACATGACGTAACAAAATCGCGGTGTATGCAATGTAAAAACTACTTATTTAATTTATTTTAAATTATGCCCAAAAATCAAGCATGACAGGTAAAATATTGATAGAAATCTAATATTATGGCACAAAATGGCGCCCAATAAAAATGTTTGAAAAAAACAGTATATATATATATATATATATATATATATATATATATATATATATATATATATGTGTTTCTAAATAACTATGTAGTGAACTAAATCGGGCCACACTTCACTATTCCTAATAAAAGGAAATATTCATAATGCGGTAAGTTCTGGGTAAAGAAAATTTACCGATTTTTTTATTTGTTTTAGAATGGTACTTTGAGGAGTTTTTTGAGCAGAGTTTAAATTCCATTAGTTCAATATATATTAATATAAATCAATAATATAAATTAAAGCTTTGGAGATATTGACACATATTGAAATTTATTTTAAAATTTTATATTTTTACAAATACTAAATACAATTACTATAAATATTCTGTGTAAAGGAAATTCACTGATTTTTTTATCATGCCATATGCTTCGAAAAATTAAGCAAGATGCTCGAGGAAAAGCAACTACGGCCAGTCTTCGTAATATATCCAGTAATTATATTTTAATTCAGTTAACCAGTTTAGTATAATATGAGGTTTTTCAAAAGAAGAAACTTATCGGTATTGAAAAATGTGCTTTTTTATTTATTTTAACAGTTTAGCGAAGTTAGAGTTTCAGTCAATCTTACAGTTTAAAATCATTTGAATTATAAAGCATAATAATCCACATCTCTAATAATATATTAGAGGGAGCCTCTTCAGCATTCGTAATTTTTGTATATTTAAGTTCAAATTGTTTATTCATAAGGTAAATTCAAACAGCATTTTCACAAGTAAACAATATGTAAGTAAAGTACAAATAATAGTCAATAATAAAATAATTTCCACTAAAAATCACTAGTGGCTAAAAGTATAGGTAGTTTTGTGCATAAGACATTACAACACGTTGAAACATTAAATTAAAATACTATATAAACCACCTTAATTATTACAAACATAATGCAAATATCTGAATAACCAGGGACTTTTCTGAGTTTAGGTAAACTCATTAAAGTTGCAAGGCAGGTATTCGGATTTACAATAGGATGCCTTTTTGTTTAACAGAGATTTTATTTTGTTTTCAAATGTTTTAATGTCTAAAAGTTTGATTTCTTCAGGCAACACATTAAACAATTTTAGGTAGGTAAAGTAAGTAAACCTAAAGAGACAAAGCTGTCTTTAGCGTACCCTGCAATCACCCTCACACATTTTTTCTGTGCAGCAAATTCTTTGGAAGAGTGTGGGGGGTGACTCTAACAAAGAATAGCATAGCTAAGATGCGAATGTAGTTGTATGTATACCTATATGTTTGAGGTTCTCAATCATATAGGTATTTTTAGATATTCTTTTCAGTTTCTCTGTGGTATCGTCTGGTGTACATGCAGGAATGTCATTTATACTAAACAAAACTGAGCTCTAGGTTACTCCATCCTGATTTTGTTTAAGTTTGTAGAAATTCTGTTATGAAATGACTTTTGGATGAATAGGTCATGGGATACGGAGTCAAACGCCTAGGTTAAGTTAGGTTAGGTAATGAATGAAAGATGCCTGAGTATACATCTTTTCCTCAAAGTAGTCCTGAATATAGTCACTTAAATTAGTTACTACCGCGGTAGTCCACCTATTGTTGCGAAATCCAAATTGACTTGGATTGAGCAGCTCCTGGCTCTCCATGTAATTGAAGAGCTGCTGTTTTAGCAATGCCTCAAAAATTCTACCAAAAAGAGTTAAAACTGTAATGGGTCTGTAGTTGGAGACGTCTTCTAGTCTTTCTTGTGGACTGGCGCAACACGAACAATCTTTAAGCATTCTGGGAAGGTATTTTGAGCAATACAAAGGTTTATAATTTTGGTTAGCAGGTAAATAATAACCTCTTTAATTGTTTTTAAAATCTTAACATTAATGTGATCTTTACTATGACTGTTTTTTAAATAGGTAATGGTATTTCTAACGTCAATAAAACTAATCCCTTGGAAATAAAAACATTCGTTTAATGATTTAAATTTAAAGCTTTGATATAGTTAATTGAGTTTTTGTTTGGCAGGAAGTCCGTTGCTTATATTTTGGGCAATATGAATAAATAAATCATTAAAATCGATTGCTTTTACCGATTCTCATTGTGGCGTGCATTGTATTGGGTTGTTATTTTTTATTACATTACTACCTTTCTTTTATTCTTTGATGTATTTATATAATGATCACAGCATATGTTATGTTACAAGTTATGGTAACAATCTATTTAAACTAGTTAAGAATTTTAAAATTTTTCTATCTTTTTTTAATTCCTCATTGTACTAATGCATGCTGTGACATCTTTTATTTTTTCTGCTGGAAAATTTAGTTTTTAGTGGGAAGCTTTGATTGCAAGCCTTAAATATTAGATTTATAAAGATATTAAATTTAGTAGTAAAAGTAAGCATGGGATTATCGATAAACAAATTTTCAACCCTATTATCCAAATCCACCAAACCCTATTCCGTCTGAAGTCTATAGGATATTCTTGAGGAAATATTAGTTTTATGTGTTTCTAAAACATAAGTGAAGGAAAGCGCCAAGTGGTCAGACAGGTTAGGCCCAACTATCTTCGCAGCAAATTTACGTTTCTGAATCCTAGTGAATATATTATCTAGACATGTCCGATTTCTAGTGTAATCCGATGATACCTTAAAAACCCATAGGATGCAAATAAATGACTATTATGTCCCTGTTGTATTTCTAACAGCTCTGTCAATTTTTGGAACTATAAACCTAAACCTCCATTTGGGAACGGTATATTGAAACTGTTTGAATATTATTGTAAAAGATTCTTGCTATTTCAAAATTTAGTCCATCGGACAAGTCTAGCAGGTTAGGTGGAAAGGGAACGCACTGGAGATCATTCTTAACGAAGATTACTACACCTCCATGCCTACGCGCAGTTCTACAACAGAGGCTAAGACAAAACTACTTGGGCATATTGAAGTAAGTTCGTCAGCTTTCAGCCAATGCTCATTATTACAAACAGTATTATGATTATAAGTAATAAAAAATGGTTCTATAGACTAATTTTGTATCTGTGACATTGAATATTGTAGTGTAATAATCTGAGACAAGCACCTACCTGTTTTCCTAATGCCCCTCGGTTAGGAATTTCAAATCCATTTAAAAGTCTTTGGACACAGCCGGAGGTTTTATAAATCATTAAAGATAATTCTTGATGGCCAGAGTTCAGGAATCATAACCTATTCCTTGTGATTCTTGGGAATACATAGTTTGAAAAAGTTCTTCCATTTGTCCTTCCTTGTTTTTAATTTTTCAAAATTGCAGTTTTCTATGCCAAGATTAGACTTAATGTATAGTATAGTTGAATTGGTTGTTGTACGTGTGCTGAAACCATATAAAAAGATCCAGGAGGCATTTTTTGAGTATTTGTAGCTACTTCCAAAATAGTGTTATTTTCCTTAGTTAGTCCTAATAGTCCTGCAGTGAACGTTTTAACAGAATTTGTTACTATGGGTACGCGATCTTCACAGACAAACAGCTCTTTGCTTGTGGGCTTCAGGTATTGTTAACTTGGAGCAAGTCTGGTAATGTGTGTCACTGCAGAAGTCACACACCATCTTAAATTTAAGGTCAGCCTGTGTCAAAGTGTTTTTTCATTTTGAGCAAGGCATAACTCGATTTATTTATTTATTTTTTAAATCTAAAAATTCGCGGTGAGACCAATTGATCAACGAAGTGTTTTGTGGAAACGTGTTCTCTGTATGCCTATGTTCGATCTTTTCCATAACAATTTGCGTAAATTCAAACCTGCTTGAAATTATTTGTCTGGCACTCTCCGTTGCGCAACAGGTTGCAACGTGCATGTATATGTGATATACCAGATTAACATTTATCTCATATTTTCCAGGAGTTTTTTGTGTTTTCTATTGTAATTTTAGTATGTTTTAAAATAGCATCGTCTACAACTGATAATAAAGAATTTTGGCCCGAATTTACACCAATGTATCGTGATTTGCCACAACTATGGAAGTGATGGGTGAAATTACCACTTGCTGAAAATTCCCGGAAACTTTTTCCTTTAAATTCCTGCCTTGTTTTCAAAAAGTCTCATCAAATTTGACAACTTTTACTTCCCTCGTAAAAGGGAAGAATTGTAAACAAAATCGAAAAAATCGCCCTCCGAGATTTTTTCAGATCTCTTCGTTTCAGAGTCCATTATTTGTAAATATCTAGACCTACGTATATCGAATTAAAATTTTGGTGTCTTGACAAAGTGTTTCTTCTGACTATGAATCAAATCCATCCATCGCTCCCTACGTTAAAAACGGCTAGTGGCTTTAAAAATCACTAAAATCTGCACTTTTTTGGTGAAACTCGATTAAACCCAATTTCTGTACCTCCGACAAAAAAATATGTTATTACGTGTCTTGTAGAAAAAAGATCGAGCTTTTGATCCGCCTAGTAGTTTTTATCCCAGGAGGTACCGATACGTCACTAGGAGGGCTTAAAGTCATACACACTACAATTAAAAAAATTTCTTAACATTGATCCTTGACCCCGATAGGAGTTTTTATACTAATCTCTAGATGAAACATAAACGTTTCTTTGGTGGTATCACATGATTCGCTTAGAATCAACCGTTCAGATGCTAGAGTGTCAAACGTAAAACAGTAGTGAAACATATAGAAACTTGCAGTTTTATTTTTAAATTGTTCGCTCTGTATAAGCCGGAGTGCAATTTTGATGACTTGGTTTTCTGCCTCTCTTTATAATTAGTGAAATCTGCGAACATTTTAAGACTCAAAACAGTTTTGTTTTTAGTGGTTTGAAAACTTCGATCACTTTACCCGCATTTGAGGTATTAGTATCCTATTTCGATTTTGAATCTCCTTTATAATCCTCATCGAACCTCGGCCAAAGCTTGATCAAAGTGGTCGGGTTTTAGCTCCGCAAAATTACCTCATTTTTATTTTTTTAAGTGACATCCCGCGCTCCGATGTCGCCCGTTAACGAACTTGTCCGACATTTTTGGAAGGGAAATCCGAAAAAACTTACTTACTTAATATGCTTTATTGACAAAGAACATTTACAGTAAAATTATTTCTGTGGACAGCTATAACTAAGATACTAGAAACTAGACTCTAGACACTAGATATGGCACTTATACATTGAATTGATCCTAACTGAGTAGAGACAAAAATATAATAGGCAAAATACAGACAGAAATTATACAAAAAAATACTAAACAAAATGTAATAAAGAAATATGAAACATTCAAAATAGTCAATAAAATATTTATCCAGGCTGCAATATGGCTTCTGAATCAAGGTATCCTCACACTTCGAGTATGGTAAAAATCTATAATCCATGATTATAGATTTTCATGCTGTCATAAATTACAGAGCGCTTTGTAAATGTAAGTCTAGGAATGGGCAACCGGATATTTAAACTCTGATTTTGTCTGGTATTCTAGACGTTATGAGAGTCACGTTAAATTTCACCTCGTGACAGTTTACGATGAATTAAATACACAATCTCCAGAATAAATAGACTTATTACAGTTAAAATTTTGTATTTAATAAATAAAGGTTTACAATGATTACACATATATCTAAGGGCTCTCTTTTAAATAATGAACACCGAGTTCCTAAGTTGCTGGCTACAAAATCCCAAAACTCAATACTATATCATAAATATGATTCAAATAGTGAATGATAGACTATTTTTGATGTCAAGCAAGCAAGCTCTAGTGACACCACTCTAATAGCGAAGCAACCAGATGATTAATTTTTTATTGAGTTCTATAATGTGATCTTCAAATTTAAGTTTCGAATCAATGTGGAGTCCGAGAAATTTTGTAACAGATTTATTTTCTATTAGTTTGTTATCTAAATTAAGGTCATTATGTGTCCTACCTCCAAAAATTAACCATAGCCACCTGCATTTTGAATCATCGGGATATAAAAGGGCCCCTATAGGACGACACTGCTAAGTTATTATAGACTCTACCGACACACCCATTTAACCTTTACAATTGACCTTCGGGCTCACTTCTTCCCAGACGTACCGTTACCGAGCTAGAGCGTGCCGAATGTTAAAAAACCCGAATTTCTAAAAATGTTCGGTCCAGGAACCAAGCCTATTAACGTAACAAGAAACTTTGATTTGATCGCAAATTGTTACGGAAGCCACCGTTTTTTCGGTCAAAATTATGAGTTTAAAACTTTGTTTTTATTACTTGGAAAAACATATTTTTTTGTATTAAAGTTATATAAAAAAACTAATTTTTAGGAATAATTTTTGGCCAGTATAAAAGGGGGCTGACTAAAAATTGCCGAAAAGATCACACTCTCACAGTCTCGAGTTATATGTGACTAGAATATATCACGGGCAACAGTGACTCCTCAATTTTTCACCTACCTACTTCATAAATTCATAAACTGACAATGAATTCAAAGATTGGTCGCCAATATGAAATGCCACCGATAATATGGATACGTCTCAGCGCTAGTATTTTGTTTGAATTTTTCCGGTCATGGCAAGCTTCGATTAGTTAGTTGAATGACTTTGCTACAGTAAAAATATGAAACTACCACATAATTATGAATGCAGGTAAAATAGTCATGGCCGAAAAGTGAAGTAGTTGAAAAATGTGTTACCGGAATTGTCGAGTCTGCCATGCGCAAGCCATGTTGTCAAAAGTTGATTTTTATCCACAAAGTTAGGCATCTGTTAGAAATTTAGTGTTGAAAAGAAATACTATTCGTAATAGTTCATATCTGGAATACTGAAATTTACAATTAATATTTATTAGCAATCAATATTTATTTACAACAAAGCGTTATGCGGGTAATTAGTAATTATTATTAAATCAACTTAAATTATTTTAAACAGATATGCAACAATCGGCAACCATGTGAGAATCTGACAGTGACATGGCTTTGTTTGTATTTACATTTTTAACCCGTTTTAAGAACGCTGCCCGCAGTTGTGAAGATATATTTAAAAAAATGTCTTAAACTAAAAAACTCAGAGAATTATACAAAAATTTCCGCACCAAAAAATATTTTCTGTTTAATCTGCAATGCCAGCAAAGAGAATAAGCGATTTGCAAAATTCATGGATAAAAAAGTTACTTACTACCAACTGAGTAAGGTACTCGTTAAATATGCATAAAATTTATAACATTAAAAGGTATTTACAAAAAAATGTATTAAAAATTCCTAAATAATGCTTTTATTTCCACACAAATTAGAACATAGATTAAGAATGAATGTACTAGTTTTAAATTAGTTTTCACTAGATAACAGATTTTTTATAATCAAGGCGAGTAGCCATTGTCTTTAAATTCTAAATCTAAAAATCGATATTTTCTAAATGACTAAATATCTCCAATTTTCTAATTCGAGCTTTCATTACCGGAATTTCTCCTTAACATTAAGTCCATAATATCTTGATAGCACAAGTTCATATTATCAAACAGACTCACTAAACACTTCTACTAAATTTTAGCATCTAAACCTCAAAAAAAAAAAACGGTTTTCTCTATAAAATAATATAAAACAGGAAAACATGCTTGGTTTACATATCTTCGATCATTGTCAATTGCAAAATAATTGATCAAGTATGTTAATATAATTTCTGTTCCGCCGCTTGAGCTCTTTGCCAAATTCCGATCATTTTGTATTAAATGGCTTCAAAATTTGTATACGGCGTTTTTGACAAACAAGCTTTATCCTCTCTTATAAGTATATGGAAATTATAGCGGTAAAAAAAATCGGCGAAAACAGCTTGTAGATGTTTTATCGCTTTAATCACGACTTGGTTGGTTGAAATAGTAGGAATGCCATTTTTCATGAGTGATATAGTCCTAATAAAATATTAAGCTAAGATACTTGTCCAATCTACACAGATTAAATTATAAATATTCTTTCGCAGCTTGAAGCTATCACTTTTTACTTTCCTGTATAAAAGCACAGTTTCAAATAACACGTGAAATAAGAAAATGCTACATTAACGCTGCAGGCATTGACTTATTGATTTTCCCGCACAAATTGAAGGGCCAAAGTTCGGTGATATTTATTATCATCTATCCCTACGTAATTAAAACCGATGTAATGGCATTTTCCCAATTTCATTTCCTTTAATTTTCATCCAACAAAAATCTTTATTTCCACATTGGCTTTGTATCAACAACAATAATGACTTATTAGTGATTCCGTTGGAAAGTTTTATGAATTTTATCTCATTGTTTCAAACAAAAGAATGTGTAATAAGTTTTTTCAAATATTTGAAAAGAGCATAACAACACAGCATTTGTTATAATTCGACTTTGAAAATGATCCAAATTTAGTAATTTACCTTGTCCTGAATTATTAGTTTAAAAATATTAGATTTAAAGGGACATTTACTTTGAACTAGCTACGGAAGGAGATGTGATTTACTCTCGGGGAATGAAATGTTGAGAAAAGCACACAAGATATACAAATTTTTTTGTGTCATCTCAACGGTTAACTTTCAATTGTTAGAGATACTTTTTATATAGCCGTTTAAATGTATCTTCATTATGTGTACAGGTTGGTTATGTTATGTTAACCCGCTACTCTTTGATCAAAACCGTAAAAGTTATAAGTTGTTGGGTTAAAAATATATTTTATTGTTTTTCTTTCGAGTGGGAGTCATATTGTCGGAGCTACTATCAAATGTATTATTTTAAATGAAATTCCTATTTTTTTTACATTTAGATTTTACAACAAAAAAACGCCTTTTTGTAAAAAAAATATTTTCCCTAGCAAAAGTTTTTTTTTTTCGACTATTATAATAAGTATGGCTTAGTAAGGCACCGAATTGACGATTTTTTATAAAATTATTGCTAACTAATTACAGGTATCTGGAAAGAGGTCTGGTTATAAATCAAACGATTTCCACTAAAAAATCGCCTTTTTGTAAAAAAAAATGTTTCCTAGAAAAAGTTATTTCTTTTCGACCATTATAGTAAATATAGCTTAGTAAGTCCAAATAATTTTTTGTAAGAACTTGTTATTGTTGTTTATGATTTCCAGCATTTCACAACAAAATTCTACTCTTTTTTCTGTTAATTTTGGAGAGGGTCTAATTTTGAAAGGTTTACGTCAACTATTGTAAGTGTTTTCTGAATTTTTCTATATGATACATTTTTCGGATTACCCTGCATTTGTCTTAAATCGGTTGAAATGGTTCTAATTGAAGTATATGGATAGCAAGCTAAATATTCAATTCACCATCCTCATCACGTGGAATATGTTTTTTTCTTTTTGTGTAAGTTTGAATTTTGTTGAAAGATAATAAATATTTTTCCAATTGTCTGTTTACAGGGAACATGCAATTGAATTTTCATGTTCTAATTATTTTTGATATAAGTAATTATTATAATTTGCTTTTCTTGCTGAGAGTAAGGCATTTTTGAATAATAATTCTTGAAGTGATGATCAAAACTAACAGCTGATGTTACAAAATTACCTGAAGTTAGATGATTCTTGTACGTTATTCCCGGCAACGGAAACCACTCACAATGAAAGATAAAGTTAATGCGAATCACATAAAGAATCTCTAACACGTTAAGCTATTCATATGAAGTGAAATAAATTTAATAAATACTAATTATCCTGAGTCTATAAGAAACTCTTTGCAGAAATTGCGAAGAACCGTAGTAAAGTGCATTGAAGTGAATATAGGCCCGGTTGAACCGTCCTATATTTAGAATATCTATATTCCTCCTCTGTAAATATAGTTTTCTATTGATATTTATTAAAAGTTTTCTTTTATTTTATCGTATTTGTTTAAATGTAACCGACGCTTTAACTTCGGGTTAAATTCAGTGGCGTGGCCAAGAAGGGGAAAAATGGCCGCCCCCTGCCTTTTAGCGCCCAATGTGATAAAAAAGCTTTATTTAAAAATACTCAAACAAATTCGTCGTCGGTTAGACGTAAAGACATGTTATTTTTTGGTTGTAGTGTTTTTTCCACGTGTTATGAAGTGATAATTGATCCCCCCGCCCCTAATAGCTGGCTACGCCTCTAGTTAAAATCAAAGATAGTGTCAATCGAAACCTTATCAAGAACTAAGATAGGAATGTGCAAACCTTTTTCTATCTCAAACTATTTAGATCTTACAGCGTGTCATTGCCAAAATTCATCGATATTGTCAATTTTAAATTGTCAATATTTTGCAAAGAGTTGAAGATAGGTATAGAACGTTACACATAAAAATATCTAGACTTTTCCGTAGAATCCAAAATTCGAGAATACAGAGTGTGTTCCATTTAAAAATAAAAAACCGTGACCTATTACGTCTTTATGCAACACCCTGTATATATGAAAATATATACCGCCAATAGTTTGAAATGAACTATAAAACGTTTATATTAGATATTTTCCTAATGTTAAAAAAAAATTAGAGGAGGTAATATTATACGCGATCACCTGCTACATATAATGTAAATGTCATACCTAGTACATTCTTCTGTTAATCTTTATTTAGAAGGCCAATTCAATAAGAAGGCTTCTAATTTAATAAAGTCACACTATATCAGTACGTAAGAGGAATATTCCTGTCATTTATTTTTATAAAAGTGTGTCAAATTTTGAAACAATAAAGAAAATCTACAAAAAACTTTGCCACGCTTTCATTTTTTTTATTTTCATGATGAATGATTCTTAATTCTCTGTTATGTCCATGCGTTCGTGGGTTATATAATAATACATATTTCAATCATATAATTAATGTTTTATTTAAGGTTTTTTAATATATTTTGATTGTGATTTATTTCACTTACTATTTGTATGTTACATACTTGGTTACCTATTTTACTTTTTATGTGCAATTTGTATTATTAGAATATCATTGAAATTTTTTAGTCTATATTGCTTTTTATATTATTGTACTTGTTTTCTTTAATTGCGCTTTTTTCCATTTTTTTGTTCCTAATAAAACAAAAATAGGTGCATAAATAAATTTGTTTTTTGTTTTATCTATATTATTTTTATAATTATTTCATTTGCAAATTGCCCAGCCTATAAAATTAATAGGTGTAAAATTCAGTTTAAACGTGGTTTAAATCAAAATTCTAATGTAACTGAAATTATATATAGCTGGGTTTAAACTGCTTTTATAGCCAAGTTAAAATCAGGTAAAAAGAGTTTTTTTTCAAAAATCCCAACCTTAAACAGAAAAACCTAAACTTTCTTGGGTTTCAACATGGTATCCTGGATATCGTTTAACTTATCAGAAAAGTAAGAAGTGGTTCTAAGGTAGTTTTTTACGTAGAATCCAGTGGTGTAATTGATGTTTGCTGTGGGTAGTTAATTTTATGATCTGACTCAAAGTTAGGTATTTTTAAATGGGACACCCTATATATTTTTAAATATTCCATTTTTGTTTTTAAGAGCTTTTCAAAAACATATAACACTATATGTTTATTTCCAGTATTAAGTGCAATATTAGCACTTTATAGTAAAAAAATCTTAGTAGGCCCAGACGGATTTGGATTTTCACTTTTTAATACCTATTTATTTTAGTAGTAACTTAAATTATTTACAACTACAGTGTCTACTAATTCAATTCAAAAGTTAAAAGCCTAACACAAAACTTAAATAATTAAACATATAAAAATGAATCTAAAAGTATTAATAGCTAATTTTTTTATAAATATTGTTCATATTGTTGACCGCCATATCTTATATAAGTTTTGCACATAGTGCCTATTCGCCTCAAGGCATTTAAAATAACAAATGACCGCCGCTGTAACTCTCTGGAGGTCTCTTCAGTAGCAGTTTTTAACTCTTCTTTTGTTTAATACTGTCTAGTATAAATTCTATGTTGAAGGTATCCCCACAAAAAGAAATCCAGAACTGATAAATCCGGTGATCTAGGTGGCCATTTGACAGGTCCATTGGTTTCAATTCAGTAGCCTGGAAAGTTTGCGTCTAGATAGTCTCTCACTATTTGATTTGAGCATTATGACCGGGTCCTCCGTCTTGCTGCAAACACAGATCATTGAGTCGCGCTAAAGGAATATTTTCGATTATTTCACGCACAACTATTTCCAGAATCCAAAGGAACATTTTCGATTATTTCAGACACAACTATTTCCAGAACCTCTAATTAACTAATTGCAGTAGAAATCAAATTGGATACGCCACTGAAAACCGGAAACAAGGTGTTGTCATTTTAACGGGCCATCGCCTTGAATCTTGAGACCTTCGCTTTCTCGTCAAGGTCACAGATCCGCTCCTTCCTGTCAGTTTATTTATTTAAAGGGTTCAAATTACTTTTAAATATGAACTTTGAATGGTGTTATAGCTTATATTTCTTGTCTCGCCGTTGCACTCATTTGGATTGAATAAACTTGGTCGCAGTCGATTTTTTTATATAAACCTTTACTATGTCGAGCAGCACAAATAACAGGGAAAACCGAAAACGCTTCCACAAAACACAAAGGACTCTCTAATCCCGCAAACAACTAAATTGTTTACATGACATTCTCGACATCGCTCATCACTGAACCAAAAAAGGAACTATGCAACGAGAACCTATTGTGTACACATACAAGGTGACCCAAAACAAATGGATCCCAATATGTCGGTTATTCTGTTTATTATCACCTTTATATTTTACAGGCAAATTGCCATATATAGTGAACCAATTCTGTCTTTTTACTGTAAAATTATAAAAAACTAATTTTATTATATTGAAGAGAATGATTGATAATACATTTAACAGAATATATTAATAATACATATATTATTAATTAATAGACTATTAAACGTGTCCATTAAATTACTCAATTTAAGTTTTATTGATCATGAAATTATATATGTTTATGTTAAAATTGCCAAAGCATAATATGAGAAAATGATATGTAAAAATTTCAGTTTTTCGTCTGCATGAGGTGAACGATAGATATTTCTCATTACTGTTGTCTTACTCAAGATATTAATCTTAATCCATGTGTCTAATAAGGTCGTTACAATCGCTGAGCAATATCTGACACCTTACAGTATTTTAAATATACATTTCGACTCCGCAACCCCCCAATCGATATTATCACTCAACCAGGTATCAGATACTCTCAAAATATCGTAATTATTTAATTGTAAGACGTCTTGAAGCAATGATGTATAAGTAGGCAATGGCTTGCGTTAATATGTACGCAGGAGCATAGAAAAGTAATTAAAAAAATAGTTTTAACTGAAAAAGCTGTTTTACAAATGTATATAGTAATAAAAACTCATTAGGGATGCAAAAGGACTACAGGGTGACCCACCAATAATTTATGCCACTTCCATGGTTTGGCATTAATCTCATTGCAAAATTCTTTCTTTTCATCAAGTACAAGTAGTACCACCCAGTTTTGGGTCAATTTATGCATTTTGCCTATTGTTATCCGTTCATAAACACTGGAAAGGATGCGCCAAAGGCGTGCGGGTGGATACTTATAGAAAGAATTTAAATTTAACCGAATTTTATTTTAACAAAATAAAAATTATATGTAATACGTACAAAAAATAATTATAATTATATGCTATTATACATTTAAGTTATAATGGCGGTTAGTGCATCACATTATATTTTTCTGCTGTTATATTTTTGTCTTATCACTGTTTTTGTACTATATAAACTTCATTGGCCCACGTTTCATCAAGATAAAAAATTTGTTTGGCTCCCTGCGGTACTGCTTTATACTTTTCAAGTATTTTTGTCACCAGCAAACAATTTGATCGCTTTCCAGTAAAAGTGCTTCTCGGTCATGCTTTTCCCAGGCACAATCCATATTTTTTAAAGTTGTCCATAAGAGTTTTCTAGTGGGTATTTCTTTTTTAATATGAAAAGAGTGAACTTTTTTTCGATTTGCATATTTGGTGTCTTCAACAGGGAGTTTTGCTGGTCTTCCTGGAATTTTCTTGGGCGGTTCCACTTGACCTGCTACCTTTCTCTTAATTTGAAAACGGTGGATTATCCAATTTCAGTCATTCGGGAACACCAACAACAATTTTTTGTACAATAAAACTAGGGTAATCTTGTTTTAAGTAATCGTGTACATTTAAAATAATAACTTTTTGAGTCACTGATAGTGGATAATTATTAAAACATCTTTTCGTTAAAGTGAATGTCGCCATTTTATTAATATTTTTATAATACTGTTAACAGTATGGAGTAATAACAAATTCTAACATGTTTAAAACACAATTAAGAAGTATTTATAATTTGTGTTTTATTACCTGCCTCCATTAAGTACAGAGGCGGCTCGTGGATTTAAGTGCCACACCCAAAATGTCTGTTTTTTAACCTTTTTATGAGGTTAATTATCCATAGCTTTGGAACGTTTTTTAATACCAAGGGGAAATAATATGAATTTATAAATATTTTTTTTTGTTCTCAAAAAACAGTTATGTAGCTATATCTTAAAGGTAATTTCGATTCGATTTGATCGATGCAAAACTGCTTCCGCACTAATTTGCATTAATTCTATATTAAAGACCTGCAGCCTGCAGCAGCAGTTTAATGCCGCTCCCATCTCTATTTGGCTTACGGATATTCACCATTGCGTTGCCATAGCAACTGCCGTAAACAAAGTAAATGTAATCTATAGAGTAATGAAACCTCATTAGGTATGCAAAAGAACAGGGATTTAAAAGAATCTTTGTCATTATTTCTATAAACAAAGTTTAGCTACGCCTATGGACGATCTCGAAGTTCAGCCAAACTGGACGGAATTCCCCTCTTTATTACTCTATATCATACTTTTATATAAAAACACTGACCTAATTAAAGCTATTATTTATATATAAACATATAAATTTATTTTATTTGTTATGTTTTTAGAGAGGCCAATAATTTAAGCAAATTCAGTAAATCGAATTCCCTGATTCTAAAAACTATATAGCAAAAAAAGTTTTAAATTTAACATGATGAACCGAATTATTGGCAACTAAATTTACGGGATAGGGTAAACTACACTATGGTCATTTTTTTATTGGCCGAAAGTGTTGTAATAACCACTCGATTTTTCTGACAATGGAAGTATGGGGGAGAAGAAGTGGGGAGTTACGTTTCTCTTTGCTGTTCTATTATCCAGTTTTCTTTTCCTGGTTTTTTTCTCGGGGTTTTTTAATTTACTTGATTTTAGGTTCGGTACAATCTGTTCCGGTTCTGAACTTAAGAAAGTTGTCATTTGATTACTACGAATCCACACATATTATATTATTTTGGAGAGTGCAGTTTTTCTTTACATTGGCTTTTTTCTGCGAGCGACAAAAAGTGATTCATTTTCCATGACCGTATTGCTGTTCAAAAATAAACTGTATTATTATTATTATTGTTACCTATGGGATTAGACGGAGCACTACTTGATCCAGATGAAAGATAACTGCCAACCTCGTTACACAAATTGGCTGACTCCGAAGAAGTGCCCATGTTCACTTGCTTCAGTTGCTCGAAGGTTAATTTTTTTACCATGTAATCTGCAAGGTGTTCTTAAAGTGTTTTTCTGTTCGTCCTTCCTTTTTTCAAAACAAAGATCTTGGAATATGAATATTTAAGATGATTTTAGTAAGGGAGCGATCTCATGAAGTAAAATTCCATGTGCAATCGAAGGCGAAACAACAGAAAGTGATTCTATTTAGACACGGTCAAATTCCAAGAATCATGATTTCTTAATTAAACAAATCCGTAAATGCGTCTGTTCTGTATTACTCCTTTTTATATTTATTTATTTACATTATTTAACTTGCTTTCTTCGAATGTCTGTCTTTCCGGTTCAAAATTTGTAATCCATATAATCGGGTGATATTGGATTTTGCCTATCGAGCAAAAAAAAGTCCTCACTTCTATATGGCGCATAATTTGTTTCTGAATATGATTGTTACTTTTTTGGAATGGCTGATAAATTCTAAATATTTTCCCCCTTCATACTTTCCTATACCTATCTCTACCCGTTTTCGAAATAAGAATAATTAATTTGTAACTTACTCTTCGTACTATTATTGCATTTAAAATTGTGATTTGAGCAGTGGCTTAAGTAAGTCCAGGGTATTCAGCTTCAATATGCAAATCGAATTGATATCATACAAGGTGATCCAAAATTAACTAACTAACCTAACTCTATTACTTATAAAAGATGGCGACAAAAATACTTTTTTTTTCTAACGAAAATCCTGTATATTATTTAAAAAACTGTGTAATATAGGTTAATGGTTGGCAACATTTATTATTATTTATATATTGTTAATATTGGGTTGGTAACAACTGCTATACTATTTAAATATACGGTTTGTCACACTGGGTTATCCCCACCTAATCACATTGACTGTACTAGATCATTTTTGACAATGTATTTCATTCTTTCTCTGGTACTTAATAAATGGACACTTAAATCTAAAATCATCTTTGTTTCCTTTAAGTATTTAGTAAAACAAGAATCTTAAAAAACGTGGTTCAATACACCACAAAATTGGCGACGAGGATAGTGCAGTGAATAGTGCAGTGAATCCACAAAATATAGATTTTTAAAAATCAGCAGCGTGAAAATGGCGGCAGAAGCATCAATCGAACACCTACGAGAATTTTCTCCCACGAGGAGCGATTGGTCAGTATTCAAACCAAGACTAATGAACTATTTTACGGCAAACGGGCTAAAAGAAGCAGATAATGGCGAGAAAATGCGAGCAATCCTTTTAAACACGTGCGACGAAGAAGCATATAAGTTAATTTTTGACCTGGTCAGTCCCGCAAAGCCCGAAGAAAAATCATTCAAACAGTTAATAGCAGTTTTCGACGAGTATTTCAAGCCACAGCAAAATCCATTCGCTTTAAGGTACAAGTTCTATGCAGCCAAAAAAGGACCTACTGAAACGTTAAACCAATGGGCCGGCAGGTTACGAGGCTTAGCAGTGGGTTGCGAATTTGGAACCGAGCTGGCGATGTTTTTAAGAGATCGGTTCGTATTTGGATTCGAAAAAGGACCAATTATGGATCGTTTAATGGAAGAAGACATAAGGTCACCCATGGAAGCAATGGTGAAAATTGCGGCTTCAAAGATGGCGGCCAAAGAGGTGCAGCAGATGATCATAAAGCAGGAACCCATGAACTTCATGAAATTTGGCAACCATGGTAATAGAAGAGGTGCGCGCAACCATGACGCAGGAGGTGACAGCGCAAGATTTGGCGTGAGAGCGAGAGGCCCCCACCAATACCACCACCACCAGCACAAGCAGCAGCAGCAGCAGCGGCATGGGGATGGAGGCGGCCATGACGCGCAGGACAGCCAAATAAGATGTGACGTCTGTGGAAAACACAATCACAACAAAGATAAGTGTTATTTTAAATTATCTAACTGCTCTATTTGTAAAAAGAAAGGTCATTTAGCGGCAGTATGCCGACAAAAATTAAATAATTATTATAATAAAAACAGGTATCATAACTTTATCGAGGAAAATGTTGATGCAAATGAGCAAAATAATGATGACATTAGTTTGTTTACATTAGGAGATAAGGATATTTTTAACATTGAACCATTTAAAATTGATATTATAATTGAAAATAAACACGTTCAATTTCAAATAGATACTGGCAGCGCAATTTCGTGTTTTTCTAAAGGGTTTTATTTAAATAATTTTAAAAGCATGCCTTTATTGACTTCTTATAGAACTTTTATTTTTTATAATGGGCAGCAAGTAAAACCATGTGGCGAAATATCTTTAAACATTAAATATAAAAACAAAGAAAATAAATTAACTTTTTATGTAATGGAAAATGGAGGTCCGCCAATAGTAGGGCGTGATTTTTTAAATTTATATAATTGTAGTCTGGGTATATTTAATATAAATGATGCAACTCAGCTTTTACATGATGAATTTCCGGAAGTTTTTTCGCCTGGCTTGGGTTATTTTAACAAAGCCGAGGAAAAAATTTACATAAAAGATACTGAAATAAAACCTAAATTTCGAAAGGCTCGCCCAGTTCCTTTTGCTATAAAGGATAAAGTTGAAAAAGAAATTGAACGAATGGTATTTCTAGGTATACTATCCCCAGTGGAGTACAGCGCATGGGCTACCCCAATTGTACCTGTTTTCAAGAAGAATGGCGACATAAGAATTTGTGGCGACTTCAAGGTCACAGTGAACCCTATAATCGAAGTGGACCAACACCCCTTACCAAGAATTGAGGACCTTTTTTGCAAGTTACAGGGAGGAAAGGAGTTCTCAAAGCTTGATTTGTCACAAGCCTTTCAGCAAATAGCCATAGATGATAAGAGTAAGGAATTATTAACAATATCCACTCATCTAGGTCTTTTTCGATATAATCGTTTAACATTTGGTATTGCGTGCGCATCAGCTAAATTCCAAAAAATAATGGATTCTCTATTAGGGTCATTACCAGGGGTAGTCGTCTTTCAAGATGACATTTTAATCACGGGGGTAGATAAACAATCTCATTTAAAAAATTTAAAAAAGGTTTTAAAAATTTTAGAAAGCTCTGGCGTAAAAGTTAATTTTAAAAAATGTACTTTTTTCCAAAAGAATTTAGAATATATGGGGTTTGTCATAGACGAAGAGGGTTTGCACCCTTCTAAAGAAAAAATAGTAGCAATAGATAATGCTTCTCCACCAAAAAATGTCAAAGAATTACAATCATTTTTGGGTACCATAAATTATTATGGACGATTTATAGAAAATATGTCTACATTGTTACATCCCTTTTATAATCTGCTAAGGCAAAACATTAAATGGGAATGGTCAGTGCAAGCTGAAAAGACATTCCAAAAAGTTAAAGATCTTTTAAAATCTGCTGAAGTTTTAGTTCACTTTAACCCAGATCTAGAACTGCGACTAGCGGTAGATGCTTCACCGGTGGGCATTGGGGCTGTGTTAAGACATCGTTTCCCTTCCGGTGAGGAAAAACCAATAGCTTTTGCATCTAGATCTCTGTCAGATACCGAAAGAAAATATTCTCAAATTGAAAAGGAGGGGTTAGCTATAATATTTGGCGTTTTAAAGTTTAATCAATATTTATATTTAAATAAATTTAAATTGGTAACAGATCACAAACCACTTTTAACCATTTTTGGTGAGCACAAAAGTATACCACAATTTGCAGCAAATAGATTAAGACAATGGGAAATAATATTATCAGGGTACAATTATGAGATTGAATATATTGCTAGTAATAAGAACAATGCAGATTGGTTATCTCGTATGCCTTCCAGTAAAAATAATGATATGTTTTGTGATGATAATATTGATATAGATTATTGTTATTTTTTGTCAAAAAATAAAGAATTTAATTTAAATTTTGAAACTGTGCAAAAAGAAACAGCTTCAGATAAAACTCTTCAAAAAATAATTTTTTTTATTAGAAATGGATGGCCTAAAAAAGTAAAAGACGATGCTATAAAGGCATATTTTGCTAAAAGGTTTGATTATTGTATTATTCAAAATTGTATTATGTGGAATCATAGAGTGGTTGTACCCAGCACTATGCGGCATCAAGTATTACAAGAATTACATAAATCCCACATGGGATCAGTCAAAATTAAAAGTTTAGCTAGAGGGTATGTTTGGTTTCCAAATATAGATATTGAAATCGAAAATTTAACAAAAAAATGTGATTCTTGTGTGTTATATTCTAATAATGCCCCAAAGGCGCAAATTTCTCCATGTCCTTGGCCAAGGGCTCCTTGGGAGCGCATTCATATAGATTTTTTTGAATTTGAGCGAAAAAACTTTCTTGTAATACTTGACGCTTACTCAAAATGGCTGGAGGTTTTTGAAATGTCCAACATTAGCTCTGCCTTAACTATTCAGGCTTTAAGAAGAGTATTTGCTACTTTTGGATTACCAATAATTTTAGTTTCTGACAATGGCAGGCAGTTGGTGTCGGATGAGTTCGAAAATTTCTTAGAAAAAAATAACATTAAGCATTTAACGAGTCCTCCTTACTCCCCAGCATCAAATCGTGCAGCTGAGAACGCTGTAAAAACAGTAAAATTAGCCCTAAAAAAGGCTTTAACTTCAAATTCTGAAAATACTAGTCTAATTTTATGTAGGTTTCTCTTGGATTATAGGGTCACTCCACATTGTACAACGGGGGTGAGTCCTGCGACTTTAATGTTAGGTAGAAATTTAAGAACAAAGTTGTCTACTCTTTTACCTACTACTGCTAAAGATTCAGGAAAAGATAAATTAAATATGAAAGAGCTAGGTGAAAGAGTAGAAAAAGCTCAAAATAAACAAATAGAAAATAGCAAACCAAGTATAGACATAAATTTTAATGTAAATGAAAATGTATTAGTAAAAAATTATAAATATGTAGATAAACCAACATTTATTAAGGGTATAGTAAATAAAAAGCTGAGTAGTAGAACATATTTAGTCGAAATACCAGAGTTGGGGAAAACTTGGAAAAGACACTGCAATCAACTTAAAAAATATCATTTAAAAATTCCAAATTCCTCCACCTCTGATATTGATATTGAGTCTAGTTTAGAAATAAAATCAAATCCGGAATATACTGTACAAAATGTAAATATAGATAAGGTTGTAGATTTAGATAATAAAAAATTGGAATGTAATTTAGATAGGGAAAATTTAGAGTCTAACAGTTGCAACACACCAATGTCTAGTACCACTAATAACAGTGAAATAACGCAAAGCAGTAAAAAATTAAGACCTGAAAGAGTAATAAAACCTGTCATTAGATTAGAATATAATTAGAATAGTTATAAATACATTTTTTTTTCTTCTTAACATTTCGGTTAATTTCAAAGATAATTTATACTCTGTTTTATAAATGTGATGTAAAAGTAATATCATGTTTTTAACCATAAGTAAGAAAAGTTAAAGTTAAAACATGTTTAAAAAATATTGCATTATTTTTTTTTTTTTTTTAAGGGGGGATATATTGTAATATAGGTTAATGGTTGGCAACATTTATTATTATTTATATATTGTTAATATTGGGTTGGTAACAACTGCTATACTATTTAAATATACGGTTTGTCACACTGGGTTATCCCCACCTAATCACATTGACTGTACTAGATCATTTTTGACAATGTATTTCATTCTTTCTCTGGTACTTAATAAATGGACCCTAAATCTAAAATCATCTGTGTTTCCTTTAAGTATTTAGTAAAACAAGAATCTTAAAAAACGTGGTTCAATAGACCACAAACTGAAAGACAATTAAATTTGCTTTCAAATGCTATAGCATGTCCCTATACCTAAAGTGTCAGGATTTTCTTAAAAATACGTTTTTTAGTGAATTTATATGATTTTTCATACGGTGTGTAGTGGCTTTTCTAATTTCACTGGCATCAAGTTCTTCAATACACGGAACCACTCGCTGCCGTAATTCTTCCTTGTTTTGTACTGCTGACATATACCATTTTTCTTTCAAAGTACCCCATAAATAAAAGTCCAGCGGCGTGAGGTCAGGCGACCTCGCTGGCCAACCCAAGGTCATAATCGTCTAAACCTAAGCGATCTTCGAACATTTGAAATAGTTCTTGAGATAATTCTTGAATGGAATAAGCCGGTGCTCTATCAAGTTGGTACCAATAATTGCTATATTCAACGAGAGTTAAATTTTCAAGGAAGGCAGGAATCTCACTATTTGTAGGTATTTTGCAAAATTCAAAGTTTCATCATAAATTTAGAAATTAAATTAATTTTTTCACCTTTCAACAAACAGAAAACTTTAAAACTGAATTTATTTTGAACCCCCATTTCTTTGGTCACAAAAAGGTTTTCATAGGTCCGAAAGTGTCTGTTCCTTCTATTAAAAATTCCTTCCCTTGAAAACTCATCAGTTCAAAAATTTTTTTTTAAAATTGTGATTCTCTTGAATGCGAATCAAAAGCACTTCACAAAACATAATCTTCCGGTTTAAGAGCTTGAACTTCCTGGGTATAGGTTTATTTGCAAAATCAAACAATGGAATTAACTTGACGTTTCACCTATCATAGTAGGCTTTCTCAAAAATTGCTTCCTTTATTTTTTTTTGGTATGTAAGGCTTTCCTTTAATGTCTACAATTAATTTAAAAAACATTTAGTAGTGTAGTTAAAAAAGACATCTACAATTTTTCTAAAACTAATTTAAAATTTTATACTATTTACAAAAAATTATTACAACATTAATAAAATAAGGTTACATACCTCGCAAAATGCATGTTGATTATTTATTTATATTTGACTGATGGTAGCAGCAAGTTAGTGGTTTGCCAGTCAACTCATGGCACAGTTTTAGGTAAAAAAGTGTTCTTATCGTAGTTCATTTTTTGAGGAATTTAAAGATACTTTTTTTGCTATATTTTTTAGAATAGAATCAGAAATTCACAATGATATAGTACATTTGAAAAATAACGGCTTAGACGAAGTTAAAACTATACTAAAATATCAAATTATATATGGTGTAGTGGTATATTTGACTTAAATTTTGTATGTCTTGTTTGTCATTTACTGCATTTTTTTCCTTTTTTATATGAATCATTTCTTTGATAATTAATTTCTGATACAGGTTATCTTCATCAATGATTTTGTTTTCAGAAAAATTAAATCCGTGCTTTGTGCTTTTTTTATGTTTGTGTAATGCAGTTGATGCATCTTTTGTGTACTTATGCCCTTTTATTCTATTTTCTAAGAGTTGGGTTGTCATACCAATATATTTCACAGGGCAGTTTAAACAAGGAATTTCATATATGAGATTGGATTTTTTATTTTTAGGAATTTTAGTTTTTAATTTTGTAAATAGGGAGCCTATCAGGTTCTGGGCTTTATGACACACAATTATGTTATTATATTTTCCTAAGATATGTTTTTTTTTTCAGATAATTGAGATGTGTATGGCATTGCAATATATTTTTTTTGCGTATTATCTTGTGTGTGTATAACCAAAGTTGAGAAATGCTGCTTTAGTAAGTACAAAAAAAACTGTTTGGGATGATAATTACCTATTGACATATTGAAAAGTGTGTTTCTTAGATCCTATAATAATATTTAAAATGGAAACAAACTATGAAAAGCTACACAAGTTGTTGGAGTTTATTTATAAATCTTACAATCCTGTAATAAAAATTAACCTAAGGGCTTACTTTTAACCATTCTTCCGTAATATATTTTCAGAAGAAGTGATGAGACCTACGTAAAAGTGCTTATTTAAAAGTTGCTTCCCTCGGTCCCTAAAACATCAAAATTAAAAATATCTATCGAATTTCCGAATCCCTTGTATGATGTTCGTGGCCGTGGTTCTTTGTTAAAGGAGCTCAAGAGTCCAGGCAAGATATTGTATATATTACTTGAAATATAAAATGTCCTAGAGGCTTTCTTAAAAGGTATAGGGTTTCAAAATATTTCCAATGGGGATAAGAAAACGGTATGACGTTTAAAAAATGAAAATCTATTCTAACAAAAACTTTTCATAAAAGTGACTGACTGAAAAATAATATATCTTGATGGGTGTCATAAAATAATACATTAATCTATCTAAAATAAATCTTCTTTAAGCCGTTTAAATGTTCCTCAGTTTGTATAGAAAACAAACTTTATTATCGCATTTTGGTATAAGTGTCTTCTAAATTACTAAAACAAAAGCGCAATTGTGAGAACCTACCGAACTAATTAAAGGGTGGAAATATTAATTTAATATAATTAGTTAGATGGTTTATTATAAATAAACGTCTATTTTCAGTCCTAGTTATTTGGAGATTAAATTAGATTCTCGGAAGCTCATAATATTACTAGTACCTGCCTTTTAAAAGGCCTGGTGCGAAAGAAGTTAGTATTCGAAAGCAGAGATGCATGGAAAATACACTGTTATTTTGCCCTAAAAGAATATTTGTTTAAAAATAATTGCAGAAAATACAGATTACAACTGAGATACAGAATACAGTTAATGCTCTGATGGGCATAAGAGGGAAACAATTGTAATCGCGAAATAATCACCCTCTGAGATTTTTGCACATCTTTAGGTTTTATGGTTCTACGCGTCCGGTTTATTTTAAATTTTTCTAAAAATCAAGGTCATATGGGGACGAAATGGTAGTGACAAATAAATTGTTAACAAAAGCGTTATTAAAAAAACTACTTATCCAATTTATTTATAATTTTGCACAAAAATTAAATGTGAATTGAGAATAAGCTGTTCAAATTTTGTTGCGAAGCTATGATGGCGGAACAAAATTGCCGATATTGAAATATTTAAAAAATCAGTGCCAGAAATCTAATTATCCAAATGACTTAAAATTTTGCACAAAAACCGAGTGTGACAAATAAACTTGTTAAATTTTAGTGCGAATCCCATATAGAAAAACAAAATATTCATAAAAAATATTATAAGTATTTTATTTAATAATATACATTTACTATGTGTTAAAATAAATCAATTTGGCTTATAGTATTTAGATCTTGGTTACTTTAACATAAACATTTTGACCTCATAACTGCCTCAGCCCGGTAACGGTACGTCGCGGAAATGGGCGCTTCTTTTGGTAAAAGCGCGATTTCGTTGAAGCTTATAATAAGCCGCCAGTGGCGTCCTATAGGGGCAATCTTTTAGAAACCCCAATGTTTTTTTTCGGATTTCACGTCCAAAAATCTCGGACAAGTCGCTAAAAAAATAAAAAAGGGGTATAAAATGGGGTAACTTTGAAGGCATTTTGCGGAGACAAAACCCTGATTACTTTATAAAGGTAAAAAGGGGTTCGAATATAAAGGAGATCTAAAATCAATTTGGGATGCCTATAACTCAACTACCGAGAAAGCGGTCGAAATGCAAAAAGAATTAAAAAAAGCTATTTCCGGTTTTTAAATTTTCCCACATTCACTACTTTTTTTCGAAAAATTAACAGTAAGTACAGGCTCGCTCTCTATAAACCGGAGAGTAATTTTGGCATTTAGGAATAAATTTGCAATGTTCTTTTCATATATTTTCCTATTGTTTTACGTTTGACCCCGTAACGTCTGTAACGTAATCCTAGACGAATCAAGTAAATACGCAAAAAAATGTCTTTATTTCTTCACGAGACTGGTGTGAAAATCAGCTCAATTAGGGTTAGGGGTAAATTTTGAGACACTTTTGAATTGTAGTGTGCATGAATTGCGGTTGCCTTCCTTGATCCTTCATAAAGTCGTATCGGTACCTCCTGGGATAAGACTAAATATATTAAAAACTTCATCTCTTTTTTACAACACATAAATTTACTTTTTTTTTATGAAGGCGAAAACTTTGGTAAAATCTAGTTTCAAGTAAAAATGCATTATTTTTCCATTTGAATTTATCAGTTTTTCAAGTTGGCCGGGCTCTGCTCTGTGTATGTTTGATCGACGTGTCATAATAAGCGGTTTGACAGGGCCGCGATGTTTTTAATCCAAAATGCCTCTAAAAGTTGCAAATATATTGAATGCTGTGAGCCGCGGTGAAAATAGATATACATCCCGAAGGTACAAAAATATCAAGATTCCTGTCTAAATAAACTAATAACAAGTATTTTATATACGAAATGAATGGATGGTGTGGATATTTAAAGGCATGTATATTTATGTTTTAATTATTAAGTGACTTCTCCGTTTTAGTTAATAATAAGCAATGTTTACTTCTTCCAGGATGTTTATCAAGTCGCCGCATTTTGTAATTTCTAAAGTTGTTGCGGGCTATTATGCATGTACTGTCTGATAATCATAATCGGTCACCATTAAACAGCCATACTAATTCATTTTAAATTTGCATCAAAAATAGTCTGGGTCAAAATCTCGCGGGATTTTGGGAGTAGATTCTCGATATTTTTAAGGGGCATAATAACGTAACAAGTTTGAGAATGCACAAACTGATAACAGTCAAATTGAAAACAGATACAGTTGAGGTAATTGTTTTGACATGAAAAAATTGTGGAAGTTATTGACGTAGATATTGCATTTTTTTTTCGTTTACTTATAATATTTCAAAAAACGGCGAGATACTTCAAAGTTATTTTATTTTTTGTACATAAAATATTTTTTCATTATACAAGGTAGCTCTAGAGGAGGTGAAACAGCCTCCAAAACAAAATTAAAATTTTAGGTTTGGTGATGTGGTTATTATAGAGAAGTAAAAGAGCTCTTTAAAATTGAAAGTATTTTATTTTCGTAAACTATTAACATTTTCAAAAAATAATAAAACAAAAATATTTTATTATAAAATTTTTAGCATATCGATTTGGGATTCCTTATTAAATGGGGTCTTTAGTGATTAAAAAAATATATAACATTTAAGGACTGACAAAATGGTTTTAATATGATTTTTAAATGGCTTAAAATTCTGGATTTTCGATAATGGATAGAATCTTTGATATTTCCGATAAAAATATTTGAGAGTTTGTTGTAAAGGCTAATATTTCGCCCAACATTGAAATGTTGTTTCAAAAGGTATCTATTTAGGTTTTTGCCTACTACAGAGTATTTTGAATATACATGTTTTTAGATTAAGAATTGACAGCTGTCAAACTGTCAAAAATTGTAACATATTATATTATATTATAAACTACTTTCAAATCAAGCCAGACTCTAGTGGCTATTGTTTCTATCCTGGCTAATAGGGGCGGGGTGTCTATATATATCTTGTTATTATTGGAAATACGAAATTTATTATAATAATAAATTGTCTTTTAATGGTACCAAAAATAATGACAAAATAGGAAAATATACTTATTAAGGACAACAAGAGAAGATGATATTTAATTTTGGATGGCTACTTTTACACATATCCCTCAATAGTGATTCTGAACTGTTAAAACAATATAGGCCACAAGACAAAAAAAGGTATTATTATAGTATAACATATGAATATAAATAAAAATAAAACATTTCAAGAAAAAATATAAATATAAAAAACAATGCTAAAATAATACAAAATGTAAAGCAGAGACAATTATGTAGTATAACAAAATAGAATGCATAAACATAAAATACCATAAAAAACACAAATTTTCTTCACCCGAAAGTTCCCTCGTCATAAATCTTTCCTTTTATTAGGAATAGTGAAGTGTGACCCAATTTAGTTCAATACATAGTCATTTATATGTACTGTCTTTTCAAATTTTTCTGTTGGTCGCCATTTTGTTCCATTTGGATTGGATTCCTATTTCCTACCAATATTTTACCAGTTTCTACCTAGATTTTTGTGCATAATTTAAAACAAATTCAATAAGTAGTTTTTACACTAACACACTACGCCATTTTATTACATCATATTGAATTCGTACCAGTTTATCCCTATGTGACATTTTTTCTGCAAAATCTAAAGTCCCTTAAATAAGACTTTTTTACCTTGTTTTAAAACAAAATATTTGACCGCCATTTTGCTTAGCCATCTTCAATTCGTACCAGAACTTTA
The DNA here is from genome assembly GCA_030620095.1 of Kuschelorhynchus macadamiae. Classification (NCBI taxonomy): domain Eukaryota; kingdom Metazoa; phylum Arthropoda; class Insecta; order Coleoptera; family Curculionidae; genus Kuschelorhynchus; species Kuschelorhynchus macadamiae. The sequence goes on along the minus strand of JAUTXW010003650.1, from coordinate 323,614 downwards.
TCAGTTTATCTCTATATCACATTTAATATTTGCATAAAATTTGAAATTAATCTACTAATTAGTTTTTCATACTGAATTTTCAAATATTTTATTAGGGCGTCATTTTGTTTTTCTATCCAGGATTCAAATGTTACCACTTCATTTATATATATATACCAGATGATTTTTGTGCAAAATTTGAAGTAAATTGGGTATTTAGTTTTTTTAATAATAATTTTTTAACGGTTCAGTAGTCCGCCATCTTGTTTCTGCATATTGGATTTTTACTAAAATATTACCAGGTCATCCCATAATTTTGGGTAAGTAGTTTTTAAGCTATACTGTGAACTGACAGACAGAGAGACAGACGGACCGACGGAGTTGATAAAACATGTTTTTGGCATCTAGGGACATTAAAAGGTGGAGGTATGTAAAACCTGAGAGGGTAATTTTTTTACGTTCTCAAACATTTTATTTGGCCCCCATTTTGTTTCGCCATCTTGAATTAGTACCTAGCATAATCGATTAAGTAGTTTTTTCAGAAAAATGTTGCCAGGTCATCCCCATATGACCTTTAATTTTTTACAAAAATGTGAAGTCAATCGGGTAAGTAGTTTTTTATCTATGCCGCCAACAGACAGACAGACCGACGGAATTGAGAAAACATGTTTTTCGGCATCTAGGGACCCTGAAATATAAAGATCTGAAAAAATCTCGGAGGGTGATATTTTCACGATCACAATACTTCCCTTTTACGAGGAAAGTAAAAATGTAACGTAGAAATGACAAAACTATTACGCAACATATAATTACTGTTTGTATTGGCGTTTAAAGACTGGGGAACTTAAAAGCTTCATATAGTCAAACAATTTATTATATCTATGATAGCTTAAGCACCTCCAATTCTTGATCAACGAATGCTGCGGGATGCTAAAGATATAATTAAAGCGGGTTTCTCCAGTACGTCTGACACTTCTAGAAAGGAACTTGTCCTCGAGGAAGGAAGAAAACCACGTTTCCGCTATTTTATGAACAAATAAAAAAAATGTTGTTCACGCCTTCTTTTTATATTAAGGCACTTTAGCTCACACAGTGAATAGGAGATATGATCGTATTAAGGGAGCAAACGAATCGGCAGCATGAGTTCTGTACACGTTGTTTCTTGATCTTTCCTAAAGCGTTGAGTAAACGATCATATACAAAATAACAAAAATTGAATTAACTCAAAACCAGAGATTCGGAGAACACAGTTTTTAGTTGCTTGGCTAAAATTTGCCTTAATAATGCGCATAATGTTTTGAGATTAAAGAACGCCTTTTTTAAATTAAATTTGAATTGCTCAGGTAGCATGACACCAAGGGATCACGTTCTTTACCGGAATAGCCACACCAGAAGTCTGAAGCTGCATAACACTTTCTCTATTAGGAATTTTTTGCCAAAATAAACAGCTACAAATTTGCTGTGGTTCAACATAACATCTTGCGTTTTCACTGATAATACCAACATGGTGTTCCCTTCACAGAAAACTAAAGCTCAGCTAAGTTTTATCAGCATAAGCCTGGTTTTTCCAATTTTTAAAATTATTAAAATAACTGATGTATAGTGATAATTAAAAATTTATATTAACCCCTGCGGTACCCCCAATAGTACTTTACTCGCCAACACCACACTCTGCGAACCACCCTCCAAATAGGAGTATCAAAAATTGGAAAGCCATATAATTTAATCTTAGAAATTAGCAGGTAGCGATTAACTGTATCAAAGGTCTGGGAACTTAATTTAACTTATGCAAAAATATTGATTTGCGTATTTTCGTTTTGCATTGGCCATATTTAATCAGCGCATTTATAGAATGAAAATGATCCTGTTCTCAGTTTAGGTTCAAAACGCGAAAAGCTCATTCCCGATGGTACTTGCCTATCTGGACAACGTTCATGGTTAAGATAGATAATGTTTTAAATTAATAAGTAATAAAGGTACTATTCAGTGGCCAGACCATTCTGTAGACCTATGGCCTTGGGACTTTTTTCTTTGGAGTTATTTAAAAAATACCGTTTAAGGAACGAGACTGTTTAAAATTAGATGATTTAGAATACGAAAATTAAAAGAGCATAACAATATCACTCCAGAAATTATTAGAGCAGCTTATTCCAGAGAATTAATTCGTTGGTTAAATGATCGCATTGTTTTTAATGGAAATCAAATTCGACACATTTTTGAACCTTGCAAGTTTCTGTTTTATTTTCAATATTTTTTGCAATAATAAAATAAATTGTTTTAAGATAGTATGTTTTAATAAAACATGTTTATAATTTGAAAACCGTCAAAGTTAAATATATCTTATTGTACAGAAAATATGTCTAGAACTTACCTTAATTTTCTGTCTGCCTTTGAGCCAATTTGAAAAATGGATTATAAAATTAGTACCCTTAAATTAGTTGAGAACTTTGTAAAGAATGATTTATTGTCAAATGAAACGTTTATTAACAATTTGAAGCATATAGAGGTGTACATATATTATTGGCTATTTTACATTTAAGTCGAATTTAGGCCAGGATAAAAACAAAAACGTTTAACTTTATTTCTCATTTTAAAAACAGTTCAGAACATTTACATATAATTGCAAATCGTTAAAGCTTAATGGAATAAAGTCATAATTTAAAACAAATGTCGGAGAAAAGTTTTATGATTTAAATATATTCCATAACAATTTAAAAGCTATAACAAACTAAATGTAGAGAACAATGAGTTATGCTGTGTATGGATTTTATGATTTATTGCTTCCATTCAGGCGACGAGCAATAACTTTAACCCTGATATCTGAAAAAAGAGATTTTATTTATTTTTGTTGAAATATGGTTCTTCTGTTATAATACTAAAAACAACTACCAAAAATTGTATCATAAATTCTAATATATTTTTATACATATTAAGTTGTTTGTTGCTTTATGACAGACACACCCCCAAATGATATTTAAAGAGGGTGAAAACCGAATTTGCATACTAATAGATTTTATTATATATAGCAAAGAAGTATGCCAATAGCATGTCTATACGCAAGTAATAATTTCTAGCTTTTGAAATTACGAACATAAATGAACAAATAAAAAGGAATCTTTTTAGAACCAGTGAAGCAATATGATTTCGTGCTAATCGTATTCTGAGTAGTCGTACGGTCGTCAATGGGATCTAGAGAAATAATTAGTGGTTTTATGTCTTCATCTAGCTTACCATCCACGTTCTTTCCTCTTTCTTAATTACCGATATACACATTTACTACACATTTGGGAATCAACATGTTTTAAGGCTTCTTTGGACATACTCTCCATATTTTTCATTTTAAATGTGGTTGCCAAAAAACCATTAATTTTAGCCCACACCGATGTTTTGCGCGTCCGAATAAAGGCTGAAGTGTTGGTGACTGCAACGCTTCCTTTTACACCGCAAAACGTTCATGGTTAAGGTAGATAATGTTTTAAATAAATATGTAATAGAGGTTCTATACAGTGGCCAGCCAATTCTGCAGACCTACGGCCCTGGGACTTTTTTCTTTAGAGATATTTAGGAAATATCGTTTAAGGAACGCCATATTTTCGAATCTATTTTTCTCGCGTCTAAATAGAGACTGAAGTGTTGGTGACTGCAACGCTTCCTTTTATACCCTCACCCGGGACCGAAGATTATATCTGACCGGCCATTGGTCGTTATTTATGTTTTCCGGATGGTGCTGTTGTTGTTGCACTAATTGCGCTTGATTTTTTGTGATTTTTGATTTGTCGATTATTGTCTTCAGTACTGTTGGTAGTTTTAATAATTCGTCCCTTTTGTTCAAATCACCTTGTTTTTCAATTTCTCGGATTATTCTGGTCTTATAATGTTCTATATTGGCAATCTCCCTACACCCCTCGAAATTTATTTTGTGGTCGGTTCCATGCTGATGTAGGAATAGAGCTGAGGTTGTTTGTTTGTTTCTGATGCTGAATTTATGCTCTTCCACTCTTGCTAATATTCGCCTGTTAGTTTCCCCCACGTGCATCTTTTCACAGTCCTCGTACGAAATACTGTGAAGTCCGTGGTTTTCCAGTTTGATTTTATCTTTTGGGTTTCCAAATAGTTTACCTATAGTTGTTTATGGCTTGTGTATTATTTGTATGTTGTGTTTCCTAAGAATTCTTCCAATTCTGTCTGTTGTGCCTTTTACATATGGTAAGACTACTTGTTGCTTTCCTGGTTCATAATTTTTGTTGTTCGTTGTTCGGGAACTCGGTTCATTAATAGCTTTCTCTATGGTACGATTTATGTAGCTTTTTTTCTTTAAAGCACTAGATATTATATTAAGTTAATTTTGTTTCATCTGTGTTTCAGTTAATCGCACCGATCTTGATATTAGGGTACTGGCTACAGCTCGAATTTGTGCTGGGTGATGATGTGATCTTGCATTTAAATATTTGTCTGTATGTGTTGGTTTTCTATACAGGGGATATTCGAAATATTCGTTATGCAATTTTGTGACCAGAACATCTAAAAATGAAGGTTTGTAATTTCCCTCTAACTCTAGAATAAATTGTATGTATATGACTAAGAATCAACCTCAAACCTTCGACCCCAGGTTGGGGTATAAAATGAAGCTTCACTGTCACTAACACTTCAGTTTCTATTTGGACGCGGAATAGAAAGCTGCGAAATATTAACAAAATTGTTCTTTTTAGAACAAGAGTAATGAACGTATGAACACCCGGAATAGAAACATATCAACAAAAAATCATTGTTTTGGATATCCATTTTGAACAGGATCTCACACTAAAATTTTTTAAAACTGAATAGTGGTGTGTTTATGGTAAGTATCCTTGAAATATTTATATGTATGATGTACATAATTGTAAGTAATTTTAATATTAATGACTGAATGTGGGTATTGAGCGTCGTGTTTCTCCCACATACACTTCTCCTCAGGAGCAAGGAATTTTATATACTCCTTCTCCTATACAACATCTTTCGGGGATCGCAAGCACTGTCCAATCTTTTTATGTGCATTGAAGATAGTACGTATGTTGGACCGCCGAATTAATCGTCCTGTTTTGTATGTAGGGTCATGTATGTAGGGAAGAACAACACTACCAAACGGTGGCTCCATATCATTCTCCTTTCGCGGAGGTGGATTATTATATATTTTAACTGAACGCGTAATATCTTCAGTGCAATAGCTATTCCTTCTCAGAGCTTCGGTCAGTTCCGCGGTTCCGGATGTTGACCAGAAATCAAAATGGCTCTAAATACTAGTAAGATAATAACAGATTTCTTTTATCTTGGATTTGTGCTGGAACATCGGAAATAGCGAAATTGACCGATGACAACAAAAAAGAAAGGGCTTTCGAATTAAACAAAAAAAAATAAAATCAATTGAAAAATACCGATTTTATCCAAGTTTATAATCGACCATCAATATGCAAATTATTTTTGACTTAGTGAATTCATTCACTCTTTAAATTCACTTCCTAAATGAAATTTCAATTACAAAGTTTCATGAAAATATTACTTAAGAGGTAAAAAAAAAGAATATCATGGTTATATCGAAATCTTTTTGATATAGTCATTATTATTCCAAATAATATGATTGTTTGGCACAATAAATTTACAAGCTTAAATATAATGTTAATATTGGATCGTTCATCGACATTTATTGATTGTCACGTTTATTACAGTAACTAATGTTTTGTAGTGGTACGTGAATTGTAACGTCTAATCTTGCCAGCGTGTAATTTAGATTAAGTTTTATTTTTAAAAGTTTTAAAAAAATTGTAAATTCATAATTTAAAATAGAGGTAGCCGCTTGTGTAATTTTGGTATGCCATAATATGTTTTGCTGTGATATGGAGTGTTCGTTTTATCCAAATAATTGTTCTATCTATATTTCTATTCGTCCTGTGAAACGTTTCTTGATTTTATCTCAAATTTTAGTGACAACCAATTCAATGATTCTATATAATGTATTTAATTACTACTACCTAGTGTTCCGTTGCCTTTATCAGGTATAAGTACTTTCTCGCACACCTGAGAAAATTCCAAAATTTGGTAATATTAGTTTTCAGTTGTTTATAAGAAAAGTAATGCAATAGACTAATGTAGATTGTAGTAATTATTTTTTTGCTGTTGGGCGTAACCTGCAAAAGAAAATAAAGTACCTAAAAAAGAGATAAAAATCACTCACTAAGACACTTTGAACAGTGGTGGCTCGTGCTCAACATTTCAGGGGGGTCAATACGTATAAACCACAAAACGTCATCTGAAAAAATCAGACACACGAAACAATAAAATGCTTTTCTTACTTCGCAACCGCATGTCCATAAATCGAACATATTTCTACGAAAATACCGATTTACTTCTTTGTTTTTGTCTTTACTTGTTTGCTGAATTTTAAATTTCGGCAAAGGTCGACTACTGGTCTTAAATTCGAGTGGTTTCTCAAAGTTCAGCTCGCCAAAACAATTGGAAACATAAGTCTTAATATTCTAAAGCCCTGTAGCTACCTTTCTTTAAAACATTAATTTAAACCACAAAATCAACAAACAAAATATAAAGTTTTCAAAATAAAATCTTTAAAAATACGCAATAGTAACTACAACGTATCACACGATCCACATTAAACACATCAACTGACAAACATATTTAAGGTTCCTCGGCGCGGCTGATGACCAAAAATTTGCCAACGTAAGCCGTATATTACCTATGCGCCCCTATGCGAATTTGATCGGAAATACTCGGGAAAAACTCGCCTCCGTTTATAACCACGAGGTCAACGCGGGCCGCCAGCCGTGATCGATTCCAAATGAAACGAAACCTCTCCGGAGATCGCGGTGCGAGGCATCGATAGTGTGCCGCGGAATTAAGAGAACGGTCAACGAGTTTAGAGAAAATTTCCAAATTTAAAAAAAAAATAAAAAAATATGAATTATGTAATATTTTATGTATTTGTTTCTATTTGGAAATATTTATTGGGGAGTCATTGACCATTAGACCTAACGGAGGAGCCGCCACTGCTTTTGAATAGTTTTAGTAAATTGAAATTGTTAATATTTACTTATTATAAGAAATGTAATGCAGTGTACTAATGTAGGTTGCAGTAATTATAACAGGATAAGCATTTTTCTTAACAATATATTTTTTTCTAATTTCACTAGGCCGCAATTTTATTTTGCCATATTGGATTTTTACCAAAATACGACCAGATCATCCCCATATGATCCTTAATTTTTTATCAAAATTTGAAGTGAATCAATCGGGTAAGTAGTTTCTAAGCTATGCCGGGAACTGACAGACAGACAGACCGACAGATGGAACGATGGAATTAATAAAACACATTTTTTGGCATTGAAGGACGCTAAAACGTGAAGATATGTAAAACCTGAGAGGATGGTTTTTTTCCACCATCTTGGATTTGTACCAAAATTTTACCAGAGAATCCAACATAATACTTGTGTAAAATTTGAGATAAATTGGATAAGTAATTTTTTAATAATAACTTTTTCAACATTTCATTTGGCCGTCATCTTGTTCCGCCATATTGCATTTTTTACCAAAACCTTACCAGGTCATCCCCATATGAACCTATACTTTTTGTTCAAAATTTGAAGTTAATCGTGTAAGTAGTCTTTAAGCTATGCCGCGAACTGACAGACAAACGCACCGCCGGAATCGATAAAACATATATTTTAGCATCTAAGGACGCTAAAACGTGAAGATATGTAAAACCTGAGTGGGAGATTTTTTCGCGATTACAAAAATTTTATTTGGTCGCCATTTTGTTTGGCCATCATGAATTAGTACCACAATTTTACTAGTTGATCTCTATACCAAAATTAGTGATGGCGTACATACAACATACAATTTGAAATCAATTCATTAAGCAGTTTTTTCATATTAATTTTTGGATTTTTGCCAAAATGTTACCAGGTTATCCCTTTTACGAGGGTAGTAAACATAATTTTTACTTAAAACTTCCAATATATTAAAGAAAACTAAATCATGACATGTTTCGCCAGCACTGTGACTTCATCGGATGATAAAAAAATATGTTATATTCGAATAGTGGAAGTTTTAAGTTTTTTTTTCATAGAATAAGCCTTTTTATTTTTTTACGAACTGTTTATTTCTTAAATCTTAAATAATACAATAAATCATTGGAAAATAGCATTTTTTCTAAAGATTTACATTATAGTTTTAATCTCATCGAAACTGTATTTGTTCTATTCATCACTTCTAAATATTGCTACGTAAAATATGGCCGATATATAGGTAGATCTAAAAACATTAAACGGCCCAAGCAACACGTGCTAGATCGTGATTTTAATTAGGTAGTAATTATAGTTAATTGTTCCCTTGGGTATCCCGGCTGTTCAACTCTAGCTTATGTGAGTTATAAGTGCGCAGCTTAAAGGCCTCTAATTGCTTGTGCCTGCATTTTAGCCGTTTTGGGTTTTAGGTTTAAGGTAACGCCAAATAAAATAAAGCACACCTGTTCACTACAAGGATTTGTGCCCCGAGGCGAAGACATTTAAAAATACTTAAGTGAGTTTTCAGGAAAGAATTACAGCCGAGGCGGCTTATATCGATTAGGTAAAATTATATGCTGAATACACTATTGAGTCAAGTTATCAGGGCAGGATGAAGAAGTAATTCATTACAGTTTATTTTTATGTATCCTGTAGTGAATATTATGTATTTTCTTTTGTCGGCTTTATTGCCACCCACCAAAATATAAAGTAAAGTGTTATCATGTAGACGTACTGCAAAATATAACTATTGAAACGTTGAATGGTGTTGAGATAGAAAGAAAATTTATTTAAAATACATTGAATGAGGTAAAGTTGAAAAAAAAATGATAATAAAACATCCCATTACAGAAGAATATTATAACTTTGGCCCATAAATGATCAAACACAATAGAAACGAGACAGTCACACAGGGTGTGCAGCAAGTATTTAACATACTCTCGGGAGCACATAGAGTAGTTTGTCATAGAAAAAACATTCCTAAAATTCGTCTTGACGGAGATACAGGACCCCAAAATGGACCATAAAGACTCATAAAAGCCATACTATAGTAGCTGTTTTATATCGTCAGGGATGTCAGAAACGGACTTGCCATTAAAAAATGTTCTCTACATTTGTTTGGATAAAATTAGACGTTTTCGAAAAAATCAGGTTTTTGTGTAACATGTTTAAGCATTGACTTTCGAAATTTGTTTCATAATCGAGTTTATCATAAGCTATTTAAACGCAATAACTAATAATTCGCATTAAAATAATAAAATGTGTCATTATTACACCCCTAATGCTAATGATGCGCACATGGTAGCGAGTAGATACTTTCTATGATCGAGACAGAAACAGATCTACTTCAGTGTAGAGATGTTCCCTACGCGAGCCTTGATTGCTTCTCTCCCTTAAACCTATCTAGTCAAAAGTCCTACAACCCTTATATCCTAATCATCTTACAAAACATCTTGCCAACGTAGCAGAATATGGCTAAAAACATTCTTAACACTGGAAACTTACCGAGTTTTAAAACAAAAACGCAAACTGGACCCCCAAACCTTGAAAATCGTCTGCCTCGAGGATTTTTGGAGAGGAAAAAATTTTCGTGTGCTGTGCCAAACAACAAGAAAGCCCGGCAGATGTTTATAGCAACATATAACGCTAGAACTCTATCAGCAGACGAAAAACTTGATGAAATTTAGAAAGAACTGTAAAAAAATGTGAAATTTGATGTATTAGGTCTAAGTGAAGTTCACAGAACGAGAGAAAACCAGCTTGTACTAAACTCCAGAAATCTCCTACACCATGTAGGAAAAGATACATGTATAAGAGAAGTAGGATACCTAATTCACAATAGACATATTGACAAAATCGAAAAGTATAAAAGTATTTATATCGTTTTAATAAAGGCACGACTACATATGATTGGAAAAAAATATAATTGGTCAACACCAGTAGATACAAACACATACAAAGATTGGATAGCCACCTATTAAATCTACGGTAACGAAGTTACAGTAGATAGCCCCTTCGAAACCACAAAAAATGCAACCGAAATTACTCTGTGCCCTAAATAAGCGATAGCCTCAGTTTTATGTTTGGAGCAAACGTTCCATTGTGTTTAAAAGGGACAGTCTTGGACCGGTGTGTACTGCTTGTACTGATATACAGAGCGGAGATACTGACAATGGCAAAAAAACACATAGTTAAGATACAGAACAAGCAGCGAAAATGCAGAGGCGTATATTGGCAATTACCATCCGAGGTAAAGTTCCACACCAATGTTTAATGAATAGAACACGGATAAGAGATACAGTCGAAGCTATCCTACACCTCAAGTTGAAATGGGCAGGACACGTTGCCAGATTGTCAGACAGGCGCCGGACTAAGAAGATGATAGAGTGGAGAACATCACAGGATTCTTACAGGAAAAGAGGACGTCCTCCTAGCGTGATTTCAAAGGATACGAAAAAATACCACAGAAGAAGCAGCTTATTGAACAGTAAATGAAAAACTATCGAAGCCACCTAACAAAAAAGTTTTAGTGGGAAAGAGGAAATAAAAGCAGAAAACTAAAATAGGCCATACAAGTTTCCTAAAAGGCAATGATGTTACTATAGGGAAACCCGATTCTGCCACGAAGCTGGTACGTTTAGAAGATAACCTGAGACAAAAAAAACTCCATGCTTGAGAAAATATTAAAAAGGGTTTACTATAATAAGTTTAAAGCGGGAAACGTCAATATGTTATTCTATAGGAACAAAAAATCACTTTGCAAACAATTAGACGGTAACACAATTTAGAGCGGGGATCCGCCTAATATTGGAGAATTTGAAAATGTATGCGAAGAAATTTGGGGAGCAAAGGGAATCCATAACGATAAAACTACCTGGTCGAAGGAGAACAATGTGCTGAAATAGGAATCATTTCTGGCGCGAGAAGAAGATATTAGGTTGGCAAGAAGATAGCTAATTGGAAAGCAGCTCGTAGGAACCACCTGCACAAGTATTGGTGAACAAAAATAGTAGTAAGTAGTATAAGTAGACAAAAGAGAAATACTTACACTCAACCATGTACAGGAGGGCCAAGAAGACATTGAATGGTAGATAATTATGTGTGTTAGGATCATTTGGTACCGAATCGACAGAATTATTTGTAAGAAGATATATATTTGCGGAGATCAAGGGCGTAGGAGTCATAATAACTATTCAGTATGAGGACACGGCGTAATTATAAAAAAAGACACTGAAAAAATTAGGATTAAATCTGATCAATGTCGAATGTACCAAAAATCATCCGAAACAATCGAATACTCCAAATCATGGCTCAATAGGATATTTGGAAACACATAACAGCAAACATTATCAATTAAAAACTAGCAACTATGTGTTTTCCAAAAAAGGAGGAAACATTTTAAATACATACGTGGACCCTGGAAAATGAGGATTATCGCCTCTATTGGGATACAGCCAGTGCAAGCTAAGCTAATAGCAAGTAACAGACCAGACATCACTTTAATCGAGAAAATGAGGAAACGCGCTTATTTCATAGACATCTCGTATCAATCGGACCATAATCTAGAACAAATATAACGGGAAAAAGATAATAAAAAGAATACTAAAAGATATTTACCCTCAATGTTGTGCACATAGTACCAATAATAGTAGGGGCAACTGGATTGGTTGCCAAAATTCCATAATCCTGGAAACATGCAGGATTGCCAAAAAGATCTTTAATATTTCAGAGACCTAGTACTTACCATACCCATCGTAGTGATTGGCCAAGAAGCCCCACTAAGGGTTGTAACCCTGAAAAAGGAGAAAAGGAAAGAATAATAATAACATAAATAATAAAGGTTTTTTATTCAAATTACAAACGTATCCCAGGCACATTTATTTATAGCCTGGAAATTGTATTTTTAATTCGATATATTCTTGTTGAAAACTAGGGTTCCGGACGAAAGAGAGGTGTCAAAGGAACTTGCTAAATTTTACAAGCTCCTAGGACCACTTGTTCCCTTTGACCTTGCTGTGTCTATACATCCAACATAGGTAAACCACTTTTCTTCTCATAGTTCCTCCAGAACATCCGTGCATTTTTCGATTGGCTTTCTCCTGTGTTTTAAATTCGCATTTGGCACTGCTTGACTACCGGAGTGAATCTGAATTTCTCCCTCTGTACTACGACGTTCTTTCTGGTAGCCACTTGGATCAAGACAAAAACCACCGCCATGGTAGCATAGTACCTGCCGCCCATTGGTCCAGGATTGTATTGCTTAACATAGTTTATGTAGCGTTTAACGTCAGTCTATGGTATTAGTCCTGAATGAGAAGATAGGCATTATCTCCGTCAATACTTTGACAAAAGACGTATACCATTCTCTTAGCTGTTTTGTATCCCCAAGTTTGCCTTCTATCATCTATCTATAAGATGCTATCTTTCCCTCCTGCAACCGTTATCGCTCTTGCATTGATATTGAATGTAGCAGCAAGCTTTATCGACATGCTGCTAAAAATATAGAATTATTATTATCGATTGCAGGATGTTTCTTCATCCATCGCAGTCATGGTGGACAGGCTAGGCCTATTTAAATTATAAGACACTCGCAACATTCAGTTACGCATTTCCCTCTGCGATCCCTGGTGCTCAAAAGTTTATCCTGTCGGTCCACGAGACTGCGACCGACCTGGCATCGTAGGGTTTTAGATAAATTCCAATCCTAACGTGGGAAATCACCATATGGCATTCTTATTCTCTAATTTTTTTAATGTATTGTTGTCAAAATTGAAGTCAAAATGATAACGAAAGTTCATCATACAAAATACATTTAAATAAATTTTCAAGTAACTGTAAAAATAGATAACTCACTACACCAACTATTTAGATAAATATTATGGAAACTTAATTTTTATGTTCCGTAGGAAATGGAAATTATTAGATATAAAATAAATATTCCTAAACAATTTATTACTTTAAAGCATGGTACTGTATTACTGTTATGCCACACGAATGGCTTTTTGTTTCCTCCCTTAATGGATACCTCAAAAACGACATAAATTTCTTTTTAGGTCAAGTGAAATATTTCTACTGGATAAGATTTTTTGGCTAACAAAAACTGTAATGTCCATACTAAATTAAAGGAGACAGTACAAATATCTTGAGGGCAATCTCAGTTACTCCAAAAATACATATTATGTTCCATTAAGATATTCATGTATCAACTGAGACAGTTTCGAGTTCGTGAGACGAAACGGTTTAAGGATTTTATTTTCCTTTATTTTTAAGGGTCGAGTATTTTCTTTGCGGCTATGTCCAGATTCATACAATTTGCATTCTACATATTAGTTTTGTTATATAACATTGTTTAGGGTAAACCGTATAGTTGTTGACCACCTCACAATTATTAGCCGACCAATAAGTAAGAAATCTTTTAAACGAACTAAAAATTTTTTGACATCGCCGCGATCGTCATTCGTTCCCTTCTAGTCGGTTAAAATTTTGTCAAAACAATGGGAAAAACAATGCTCTTTTAAACCCATTTTACGATAAATCAGTTGCTGGCCACGGCGAATAACTGAAAGTTTGGTGCGCCAATTAGTGTCTTTTTGCGTATGAACTATAGAATGGATTTTTTTGTAAACGTTGCCCAAATAATATTTATATTTTATATTATATTTATTAGAAATGCAAGACAGAAAAAAAATCGAAAAAATAGTAAAAGAAAACACGAGAGAAAGAAAGAAAAAGGAAACAAACGAAACAAATATTTGGCCAAAGATATCACTAAAAAAATAAAATCAAACAACGGCAAGCAGTCAAAAAAGAAGAACAAAGAAAATAGGTAAGATTGCAATAAAACCAGATTCCTCAAGTTTGTAATTCATATTTGATTGATATATTGATACTGATAATGATTCATGTAATAAAAAGTTTTTAATCAGCATAACATATGAGCCACAACAAAAAATTTACTTCCAGACACAAAAATACAATCTCCAAAAACTAATTTCAAAAGAGAAGATTAAATAAGCAAATAACAAACCGACCAAATAAATTTCGCCCATATTTATTAAGACCTATTAAGATCATAGCAATAACGATATATTACCAAAAAATATAATGTAATGACTGCAAAGAAAAATCGAGGACCCAGATCTGATATTCTGGGGCAATCTACTAGCTGAAATCGCTCTTTAATTCGTCCCACGCGTACCGATTTTGTGCTAAATCCCATAGTTTCGGTTTGGAAAGCTTTGGAGAATGTTTAATTTTTATAAAAAATAATGCACCAGCACATACCAGCAGAGTTGCCTGAGGCTTTTTGGAAACAGAAAATATAATGTAATGTTCGCTAGACCTTCAGCCTTCAACAAGAGAAGCCTAAAAGGAAGGTTTGAGCTCACCCAGTTAATTCGGGAAATTTAGAACATCTCATTCAAGCCGCTCCAGTAGAATAAGAAAATTTACTCCAGTGGGATTTGCCCATTTAATCCGAAGCATGCCAAGACGAACTGGTGGTGAGAGAGGCGACAACACTAACTATTAGACATAAATATGATGTTTACTTTTCTTTAAATTTTAGTATCCATTTTATATATAATATTTTGAAAAAAAAAACACAATAATATGCTTTCATGCTTTTTCTAAACTAAAAGGTTTCATTTTAATCAGGTGACCTCAGAAATTTGACGCTGTCTTTTGTTTTTTTTTGAAAACCGTTTATAGTGCCGCCATTTTGGAAGAAAAATATAACTTGTGAAACATCATGAAAAAAATATACAGGGTTCCATTTAATATATTAAGGTTTAGGTCATTTCCGGTTAAACCGGAAGTGATGCATAACGCAATTATCTGTCAAAATATGCATCTTAATAAGTTATTAAACGTTCAAAGCGATTATATATATATATATATATATATATATATATATATATATATATATATATATATATATATATATATATATATATATATATATAATAGCAGAAATATATAATTTCTGCAGGTGCAAAACGGCCTAAAAGAAGAATTGCTTTCGATTATGTCACAGGGTACCCTCCTGCGATCATGATTTCTGGGCCTCTACCCTCATCAGGCAGGCTTGTACCCAGGGAGATCTGAAATAACAGATTGCTCGATATGACAAAATCGAAAACGAAACGTCTATCATACTGAAACAGTACTACAAGTTAAACGTAACATTTAGCACCACCTATCGGGGCTCCGGTGATTTCCGGCTGCAAACCCATAGGTAATTTAAAAATATATATATATATATATATATATATATATATATATATATATATATATATATATATATATATATAATTAAATCAGGGATTTTAGGCGTGCTTGATCTCTAAAAAAGTATTTTTTTCATTAAAACAAAAAACAGGAAAAATATATACAAAGATGAAAGCATTTTATACATACTAGAAACATTAAAAGGTTTAAAAACTTAAAGCTGTCATATTAATAATATTAAATATGCTACATTTGGTGAAATAAAATATTTAGTTTTGACAAAACACACATAAGGCACAAATTTAAAACAATTTCTATCCATTTAATACTCAATTTTATGGTACGCACCTTGGATAAGCAATTCACATATTGTGTTGTAAATGATATTAGACTGATCGAGTTTGGAGTGTTTCGGTTATCATTTTTTTTTGGTAATAAAAACGGTAGAATTTATCTGATGCTTAGCGTGCTGCTAAAACAAATAATATTTTTATAGGTATACAGTGGCAACTTTATTTTCTATTTAACATGTATACAGGGAAAATAAGATTTTTGAATTTTAAATGTTCTCTAATAATTAGGTTGAAATATATTTGGCTTAAACGACAAATATCTTTTTTATCACTAATTGCTTCATGCTCCTTTTTTATTTCATTTCTTTAAATGTCAATTTACGATAATTCTTATCTTGTGATAAAATCTAGGTTGCATTGAAATTAAACTCATGTTTTGTTGTTTGTTCATGCTTGTGAAGGGCAGTAGAGGGATTTTCATTACACTTATGGCTTTTAATGCTATTTTCTAAGCATTGTGTTGTCCTTCCGATATATTTTTTAAAATAATTCAAGCATAATATAATTGAATAAACTAAGTTTGATTTCTTGTTTTGTGGTACTCTACTTTTAATGGAGTATAAAGAGAATTTAATAAATTATGGGCTTTGTGACAAACAGTTATATTATGTTTTGAAAGAATCGATTTCAATTTTTCTGATAAATTATTTGTGTAAGGTAGTGACACGTACTTAGAATTTTCGTTTTTAATTCGTTCTTTCTTTTTATTTTAATACAGATAAGTTCTTTGTTTAATAATTCTTATAATATTTTTTTCTGGGTAATGGTTGCCTATTAACTTTTGTTTAACTTTTTCCAGAGTTCCTGGTCGGTATTCTAGAGAGGTTAGTGCGATTGCGCGGTCAGTTAATCCTATTATCACACTATTTTTTTGGTTACTTGAATGGTTAAAAATAGACCAAGTTCTTTTGGTATACTATTTAGTTTTTAAGTTGTTTTGTGCTAAGTTTCTAATTAACTTTGAATGTAAAAAGTTCATTCTTTTCTTGAATTTCCATTGTGAATTGTATATTAGGGTGGAAATTATTAAAAGCATTTAGTAGTTGTGCTTTTGTAGAAGAAATTGGAGAACTCATTGCACAACCATTTATTTGTTGATAAAAACTTTCTTCATATTGAAAATAATTGTTATTTAATGTGGTATTTACAGCCTCTATAAAATCTTTTAACTCGAGTGTTGTATATTCTTTTAATATGTCCCATCTCTTGTGATTATTTGAGGAACTAATTCGTTTGGAAGGTTGGTATATAACGAAACAACATCAAGCGATACAAGCTTGTAATAATTTGGAATACTAATTGTATTAATAAATTGTTTAAAAGTAAAAGAATCTTTTAAAAAAATAATCATTTTTCCGCAAATTTTCGACAAGCAATCCGGTAAATATTGTAAGAGTTTGTAAAATGGAGAGTGTAGACAAGAAACAATTGGTCTCAGTGGTATGCCTGTTTTATGCAGTTTAGATAAACCATAAATTTTATGGGCAAAAGCATTATGTATCATTAAGTTTATGATATGTCTTGTCCTTGATATGTTTTTTGGTTAAAAAATTTTTTATTAATGTATTTTTTATTTTGTTATACGTATTTGTGTCACTGAGTAACTCAATCATTTTATTTTCATAATCATTTGAATTCATTACAACTGTTTTATTAAATTTAACTGGTCTGAGTATTTTAATTTGGGGGATATTTTTAACAAAGTGATTTGTTTTTGAATTTCAGTTTGAAATTTTGTTTGTTTAATATTTTTGTGACTAATTGTCATTTTATGATTTCAGTGTCAGAAATGTTGTCTAGCCATTGATTAGTATTAATTTTTATTTTGTTTTTAGGTATATGAGATAAAAGTGTCGAGCACTTATTTTTTGTTTTTATTTTTGGTAATATTAAATTTCTTTTCATATTTAATCAACTCAAATGTTAAAAAATCGTTAACTGCGTTTTCAAGCAAAAGTGATCTAGCATAGATAGCATAGATAATTTGATTTTGAATCTGGTTATTTAGTTCATTTAAATTTTTGGTCGACTCGGTTATAGTTAGATTTAAATTTTTTTGCTTGGTATCAATAATTAATTCATTAAACTTATTTACAAGGTACGTACATGTAAACTTAATGTTTGATACATTAAAATTCAAAAACATTACTGCTACATTGGTATGCTTACATCTAAGTAAAAAATCCTTGACTTGCAGCATATGGGCCTGATCAATAACCTAATAACTTATAGACTTATAGACTCCCCATTATTAAAAGATATGTACCGTAAATCATATTTGCAGTTATTATACCTGTTTTTAACAATAGAAACTCAAGCTAAGACACTAAAATAAATAAATTTTAAGCCAATCGTAATATGGGTAGAAACGTTATGCTTGCAATAAGACAAAGAAGCCAATCTGTTTTGACAACACCTCAAAAGGTTAATAACATAGAATACAATATTAAATCCAGGAATTACACAAATTAGTGGAAAGGTCTGGAGATAATAAAACGGGACTCCGAGGGTCAGCAATAATGTATTCAAAAGCAGAATGAAACTAAATCTACATATAATATTGTCAAGGGATGTGCAAGATCTTTTACCGCGCGGAGCTTTTAATCTTTTAATTAAAACAGATATATGACTCTTTCATATCTTGCAATTTTCGTTTAGCTCTAATTATTTTTCGGACTATAGTACACCCTTTGTGGTCCTCAATTCAATTAAATTTTAAATATAAAACCTGTCTAAGTCATATTTGCTTTATTCTTTCACATAAAATGATGAGAGAATTCGGCACACAACGTTTGCTCGAAGGCATGTATTTGGTATTCATACAGGGTGCGCGAAACTCAGTGGCTTATTAGAAGTATCTGGGGAATGAATGAAGAGATTGAAAATTTGGTTCAGGGCACGGGTAAGCATAAAATTTATTTTTAATCTGAATTGTGGCCTGTTCCGCTTCTAGTCTAAACTGGTTGCAACTTTAATTTTTTAAACGAGATGTCTATTCTAATTTCCTTTTGTCTTTATATTTTATATACACAAATTCAACTGTTTTCGAGAAAATGCCAATCGACTTATCTTGAAACAAACTGGATTCCAATTTCATATTTTAGCTTTGAATTATCTATTTATCCACGTCAATGTCGTGTTCCTACAGAAAGTGTGAAAATTTGACATTTTTGGTCAAATCAGAGATAAAATTAATACAAATGCGCTTTTACACATCTTTATCAAACATTTTTGGCCGGAAAAGATATCTGTCGAACGCAAAACAAGAACTGCTTTCGATTATGTCACATTAACGTCAATCAGACTGGAACAGTACTACATGCTATATAAGAGAAGAACTGCTTTCGATTATGTCACAAGTTACTGAGATCTGAAATAGTACTCCATGCTAGATGTGACGTTTTTTTTCGATTGTGTCATATTGAGCAATCTGTTAGTTCGTTTCAGATCTCCCTGGGTACAAGCCTGCCTGATGAAAATAAAGGCCCAAAAATTATGATCGCAGGAGAGTAGCCCGAGCATAATCGAAAGCAGTTCTTCTCGTAGGCCGTTTTGCACTTGGTGTGGCTGTTTGACAGATTTCCGGTCAAGAGCTTTTGATAAAAATGAAGCATTTTTGTTGATTTTAGTATCTACCGGCGCATGATGGTGCTAAAAATGCGGCCGGAAATCCCCGGTGTGTTACACATAGCTTGTAGTTCTGTTCCAGTCTGACAGACGTTTCGTTTTCGATTTTATCACGTCGAGCAATTTGTTAGTTCGTTTCGGATCTTCCTGCTAAAAAGTTCTGCTTCCTCCGAAAATATTATTGGAATTATAAAACTTAAAAAATATTGTACAGGGATTCCAAAAACTTAGAAAATCTAAAATTAAACTAGTTTTTAGATTTTTTTGGCAACCCTGTACAATAATTATTAAGGTTTATAATTCCAATAATATTCTCGGAGGAAGCAGAACTTTTTAGCAGGAAGATCCGACAGGACACGTTAAACACACATATATATATATATATATATATATATATATATATATATATATATATATATATAAAAAGGCCGATTTGGTGGAATTTTTATAGTAATCCATTTATTGGTTTTTCAGATACTTCTAATATATATACCACAGAGTTTGGTGCACCTGTATATTGACGTGGGAAAATCAAGGCAACTGATACGAGAGTATGTAAACTTGACAGGAGATAATAATATGTTTATTGCTTGAAATATGGGAAAAAAATCGTCAATATATGTTTGTCTTAGTCTATTTCATATTCCTTGCTTAGAAATTTAATTTAACAAGTGTAGCAGTTTTTAGAAAAGAGGTCATATTATACAGTACGAGTGACAGTGGAAAACAACAAACATAAAGTACCCAGAAATAGAAATGCAAATTCTAAAATGCTGGCGAAAATAAACCAGGACCATATTACAAAAGAAATTGTTGTTGACGGGGACACTTAGAATCGAGTTCAGAAATTTGCTGCTGTTAATAATGTGTCTAAAAGCAGAACTAATTAGGGACCTATGATAGAAATCCTGAACAAATTTATTTTTAACTGCTATTTGTAATCTCATAAGCAAAATAAATACGAACGAATAAAACAAACTCAAAAATAAAGAAATAATATTTTACAAAAACTAAAATTGCATCAGCTATTTTGACTTATTGACAGCGGATATAGAACTTATAGAACATCCTGGTCTCTAAATTGATAACAAAATTTAAAAAAGTTAATTTCGATGGACTGAACCAGAACTTCGAGCGGACATCTTTGTCGCAGGTGATAAATACATAACATATTGTGATACGATCGCCATTAATAATTTTATCCTTAAGTAAAAGCTAGTTATTTGAAAAATATAACTCTATTAAGAAAATTCCTAAATAATAATTCCAGTTTTAAATTCAATGTAGTATAAAGTAGCTATATTGGTGAAATAGGAAACATGGATCACAATGGTCTACACACCAATGTGAAGCCGACAACAAGAGATGATAAACTGTGTATCTTACGTTGTATATGAATTAAATTTATGTCAAGAGTAACGTAGTGTAGATGCTCTTGGTTATGTCATTTGTTAGTTTTTCGAATTTTTTATCTCTCGGCACGGGAAATATTGTTTACTGAACTTTCTTATCTCAAAATTTTAATCTAGCTATTACCTTGTCGCTTTTTTAATTTTATTACATTTTTAACTATTAAAAATTTTGTTAATGTCATTTAGCTTAGAAATACTAAAAAATCGGTAAATTTCCTTTACTCGTAACTTCTCTCGTTATGAATATTTTCTTTTATTAGGAATAGTAAAGTGTAATCCAATTTAATTCCGAACATTGTCATTTAATATACTGTTTTTTCAAACATTTTTATTTGGCGTCGTTTTGTTCCACCGTATAGTATTCCTACCAATATTTTACCAGTTTTTACCTATGCCACACTTAGTTTTTGAACATGGTTTAAAATAAATTGAATAAGAAGTTTTCACATTTTTTAAGACCACCATTTTGTAATGTCACGTTGAATTCGTACCAGTTAATATCTTTTTCACACTCAATTTTGCTATAAGATTGAAGTCAATTGAATAAGAAGATTTTTTTACGTTGATTTTTAAGACATTTTATTTTGCGGCAATTTTGTTTCGCCATATTCAATTCGCACTACAGTTTTACCAGTTTAGCTCTATATCACAGTAAATTTTTGCCCAAAATTGAAAATTAATCTTATAAGTAGTTTTTGAGGCTTATTGTTTAAATAATTTATTAGTCATTTTATTTTGCTGACTTGGATTCGTACCAAAATATTACAGGTTGATTTCTATGCAACACTTGATTTTTTTTGCAAAATTTGAGGTAATTGAATAATTTAATTTTTAGTAATAATTCTTTAACATTTCACTGTGCCGCCATTTTCTTCACCCATCTTGGATTTGTATCAAAATATTACCCGGTCATCCCCACATAACCCTTAATTTGTTACCAAAAATTTGTAACTACGCTGCAAACTAACAGATCGACAGACAGCCCAACGGAATTGTGAAAACGAATTTTTCGGCATCTAGGGCCATAAATATAATGTAAAACCTAGATTTTTTTACGAGTACAAATTTCCATTTGAATTCGTACTATCGTCTCTATACCATCATTCATTTTTGCACAAAATTTAAAAGCAATCTATTAAGTATTTTTACAGACTTTTAAAATATTTAATAAGCCGCTATTTTGTTTCACCATCTGTGATTCGTACCAAAATATTACCAGTTGATAACTAACCAACCTAATGTTTGTGTAAAATTTGAGGCAAATTGGTTCAGTAGTTTTTTAGTAATAATTTTTTTAACATTTGACTAAGTCGCCATTTTGTTTGACCATATTAGATTTTTACCAAAATGTTACCAGGTCATCACCACACATAAAACGTCAGTATATAACAGCTTTATTCACAGGCTGATCATCATACCAATCATAAGACATCATAAGTAATAAAAGTTATAGTAAAGGATTAAATATAATATAATAAATATTGGTTAATAACGATTATCAGGAAAATCTTTGATTTCTGGGCCTAATTTAAAATAATGTTAATAAGAAAGGTAAAAATAAGTAGTTTTTACATTGACCCACACCGCCATTTTGTTGTCATGTTGAATTCGTACCAGTTTATACCATTATCACATTATTAAATGTGTGTTTCTGCAAAACTTAAAGTCGATTGAATAAGGTTATTTTTACGTTGATAATTTAAAAAATAATTTGTCCACCATTTTGTTCCTCTATCTTGAATTAGTACGACAAATTTACGACTTTATATCTATATCACACTTAATGCTTGCACAAAATTTGAAATGAACCTAATAAGTAGTTTTTTTCAGGCCAATTTTTTAAATATTTTATTAGGCCGTCATTTTGTTTTGCTATCTTATATTCATACTAAAACGTTACCAGTTCATTCCTATGTAACACTTAATTTTTGTGCAAGAGTTGAGGGAATGGGATAATTAGTTTTTTTAGTAATAATCTTTTTAACGTTTCACTAGGCCGCCATCTTCAGGTATATTGGATGTTTACCAAAATATTACCAGGTCATTGCCATATGACCGTTAATTTTTAACTAAAACTTGAGGTCACTGTGATGAATCGTGAACAGACGGACCGAATTGATAAAAATACTTTTTGGCATCTACGGACGCTAAAACCGGAAAATATGTAAGACCTGAGAGGATGTTTGTGACATTTAATTCCGCCATCTTTAATTGGTATCATAGTTTTACTAGTAGATCTCTATACCACAATTAGATATGGCACATAATATGAAATCAGCCCATCAAGTAGTTATATTCGCTGATTTTTTTAATTTTTATTAAGCCGTCATTTTAGATTCGTACCAAAATTATATCAGTTGATTCCCAAATAATATTTGATTTTTGTGCAAAATTTGAGCTAAATTGCACAAATAGTTTTTTAACGCGTTTTTTTTATGTTATTAGGTCATCCTCATATGCCGTGAACAGACAGACAGATCGAGGGAATTGAGAAAACATGTTTCTCGGCATGTAGAGACCCTGAAATGTAAAGATTTGAAAAAATCTCAGAGGGTGATTTTTGATATACATAAAATTACATAACGGGATAACGCCCTTATGCCTGTGTTTTTTTTTAATATTATTATTTAAAAAAAAACACTGAACAGATTTCAAATCAAAATATATGGGACCAATAGACAAACGTTCTCTACAATTTGGCGTTTGACTCATCAAAATCGGCCAAGCCGTTGGGATAATGAAAAAAAAATATTAGGGAATAATCTCAACGATCAGTTTGAATCCAGAAGGTTTCCTTTGTTCGATTTATACTAAAGAGGAAACCTATTTTTATTGGTTCCTTCCACATCGAAATGTAAATTAATATGCTAACGACGTTTATTTAGGTCAAATTCTACCTGGGGTATTAGTGTCATTAGACACGTGTAGCAAAACACCTGTTTTTAATTCAAATATGGAAAAACAAAGTGAAATTCTAAAATATTGTTTGATTTACTTTAATAATTCTATCAAGGACCGGTCGATTCCAATTTATATTTGATTATGATAGATTACAGAACTTGGTAAACGTATCGACAAGTAACTTTTTGTTGCTAATTGTTTATAAATTGTTACATCAACTGTTACGTGAACAGCTGGATCAACTTATATATGGTTTTATGTTTAAAGATATATTTTGTTATGCGCAAAGATTTAGCAGTTCGGAAAAATACGTACCGGAAAAAACTAATAGTTTTAAAAATACTAAATATATTTTCAAAGTAAACACACTAAATTCGAATAAGCCTATAATAAATAATAAATGCTCAGTAAGGAGTCAAAATCTCAGTTTTTATCAGCGTTAAAAAAACATTTTTTACATGTTATTATTTCCCAAATGATGCTTAAAATACTATTTGTTTTAAAATATTTTTTTTTTAGACTAATGAACTTACATTAAAGTTAAAATACTATTTCTTTTAAAATATTTTTTTTAGATTAATGAACTTACATTAAAGACTTGATTTTAGACATACAGTTTTTTTACAGTTTAAATAAAGAAATAAATGCCCTTAAAACTAAAGGATAGAGGATAGTCGGTTTCATGCCCCCCTCCCCCCAGAATCCGTCAGTCGGCCTTTCTCCATAGAAGTAGAGTGGGATTCTGGACCTTTCGTCCTACCCACCTGGGGTACCAAGTTTTGTAATTCCGCCATAATGGGTAATAGAGGTAGGTTTGTTCAGGTGCATTTTCCCTAGATGGATTGTCTTCTCTACGACCAAGAGCTCCCTCTGCTCCTTTGTTTTTTTCGGGTTACCATTACCTAGACAGATTGCCTTCACTGCGGCGGTGAGTTCTGTCTATCCAGTAACTCGAGTCCGTGAGGCCGTTACTCCCGAAGCAATGAGACGCAGTCTCATGTCCCCTGCGGGGTTTAATAAATAGAAAATGATCTTTTTTTTTTCTAAAGCAAGAGCTAATGAAACATCTCTTCAAATGGCATTAAAGATCTGTCCATGTGATTAAGCTATTCCTATGACAATACGAACGGCACATAATTTTCGAACATCTTGTACTATTAGGGTTATTCTTGAAAGATCACCTACAACTCCAGCACGTTACACATTAAATAAGTGAATTCACAAAATATCAACCACTTTAAAATTGATAGAGTTTATGTAAGATGTTGGAAGTTTTATTAATGAATCATAGTATAAGAGTTGAATTAATTTTTACCAAAATCAGCTTGATTCTTTGATTTTTGTGTAAAATTTGAGGTAAATTGGATAACAAGTTTTATAGGAATAACTTTTAACATTTCACAAGACCGCCATTTTCTTCCGTCATATTGGATTTTTGCCAAAATAATACCGGGTCATCCCCATATAACCCTCAATTTTTGGCCAAAAGTCAATCGGGAAAGTAGTTTTTACCTACGCCGCGAACGACGGAATTCAGCATGTTTTCCGACATCTAGGGACCCCGAAGGGAAAATATCTGAAAAAAATCTCGAAAGAGACCGACGGAATTCAAAAAACTTGTTTTTAGGTATCATGGGAAGTAAAGATCTGAAAAAATCTCGGAGGGTGGATTTTTCACGATTACAATACTTTTACAAGGGAAATAAAAAACAGTGTCATGTAATTATCCGTCCTCCTTGGGTGGGGCGAACAAGCCATTTTTGCCGTAAGTCTGCTCGAGACTCCTGTAGCTTCGCTGAACTCTCGCGAGACTATACTGTCCCTGTGAACAGACTTTTGGTGGACCAAACTATATACGTGTTTTGCCCCTTAACCAACGTGGCAGATATTTGCATTATTCTACTGTATAGGCACTGAACCAGCCCTACATATGGCACCACCAACTAGGACATAACCACCTGATATGATTGCATGCACCAATCTAACAAAACACATTCAACAGTATACAGTCTTTCCCTTCTTTTTCTTTGAGCATTTGCAGGTCGCAAGAAAGCGGACTATCGGGATCCACCGCTATTAACCTCACGTTCCACTCATAGAGGGAATCATTCATCACCTCAATTTGATACATTTTGATTTTGAACAATTCTGAACGATATATGTCCCGTAGTTCCTTCATCAATCTCTCCGTCGCCTGTACTGACCCTGATACGGATATATAGTATAGTCTTGTCTTTGATTTTGGCGAAGTTTTTCGTATTGTTAAATGTTCAACCCCCATCTCGTCATCCTTTTGTCGCACACTTGATTTATCTTTCATATCCATGCCCAAGTCTTCTTCATTGCCGTCATCACTGTCTTCATCAACCTTTACATAATTTGAATCTTTTGCATCAGCGTCGCTGTCGAGACCCTCATCTTCCATAGGTTCAAGGCCACCATTACTACTTCTATCTGGAAATTGTTTGTCTGGTATTTTCAATCTATCCAGATCAAAGGGTTCTGAAACTACATGAAGTCTACACAGTTTTCTAGGCAAAATTACTTCTTGGTGCAGGACATGGTTGCCCAGTCCTTCAGTATTGCCGAGAATCTGTACTACCTTTGTTTTGCTGGCTTCTTCGGAGTATGTTAACCATACCGTTATGTTTGCATGAATGGTATATTTTTTCCACATTTGCCAATAAACCTACCACTCAACTCGCGGATATAATTTGAAATCGTTCATGATGTTTCCCGAAAATTTGTTATAAACTCTGAATTTCTTGGTTGAAACTATTTAAACCTAGGTTTCGCAACCTAAAAAAATTTGAAGTGTGCTAAGGGCAGAACTGTAATTATGAAATTAAAAAAAACTTTCATCGACAACGAAAGTAGCAGCTACACTTCCCAACAATGTTGCCACGACAAAAAGAAATATTTCTGTTTCTCTCACGCAATGATAGTGATACAAATAATATCTTATCCTTCTTCTTTCTAAAATTATTTTGCTATAAATTGTTTCAGCTACCCACCAGTAATATCATTACAGCACAAATCTCAGCGCCCCATAAATAGGTACAATAGGTATAAATAAAAAATTTTATTGCCTAACAGCGTAATGTTTTTGTACGTTTACAGCAGCAAAAAAAATTTGCGCCACAAGTAAGATTTATTCCGTATTGCCGGATTGTACTATTGAAATAAGGGTCATTCAAAGACTATTTTTTTTTTAATATTAAATAAATTATTAAACAAGAACCTTAATTCCTGAAGGAATAATAATGTAATTAATAGGTTTGGATAATAAAATTAATAAAATGTTTAGTATATTTCTTAAATTACTCGGTTCCATTTTTTTTGCCTTGTCTTTGTCTTGTCTTTTTGTCTGTGTGACCCATACTTTCCGGCGTAAAAATATTAGTAAAGTCTTTTCCTTTATAATATATTTCACTTTGCCTGACACGTTTCATTAAGAAGAAAGTTCTGTCAAAAGGGTTTTACCTTTCACTCAAGTACCCGGAACTTACCTTATAATACATTGTTTTCTGAGAAATATATAATAAGGCATATAGGTACTTTATATGCTACATTTATATGTTGTTTGTCAAGCTGAAAGTCGCCATTCACCAGAATGTATGATAATACATCTACATTCGTTTAGATTAGAACGAATAAACATTTATCTCCTCACCTTTTATCTGTAAAAAATGTTCAAATCCAGATCTAACATACATACAGACATTCATTTAGATACCATTCCAGCTCAAATAAAACCTCTGCTTATATTCTAGTATACCATATTTTATTTTGTTTTTATTTGTTTTTCTTTTCTTAATTTAATTATTTTTTTTACTTTTCAGTATCATTTATTTAGTATAGGTTATAATTTAAGAATTTAGCAATAGGTAATTACAACAAAATTTCTTTTCTTTTGTACACACACAGATGATACATCTAGGTGTGCAATCATCTTTCAAGTAATATTGTAAACATTTTCTACGTAATATATTTGATTTGATTTGATTTGACTTTTCGTAAAAAGTTTTATTCGATTAAATGAAATTTTACCGAATTTTAAACAATTTTTTGGGCCGCCATTTTGTTTTTACATACAGGATTCAAACTAAAATTTTACTTGTCACACTTTGTTTCTTTTCAGCATTTCAAGTTAATCGAATATGTAGTTTTTTGACATTGATTTTTTAACATTTCAATACGCCGCCATTTTGTTCTGCCAGAATGGCTTAAAATCAAAATTGTATTAGTTTATTTCTACATTAAGCTTAATTCTTGTGTAGCATTTGAGCTGAATTGAATAAGTAGTTTTTTAATTATGATTTTTAAACATTTGATTGTTGTTCTACAAGATTGCGTTTTTACCAAAATGTTACGATGTCATCCCCATATGACCCTTGACTTTTGATCAAAGCTTTCTTCGTCACTGATAATAAAATATAAGAAAGAATAAAGTACGTAATTTCAAAGTTGAAATATATAACTTTTCAAATGTAAATAGAGACGCTAGCCAATGCGCACTATACGTACTACGCTCGTTCAGTCTACCCACCGACAAGCACCGATACGCAAAATGTTTTTGGGCCGCAATCGCCGACGGAAGTAACGTCAACGGGAAGTTGACGTGACTGATAGTGTGATTATGCTCACTGTTTGCAATGTAAGAATATTTATCGTGAAGGTGGCGGTACGGAGACGTGATGGTTATGTTACGTATAGTGGGAATCGCGCTTAAGTAGTTTTTGAGCTATGCGGCGTGGAGACAGACAGACCGACAGATCGAGGGAGTTGGGAGAACACGTTTTTCGGGGCCCAGGATATATAAATTACACTAACGGAAACTTTCATTTTAAAATTTCATAGCTTATTTAGATTTTTTATGTGTATATTGGTGGACGCTATGAAAAAAGTAAAAATTACTAATTAGAAAATTTTTACTTGGGATAAAGGGTACTATCTTCTGCGTAACAAAACTGGCCGTTTATAATATTAATAATAACTTCTTTAATTACTATCCCTTTTTATTGCCTGTATTTTACCACGTTTAACTCACGAGAAATATCTAGGGGGTTTTTTAAAATATTCTATTATGGTTTAAAAAGAGTTTTTTTTCTTTTAGATGATGCTGAAGTGTTTATATGAGTGGCAGTTTTCACGTAAAAGAAAATAGCTCGCTCTCTTTTCCCTTATTGGCCAGCTCAGTTTCCAGGTAAGCTGTAGTTCTTATTTGTAATAACAAACTATCTAGGTATTAACCCAATTCGCACTAAAGTAACCATAACTGTTTTCCTTGTAGTGAAATTTTAAAAATTATTATTATCATAAAATGTTTAACATATAATTGATTCCTAACAAAAATCTTACCTTTATCACAAAAATTTCATTTGGTGCCATGTCTAAAAAAAATATGTTGGACTTCTTAGGCCTAACACCCACATTTTGTCTTTTCAGATTGGCTAATGTTTTAATTTTTCTTCACTGTCTAGCATTGTTCTTAACATACTATACGTTGCCCATAAGGTTGATATTATCTTTCGTTTGCTTTGCTTTCCAAAATACTCCAGTAAGACGTTTTCCAAACTCAAATTCTTTATCTTTTTCGTTTCACACTACTCTCTAAAGGCCGCAGTAGCCTTTCGGTACCATAGCTTACTTTCAGCCTTATTTCAGGCGGGGTACAGTAATTTGACCTCTATCAAACTAAGTTCTAGTGTATTTTTAAATAGTTTAAAATATCGATTTGGATTTTCGGTAGGATTTTTGGTGATTAAAAAAAATCCAATCTGACGACTGACGATGGTTTTAGTCTAATTTTTAAACGGTTTAAATTATCGTTTCGGGTTTCCGATGATATATAGAATCTTCGATGTTTTCGAAAAATAAATATTTTGTAGTTCGCCAAGCTAATTTTTAGTCGAAGGGAATTTCAACAGCTATATATATATATATATATATATATATATATATATATATATATATATATATATATATATATATATATATATATATATATAATATATATAAATATATATATATATATATATATATATATATA
The DNA here is from genome assembly GCA_030620095.1 of Kuschelorhynchus macadamiae. Classification (NCBI taxonomy): domain Eukaryota; kingdom Metazoa; phylum Arthropoda; class Insecta; order Coleoptera; family Curculionidae; genus Kuschelorhynchus; species Kuschelorhynchus macadamiae. Next base: position 294,012 of record JAUTXW010003650.1, on the reverse strand, counting down.
TATATATATATTTATATATATATATATATATAATATATATATATATATATATATATATATATATATATATTATATATATATAAATATATATATATATATATATATATATATATATATATATATTTATATATATATAAATATAATATATATATATATATATATATATATATATATTTATATATATTTATATATATATATATATATATATATATAATAAATTTAGAACTGACAGCTTTCAAACTACCAAGTTTTTATTATTCTAGCGGGTATTCTTTCCACCCTGTCAAAAAGAGGCGGGATATCTATATATCTTTTTAAAAATATGCACCAGCTTCTGAAAAATAGAAATATTTGTTGCATTTCCGGATAATTACTTTCAATTTATTATTATTATTAATATGTTGCACCCCCACAAAGATGGAAGAAGGGATATTTGTAATATCATAATATAAACTGAATTCTATGAAAATCTTTCAGTCATTTTTTAAGTCAAACATCCCATATTCCTTTTCGGTAAGTATTAATATCTAACCACCGACAAAATAGCGTTGGGCCACGCACAATATTAAAGTTTTTCTTAAAGGAGATTTATTATTGGCCATATTCAACATATGCTGCAATAAACCTGAAATATATTTAGTGCAACCATAAATCATGTGAAAGTTTGCTGCATATTTATAAAGATTTTATTTCTATAAAGATCATAACGCTGGCTTCCTTTATGGTACGTTGCAATAAATAATTGACAGGTAAAATAGTTTACTAAGTCTGAGACTTCTACTTATAACACACCGACAGGAAATAAATCTTTCATTTAGTAGAAAGTATATTAAACTTGTCTATTTTCAATCCTGCTTTAATATAGAATAGCACGCCTTTTGAGCCACCACGCTGCTGGGGAGAAATATTGAGAAATGCTTCAGGACGATTGTGAATTTGGCTATAGAAATTTGAATAAATACTAATACCTAGTTCGAAATTTATTGAATTTAGAATATAAAGCCTTAGGAGGATCGGATGAAAATTCTTGTTTTGAATACACCATGAAATATTAATCAAGCCTCTAAATAACAAATAATGCTCGTGTGCGTGATCTTGAATTAAAAAGGAAGTTTAAGAATACAAAGTAAATAATATTCAGTAAATTGTTGTAATAAATAGAACTAACTTTGTTTTGATAACTATGGTTAGTTTTCGTTCCAAATCGGGCAATTTATTTTGCAAAATATACGGCATACATGTTTTTTCTGTTTGAGGTATCGAAGATATATATATATATATATATATATATATATATATATATATTTTTTTTTTTTTTTTTTCAGAAGCTGGTGCATATTTTTAAAAAGATATATAGATATCCCGCCTCTTTTTGACAGGGTGGAAAGAATACCCGCTAGAATAATAAAAACTTGGTAGTTTGAAAGCTGTCAGTTCTAAATTTATTCCAACATATTTTTTTTAGACATGGCACTAAATGAAATTTTTGTGATAAAGGTAAGATTTTTGTTAGGAATCAATTATATGTTAAACATTTTATGATAATAATTTTTAAAATTTCACTACAAGGACATTTATATATATATATATATATACATGATATATATATATATATATATATATATATATATATATACATATATATATATATATATATATATATATATATATATATATATATATATATATATATATATATATATATATATACATATATATATATATATATATATATATATATATATATATATATATATATATATATATATATATATATATATATATATATATATATATATATATATATATATATATATATATATATATATATATATATATATATATATATATATATATATATACACATATATATATATATATATATATATATATATATATATATATATATATATATATATATATATATATATATATATATATATATATATATATATATATATATATATATATATATATATATACATATATATATATATATATATATATATATATATATATATATATATATATATATATATATATATATATATATATATATATATATATATATATACAGGGTGTCCGGGAAAATGTGGGAGATCTCTCGGACTCAGATAGAACATTAAAAAATAAGATGACAAGTTCCCATAAATTTTTTTCCTAGCGGCCCTCCCTACGGAGATACGGCCCCCTAAAGGACCCCACTGGAAATCGGTTTTTCTAGAATAACTTTTAAACGACTCAATATAATTTAACGAAAATTTAATATGATAAACAGTAGTAAGGACCTCTCAAAATGCTTCCCTTAAAACATAATTAGCTTGTTTAGTTTACCAGGGACGCACTAGATTGTACATTTTAACGCTCAAATTTTTAACACCCTGTATGATAAGGAGTTAAAAAAAATAAATTTGGATACCTTGAACATTAAGCTAAAGAAAAGGTGCTCTTGTTCATTGTCGATAAAATGAACCGTTTTCGAGAAAAAAAAATAATAAAAGAATACAACTTTGGGAGTATTAAATATGTTTTGATCCTGAACAACCTAATACGCTAAATAGAAAAAAGTCAATTAAAAACTTCATAAGTGGGTTCAACATGTGCTCCGTGATTTGTGATGCACTCGCGGGCACGACGAATAGAGGACTGCTGTACTCGCCACAACAACCCAGCATTGTTCCTTATCATATCGCAATGAAACGTGATTCTCTGTAAAAGTTCCTCCCTAGTAGCAACCGGAGAGGAATACACCAAGGTTTTGAGATGACCCCACAGGTAGAAATCCATTGGCGTTAGGTCGGGAGACCGTGGAGGCCAGGCAATGGGACCTCCTCTGCCTATCCAACGGTTTCCATAGACGTTATTTAGGTGGTCCCGTACAGCAACGCTAAAATGGGGTGGGGCTCCATCATGCATAAAATGCATCCTGTGGCGGGTTTCAAGTGGCAAATGCTCTATTGAATCTAGAAAAGCGTTCTGAAGGAACTCTAAATAAAGTTCACCATTCAATCGTGCCGGTAATACGCATGGTTCAATGAAAAAATTGCCGATTATTCCTGCCCAAACATTATTGGATTGAAACTGATGTTGATGATGATGAACGACAGTGGCATGAGGGTTTTCATCAGCCCATACATGCGAGTTATGTAAATTTACAATACCATCTTTGGTAAATCCTGCTTCATCGGTAAAAAGAATAATGCTAATGAAGTTTGGGTTTGTTCGTTGTTGATCTAACAACCAGTTTGCGAACTGGATTCTTCGAGGAAAATCTTCAGGAAGTAGTTGATGCACTTTTTGCAGATGATAAGGGTATAACAACTGTTCTTTAAGTACTTCAGCAACTGTACTTTTTGACACATGAAGCTGCGCGGCTAATATTCGAGTGCTTATTGAGGGAGTATCAGCTACAGTATCCAAAATATCTTCCTCCAATTGCACCGTACGTACTGTTCTCCTCACACCAGCATCAGTACTCCTTTTCCCAAAACTTCCTAAAAATAATTAATGAACGTCAATAATGTTACCTTATTAATTGAGAATTGCCCACCAGTTTCTCTTAGACGTTGGTCAATTCGCTGAAATGTTTTCTCATTTGGAATATTGCGATTAGGATATCTTTCTCCATACAACCTTCTTGCTTCATAAGCATTGCAAGATGCAAGTCCGTACATAAGATGCATATCTGCATACTCACTAAATGTGTATCCCATTATCGAATTAAATTTACCAAGGTATTCAAAATTTAATAAATTAATATCGAAGTAGGTACAAAAAGATCAACGTGTCAAGAAGATTTCAAATGCACACGTCAATGCGAGATTATTTATTTCGTACCATAGTAACGTTTGTAAAAAAGTGCATTCTTTAATACTGATAAATAAACAATAATAAAACATTAATACTTTTATTATTTTTTTTCTCGAAAACGGTTCATTTTATCGACAATGAACAAGAGTACCTTTTCTTTAGCTTAATGTTCAAGGTATCCAAATTTATTTTTTTTAACTCCTTATCATACAGGGTGTTAAAAATTTGAGCGTTAAAATGTACAATCTAGTCCGTCCCTGGTAAACTAAACAAGCTAATTATGTTTTAAGGGAGTATTTTGAGAGGTCCTTACTACTGTCTATCATATTAAATTTTCGTTAAATTATATTGAGTCGTTTAAAAGTTATTCTAGAAAAACCGATTTCCAGTGGGGTTCTTTAGGGGGCCGTATCTCCCTAGGGAGGGCCGCTAGGAAAAAAATTTATGGGAACTTGTCATCTTATTTTTTAATGTTCTATCTGAGTCCGAGAGATCTCCACATTTTCCCGGACACCCGGTATATATATATGTATATATATATATGTATATATATATATATATATATATATATATATATATATATATATATATATATATATATATATATATATATATATATATATATATATATATATATATATATATATATATATATATATATATATATATATATATATATATATATATATATATATATATATATATATATATATATATATATATATATATATATATATATATATATATATATATATATATATATATATATATATATATATATATATATATATATATATATATGTATATACACATAAAATGCCCAATAAAATGTTTGTGTGTGTGTTACTAAATGACTATTTACTTAACTAAAGTGGGCCACACTTCACTAAGTTCCGAGTAAAGGAAATGTATCGATTTTTTTTTAAGGAAGCGTACATGTATGTGACAAGTGTCGAATGTTATTTAGACATGACGCACCCAATATATATATATATATATATATATATATATATATAGTAAGTATATATATATATATGTAGATATATATATATATATATATATATATATATTTTTTTTTTTTTTTTTTTTTTTTTGAGAGGAGGGGAAACCTTCAGAAGGCACCCACTAGATGTTGTGTGTGGGTTCACGTTGTAACGTGGGTAGTGTGAGATTTCTACTCACTAAAAACCCCTCCCCTTTTTCGTCTACGCCCATGCATCGGAAACCGCTTTCGCATTACTTCAATGCCCGGACTATCCTTTTTCATCTTTCTTCTCTTTCTTTGCTTTCAATTACGAACCGTACCACTTCATACGCTTGCCGCCACGACTCCTCTGATCTTAATAAGCTCTGAATCATGTTCCTTGCATTAAATATCTGTCCTGTTTCTTGCGTATACCATGCTCTTTTGTTTTCCCACCTTTTGCAGAGAAAGAGGGTATGTTCGACGTCGTCTATGTTGTCACAGTAAGTGCATTGTTCTGATTCGGCCCTATTTCGCTTAAAAAGATACTGCCTGAAGCAACCGTGTCCGGAAAGCGCCTGCGTCAGGAAGTAATCAACTTCACCGTGGGCTCTGTTAAACCAGGTTCGTAGGTCCGGTATCAAGTTCCAGGTCCATCGCCCAGATGTACCGGTATCCCATCGTCTTTGCCACTCGTTAAGAAGGTTCTCTCTTGCCGTTCCTCTAGACGTGCCACTGTATTTTTCATACCTTTCTACGATCTGGAGGTCTATTGGAGGAGTTCCTGCTATGACGCAGACAGCTTCTCCTGATATTGTTCTGTAAGCGCTAGATATTCGGATAGACATGAGTCTTTGTATTCTTATGAGTCTTTTTATGCGAGTCTTTTTTTCAGTTGCAGTATGCCATACTGCGGCCGCGTATAACATTTGGGAGTTAGCCACGCCTGCCAGTAGTCTTCGTTTTGACGCCCGTGGGCCTCCAACGTTAGGCATAAGTTTAGATAGAGCACTTACTGTTTTTTCCACTTTCTCTGCTGTTTTATTTATGTGCTCTGCAAAGGTAAGCTTGGTGTCCAACCATACTCCTAAGTACTTCACAGCCCTACTTGGTTTAATTTCAATACCTTGTATGCTAAACTGTATTGGTAAGATTTTCCTTTTAGTCGTAAGTAATGTTGCCTCCGTTTTCTCTGGAGCCAGTTTTAACCTGCACCTCTCCATCCAATTTGATATTCGCTGTAATCCGGTGTTTGCGACGTTCATCAGCTCGAATTCTTTTTTGGCTACTACAACCATAGCCACATCGTCAGCAAACCCAATAAGTGTGGTACCAGCCTCCATTTCCATCCTTAAGACTTCATCATACAAAACGTTCCAGAGTGTTGGACCCAGCACTGACCCCTGCGGCACGCCGCTGCTTATTTCTTTCTCTCTTTTGAGTCCCTCTGCCTCGATCAGTATGACACGTTCTGATAGGTACGATGCTATAATGCTGAGCAGACTTTCATCAACTCCTCTCTTTCTCAGTTCTTCCAGGATAATCTGCCACGAAGCGCTATTGAATGCATTTTTGACATCTAGTGTTATGATGGCGCAGAGTCTGCGGTACTTCCATGAGTAATCAGCTGCCTCTCTTGCTATTTTGAGTACTTCTTTTATAGCGTCTACAGTTTGACGTCCTTCACGGAAACCAAATTGTTTATCAGCGAGACCACCTGTTCTTTCTAGCTCCTGCTTAAGCCTGATCAGGATTAGCTGCTCGTAGATTTTTCCCTCTACATCTAGAAGGCAAATGGGTCTGTAGGATGCGGGGTTGTCCACTGGTTTATCTCCCTTTCTTATTAAAACCAGTTTTGCTTGTTTCCAGTCTCTTGGGAATTCTGCTTGTCTGGCCAATTTATTGTATATCGACAGCGCATATTCAGGTCGTTGGGTAGCAACATATTTTAGTATTTCTGGAGGTATGTTTTTTGGACCGGGTGCTTTTCTATCCTTCAGTTTGTCGCATGCCTTACGTAGTTCGTCAGTTGTGAAGTCACGAAATGTCCCACTGTTGTCGCGAGTCCATGCCACAGGTTCGTGCTCTGGGAATAGGTGGTTTACCGCTTCTTCAATGGTTTGCAAAGGCATAGGTGGCCTCGGCGGATATCCAATCATGTTTTTCATAACAATTTTGTAACCATTCCCCCAAATATCAGTATCCACATTGTCACAAAGTACCTTCCAACTGTCTTTCTTAGCTAACCGAATTTTGTTTCTTAATATCTTTTGACTTTCTTTATAATCTGTCCAGAAGTTGTTTTGCTCTTGGGTCTGGATTCGCCGTGCGTTTCTACTGTAAAGCCGCCTTTTTCTTAGGCATTCTCTGCGGAGCTCAGCGATTTCTTCATTCCACCAGTAAACTGGCTGACGTTGCACACTGTTCTTTTTCTTAGGCATGGCCGCGTTGCAGATCTGCTTTAAGGTTTTCGACAGATTCTTTGCAGGTTGATTGTCTTCAATTTCTGAAATGTCATCTACAGCGTTTTGCAACTTTCTCCTATCCAGTTTTCTCAATTGCCACCCTCCTACGTCTTGTCTCCTTGTTGTTTGTCGTTGACATGTGATTTCAAATGTTATGTAATTATGATCGCTCAGCGACTCATTTTCCATAACAGCCCATTCAGAAACTTTGTTTGCCATATCAGGTGTTACAAGTGTCAAATCCAGAATCGAAGTGCTTCCATTTCTCTGGAACGTTGGTTTATTTCCTTTGTTTAGGATGACAAGGTCATTTTCGGCAATCCACTCTGTTATCATCTGACCCCTTCTGTCGGTGTAGGTCATACCCCATTGGGGAGATTTTCCGTTGAAGTCTCCTGCGATAATGGCTTTGCTCCTACTAAGCCTAATTTGCCTACTTATTGCGTGAAGAGTTTCTTCGAGGTCTAGCATTTCGTCGTTCCCCGAGGAGTAAACGCTGTACACTTCATATTCTGTGGTGGTATATATATATATATATATATATATATATATATATATATATATATATATATATATATATATATATATATATATTGCGTCATGTCTGGCACCTGTATCCTAAATAACATTCGACACTTGTCACATACATGTACAGTTGCATCCATAAAAAATCGATACATTTCCTTTACTCGGAACTTAGTGAAGTGTGGCCCACTTTAGTTAAGTAAATAGTCATTTAGTAACACACACACACATATATATATATATATATATATATATATATATATATATATATATATATATATATATATTTTAAACATTTTTATTGGGCTCCATTTTGTTGCATCATTTTGCATTCCTACCAATATTTTATCAGTTTCTACCTATGATACTCTTAAAGCTCGATGCTTTTTTGTCAATAAATAGGGTTCGACAACTGTCCATGGACTTGGGGTCTGCTGGAAATAGGAAGGAAGATTTACTTCTGCCAATTACAGGATTGTTCTAGAATATGTTATGTTGCCATCTTTTATATATATATATATATATATATATATATATATATATTATTTTTTTAAACATTTTTATTGGGCTCCATTTTGTTGCATCATTTTGCATTCCTACCAATATTTTATCAGTTTCTACCTATGATACCCTTAAAGCTGGATGCTTTTTTGTCAATAAATAGGGTTCGACAACTGTCCATGGGCTTGGGGTCTGCTGGAAATAGGAAGGAAGATTTACTGCTGCCAATTACAGGATTGTTCTAGAATATGTAATGTTGCCATCTGTTGGGCAAATCTATCCGCACATTACTTTTATTTATCAACAGGATATTTGCCCATACAAATTTAGTTCACTCGATGCCTAACAGATTAGCCAAAAATTATTTACAAAACAATTATTAGTTTTTTAATGGTTCTTAGAATTATTATTATAGTTTGATTACATTATATGTAATAAACTGTATTAATTATTAAATATTTTCAATCCTTGGTATACATTTTCTCTGCATTATTGACATATAACCTCTAACTTATGATACACTTCAAAAGCCAGTTTTAAGCAAAAGTGGCAAACATAGTTATAAGACCTGTACGCTTTTTTATGCATAGAAATCTATATTACTAGACTCCTTGTACCAACACTTACAAATGCAGTAGGTTCCAGTGATGGAATCCAGATCTTGATCGACTGTTGATAGGACATAAAAGGGTATGTTTAGTTGCCTGGGTAAATCTTAAAAAAAGAATGGCTCTAAGAAATCTGGGTTCAAATAGTTGGATTCGAAAACGGAATTTATTTTGTTGCCTGTATATGGTTCTATTTGATATATTCCCAAAATTTTCGCCCTGATATACTCGATAGGTAAAACGGAAAATTTTATATCAATGTTTTCTACGTCAATATAGGTCCACCCCCACGCCTCAAATGAAATTTTCTTAACTCCTTCCTGCAGATGATTTTCAGTATTAAAACTAATATTCTCTGATCCAACTCGTTGTTTGCAACAAAGATATGAATTGTTTCTCGAAAAGCGTTAAGTAAACCTCACTTAATTTTTAGAAAATCGGCAAAATCAAAATAGTATAGTATATAGTGTTGTACTGGGTTAAGATCTCCGAAAAACATAAGAATTGATTTCGGGTTGCTATTTCGAGATTCCAATATACACCTAATTTTCCTAGCTTTCTGAGCTTCATTTGCTTCTTTTGTGAATTGTCTTTTTGCCTTCTAGGCGATAGTGGATGCCAAATTTAATTTTAAGTTTTCCAAAGATTCCACTACGTCCCTGTATCCTCTATCCACGAAAAATATACAGGGTTGTCCAACAGTCCTATAGCACGTTTATTGTGGGAATTAGAACAGAAATTTTTATACGAAAGTTGTCGGGACTGCTGAGAGTTACAACCTAAAATTATTTCCGATTATACAGTTCGCCACAAACCAATCTTACATGTTTTTAAAGGAACACCCTGTACATTGTTTTATTTTAAAATTCCTCCCATTTCGGCCATTCACTTAATATAGGGTTTGTGGGGTCTGTACAGAGTCATTCAAGATTAATGGCCACTTTTGGGAAATATCAGAGGCACATTTGACGCCCTGTATTTTTTTTTAATACGTTAGCTTAAATCATTTTAGCTTTGCAAAAACTTCCAAATGTGGTCTTCTTCCAACTGCGGTATTTTTCTGTAGTATTCTTTAATAACGGTATACAGGGTAAATAAAAATCCTGGACGCAAATTTTCTCGATTAATTTAAATGGACCGTCCTATTTATTATTATATTTTCAGATTCCTTCCCTTTTAGCCATTCACCCAATATAGGGTTTGTGGGGTCTATACAGAATCGTTCAGGATTTATGGCCACTTTTCGAAAATATTAGAGGTACGTTTGACGTTAAGAGACCACCTATTTTGACTAGTTGTGCAAGTAAAATGAGGTTTTTCAGTAGCGTTATAATGAGAATTGTGTCTATTGACATTTCTATTTTTGTGGAATGTTGCTTCGTCGGTAAAAAACACAAAAAAGTTAAAAAATCTTGGGTTTTTTTGAATTTGTTGTTGTGCCCAGTGGTAAAAATCTAGTGGACCTTATTTTTACAAATAAAATTAAACTGTCAAAACCAGAAATTTGAATTTTCAGGTAACACTGAGGCTTGAGTTTTATATTAAAAGCTAAGTACAGTTTCAATTGTAAAACGCAAAGATGAATTTTAGTAGACAAGAAATGATCGATATAATCTATGTCTTAGGAGCAAGTAAAAAGAAAAATTAGCGACAAGAATATATCACGTGAAGTATCCTGATAGAAGACAACCACACAGAAGCGCTTTTGAAAGGCTTATGCAACGGTTTGATGACACGGGAAATTTAGAATACACGAAAACCGATCGAGCCAAACCTATTTTAAATGAGGAGAATTAGTTAGCGGTAAACTTAAGAGTTATAGACGACCGACGTGTTGGCTTAACACTATTCTACAAATTCTAAAAACAAAAATAGTTTTACCCATACCACATTAAATTCCTTCAAGAATTGTATTAGGATGATTATCATAGATTTTTCACTGGGAAAAACAACAACAAATTCAGAGAGAGCCAAGATTTACTAACTTTATGTCATTTACTGACGGAGCAGCGTTCGACAAAAATGGAAATGACATTGGACAGAATTTTTATTACTACGCTACTGAAAATCCTCACTATATTCGCACAACTAGTCCAAATAGGTGGTCTCTTAACGTCTGGGGTGGAATTGTTGGAAATTTTGTCATCGGTCCGCATTTTTTTGAGAAAATGCCTACTGCACAGCGATATCTCCAGCTTTAAAGCGAATATTTTAGAACACTATTATTCCAAATCCCTATTAACGTCCGTGATCAACTATGATTTATACATGACGGTGCCTCAGTTCACCATACGACTGAGATTCATGCATTTCCTAATGAACAATTTCAAGAACGCTGGATAGGAAGAGGAAGGCCGATTGAGTGGCCGCCTAGATCTCCTGATTTGGCAAAAATAAACTTTTTTGTTAAAAATTTAGTCTATCAAACACCTCTGACTACAAAAGAAAATATGAAGGAAAGAATCCGAAGTGTATTGAATAATATTAGTTTTAATAAGTACGTTAAGAGAGGTTAGCGTTTCTTTTGAAAATCGTTTAAATATTTGTATCGGTAGTCATTTCGAACATCTAATTAAGTAGTTTTTGCTATTTTATACGATTTGTTACTATTTTATTTATTTTTACATTCTAATTACTCTAGGGTGAACAACGTAATGACTAGTTTAAACTAGTTGTTAAGTTGTCCAAACTAAGTCCTAGCTGTCTTAACTAAATTAAAACAGGTTTGGCTTGATCAGTTTTCGTGTATTCTATATTTCCCGTCTCATCAAACCGTTGCATAATCTTTCAAAAGCACTTGTCGTGTTTGTCTTCTATCAGGATATCTGTATCTCCATGTTACCCCACTAACGAATGGACTGCTGCTTTGACCGTTTCTTATATCACCAGCTCACAATGTTTTGTATTTCGCGCCCACTTTTTTAATGCTGAATTAATTTTAATAAAACTGATAATTCTGCGCCACCCTGCAGGCAGATTACACGATTAATCGTTTAATGCAATGTGTAATTTTCATATTTCAGTCCTTTTCACAAAATTACGCAAATAACGAAACAAGTACGAACTCTAATGATTTCCACCATTTAATATAACAAAAAATCATTATGAAAGTAGTTAATTTTTTTACTCCTTTTCTTTTGCTCATGCAGCACTGTACTAAATTTGTTGCCGAATATTTACGGCACATGCCGATACGTCTGGAACTTTTTGGGTTAATAATATGCGACTAAAGCAACGGAAACGCGTTAGTTGTGTCTTTGCGACGGTGTTACATAAGATAGTGAAGTGGGGATCAAACGCTGAAAAAAATATTGTATATTTACCTATCCGTATGTTATAGTAAATATAGATAGATTCACTCATCCCCTGGTGAGTATGATGTATGTGAGTATGATCCCTGATTTTTAACCAAAATTTGAAGCCAATCGAATAAATAGACCGACGGAATCGAGAAATCATGTTTTTTGGCATTTTTCACGATTACAATACTTCCCTTTTACGAGGCAAGTAAAAATTCAAAAAAATCTTAGGAAACTTAATAATTATTCTATTAATAATCTGTGTACACCTTGCTAGTATTCCCCAAAAAATCGTTATTTTACTTAGTTCTTGTAATTTGCGATTAGGCCCATGATCCAGGTCTCAGAGTGTCTGGACTCCTATTCTCCCAGGCTAATCCGATCCTGCTTATGAAATAATATTAAAAAAACTTTAAAGACGCAACAGTAATAAATACACATGATATGTTAAAACAGAGTATTAAAAATTATATAATCCCCAATACCTATGTAGTATTACGGATATTTAAAATTTCTTTGTGTACTTTCAACTTTTAAAAATTTAACGAGGAGACATAAAATCAACTTCGAATGATAATCCTATAATGACTAACCCTACACAATAAAACTGAAATTCGAAAAGAGTAATTAAATAAAAACAATACTGACAATATGAATAATTCCCTCTAAATAAGGTAACTTTGCGATGCGGCTGCGTCACGATGGGGACCTTAAAAGCACGATAAATAAAAGGAAATAAGCTCAATTCCAGTGCGATAAAGAGCAAAGCAGGCCGAGGAGACACGTTGATAAGGATCGCCTTTCTTCTAGTATTTAATCGATCTTAATCGTTTGACGCGTACTTTCAATTGTTTTGTTGTGGTTTTTTTGACATTGAACATCGGTTTTTCCAAACATTATCATAACCTCATTTTTTTTTAAATAGAAAGGCACATTCATTTATAGTTCCTTTCGAAGCTCTTTTTTTTCTGATTACAACGATATGAAACATATACCCTTATTTCAGTTGTTTTTTAGTTATTAATGAAAATTGATAATATTATTGAAAAGTAACTCATGGACTTGATTTAAATATCTTAGTGGGCCGCGGATCTCTAAAGAGACATATCAATAATTGTTTCAATACTAGCATATGATTATATCCTTCAAGATATAATGATAAACTCACTTCAAAACTACAGATCTCAAAATGTTTATTGTAATTATAACGGTGCACTTTTTCAATCAACCCTATACTAACGGGTATCTTACTAACTAAACCCTTTACTGACTTACTTGGGAAAGCAACGGAAAATAGTAATATTATCTCCATTTCCTGGTTCAGTACACAAACCTAGTCTGATTTTTTTTTACTGTGGAACTAGTAACTCCAACTCCTTCAAACAACCATTGAAAAGGCATATTCATTTACAGCCAATTTTAAAGCACAATTTTATTTATTACAAAAACATAAAATACATAATCCCTTAGTTCAATCGTTTTTCATTTATTAAGAAAGTGTTAAGAAAATATAAATAGCAGCCTTACAAATTCAAAAGGGTTCAAAAATTATGAGAACATGATTTCAATAATAAAGGTTTTGAGTTCTGTAAAACAAAAATGACAAGAAATGCACAGGACAAAAATTTTATAAATTGTAAATTGTGGACTGACGAATCGTCGTTTTCAACGAGCAGGGGATGTCACAGAGGTAACACGCATTTTTGGTCAAATCAGAACCCAGGACAGATTGAAAAAATCCAATATCAAGGAAGACCATCATTAAGCGGTTTGGTGCGGTTTGGTCGGAAACCCTCTATTAGATCCCATAATATACGATGGCGTTTTATCAGGTGAAAGATACCTTCATTTCTTAAGAAACAATATTGACGTTATACTGAAGGATTTGCACATGGATGTGTATAGAAACGTTATTTGGCAACAAGATGGGGCACCTCCCATAACGTTAATGCTGTAAGACATTTTCTGAGTGCTCGCTATAATGAATGGATTGGGATCTTTGGGACAATTTATTGGCCACCGAATAGCCCCGATTTAACTGTGATGGACTTGTTTTTCTGGGGGCACATAAAAGCTTTAGTTTATAAAGCTTCTTGCTATGATATTGAGGAGGTAAGAATAAGATTAGGGAGGGCGGTGAATGAGCTTCGAAACAGTAAGAAGTGTATACATAACAATGAGTGTATAGAAAATGAAGGAAGACATGTAGAACAATGTAATATCAATAATTATGCTAGTTGTAAATCGTAAGTTAAATTTTCTATTACAATTTGTTATTGTGTTAAATGTATTACTGTTTTATTTCAATAAAATTTTATTTTCTTCGTTGCTTTTATTCATCATTAGAAATTTTCACGGAGACGATCCGCGTTGAAGAAAATTTCTTCACAGCGCACGATCAGTCTTCGCATATGTTTCTATTTTGAACGCGTTCTGGATTGACTCCTCGAAAATAGCCATTGTTATTGAGACAATAGGGAACTTACACAAAAATCAAATTTGAAGAAACAAAATATTATTCAAAAAGGTAATCTATTATAATTAAAAGAACCACAGCTCACAAAAAATATTTTATTTTTATGTAATAAATGTAAGCAATTGAAAATTGCATAATTCAAATCGATCTTATATCACGTTGTTGACTGTGACCGGATGTGACGTCGTGCAGATTGTTAGTTGTCAAAATCCTACAACGTCAATGGACAACAATGCCTAGCAGCGAGCCGCTTGACTTCACGATCATTCCCGCGAATTTTATGTCGTTTCAAATGAATAGCATGCATGCATTATGTAGTTTCTATAGATGGATAAATATGTAGGAGAAATAAAAAAAAAATCAAGTTTCTAACGAGTTATTTTACAATAACATGATTTAGAAACGACTGAAGTAACGGTATATGTATTTTGTATCGTATAATTGGAAAAAAATGAGCATCAAAATAAGCTATAAATAAATGTGCCTTTCAATTTAAAAAATGAGGTTATGATAATATTTCGAAGAATTGATGTTCAATTTTTTTTTTCAAATTTCTAACTTTAAAAATAAAGAAAAGATGGTCGTTTGAAATTGTTTCCAAACAAAATGAACACAATGTACAAGGCTTTGGTTTTACCCTGCCGGGTAATAGCGTAAAATCAATCTATGCCGTGTGTCACGGAATGGCAACATACAATAAAATTTGCAAAAAATAGCTGAAAACCGCATCTCAGTACCTCTACTTCTTTTAAAAATATTGGAGTTTAAATGTTACCTAAAAATTCGCTTGTCCCGTTTACTCTGTCCCGCAGAGTAGAAAAATACTTCATTTATACAATGTGTTCCTAAATATCATATACAAACAGAAGGGTCTGATTCTTTGGTTTATTTTATGACTGAAATTTCAAAAAAAAAACTTAGGTACGCAAACGCTTCGTTACCGATATACAGGTTGTTGTAATTTCAATATTTTTTTAGTTTTTTCTTTACAGCTTCTGCAATTTTTGAGGTATTTACCTAAGGTTCCCCAATAGGACCTACATGACTTTACATGCAGACGGTTATCAAAATCTACGGGGCGAAATTTTTTCAGGGGTCTTGCTCCTGAGCTTTTTTGCGATGGGCCGCGTAAATTCTAAAAAACAGAATCATTTTTTATCTTATTTAGAAACTTTTTGTCCTCTTGTAGTTTTTCCGTATCTCCCATCTTTATCGAGAAAAAAAAATAAAAAACGATTTACTGTAATTAGCTAGATGAAACTAATTTCTTTGTAGTAGGCTATGACTTTATTTGGATAATCTTTTGTTTTATTGATTTTGACATTTTGATCTTCACTATCTAGTTAAAAATTAAAACTGGGATGACCCGGTTTTTGCAATAACGATTTATTTAATAATAAACTTATTTAGGTTTTAGCAACAATAATTAACAATTAACAAAAACGACTTCACAAAAATTATTGGAAGTGACTTCCTCCAACCCTTATACAGGCCACCGATCTTCTTCGCATTGATTGTCGCACTCTTTCAAATACCCGTGGAGTATTTCTTGAGGTTTCAAATCCATCTATTATTCGATATCGTAGGTCATCGACTGTATTCAACTGATGCTGTATACACTAGTGACTTGAGATGCCCCTATAGGAAAAAATCTAGACTATCTAGGTCAGAGGACCTAGGGGGCCATGCCTAAGGTCCAACTTATCCTTTCTACTTGTTTTGATATACTTCATTTAAATACTCCCGAACCAAAATAGAAAAATATGCTAGGGCGCCATTATGCAATGTGGTATACATACAGCATAAAAGGTAAGTCTTCAAATAATAAAGGCAATTCGTGTTACAAAAAGTGCCTATATAAGACACCAGTAAATCCACCAGGTAAAATGAAAGGGCCAATCAAATGATCCTGGATTATACTACCCCATACATTTAATGAAAACTGCTCCTGAAAATAAGTTTCGACAATTCCATGGGGATTCTCGTCTGCCCATAAATGGTTGTTACGGAAATTTATAATGGAGGTCCTTGAAAAATGGACTTCGTCAGTAAAAAGGATGATAGAATCCAAGTTATGGTTTGCTGCTAGCCTATTAAGGTACCACCTGCAGAAATTAATTTTTAAAGGAAAATCCCGGGGAAAGGCTCCTACACCCTTTGAAGTGATAAGGGTATAACAAAAAATCATACAAGATACGCCAAACAACTTTATGGCTAATATTTAATAATACGGAAATTTTTCTAATGCTGGTCTCTGCGCGTTCTTTTATTTCATTTAGCACAGCTTCTTCAATCTGTGGTGTTCGGACAGTACGTGGTTTGCCTGCATCATTCCTGGTCTTTTTAAAAGTTCTAATTTCTACAAGAAGCCTATACATATTCGAAAATATTTGGTGATCAGGTAATATTCTGTTTCGATAGCGCTCCATGTACAGACGTCTGGCTTGTCTTGCATTTTCATTCGCAAAGCCACAGATAAAATCCATCTCAGCCATTTCAGAATTCGTATAAATTACCATTTTAATGAGATTATAACGAGTATTTAAAACACTTTTACACTTTAAAACTCTTAATGTTGACACAACTTACAATTTAAAATGTCAGATGTCAAAAGCAACAAAACAAAGATCATCCAAATAAAGCCATATAGATACATTTTCAAACAAATTAGTTTGATCTAGCTAATTACAGAAAATTGTTTTTATTTATTTTTTTCGATAAGGGTCACACATACGACAAAACTACAGGAGGACAAAAAGTTTCTAAATAAGATAGAAAAATGATTTTGTTTTTTAGAGTCTACCCGCGGCGCGCCGAAAAAAGTTCAGGTGGAGAAAAGAGGGAATAAAAAATATCACCCTGTAGATTCTGACAACCGTTTGACATGTGCAATCATGTAACTGCTATTACGTAATCTTATTCCAAAATTTGAGGTAAATACCTCAAAAATTGCAGGAGCTATAAAGAAAAAACTAAAAAAATTACAAGCTCTTGTAGATCGGTAACGAAGCGTTTGCGGAAATTTTATTTGAAATTTCAGTCATAAAATAAACCAAAGAATCACCCCCTTCCATTTGGACATGATATTTAAGAACACCCACCCTGTAGATTTACCCTTAATTTCAGTAAACGAATTTATTGCATTTAATATATTTTTTAATAAAGAAATTACGGTTTACATAAAGCATTGAGAAAAAGACTGAGCCAAAGATGTAACCAATTAGTAGATGAAGATCATATCAGTATTCTTATATTGGTGGTAATACCAAAAAGCAGATCTGAAAGAATGTTATATAGTAATTCAGGAAAAGAAAGATAAAATACTACAGAAGTATTATCTCCTGGATGCCGAAAACCCTAGATATAAATGAAAAATTTCCTGCCAATGTAAGTCAAATATTAGGTGGCGAATAAACACTTATATAAACATAAAATAATTTCTAAAAGTGCACTTCTGAACTTTCTCTGCTAAAATATTATTTACTCTATTCTGAGAGCAAACATTTTTGTGAAAGTTTTATCGGGTCTCTATATTCCCATCCCTTTACTGGACATAATCCCAAAGTTACGAGAAAGCTATTATTATAGAGATTATTACATAATCGGAATCCAATAGAATAATTTCCGACCACCAATATGATTTCCGACATCAACGCTCATGTGGAGACTTAATAAATCTTATAAGGATTAGTGATGGGATGTGTGTAATAAGATATTGCTCAAATATCTGCGTAGTGCCGATTAATACTCTTTATTTTTAGACCCAAGTATGACAATTTTTTTCAGTTTTTTTAACACAGAGTGACCGATAGTAACATTTAGGTTTTATATGTGCATATCTGTATTATATAAATTATTTAAGACAGTATAGACCACTCAACTTTTAAAAGAGAAGGTTGCTTTATTGGTTTAATTTTATTTTTAAACATAGAAAATGGTTTACTTAGGTAAAATATATATCATTTTTACTTCCCTCGTATTGTAGCCATGAAAAAATCACCTCCCGAGATTTTTCTTCCCGTTTCAGGATAGTTAAAGTGATTGGTCTTAGTGGGGTTAAACTGGACAAGGTTATTTGCATCCCATACGATTTTACTGAGGTCTTGAGGTTAGGGATAAAGTTACTGCTCTAATCCTATCATCAATTTCGGTCTTGAAAACAGGTTTGGAAAATTGTTTGTTGGAGTGGTGTGTGTTGTCATCAGCATAGCTGTAAATAGAATTGCTGGTACAAGAAAGCAGTTTATTAATATGTAGGAGGAACAGAATAGGTGCCAGCACTGAACCTTGTGGAACGCCTGCGCTGATTTTGTGAAAGTCAGATGAATGGCCATCAACCACTACAGAACTACTTCTGTTGGAAAGAAAAGTGGCAATCTCTACTTAATATATAAAAGACTTAGTTGACTGACTCACTCATCACGCTCCACACCGCTTGAAGTAAAAGACTGAATTTTGGCATACAGGTTGATTTTAGGATGTAAAGGTTCGATAACAAGGGATTTTTCAAAACTCAAATTCCAAGGGGGTGAAACAATACAATATTTTTTATTTAAAAAACGGCCAGTTCACGTGTTTCTTAATTTATTTTTTACATATTTTAGGATTTTTTTAAAAATTCATATAGGGTGTTCAAACAGGTAAAACCGCCACTTAAATAATACAGTATTTTTTTATTTAAAAAATGTTAGTTATTCGGAAAACGCTTGAACATAATATGCCTTATATTTTATTTTTTTACATATTAAAAAAAAAACTGACAGGGTGTCCAAGGGGTAATATTTTATTTTTTATTTAAAAAACGGTTAGTTATTCGCAAAAACCCTTGAACCCGTGCTTTTTATTTTATTTTATGACATATTTCAAATTTTTTTTATACATTTATACAGTGTTTTTGAAAAAATCGGGTCGTTCATCAATTTTTGCAATCTTTCTCAAACCTTTTGCCGTAGAAAGCTGAGCTTGTGCAGACAGCTTGATTTTAGAGTGCAGAGGTTCGATAAGAAGGGATTCTTCGAAATTCAGTTTAAGGGTAAAACTACCCCTTAAATGTTTATAGTGGACTCGAAAGTTGTCAAAATAAAACCGCTTCTTGGTTTAAAGAACAAGCTATATTAACCCCACAAAATGGCACAGTAGATGAAATAAATCTAGCTTTATTGGAAACAATTATTGCTCCACAATTAACATACTACTCAATAGATGTAGTTATAGACCAAGAAAACGCGGCTAATTATCCTGTCGAGTTCCTACACTCTCTAAATCCTTCAGGAATCCCTCCTCATGAGTTAACTTTAAAAGTGGGAGCAGTGGCAGTGATGCTTATTCGAAGTAACCGGAACTGAACTTGATGTCGCCACGTTCAGTTTAAGCTGAGACTACGTAGTCATTACCAAAATGGGGAACAATTTTAGGATAACTATTTCGTGAATAACATGTAACTGTGACTTTGACTATTACGTAGATAGTAGTAATAATTTACCCTATACGTCATTTCCTTATTTCTGTCTTTATTTAATCCATTTTAAAAATATGTATGCTTCGTTTTAATACAAACAAAACAGTTATGGCGACAACAAACACTCAAATTGGGAAATTGGTGTAGAGCGTATAGAATACGTTATTGGTATTTGAGGTAGGATACATGCCTTTCACTTAGTTTTCTAGCGATTCTAATGACCTAAAATTAAAACGCAGGCAATTTCTCTGGTGAATATGCTGATGAAAGTCGTAAAAAAATTACGCGCCTTTAAAATTCGTTAATTTGGTCAAATATATTTGACAATTTAAATCTCAAAAATGTAATTTTGGACTTTGGTTTAAATAGTAATTATCATTAAATATCTTATTATAAAGAGCGATTCTTTTTTAACGTAATGTTTAATTTGTATGCATTTTTATTCTTAATACTCACAAAAACAAACATCATGACTAAATATTTATAGGCGAGATGAAAATAAACAATGGCGTTCTATTGGACTTTTACTTTTAGGTTGCCTGCATTTCTTTACTGAGAAAATGACTTAACATCAAGTGTCTACGACTACTTTGGATTCTTTAAATACGCAACTGTCACTTATACCCAATTACACTGAAGTCTTGAACACTAAGGTGGTACGAATAAAGTTATCTACAAATTTCCATTAAACCTATACTCTATATTATTATTTAGTACCAAGCGGTTACGATTTGGAAAAATTCCGCCGGCTCTTTACAATGTAATGCGTTGTGTCGTAGCATGCGGAGAGTTGCGGTGCTTGAGTCATTACTATAATTCTGTCATCTATCATAACCATAACCCTTTGTTTCGTTTTTATTTTTGGGGGGGCACCCATATTATCGTTAGTTTTTCGCAAAATATGACTAAATTAATCTACTTTTATATTGACAACCTCCGTCAGCGTCAGTTGTAAATGTAGGGTTATGTTAATGTTTACTTTAATAATCTATTCGAACTATCTAGTACAAACTTACTTTTTAATTTAGGTTTATAACAAATAACAATGGTTGTGCAAGCAATTAATGAGAGTTATCTGCCAAGTGAATTTAGTAATGTAACATGTACTGAAGAACGCCTACAAAATAAAGTTTCTTTTATGCTAATTTTAGAGAGCTTTTACCTCAAATTTAGGTTCTGAATGAAGTAAAACATACACTAAGACATGAAACAATTATGTCTTTGACAGCAAAATAAAGCCAAAATATAATAATGTGCAATTTTTTTCTTGGAGTAAACTTAAACTTAAGACATTTACGGTCATAGTCATTTACACATTCATCAAAAACACTTTATAATTACAAGCAAAAAACAGGTGAACCAGGGTTAAATACATTTCTCCATATGGCCAATGGCTGAGAACTTCTTGTTTGAATCAATATTCATTTTAATCATCACAAAAACTAATAAAATGAGACACTAAGGCAACAAACCCACGTAGGCGAAAAGTAAACAAAACGATTTTAGTATCAATATGGCCGAACCAATCAAAAATTGGTTACTCCATTGTTGCCATTGTCCATAAAATCACCGACCGAATCTCGTACCAGCGCCCTCTATCTCCGGAACCTCAAGTACAAGAGGTAACAGTTTACTTGTAAATAATTACTGTAATTCTTACTTCTAAGTTGCAACTGAAGAATAACGACTGGTAATAGCCAGTTTAAAGTAGCAGTAGACGATAAATTTTTCTACTCTGCAACGACTCGTTTTACTTTATAGTAATACGTTATAGGAGTACATTTGAACGTAGTGGAGTAGTGTCTGCAAAGTTCAAGAAGGCACTGATACTTAAAAGTTGTAATTTAGTAAACAGATTAGAAACAGTAACTCGAAAAGAAATGACGACCTTGGAGTCAATTTCTTAAGTAGTTGCTTGACTGTAGTTATTATATAATTACTTTACACGGAAAATTACTATAAAGTATTATTCGCAGTAACAAATACATATATAATACTTAAAAATTTGTAACCCAAAGTGTTTGTTGATATATAGTAGGATTATTAGTAATAAATACGTAAAAACTTTTAAAGAGGAGTAGTGGAAACAGTTGTAGCTACTTTAGTGCTAGCTGGATTAAGAAGAGCTGGAGTAGACTTGCGCTACGATTGTTTTTCTCATGGTCAACTCTATGTCGCATGCTCTAGAGTAAGTTCGCGTAGTAGCTTGGCTATTTTACAGCCAGAGAATGCAACAACAAACGTGGTTTATAAAGAGGTTCTCAAATGAGGCGATTTAAGTACCTCTTTACATCCCTTTCATTATAGTCATATACGCGAACGAAGTCGCGGGTATCCACTAGTTCGAGTATAAAGTTTTGGAAGAAGACCATAGGCAGGCAGTATGTTGGACTAGTTCCAGTTGTGGGTTACGAAGGTAAGAAGATCTGTCGTGGACAGTTCATGGCGGAAGCCGTATTGCTTGTTATGATGTAAGTGTATATCTTTCAAGAAAATTTAAAAGATCTTGTTTTTAAAGTTAATAGTTTTGCAGGCAAAATCTAATTACACAATTATAGTCACTCTATAAAATAATTTGTATTAATTAATTCTGGTACAAATTCGCTGAGTGTAGTCAAATTCAATTTTGATTAGTGAATTAAGCGTCGCTGCTAGATACCGAATGTGGAACAACTTTTAACAACAACGTCTTTTAAAACGGGAATGATAAATACAAATCAAAAATTTCCATACAGTGTTAGTTTTTATTTGTTATTAACAAAAAAAAATAGCAATTAATAAACCGGATTTCATTTGCAGATTTATAATTCTCTTACAAAAGATTAACAGTGATACCTATAGTTTTAGATATACATAATAATGGCAAAAGCATAGCTGATTTTTTAGGCATGTCTGGGGTCTCCCCCCTGGTGCAACACCTTTAAAACGAAACACGGGTTATGTATGTAGTTATCGAACTTAAGAAAAACTTATTTTCTTTATTGATTATGATGGCCATTTGTCGTGATGAATATTTCTTAAATCAGTTATTTCTCAATCTTTATGTTCTATCTTGGCAAGGAGAAATAATTATCATTATCATCGTTAATTAAATGTTATTATAAGTGGAATCAGCAGTCAACATATAATAGCAGATTATAATAACTAATGTTTTACAAGACAATTAAACTAACAAAAGAGGCCTCAAAATGCCACTTATAAGAGTTTAATATTTAATTACTCAGTTATATAAAGATATTTGTCATTAAAATGTTACAAACCTCTTGCAGGTTTCGCATTCTATCCCCATAACCCAGTATAATCAAAATTTCAATTCTTTAGGTTTCAGTTAAACGATCCATTTCTTGTAAATCAACTAAACGGACATTGTCAAACATATCAGGTAACCTTTTGTGTGTAGCTATTTTAATAACAGGTAAAACATTAAATTATGGATATTGAACACTTATTTTCGCAAAAAAATGTTAACTTTTCAGATATTTAGGAAGATTTTTAAAAAGTAATATAATATGGGTGTTCCATTAAAAAAAATAGATTTCCTTTTATAACAGAAAAACGGTAAACTTGGCAGCAATGGGAATCGCCATTGGATCCGGCATAATTTCATACCTAAATGTACAGGGTGTCCCGTTTTCATTGTTTTTATGGGGTATCTATCTTATTAATGAAGATAGAGGGTTCCAGTTTTCGCACATGGTGCTACCTTTTTGTAAAACGATAGATGACCCACACAAAATTTTTATAGCCCCCTTCGTTTTTAAGATACAGTGTGAAGTTGAGAATATTGCATTTTTGGGCCCCCTCGTATTTCGGTTGTTCTTTAACTTATCGAAAAGGTAAAAACTAGCTCTGATACAGTTTTTCACATAGAATCCAGTGGCTTAGTCAGATTATTTCATGTGAGCTGTCGTTTTTGAGATATAACACAAACTTATGATTTTTTAAATGGGGCAATAAGCTTCTCAAAAATATATAATAGTATATACTTTTCTATTCAAATCGCCCAGTATTTTGCATTTTTATAGAGATAGACTCAGTTTTTGGTAGTAGACTGGGATTGCCTAAAAAAAACAACAGAAAATTGTTGTCATGTAAAATAAATTACTGGTCAAAAACCTCTGGTTCGTTTTGAAGCTAGATTAGATAACCGCAACAATTATTTTAAATTTTATAATAAAAAATGGCTAGAAACCAAACGTTTTCCAATGAAAAAAAATACTACTTATTGCTCTGCTTTGCACAATCTAACGAAGGCTTCGGAACTATATTTATTAAGGTATGCTTAACATTCGTCGTATTTTATAACAAATACATTTTTATGAAGCTGTTGGCGTTTTAAACATAGGTATCCAGAACGAAGACAACCCTGTGATATTACATTTCTTGGAATGAAAACATATCTAGTTGATTTCGGATCTTTCAATAAGCCGCGAAGCAAAACCTATAACAAGGAAAACGAGAAAGACGTAGTTAATGTTCTGGCGTCCATTGATGTAGATCCTTAAAGCTCTTGCAGAAAGATCCATCAGAATGTTGGGGTTCCAAAAAGCCGGGTACAAAAAATTTTAAGGAAACAAGGTTATAAACCATTTAAATTCAGATTGGTGCAACACTTACATCCGGGGACGTGCAGCGTCTTATGATTACATCTAGAAAAATGCGATTATGACTCTGTATAGTAATATGGTCAGATGAGGCACATATAAGTAGCTCCGGAGTATTAAATAGGCATAATTCTAGATACTGGTCGCAAGAAAACCAGCATCGAATATTTCCTCGCGAACGACAGGGTAGGTTTGGGTTTAATATTTCTTGTTTCATATTGGGTTCAAAAATAATGTATCGTATATACCAGGGGAGCTTAGATACAGATCGGTATTTCCAAATACTGGAACTTATTTACCGGAATTACTCGATGATCTGCTTTTGGCCTATTTACGCGACATATATTTTCAGCAGGACGGAGCATCTGCTCATAATTCCGGTAGAATAAGGCGGTATTTGGAAAATAATTTTCTTGGAAAATGGATAGGGACAAATGGTCCTGTAAGATAGCCGGCGAGATCGCCAAATCTATCGGTTTTGGATAACTTCCTGTGGGGTACTTTAGACAACAAAATATATAGGACAAGACATGACACCTTAGCCGATTTAATAAACGCCACAAGAAGGGCATTCAATGAAATGCAACAACGTCCCGTTAGTATTTTCAATGCCTTAAGAAGAATACGGAAATTATTTAGGCTTTGTGTAAGGCAAAATGGACATCATTTCGAGCAATATCTTTAGGGTATAGATTTAGTTTTCTGTTTATTTTAGTGATCTTTAGTGGTAGGATTAGTTTTTGTTGTTATTTTGTTAGTTGCTGTTTAGAAGTATTACAGGTAGAATTATTAACATGTTCATTTTATTCAATTAATAAAACTTTTCAAAATTGAGGGATTCACGGGTTTAGCAGCGAAAAACAGGTTAATAATAATTCTTTTTATTATAAAATCGAGTTTTCAGTCCGATTTTGAACCTTCTTCAAGGCAACAGGCTAAAATTATAACAATGTAAGATAAGTAATGCTATGATAGTTATTACAAATCTACTTACATTTTACATTATAATTATTTAATTATTAAATTGCTAAAATTTGAACATTTCTTTTAAAATAGGATAAAAAAAGGCTATACAAGGTAATAATTTATTGTAGAATTTTTTTAAAAAAATCTAGTTACTATAAATAAAATATACCTAAAAATTTCATTTGTTTTGTAAGCAATCCCAGCCTACTACCAACAACTGAGTCTATCTTTAAAAAAATACAAGTTACTGAGCAATTCGAATAGAAAAGAATATACTATTATATATTTATTTTCGAGAAGTTTATTGTGAACTGAATAATATAAAATAAAAATACATGGGAAGTGCCATTTAAAAAATTATAAGTTTGTGTTACGCGAAAAACTGTGTCAGAGCCAGTTTTTACATTTTCCATAAGTTAAACAACAAACGAAATACGAGGGGGGCCCAAAAATACAATATTTTCAATTTCTTAAAAACGAAAGGGGTATGAAAATGTTGTTTGGGCCATCTTTCGTTTCACCAAAAATAGCACCATGTCGTGAAAACCGCCGTTTCCTTACTTGTGTTAGACGCTGTATACCACGTTTAATTTTTGTGCAAAATTTAAAGTCAATTGAACAAGAAGTTTTTTTACGCTGATTTCTCTGAACAATTTGTTTGGCTGCCATCTTGTTTCTCCACCTTGGATTCGTACCAAAATTTTGCCAGTTTAATCCTATGCAATACTTGAGGAAAGAAAAAAAAAAGGACAATTAGTGTTTTAGTAATATCTCTTTTTTACATTTTACTAGGTCGACATTTTGTTCCTCCATATTGGATTTTCAGGAAAATGTTTTCCATGTCATCCCTATATAACCCTAAGGTGTACGAGGCAAGTAAAAATGCACGTGGTTGCAGACATTATGGAATTCGCCATAGAATTTTTTATATTTTTTAATAAAATCTATAAACAATTTATATCGTTTGAAAGATAAACAGAGTACGACTCCGCTGTCATGGTTTTTTGTTATTTAGATTCATTTTTCGGAGAAAATATTTGTTAAAATTTATTTTTGGGAAAATTTACCCAAATGGATATCGAGTATAAAAGAGAAATTTCATAAAATATTACACGACAATCATAAAAAAATCCGTGTTTTCTTTATGCACATCGATAAATTTAACGATTTTCAAAATAAACGAAGAGAGCGGAACACTAAAAATGGGTTAAATTGGCCGAGTGAATGTCCTCTTAACATAAGTGACACGTAAGGTATTATAGACGGCTAAAGAAAGACGACCTTTGGATAACAACATCGCCTACACGAATTCAGAGAAGCTAAATGTATATCCAATAGACAAAAGGGTCTTAAAAGGTCGAATGATTCAAGGATGGTAGGGTTTCACTTAATTCAATCGTTAGAACGCCGCCTACTTAAATACCTCTAAAAATACCGAAACAAAAAGAACCCGGAATTATATGAAATCTCGTGCAATCAAACGAAAGAGCCAATAATTTTCTGCCCACATTACTCTATTTCAAAAAAAATATGTCGTAAAAAGAAGCTACCTATTTCCGATTTGTTTTATGAATCCATTTTCCGGTGAACGACTAACGAAAAGTCGACATTTCATCTCCGAGATTTCTAAAGGATTGTAATCGCATATTGCGTACATGATTCTTGGCTTTGACTTTTGAATCCATTTGGCTAGATATTTTCTAAACAGCTCTGTCAGACATGTTAAAAGTAAAAACATCCTGAGGAGAAAATGTATTTTATAATGAAAATTTAACTTAGCTGTCAAGCCAATTTTGAAGGGATTATTTGGCTGGTAAAAATATAAAAGTGTAGTACTTTCCTTCCGACGAGATATCTGAGAATTTAATGAAAATATGTAAAGTGTATCTAAAGTCAATTGAGACAACATAAAAACTGAATATCCGTCAAGAGTCGGCGGTTTTATTGTGAAGCATAGACGGCGTGATAGAAATTTAAATTTATTTTTGTAAAACAGATTAATTATTAGTATTTTTTTTTGTTATTTATTCGCTTTTAACAGTTTTTTTTTAATTAGTTTTTCAATTTGATCTGATCAGGGGATGGGGCGAAATAGGGAGCTAAATGGCAAAAAATTATATTCTCCGTAAATAAATCGCATAAAACGTATTTTTATTGGTTTTTGGGTATACAGATTATTCCAGTTGTAACCTACTTGATATTATATTTACTTTGCAATTACACAGAGGGGAAAAGGAAGGGGATAAAAATTGAAAGTTTCGTAAAAGGTCGAGTAGGTAATATATCATTTTTGAGGAGTTCAGGTAAACAGGTGGCTAAAAGTCAAATATTTACTAAAAAAAATCGTTCAGAGAGGTTTTTGAATTCTCATATTTCAGTTTAAAACTTTATTTGATATTTGCAAAAAAAACTCTAACACTCCGAACTAACAGACAGACAGACGGATAGACGGAATTGATAAAACATATTTTTTGGCATCTAGGGAAGCTAAAACCTGATAGACTGATTTTTCTCACGGTTACAAATATTTTATTTGGCCGCCATCTCGAATTAGAACCACCGTTTTAGTAGTTTGTTTTTATACCATATTTAGTTATGGCAAACAATTTGAAATCATTCCATTAACTAGTTTTTTCAGGCTTGATTTTTAAATATTTCATTAAGCCGCCATTTTGTTCCGCCGCCT
This sequence comes from Kuschelorhynchus macadamiae, assembly GCA_030620095.1. Lineage (NCBI taxonomy): Eukaryota > Metazoa > Arthropoda > Insecta > Coleoptera > Curculionidae > Kuschelorhynchus > Kuschelorhynchus macadamiae. The sequence goes on along the minus strand of JAUTXW010003650.1, from coordinate 265,650 downwards.
TGAATTGGTGCCAGAATTTTACCAGTTGATTTCTACATAATACTTGATTTTTGTACAAAATTGAGCAAATTTGGATAAGTAGTTTTTTAATAATATTTTTTTAACGTTTCAATAGGCCACCATTTTATTTTGCCATATTTGATTTTTACGGATCAACGGAATTGATAAAACATATGTTTTGGTATCTAGGGGCGCTGAAACTTAAAAATATCTAAAACTTGAGAGATAGATTTTTTTCACGATTAAAATATTTTATTTTGCTACCATTTTGTTCCGCTATTTTGAATTCGTACCACAGTTTTACTAGTTCTTCTCTATACCACAATTAGTTATGGCACACAATGTGAAAATGCCATTAGGTATTTTTTCATGCTGAATTTTTAAATATTTTATTAAGTCGCCATTTTATTCCGCCATCTTGGATTCGTACCAAAATTTTATCAGTGGTTTTCTATATAATACTAGATTTTTATGCAAAATTTGAGGCATTTGGTTTTGCCATATTGGATTTTTACGAAAATGTTACCAAGTCATCCCTGTATGATCCTTAATCCCAATCGGTTCAGTAGTTTCTTTGCTATTCCGTGAACAGACAGACCAACAAACAGACCGACGGAATTGAGAAAAAATGTTTTTCGGCATCTAGGGAACGTAGAGATCTGAAAAAATCTTGAAGGGTAATTTTCCGTGATTACAATACTTCTCTTTTACGAGAGAGGTAAAAATATTGAATAGAATAAAACGGAATTTTTATTCTACGGCATTGACACTGACCCGAGATCTCTGAACAAGTACAGGCAAAGCAGACATTTTAAAATATATCTTTTTTGTACATTTTTTGTTAAATCAACGTCTCCAAAAATCTAACCAATTGAATTACGGATGTAACCAATCAAAGTGCTTAACTCTAATACTCCACCTACAAATTTTAGAGTGAGCCCACGTTGACTGTGTGGCGAAGGTCCGTTGTTTGTACGGAAACCGGTCAACTGAATAAAAATTAATTTATGTGACATGCGTGGTGTAGTAAATTGAACGTTCCTCAAATTTTCCGCTGTCTCAATTGAGTTTAGATATACTTTACACTTAGGTATGAAATTATGCCGGATCCAATTGCTGTCAAGTTTACCGTTTTTCTGTTATGAAAGGAAAATTATTTTTTTTAATAGAACACCTTTTTAAAATCTGCATATAATTCTCAATACTTCTTATTAATAGCACTTTTTATGATAGTCAGCAGTTTTTGCAAAAATAAGGGTCTACTATCCATAATTTAATATATATTACCATTTATTAAAATACCTACACACAAAAGGTTACCTGATATGTTTGACAATGTCGGTTTTGTTGATTTACAAAAAGAGATCGTTTAACTGAAATTCAAAGAATTGAAACTTTAATTATACAGGGTTAGGGGGATAGAATGCGAAACCTGCAAGATATTTGTAACATTTTCAGTGACAAATATTCTAACAAAAATCCAATAACTAAATCTACCGTAAGTAAAATTACAAAAAATTTCATGAAACTGCGCAACAGATGGTGATAAGGCTCGGAATGTTTTATTTAGTTTAGAAGAAAATCTTACCTTTCTACCAGGACATTAGGAAAAGAAAATGACGACTCACATATGACCGTAGACCGACTTCTAAAAACCAAAAATTTCATCTATAACTTTGGCGCTCTTAGGATGGTCACGATAGGCGCTTGGAATTTCGTGAAATCATGATGGAACATTGCAATACCAGTCTAAATTGAGTCATTATTTTTTTATATTGGGCCAGAGAAAATCCATATTGGATACGTGAAAATCATAACCAATTTCCCCAAAAGATAAATGTTTGGTGTGGTATAAAGGGTGCAAAAATTATCGGTCGGTTCTTCATGGAAGACACATTAACTAAAAAAAGGTATTTGAATCTTTTAAGGACCGAAATTGTTCCAGCTATTGCAGTACTACTTCCGAATAACCATAAGTTCCTTACTTTACCTGCTGTATTAATATTTAAACTTGATTTTTTTAGGTAATGGTGCATCAAATGATGAAATAAAGTTTCAGCAGGATGGTGCTTCACCGTATTTTGCTGGGAATGTTTGGAAATAGTTAGACATTGTTTGTTTAGAGTCGTCACCTCGGTCTCCAGACTTGACGCCCCTCGGCTACTTTTTGCACCTTAAAAATGTGGTGTCTAGAACTAAGCTCAATGACCTCGAGGATTTAAAGCGGATAGAAATCGAATGTAGATGAATCGAGAAGGCTGGCATTCTTTTTAATGTATTAAATGTTTTCCCACAGTATTTGCCCTACATTCAGAAAGCAAAGGGACAACATTTTAAACACCCTACTTAGTTTCATTAATTTATTGTTGGTTGTATTAGGTATTTTTTTTTTGTATTGCATTGTTTCCGCAGTTTTTATCAACCTACTTTTAAAGTTGAAACGCTGTTTTCTCTTACTAGTGTTTTGGTAACAAGATGAGGAGTTATTGTGCTTTTCGGACTGCCAGAACGTACAGTACCTTTTACCTTTCCAGTATCAAGAAATTTTTTGTTAATTTTACTTACGGTACATTTAGTCAGTGGCGGCTCTTCCAGAGGGTCATTTGGTCAATGACCCCCAAAAATATTTCAGAAAATAAATTATTCGTTTGACCGTCTCTCCTACCGCTCGCGGCGGTTCGAATGGTCTCGTTGCGTTCCTAAGGCATAATAAAATAGGCTATACTAAGCTAGGCTGGGCAGTCCGAATTGCCCTGATTACCTTAAAACTTGACGAAGGTACCCGAAGATTTCACAGTTACCGAGCGGCAGCCGAAGGTGATAGCAAATGGAATATGAAATTGCGATTTGGGCCATCAGCCAGTCTCTTCTCATAATTCGATCGATCGGTCTCGGCATCACGTCGGCATGCGGAAGTTCAGTTGTTCAGAGGTCGCGCGGTCGATATTCTAACTCGATATTTTTTCGGACGTTTTTAATCGATGGAAATTGATTTATATACTGTTTTTTGTAATACATATTTTTTTATTTTTATGATCCATATGTGAGTTGGAAATATACACAATGTTGGTAGTGACTAGTGCAAAAAAATAAACAACTAAAAAGTGTTTAGGAACTTAATTTTGCAAAAATAACCAATTTTAAGGTGGTTTATGTTTGAGTTGTGAGTGTAGAGGAAATAAAATGTCGGTAGCGCAAAAAATTAAACAACTAAAGAGTGCTAACGAACGAAAAATAACTCAATTCAAGGTAAGTGGTCGCAATTTGCTAGCAACTTAGTAAAGACAAAAATAAAGAGATTCATCGAACCTTTCGCACGAGTATGTACGATTTGGCTAACTGGATATGTGGTTGTGAAGTCTCTAACTCATTTTACTGTTATGTCTGTGTGTCGTTTGCTAAGGACTCGTCGGACTCATTATGGTGCAAAACCGGTGTTAAAGACTTAAAACACTTAAAAGAAAAAATAAAAAAACATGCGTTTTCGGCAGATCACATGAAATGTTCGTTGAACTATGCTACGGTCGAAAGTGTTGATATTCGCACTCGACTAGACACAGCTTATAGAAAATCCCTTAGAGATTTTAATGAAAATGCATCCAAAAATCGTTATATTTTAAACAAAATTATAGATTGTGTAAAATTTTCTGGGGCATTCGAGCTGGCACTACGTGGCCATGGTGAAACGGCTTTGCCTGAAAGTTCAGGGGTTTTTCGAGGGCTTATACATTTTGTTGAGGAGTTGGGCTAAGATAGGCTATCCGCTTTATCAATGTTAAGTATCGAGAAATCATTTATAAAAGGAATGTGCGTGCAATTTTAACGAACGTGTCATTTTTTAAATTCCAAAGAACGAAGAGTAGACCTGAACTTCAAGAGAATTTAAAGCTCCATTTAAAGATAAGATATTTATTTTTATTTTAAGTATGCCAATTTTTAAATTTGTTATTGACCTCCGAATATAATTCACCACGAGCCGCCACTGCGTTTAGTTATTAGATTTCTGTTAGGATATTTATTATTAAAAATGCCAAAAATATCTTGCAGGTTTCGCATTCTATCCCGATAACCCATTATAAAAATTTCAATTCTTTACGTTTCGGTTAAGAACCATTTTTGTAAATCAACAAAACTGACATTGTCAAATATATCAGGTAACCTTTCGTGAGCAGGTATTTTAATAAACGGTAATACATTAAAATTATGGATATTAGTCCCTTACCTTCGCGAGGTTGACATTCATATAAAGTGCGATTAGTAAAAAGTATTTAGAATTTTACGCAGATTTTAAAAAAGTAATATAAAGTAAAAAATAATTTTATTTATAACAGAAAACCGGTAAGCTTGGCAGCAATATATATAAGGGTCGTATGGAGATGACCTGGTAACATTTTGGTAAAAATCCAATATGGCGAAACAAAATGTTGGCCTAGTGAAATATTAAAAAAAAAACTGCCAACCCAATTTATCATTTTGCACAAAAATCATTTTCATTATCTTATTTGATTTTAAAATAAAGCAGAGTTTATTTTGGATTAATGAAAAATTGCGCTATTTATAACAAGCAGTTTAGTTTTAGGTATATTAAACTGAACTCATGTGCATGTACACGTGCAATGTGTTGTTTGATATTTTGTTCTAATTGAAGGATTTTGAAATTAATTGGGTTTGGCTAATGGCCATTTATCAAAACCTTTATGTATATTTGTCATATAATTAATACGACTTTTGAAATAATTAATACATATGTTCAGTTCATGTGCTGTGAAATTATAGGAGATTTTGCATTATCACAAAAACGATAATGATTTTTGTTTATTTATGTTCATATTAGCATCTACTAATGACCCTTAATTGACGAGCTTATGTTGTCGTGCTATTGTCTGAAACTGGATATGTTGAGGTAATGAGACCATTGTAGCTAGATGCCTAAATTAATTTTGATACCTTGGGTAATGTATTACTTATGTCAAGACGTATTATTACGATACAGAGTTAGGTTTAAATTAACGCCGATAATAGTAGTTAACGGTTTACATAAATTAGCTTACTTAAGCTCACAGCTCTATAAGTGATCCTTTAATATGGTGCGTTGCAATCACAACGTTCTTGGTTTGTGTGGGAAACAATGATTTACATAATAATGTCGTAGTTTAAGGGGTGCACTCTGATTTACTTCGCATTTGGTGCTGCGAAAATTAGAGAAATCTGTAGTAAGAATATATTACTGATTTTGATAAAGAGCTATTGCTGACTGTTTATAATCGCGAAGGCCTCGGATGAGGCCAGACCTTACTGAGTTCCGTCCTACCACAGGGTACAATGAATGTTCATTTTCACTGCAAGCACTACTTAGATAAAACGATTCTATTTATTATTTGATGGTCAGTAGGAGGGCAATAATGGACTGAATTGGATACGTTGTTATCTCTTAGTTTTTTTAATTAATCTTCGCTGATTTGTTGCCTTGTTTTACATAATCTCTATAAAAGAAAAGCTACAAAAGTATTAAATAAAAATCGGTAAATTTCCTTTACCCGAAACTTCCCTCGTTATGTTTTTTTTTTTCTATTTATTAGGAATAGCGAAGTGTGACCCAATTTAGTTCAGTGCATAATCACAGTTGTATATGTTACATATACTGTCTTTTTAAACATTTTTATTGGGCGCCATTTTGTTTCATCGTATTGGATATTTTACCAGTTTTCTTCTACCTATGACCTAAGACCTGACTTTTGGGAATAATTTAAAATAAATTCAATAATTAGTGTTTACATTTACACATACCGCCATTTTATTACGTCATTTTGAATTCGTACCAGTTTATCCCATTTTCACATTTAATTTTTATGCAAAATTTAAAGTCAATTGAAAAAGATTATTTTTTAATACAGTGAAACCTCTCTTAACGTACACCTCCGAACATTGAACATCTCTGCTGAACGGATAATTTTGAGGTCACCGACCGTCAGTATATGTACTGCTGTGTATTAAACCCTCTTGACAACGGACACTCTCAACAATGGACACGGAGAGTAAAATTTGGGACATTTTTAATAAAAACAGTTAAATTTACCTCTTCAGAACAGACAGATGTTCAGATAATTTTTGAAAAACCCACATTTAATGCCCGAATTTCTATTGCACATTATGGGCAATATTTGGATCTATGGTAATAAGGGGCGCGGCGCCTACCTATTGTTAATAGCACTAGTTTAACAATAGCCTGGTTTATGCTGTCTGGCTTGGAGGTAAATTGCGGTGAATTGCATAATAAATAGATCACCTTATTTTACTTTACTACTTTACAGTTACTCTGGTGCGATCAATATGTCTTCAAACAAAACAAAGTTTTTGAGTCTTGAAATAATCCAGTACGCGGTAAAAAAAACTTAGTGTTAGAGTAATAGCCAAAAAATTCTGTGTAAGAAAATCTCAAATTAGGGATATTTTGAGAAACAAGAGCGATCTTAACAAGCGATTCGCCGAGACCGGGAACATGAAAGAGAAAAAGAAATTTGCGAAAACTAAGGGTGCTGCCATAGACCAAATTGTCTACGACTGGTTTTGTAAAGTACGCTCCAAAAATATTCCAATATCCGGTACAATAGTAAAGGAAATAGCACAAGACATTGCGAAGAATCTAGAAGTTGATGGTTTTAAAGGATCAAATGGATGGTTGGAGAAGTTCTGTCAACGTCATAACATCTCTTTCAAATCCATCTGTGGCGAAGCAGCGGCTGTAGACTTGATATTATCAAAAACTACGCACCGAGAGACATTTATAACGCTGATGAAACGGGACTCTTTTTCCGCGCCTTGCCGCATAAAACGTTTTCTTTAAAAGGCGAAACACGTGCTGGCGGGAAAGCGTCCAAGGAGAGTCTCACTATTTTACTTTGCTCCGCTATGAATGGAGAAAAAAAAATGCACTGGTGATTGGAAAAAGTAAAAAACCCCGTTGTTTTAAAAGATCAAGCGTGGAAAAATTGCCACTTGAATGGTACTATAACAAGAAAGCATGGGTGACAAGGGATATAATGTCGGATTGGTTGATAAAATTTGACCGAAAAATGCAAAGGCAAAACCGAAATGTACTTTTATTTTTGATAATGCTGCATCTCATCCAAAACTGGAGTTAAAAAATGTTAAAATAATTTTTTTACCACCAAATACGACATCACATTGCCAGCCATTGGACCAGGGCGAGATTCAAAATATTAAAAACCACTACAGAAAGTTTTTAATCAAGCGAATTTTGTCATCCATGGCGTATTCTGAATTTACCGAACAATTGGAGAAATCCATAGATGTTGTAAGTGCTTTGATTTGGATTGTTGCTGCATGGAAAAAAGTCGAATCAAAGACGATCAATAACTGCTTCCGCAAAACTGGATTCGACTAAATTTTCGAGGAAAACGTTGACTACGATAGTGAAGATGATGTGCCATTATTGGAGTTATGTAGAAACATCAATGTATTCTCTTCCGACTTAACTTCATATTCAGATATTGATGAAAGTTTATTCACGGAAAATCCTAACATAAGTGTACGTGAGTGCATCATGAGTGAATTTCAAAATAGTGAGAACGGTCAGATTTCATCTGACAGTGATGATGAAGAAATTATCTCTTCCAATATTAAGAACATTAAGGAAGCATATAAAATGTTAAGGGATATTTAACACTTTTGTATGTTATCTGGAGATTCTGTTTTAGGGGAAAAATCTTAGAAGTTGCGTCTAAAATGGAATCTCAAATTATTAAAAATAAATTAACTAGTTTAAGACAAACAACACTTGATAATTTTTTAAAATAGAAACTTTTTATAAAGTAGAACTGTATCAAACTGTATATGTAGGTAGTATAATATTTTATATTAGGAAGTACGTTTTTATTGTATGCACATATGTATGTAAAAGATGTTGATGTATACGTAGTAACAATTGTATTAATAATTTGTACTAAACATATTATTTTTTTACTTAAAAATAAAATATATTTTTAAATAAAATTACATTGGTATTTCATTTGTTCATTCCCAACAACGGACACCTCTATACAACGGACAGTTTCCGTGCCACGGCTACTGTCCGTTGTTGAGAGGTTTCACTGTAATTGTATTTGGCTGCTATTTTGTTTCGCCATCTTAAATTCGTACAAATTTATCTCTATATCACACCTAATTCTTGCACAAAAATTGAAATTTATTTAAAAAGTAGTATTTTCAAGCTGATTTAATAAATAATTTATTAGGCCGCTATTTTGTTTTTTAGTAATGAATGCATGTGACAAAATCTGCTTAAGCTCATACATCTTATACACTTCCCTGCGAATTAGTTCTGCATCACCATTCCCAAACACTATCATTGTGCCTTTGTGTCAGATCTGTTCTTCTTCTCCATTGAATTGTCTTGGAAAGGAATCGACGCAAGGTAGACCTTGGAATGCCGGTTAACTCCACTGTCCTCTTAATGGTAGCTTCTATGTCCTCTGACGCTTTTAGAAGTCCTGCAGACAAATATTTGAAGAGTACTGAACGTCTTGCACAAAAATTGAAATTTATTTAAAAAGTAGTATTTTCAGGCTGATTTATTAAATATTTTATTAGGCCGCTATTTTGTTTTTTAGTAATATTTTGATCCGCCATATTGGATTTTTATCAAATATTACCAGGTCATCCCCATCCCCATGTGATTCTTAATTTTTGTCCTGACTAAGTAATACCTTTATACTCTACGCCTGCTTGTGAATCTGTTTTGGCTAATAAATCATTCAGATCCAGGATGGTAGTAGTTAGATTGAGACAATGTTCATATATGTACGTACAGACATTTATTGCGTATTGCTGACTTCGACATAAATTATTGATATGCTGAAAATTAATAAGCCGTATTTTCTTCAAAATAGAGGTCATGTTGGCTAAGGAACTTGAAGCACCTCTTTTTTGCTGATTATGATTGATACTTTTTCAGCTAAGGTGCTGTGATAACTAGCATTATCATAAACGGTTACACTGCCTGTCGGAATATTCGGTAGAAGAGAATTTTTCATCCAATTTTCAAAAAGCTCACTTTTCATGTCATGATGGTATTCTAACGAGCAGTCCTTAGTGTTTTTTGCTGAAAGTAGCATACATCTCATACACTTCCCTGCGAATTAATCTAGTGAATTGTCTTGGTAAAGGAATCGACGCAAGGTAGTCCACGAAATGCCGGTTAACACCACTGTCCTCTTAATGGTAGCTTTCATGCCCTCTGACGCTTTTAGAAGCCCTGCAGACAAATATTTAAATATTACTGAGCGTTTCTTGATTTTACTGCATATAAATATTAGTGAAAGCGGTTTAAAGCTTTGCATTAGTATGTGAGTTATTATTGGCTTGGATGTGCTGTAGTCAAAGGCACTGTAAGGAGTCGCAAAAGACGTTATCGTATGAATACAATTGAAGAAAACAGAGATAACAAAAATAATTTAAAATTAATCAAAATAGCCGACAGCTGACTTCCAAGTATTTAAAAAAAAATAGGTTAGGTATATTTTGGAGTACATTCTAAAACTGAATTTTTTAGTGAATGTTCCTTCACATATTTTGAGCATTTATAATACATAAATTTTACTAATGAAATATAAAAATGGGTGCTATTTGTAATAATTTAATTTTTTTTACATTTTTAAAAATGAAAAAAGTTGCCCCTTATTGATATTGTTATAGCATAAAAATTGTTCTTAAGTAATTTATCAATAGACTGTTTTACCGCTTCATACTGCAGATAAAATGTTTAAAGATGTTTTTAGCTTCTATTCAAATAACAGTAATTTGAATATTTAAACAAGATAATAATTTTTTATTTGGAGATTCAGACACTCTTAAAGCTACCTATTTAATGTGATGTTACCTTGATATACTCGTAATACAAATCTCTTGCAGCACATCGGTAAATGTCATTTTGTTTTTTGTTCGTTTATCTCTTCAATTTCGTCGTCGGATTCACAGTTTTCACCCCACCGTCTAATCATTTTAAAAATTTCTAAAACACCTCACAGAAAGATTATTACTCGAAAAATAAACAACACCACTGAACACCGCTAATGCGACAGTTCAAATAATAAAATACCGACCTGTACTGAGAAACACTTGCAAACCAGACCTTAATTGTTTTATTGGGGGAAATAATCGTTATGAGCCCTACTACTTCCTGACCATTATGTATGTCGGACTATACACCCGGGATGAAAACACATCAAATACAAGGTGTTTTGCGAGAAAAGGAAAATATTCTAACGATGTGTTTGGGAGGTCAAAAAAATTAAAAAAGATTATATATTCATAGGCCCGCAAATGCTTAGTTTTCGAGATACAAAGTGTAAAAGAAAATTTTAAAAATCCATTTTTATTTAGTATTTTAAAAGCTATTTTAATGCAATTATGCAATACTGTCACCTAAAGGTGCAATCTTTGGAATAAATTATTTGTAATACCACGCCATTGGTACGCGTGAGATGAGATATTTTTCACGGAAAAAATTGGACGCTACTGTTTTTCTTCAGAATTAGTAACTCTTTCTTAATTGGCAGTCCAAAGGAAAAATGTCTCTTTATTTTTTTGGTCTGATGCACTGTTTTGGAGTAATAATTAAGATACTGCTTTAAGGCACTCATTACCTTACATTATTGTTTCAAATGATTTTTAACAAGTTGGCATTGATATGTGAAAGTCAATTCATGGCTTTTAGATTGATTTGACACAATTAGTTGGAGTTGATATTATTAATATAATAATAATCGTTTCCGAAATAAAAAAAGTATTTTTTTAATTTTCTTTTGCACCCTGTATCTCGGAAACTAAGCGTTTGCGGACATATAGATATACAGACTTTTACTCATACCTCCCGTTTGATCTCCTTCAACCTGCGTCGACTATCAATCCCTAAAGAAAACAAGTTTTATTCACTGTTCCATTTCATATCAAAATCTTAATATTCTCTTGCTGAACTTTAAACGTTTGGTGCGGTCAGCCAGTATTAGGCGAGGTCCTCGATATGCCTTATAACTTCTTATGCCAAACTCTCGAAATCAGTTTGTGATGGTTTGAACAGTTACTCCATAAACAGCACATATATAAGTTCATGCTTGAGACGCACAATAGTTCGATTGGTAAATTAAACAGCCATCGTAACACGCGGTTTTCCAGCTCTCGGCCTTTCCTGAATATAGTTTGTTTGTTTAACACTTTGTGTAGTTTGAAATTCTGGCGCTGCGTCCACCTAACGAAGTCCTGTTTGTAACAATTCCAGATCCGCGCCAATCCAATTGACGCCCTCGTGCAAATATTGATGTGTGCCTTTATGGGGTTATACCATTTTTAGCCAAAAAACATGGAAACTAGAGTAAACGGGTATAGAAATAATGATAACCGGTTTTCGTTTGGAACCTATTACATTTTTATGAAATTCGGCAGCAAAAAAATAAAAAAAAAGGTCCTCGCTGTTTGTTTGATATGTAATATATAGTGTACAAAAATAACACCTTCAAGATAATCGATGACTAAAGAAAACTCCTCACTTTTTGTGAAACTTTACGTATTTAATTTTAATTTAAATAAAGGGATCGGGCGCGTCGTGTGCGACACGACTTTGCACATACGGCGCGGCCCTGCATATTTCCACAGCTCTGAGTGCCTGCTGCCTGCTATTAAGTTAAATGATGTCTAATATCCATACCGACTGCAAAGATATATCATTAAAACTTTATTCACGAATACACGTACGTTAATATTGTCCTTAATTAAATACACACATATCTTAAATTAAATAAACATTAAAAGTAGAAAGGAAGAGCTTCTGCCAATTGATTACATTAAGATAAAAAGAAATCTCAATAAACAAAGACACTAAATCTAGAAGCTTTGACAGGAGAAATACGAATATCTTTAATTTTTGCTCACGGTGTATTTTCTTTCCAGCTGTTACTTCTTAAATGTTAATTCGAAGTAGTTTTGACATTTTAGAATATATTTGGATGAAGGTTTAATATTAAATATGTACATACCCCCTAATTCTGATCATAATTTATTTCCCAGCAACTTTTGAGATACCTTAGGCGATACGTATATATATTAACATATGAATTCTAAATGTCGGTAGTAATTTATGTAGCTTCCTATATTTAATAAAATTAAGCTCTGAACCGACAAGAATCTTGATTCAAATTTTATCTCTCTAGACGCAAATGCACCTGTAAGATCAATTCGCCAAAAAACTACTTACTTCAAATTTCGGTCTAACCTTCAGGGTCATATGGGAATGACCTGGTAACATTTTAGTAAAAATCCAATATAATCGAACAAAATGGCAACTTAAAAACTAATTTTCAATTTACCTCAAATTTTGCACAAAATTAAGTGTCATATAGAAATATATTAAATTATATATAGAAATAAACTGGTGGAATTCAACTTGAAAGAACAAAATGGCTGTCTTAAAAAATCTCTGTAAAAAAAACTTATTCAATTATTTTAAATTATGCCCAGAAATTAAAGTGAAAACTATTTAGTACGATCCAATGCAGTGGAACAAAATGGCGCCCAATGAAAGATTCGCTTCTCTATATAGGGATCTCGGCTCCTATTATACCTGCAGCAAAGGTGAAATGGAAAAAGTTTTAGAGGAAACTTACCTAACTTACGATCGGGAAATTGGTTTTGGAAATATTGGCGAAAAACCGAAAATAGCGGATTTTGTTGTTCGCCAGTAAATCCAAAACGATAAATTTGACAGCTGTCAAAATGTGACACTAGTGGGACACTTTTTTAAGACGAATAAGACTGCGTGTACGACATGTCTCCATCGTCTTTTTTTATCCCGCAACCAGTTTTAACTTTCATGTTTTCTTATGGCCGCCATATTGGATTTTTCGATTTTTGGAAAGAGCGTAAAATTTTCTGTTTAGTGATGTTTCTGTGAGTGGTATACAAGGAAGTGTAATGAAAATCTCGATTTTGTCAATCATGTCTTGTTGTCCGATAAGAGTAGGTTTATGAATTGTGGAGTTTTTAAAAGGCTGAACGGTCATCATTGGGCTGTTGAAAACCCTCACCAATTGTCAGAGAGACAGACCAGATTTGGAAGTAACGTTTGGTGTGGGGTCATCGGTAATTTAATCTAACTTACCTTTTTCGACGACCATTTGGGTTTAACTACAACCTAAACGGACAGATATACCTAGAGCTTTTGTGAAACCAGGTTGTACCGGCTTTACGAGCTATTCTAACGGAAGATGAGTTTAAAGAACCTGGTTTCAACAGAATGGATGTTCGGCTTACAACACCATTTAAGTCAGGAACTTTTCAAGAGAGCAGTTGGATGAAATAATTATTTTCTTAAATGGTCAATATCTTGGCCGCCTACCCACTTGGATTTATACCTCTGGGATACACGAAGAATGAGGTCTATGAATCTGGCCCCCCTGTGACCGTAGAAATCCTGAGACAAAGAGTTTTGGACACATTTAGAAATATTAAGAGAAAACACTTGCCAGTATTGTACGAAAAACACAATTGTCAAAAGTGTCTCGATGCAAATGGACGTCATTTTGCAAATCTGTAAATTAATGTAACTCAGGTACGAAACGAAACTTATTTAAATTTTTTTAGTCGTTATTTACGTTCATATTGTATTGAAAATTCAATGCGTTAAATACAAAATTAAGACCTAACTTTAGGAATGATACTCAAATCTTTTATGCACTTGTGAGACATCCCTAGACTGGAAATTTTAGGCTCTTTCCAAAAATCGAAAAATTCAATATGGCGACCATAAGAAAAATGAAAGTTGAGGCGGGTTGCCTGATAACAAAAGACCATGATTACATGGGGTATACGCCTTAAAAAAGTGTCCCAATAATTTCACATGTTGACATCCGTCAAATTAACCGTTTTGGATTTACTGGCTAAAAACGAAATCCGCCATTTTCGGTTTTTTACCGATATTTTTAAAATCAATTGACCGATCGTTAATCTGAAGCCGGATATGGAATGCGCTAAGTTTTCTCTAAAACTTTTCTCATTTAACCTTTGCTGTAGCTATAATAGGAGCCGAGATCCCTATATAGAGAACCGAATCTGGGACACACTGTATAAGTGTTAATAAATGACTATGTGAGAAACTAAATTGGGTGACATTTATATAATAATATTTTTACTTTTTTTATTATAAATGGTTTCTGATGGTTTCTACCATGAAACCGAAAATTAATGAGCTGCTATATTAGTTAAAACAGTTAACTACTGCAATATATTATAAATTATTGTGAATAAAAACTTTTCATTCCATCAAATGAATGCCATGAATAGACGATATTTTATTTGTCCAGTCATTTTTCACTTCCACAACTCACTTTTGAAAACTAGACTAACAACACTCTAATTAATAACATATTTCTTTCCTATACAAACAACTAATATATTTAAATTTAAGGATCACCAGACAGAACGTTTTTATGTTTTGATTAGGATAATAATGTATTTCATTGAAACAATTGTTTATAATTTGTTAGTTAAACAAAATAAAACTTTAGTTTGGTCAGATGACAAATTTGTTTGGTTTACAGAACATTAATTGAAATGAACGGCAAACACATTTTTGCCATTTTTAAACAAATGTTTGTTTCGCTTACAGAAAACAAATATTTGTTTCAGTAAACGCCATTTTCGTTTAAATCAAAAGATTTGTTTTCGGTCTATAAGTTTGGCAGTTGAAGTTTATTTTGTATTTTTTTTTTAGGCTCAGAACTTAATATTTGTTGCTCTATAAGAATGACTAGGATTAAATATTATTTTTCCGGTCGTTAAAATTACAAGACAGACTAGTGGTCATCAATCACTTCATTTACTTAATGCATGGTCCTCATATATAAGACAAACTATTTTCCCAGAAAGGGAATATGTTGACAAAACGTACCAATATTTTTATAAGCAAACTTACATTATCTTTCTTCTTCCGTTTTATCTTTCGCAAAATATAAAAAATCATTTGGCAGGATATTACTTTACACAAATCGTATTCAAAGCTATACGATTTGCAATACATTGCATAGAAGGTCATACAATAATCCTATTGAGGCTGTACTATAATGATATTATTTCCTTCACAATCAGACTTACTATTTATTTCAATTATCCTGATTTATATAAAGGATCTTCTATTTAATGATAAATATGTATAACATTGTGGTTTCTGTCATTCCATTTTGTGGATCATGGTATCCTAGTTCTGACGTCTAGTTGTGACGTTGAAGGAATGTGAATCAAAAATACATTAACAGCAGTGGCGTGCGGTGAAATTTTAAGAAAGGGAAGCAATTTTTAGAAACTTACCTATTTGTAATGTAATTCGATTCTTCGATCATTTTTGCAAATTCGTCAATGACGTCATCATAAAAACGTCGATGCTCCGACATATTTTGGAGAATTCTATTTTCAATGGACAACAGCGATGTATGCGAAAGTCTCTCCTGCCCCGTTGAATTTCTCACGAAATTTTTTATACGTTTAAGTGTTGAAAAATTGCGTTCTACTGTGGCAGGCATTGTCACTATTAATTCATACAATTTCGACACTTCGGTGTAGGCATCTTCCAGCTCCTTGTCTTTTAAAAATTGCATTAGTTGCTTTGCGTAAATCACTTTTAGTTCAGATCGCAGTAACACTCAGTCGAAGAACTAGCCATAATGAAGAAAAAGAGATTTAAACGCATCTTCTGGAAAAGTTTTTCCTTTAAATGCGTCAAAATTGCAGAGCTCGAGGAATTTAAAATTATTTAAACCGTTAAATCTATAGTTTATTTGTTGCTGAATTTGATCGATTATTTCATAAAAGAGGCGTCTGTATGATGTTTGGACCGAGGTTTGAACATATCCCACCTTGTCTGTTCGAAGACGCTTGGCTTGTGGCTTTACATTTAACGTCATCGTTTTCTCCCAAGATAGGTCAAAGTAATCTCTTTTTTGGCTTAACATGGACTTAAAATCATCATTTTCTTTTTTTAGGCAAAAAGCAATATCATTTGTTTTGGTTTGTAATATATTAAAAACATTGTCCGAGAAGTGAAATATTTCTGTAAATATGTTATTAAAATCTCGTTTCAAACAGTCCAAAAAACCCCTCGAACTATTTATTGCTGCTGAGTCCCACGTTTCATTATTTTCTATTATATTCTCAAATAGTTCAATCAGTGATTCACGATTTTCAGATACTGTTAATACAAGTCTTCCATTATAGTTTCAGTTTTCATTAGGAGCTACTTTGGGTAATCGTTTGTGGACAATAGAGTCCAAAGCTTGTGTACGTTTTGTTGACTTGGAAAAAAAAGCAGCCATGCCACTTAAAGTAACGAAAAATACTTTACACTCTTTAATGTGATTGATGGACTGGTATAAAACTAAATTTAATTTATGAGCAAAACAATAGTCAAACACAGCACTTGGGAAAGTTTCTCGAACTTTAGCTTGCAGACCCCCTAATTGTCCTGCCATCAATGCAGCTCCATCATAGCTTTGAGCAACCAATTTTTTCTCTCCATTAATTTCTTTAGTAACGTTTTAAACTATGGTATATAATGCATCTGCTGTACGATTTTCGGACACAGTCTTAAAACCTAAAAATCGCTCTTGAATACTTCCGTCTGTTTTAACGTAGCGTATTACTATAGATAATTGGCTAAAATTAGTTATATCAGTTGTTTCGTTCAGAACAATAGCAATGAACCGCGCCTCGCCAATCTCCTGCTTGATTCTTTTTAAAATAATGGTTGCAACAGCGGAAATTAAATCATTCTTTCATCATAGTTAGCCATTAAACTTAGTAAATCTTGAAAATTTCCTATATTTGAAGAAACTCTTGTTTCGTCGTGACCTCTAAATCCCAATTCGTGCTGTCCAAGAAAACAAACAACATCAATAAGTCTTCTTAATATTTGCCTATTTTTATCGACTAGTTCATTGTGTTGGCGGTGACTAATTCCCAACTATTTGTTAAGGGCGTGTTCAATTCTGGTTTTGCCGAAGACTTTTTCTTGTATGACGGCCTGTAAATGCGCTTTGGACATAATGTGTCTTGTTACAGCTTTATGGAAATTTTTTAAATCGGAAAAACCAGTTTTATTCCAAAGACCTTTTTCATTTTCAAAAAGTAAACATAACCAACAAAATAATTTACTTATATTTTCACATCCTGTCAGCCATTTAAATTGTTCGTATTGTTTTCCGGATAAAAATGTCTAATACAGTTTTTCATTTTTGTGTTTAAATTTTTCATACATTTCCTTTGGAAATTATTTGAAGCTTATCAGCGAAGTTTAATGTTGAAAATCCCTTTATTATTAAGACACACACCACACATTCACAGACACTCTTCTTACTAAATTCTCCAACATTTTCAACGTTATTACCGACTGCCGAAGTTGACGGTATTTGCATATCCACGTCCGTATTATTGTCTTCCATATCGTACCATGCACGACGCAACGTACGTATCACACAACACACGGACAGCCGTTCAAAAATTGCAAACAGCCGGTGGAAAGTTCAATAATCTCTGGCTCGATTCACAGGAAATCAAGCATACAGGATTTGGCTGCAGAGAAGCTAGCGGCCCGCATAGGTTCTATTCGATTTTCTATTCTGGCCGGTCGGAGTCAAGGCCGCATTTATTATGGGCTTGATAATTAAGATAATATTTTAGCATTTTTAGTATAAACTAAATTAATGGTATCCTATTTCAAAAATTACATTTTAGAAGATATTTTGTAATTTTTTTTGGGAAAGCACTGCTTTCCTTGCTTCCATGGACTGCACGCCCCTGATCAACAGTATTTCCCCTAACGAAAGTTAGGAATCAACTGTGTAATGTAGGTCGTAGTATTAGCCAGCGGAGTAGTTGTTTCTGTAATTCATTTTGTGCCTTTATCCTACACGGGGCTCGCTCGTTTATGGCGGCCTGCTGAGCTCTAAAAAGAGCGAAATCGCGATTGTCGTTTGACTGAAATAGATCATCGCCCATGCGGTATTGCTTGCAGAACATCTCGAGATAGGGGTCAGTAGGGTATCCTTGTTGTGATGTTGGTATAACGTGAAACAAAAATACATTAAAATGTATATTTCTTGTTTGCTGGCCATTTTAACGGGACAAATTATGCTGACTGCAGCATGAGTGATACTTCAGCACCCAACTTTATTTCTGTTTCCGAGATTTATATTTTTTACTTTCCTCGTAAAAGGGAAGTATTGCAATCGTGAAAAAATTACCCTCCGAGGGTTTTACAGTTCTTCATGTTTTATTGTCCGTAGATACCAAAAAAAAAACTACTTAGTCGATTGCTTTCAAATTTTGATAAAAGATTAATAATAATATTGGGTCATATGAGGATGACCTGACAACATATTGGTGAAAATCCAATATGGCGAAACAAAGTGGCAGCCTAATAAAATGTTAAAAAAATTATTACTTATACAGTTTATCTGAACTGGATGGCGAAACAAAATGGCGGATTAGTAAAATATTTAAAAAATCAGTATAAAAAAACACTTATTAGATTGATTTCAAATTCTGTGCAGGAATTAAGTGTGATATAGAGATATACTGGTAAAATTCAAGGTACGAATTCAAGATGGCGAAAGAAAAACTTGACCTGATAGAGCCAAATTCGTAATTTTCCCGAATTTAGCATGTAAAAATGGTAATAAGTTACTCAACAAAATCGTGACCTCAGAAATGTCGCACATTAGTGTTATAGATTGATTTCAAATTTCTGCAAAAATTAAGTCTGATGTAGAGATTATATGGTAAAATTATGGTACGAATTCAAGATGGCGGAACAAAATGGCCGCCAAATAAAATGTCTAAAAACTCAACGTGAAAAAGTCTTATTCAAATGAATTAATTAGATGTGATATAGAGATATAGAGATAAACTGGCAGAATTTTGATACAAAGTCAACATGGCGGAACAAATAGTAATGTAATGAATTTTTTTAAAAATCGGTGTAAAAACTGATTATTCAATTTATCCTTAATCATGCTCAAAAATCGAGTGTGGTATAGGAAGAAACTAGTAAAATATTAGTTCGAATCGAATATGTTGGACCAAAATGGCGCCGAATGAAAATGTCTGAAAAGACATTATATTGTGTTACTAAATGACTATGTGCCAAACTAAACTGGGTCACATTTCACGAATGTTAATAAAAGGAAAGATGCATACGAGGAAAATACCGGGTATAGGAAATTTACCAATTTTTTTTTGGGAAAAATAAGTCTTCATATTTGCCCTATAAAATTGTATTGAACAAATTTATTGTCCGACAGTGTATTCGGTTCCATTGCCATAGAATGCAGAGAATAGATATTCAAGAACAATTTTTATTTATTATTTCAACTCTCATCAGTTTTCTGAAGTGGTGCCATTAGAAATGCCATAATTAGAAGATAAAAAAACAGACAATTTTCACGCACCCAGTATAGAATATTTTTTTTATTATTTTTACCACTTTACAATTTTAAAACCTTTAACAAATTGGCGGGAAAACGGTAAATGAGTGTCTTTTCTATTGGACATACGTGCAAAGAATATCAAAATTATATGAGCCTGTAACTAAGACAATAACAAAGCCTCTTATAATATTGTCACTAAAAAAACGGCGTATTAAAAATCAAATTCCTAAAAACATGTTGAAAACCCTATCTTGATATCTTCATTTGTTTTGGAAATATAAGTCTTCAAAGTTGTCTTACAAAATTGCATTGGGCGAACCTTAACTAGCAGTATATTCAAGAATACGCAAAAATATAAAATCTTTCATTTAGGAGATTCAAGAAATATGCTGCCTTTGTTCTAGTGACGTTGTAGTAATGTTATACCGATGATGCCTTCTTGTAAGATTGTAAAAGTTAAAGACCGTAAAAATAAATTTAGAAAACAGGATATTTTTAAACATCTAATTTATTTAAAATGTCTTTTCGAGGGATAGTTATTATGTTTCTTAAACTCAAAAATATATTTGGAGGTGTTATGTTTATTGTCAAATACATTTTTTGTGCCATTTAGACATAACGTAAGCCTATAAAAGAGTTATTATTCTAAAAAAAAAACGTGAATTGTTAGCCCATTTTAAAAAATAACAGAGAGTCAAACCTGCCGATGGGCCTGTTTGATTGATTCAGTGATTTTAAAATTAACTTTGCCTCGAACTGTTTTTTAATTGGCAGTTAGATGAATTTTTCGTGTAACATTACTTGAAAAAAAACTGCTATTTCATAAAACTGAATTTTTCATATGAAATTTCACTGATCTGACTAAAATGAATCCAATTAAACTGTATTTATATAGCACGAAAAATTCCCACTTTTTTAAGTACAGAAAAAACATATTTTAAATATCCTGCATGGCTCAAATTAAATTCTAAGCATTTTTTATATAATTTTTCGATATGATATCTTAACTGCACGTATTTTATATCCAAGTCTGAAGTAGTGGCAACTGTAAAATATTTTTTTCCATTTTCGAGGTGCTTAGCTACCTAAGAAAATCGCCATAAAAGGATGAAATGGTTATATTTAGGTAAAAATCCAATATAGCGGGATAAAATGGCGCGTCAAAAATATAAGAAAAAGCATAATAAAGAAACTTCTTATGGAATCGACTTCAACATTTGCCCAAAAATAAAGTGTGATATAGGGATAAACTGGTAAAAAGTTTGTGTAAATTCATTATAACGGAACAAAATGGCGGCTTAATGAAACGTTAAAAAAAATCAGTACTAAAAATTACTTATTAAATTGACTTGACATTTTCCATAAAAACATTGTGATAAACGAGGATAGACTAATACATTTTTAGTGAGAAAATGTTCCAATATTCGGTGTCGGAGGAAAATATCAAAGGGCATAATTTATTTGTAGTTTTGTACACTACGTAAATAATGTTGTGAAAAAATAGTAATAATAATTATAAATAAATTAAAAACTGAAATAAATTACAACTTATAGGATTTGTATGAAGTTACTACCAAATAATTTATTGTGTATGCCCTAAATTATTATTGTAATTATTACAAAAACATCGCCTTAGAAACAAGTTAACTTTGCCTTTTTTGTGCAATTTTTTTTACCGTGGCACGCCTAGAAAGTATAGTCGAATGCGGTCTTATCGTGCGGGTTTGAAGGTCACCAACATTATGAATCAAATCAGAAAACACAGTGAATACCAAAATGTTGTGTGATTCTTTTATCGAGCTATTAAATCTCGATAAGCTATTTACAAATATACAGTGAGCAAGAAAATAGTTTTTTTTTTATTATATTTCGCAATATTATTAAGATAGCCACTTAATATTATTTTATATATTAAATGCCGAGGGACTAAATAAGAAAATTCGCTAAATATGTATTTGGTTCAAATTTTTTGGTTGGCAAAAACCAAAATACACAAAATGGCAAGCGCCTTAATAAAGTCGGAAGGCGGTTGGAATCAGTGGAACAATCAGGATATGTTCTGTTTATACAGCCACTAAATGAAAGTGAGATTTTTTTATCAATCACCAAAAATTATGAGCCCCGCTTGACCTAAAAATCTAACCACTTGTACAGTGTCATTTATTTAAATGCGGGCCACCCCTGTGCAAAGAAAACTTGTTTTTTTTGTATTGTGATAACAAAAAAATTTTATTTTGCAAAAATATTATACACTTTTGTTAAAAACACAAGATAATTAGTTATTACTTCCCTAGTGAGATTTTTTTAGATCTTTACGTTTAAGGGTCCCTAGATGCCGGAAAACATGTTTTCTCAATTCTGCCTGTCTGTAGGTATGTCTGTCCGTCAGTCTGTCTGTTCGCGGCATAGCTAAAAAACTACTTATCAGATTTCTTCAAATTTTAGTCTAAAATTAAGGGTCATGCATGCGAAAAATACAGGCTATATATATATATATATATATATATATATATATATATATTATATAGCCTGTATTTTTATAGAGCCTGTATTTTTCGTTAGCCCCGAGTTTCTTGTAAAGCGATTTTACCGATTTTTATATATCAAATTTTGTTATAATAAAAAATATAAAAAAATTTACTTATTTTAAACACGCTTTAAAATTGGAACAAGTATTCTATAATTATTTATTTATTGCCTACAAAATTACAAATGTACTAAAAAAGTAAGCAGAAAAATGGTGTCAAAAATTTTTTAAATTAAAATTAACTGGCTAATATCCAGGAGCCAGTGGCAAAAGATCTGAGAATCGGTATAAGAAATGTACAGAAACTTGTGCATGAAAAAAAACATAATTTACTTCCGAAGAAGATTAAGAAATGTACACGAAAAAATCCAAAGGCAAAAGACTTATGTTACAAGTTACAATGCAAAAATTAGTATTCATAATGCAATTTATGATTTATACACGTCAAAGACTAATATAATCCTTCAGAAACTTTTTAATATTATAGACTAAAAAATATCATCATCACTTAAAAAGTCCTCATCTTCTGAGTCGTCCTCAAATGGCGCAATGATCATTGGTGCTTTTTCGACATCTAGAACTCGTTCTCGATTCCACCAATCCCATATTAATTTCTCCGTACGTTCCACAGATTTCTTCCAGTACTCCGGCGTAATGTAATTTAATGAATCTTGCCAAACAATTTGCACTTCATCTGATGTAAGACCATCGTTTACGTATTTTTCGTAATATGATTTTGCCCCAGTTAATATTAATTATATTGCGTTAAAGTGGGAATGGTATGGCGGCAGTCGTAAAACCTCATGTCCATTTTCCCGTAATATTTCATCTACGTTATATATTGTTGGTTTTTTAATAAATTTTGCCATTAAAGGAGGTTGTAGTTTCAGCATACTGGGTAAAGGATTTTATTTTTGTTTTATTATCCAGTCATAAATATCACTTTTCTTCCAGGATGAAGTAGGTTGTTTATTTAAGATTCTTGAATGACAAGATGCATTGTCCAGAATGATTAAAGATGGAGCATCTAAATTTGGAATCAGTTGTTCTTTTAACCACTTTTCAAACAGTTCACAGTTCATATTATCATGGTAGTCCATACTTTTGGATATTGAAGAAAAAAGTAAACTTGCACCTGGGAGAAATCCTGTTGAAGAACCTGCATGCAAAATAATGAACCGTTTTCTCGTCCCACATCCCTTTTTTTCTCTTGACACTTTTTACAGACTCGTCGAGATTTCGAACCACTTCTATTAGAAAATATCCAATTCTCGTCTAAAAATACCACTTTTCTAAATTTTGAATTAACATTTTCCGTGTATTTCTTTAAAAACTGGATACGCTGACTTGCTTTATGTGGCAACTCGCATAAAAATCTTCGATTACAGTCCTTTTTATATCGAAAACCCAACATTTTTATTAATTTTGACAACGATTTTAGTCCAATTTCCAACATGCCTCTATTTTTTAAAGCTTCTTTTAAAACTTGAAGGGTTATATTAGTTTTTGATGTGTATAAATCGTAAATTGCATTACGAACATCCATTTTTACATTGTCACTTGAGGCTTCTGTCTTTGGCTTTTTTCCTGTACATTTTTTAATCTTCTTCGGTAGTAAATTATGCTTTTTATAATGCACAATTTTTTACATAGTCCTTATACCGATTCCCAGAGCTTTTGCTACTGTCTCCTGGATATTGGCCGGTAAATTTTCATTTTATTAGATTTAATACCATTTTTTTCGCTTGTGGATGCAAAAAACCCGAAAATTGTTTTCTATTACTCATTTTGTCACTGACTTGTCAATCTGACTTTGAAGTGACATCGCTCAAAGATTTTTGCAACTGCTGGTATTTATATGTTTATCCTCTTTTTTCATATGAAAATATCATAGATCTAATTCATCTCCCGGATTTTATGCGGAGGATATGATTACACGTAATAAAAGAAAAACAAACTTAAAAAGTTTGTCGTTGATAAATCGTATGACCCGCACGATAACACTGCTTTTGACTATAGTTATTATTATTATAATACAGAAAATCATCAAAGTTTGTATTTTTATTTCAGGCATTTTAAATAGATAATGTGATGTTACGACTTTCTTGGTCAAAAAGCAAGGTTTATATGGGGATGAGCTGGTCATATTTTCGTAAAAATCCAATATGGCGGAAAAAATACAGCTCTAGTGAAATGTAAGAAGAAAATATTAAAGATCTAATTATTTATTTAAAATTTTGCTCAAAAATCAAGTGTTACATAGGAAGGAACGTGTAACATTTTGGTACGATTCCAAGACGGCGGAACAAAATAGCTTCGAAATCTTCGAAAACCTGTCAATGTTGGCCAATGATAATCGAAAGAGATTCCTGCCAATGCAATTTATAATTCTTTCGTCTAATCAAAAAGAATTCGCAATTAAAAAACGTTGGCTGCTATGAAAACTAGCCAATAACCATATGGAAATTTTGGTTAGTTATTATTGCTTTGTGTTAATTTAAATCTTTCACTGCGTTTGGTTGCAAAAAAACACAAAAGGGCCTCTTTATATATTAAACGCTGATAAAATTTTAAAACTTTTGCTCCTAAAAACCCCCTGAAAACGATTTTCAAACGAATCTGACGAAAAATAACAAAATCCATCTTAATTATTTTATATATGAAAGTGTTAGATTGTATAGGAACGCCAACTGTGTGTGCGTGCCAAATTTAAAGCCAATCGATCATGTGGAAGTGAAAAATCTACAACATTTGAACCAGAGGAATAACCACATAATAACATACATAAACACATGCAGTAGTGAAGCTAAGAAAAGCTTGATAATTATAATACAATTAACTTCTGCGTTAAAATATTTTTTGGCAAATTAATTTCTTAGTAGAATTTAAGGAATGCATTGATACAATATTACTGTATTATGTTACCCATTATTATAATCATAGGAGCACGGCAATCTGCCATGATAGGCGGACCTTTTAGCAAGTCTTAATGACAAAAATTGTGTTTTATTATTCATTTATTTTTACTTCTTTCGTAAAAGGGAAGTATTGTGATCGTGAAAAAATCATCCTCCAAGATTTTTTCAGATCTTCACGTTTCAGGGTTCCTAGATGCCGAAAAACCTGTTTTCTTAGTTCTGTCAGTCCGTCTGTCTGTCTGTTCGCGGCAAATTTTGAAACAAAATGACGGCTTAATGAAATATTTAACAATTCAAACTGAAAAAACTTAAATTGTGCCCCATTTGTGGTATAGGGATCAACTAGTAAAATGGTGGTACTAATTCAAGATGGCCGAACAAAATAACGGCCAAATAAAATAATAATAAAAACCCTCTCAGGGTTTACATATAATCAGTTTTAGCATCCCCAGATGCCAAAAAAATCAATTCCGGCGGTCCGTCTGTCGGTCTGTCTGGCTGTCTGTCTATCTATCAGTTCGCGGCATAGCTTGAAGAATACTTATGGCGAAAGAAAATGACGGCCTAGTAAAATGTTAAAAAAATCGTTATTAAAAAACTACTTATCCCATTTATCTCAAATTTTCACATCAAGTACTATGTTGGAATCAATTGGTAAAATTTTGGTATGAATCCAAGATGGCAGAAGAAAATGGCGGCATAATAAAATATTTAAAAATTCAACGTGATAAAACTACTTAATAGATTGATTTCCAAATTGTGAGCCATAGCTAATTGTGGTATAGAGATCAACTAGTAAAACTATTTTACCAATTCAAGATGGCGGAACAAAATGGCGCTCCAGTAAAATGTTTGTAATCGTGAATTCACCCTCTCAAGTTTTAGCGTTCTGAGATGCCAAAAAATATGTTTTATGAATTGCGTCGGTCCGTCTGTCGTTCTGTCTGTCTGTCTGTCATTTCGAGGCATAGCTTGAAAACTACTTACCAGACTGACTTCAAATTTTAGTCAAACATTAAGGGTCATATGGGAATGACCTGGTAATATTTTGGTAAAAATCCAATATGGCGGAACAATGTTAAAAAAATTATTACTAATAAAACTAATTATTCAATTCACCTCGAATTTTCCACAAAAATCAAGTTTTACATAGAAATGAACTGTTAACATTTTTATATAAATCCAAGATAGCAAAACAAAACAGCGGACTAATAAAATATTTAAAAAATCGGCCTGAAAATACTAATTAAATTAATTTCAATTTTTGTGCAAGAATTAAGTGAATTTATTTTAAATTATACCCAAAAGTCAAATTTGGCATAGGTAGAAAGAAACTGGTAAACTGGCTTTTGACACAATAAATCATACATTATTCTTAAACTTCATTATTTTGGTTTTTCGATAAACTCCGTAAAATTTCTGGAACATTATTTGAAAGATAGAATGCAATGCTGAAAAGAATGTTATTATAAAAAAATCAGAATATATTTCAATATTTGCTGGTGTTCCGCAGGGCTCAATATTGAGTCCACTTCTGTTTTCTCTATGCTGAGGAACATAATCTTAAAATAAACGCTTCGAATATATCTCTATCTAACATATTCTAATTTTTAATAAAACGAACGAACAGGCAATTAAAGATAATTTAAACCTTAAAGTCCAAGATTCAACAATACCTGTAACCAATGAAGCCAACATCCTCGGTATTATATTTGACTCATCCTTACAGTTCTATTCGCACGTTAAAAAAAATCTTCAAATCACCTATATGCGTCTTAAAAAAATCTATGGTCTCAAACGATTACTACCATCCAAAAGAAAATATTACTTGTGTGACAGTTTCATACCGTCTTTGTTGGACTATGGAGATATTGTCTATGGCGACTCTCTAACGACGCAAGTGGCAAACACATTACAAAAATTACAGAATTGTTGCATGCGGTTTGCTTACGATATACCATTTAGACCTCATATAACTCCATATTTAAATAATATCTCAGCTTTAAATATGAAGAATTGTAGAAAATATCATATGTACAATTTTATATATAGATTTTTAGAAACTGGTCAACCGCCTTACCTGAGAACAATTTTGAATAATATTCTCCATTCGTACAATACAAGAAACATGAACAAATTTAGCACCGAACTTGAAAATTTCAAAAATCATTCTCATTTCTTGCTGTTAATCTTTGGAGTGAGCTACCTAATAATGTAAAAGAGTTCTCTTGTAATAACTGTATGCAGTATATAAATAAAAAAGAAATGCAGTGAACATCTGTGTATGTGTATGTGTACGTATATGGTGTATGGGTGTGTACATATCTATTTATGCGTATGTATATATATATATATATATATATATATATATATATATATATATAACTATGTGCTGAACTGAATTGGGTCACACTTCACTATTCCGAATAAATGGGAAAAAAATCATAACTAGGGAAGTTCCGGTAAAGGAACCGCTTTTCTTTAATAATGTAATTTGATTTTGATAATAATTTTAAATTTGGATGCAAACCTCTAGCATTTCTATTAGAAAAACAAAAATTTAATCATGAGTTAAAATTACTTTTCTTCTAAGTAATTAGACTTATTATTATTATTTTTATTTTTTAACAAAATAAGTCCACCAAATAAGTAGTCAAAAGAAAATCAATTACAATTTCATTTAAACCCATTGTATCGGCAAGCGTAAATTAATCACCACCTTTCTTCTTTTATCTCCTTGCTTTAACTATAAATTTCGTTTTTCTTAAGCGTTGACAACCTTGACTCAGTGGGGAATTGTATAAAGCACTTTAAAGGATGACTGGTTAATAATTTTCTGAACTCCTTATATACGCATATTATGGATTGGGATGAGTTTGAAAACTTTTTAATTAATGAGTGCGAAAGTTTCATGAGATTTTTAGAATAATAATTGTCAAACTTGGGCCTGTTAGTCTTGTTTTTTTTTTTGTTCTTTTCGATTAAATAGGTTTATTAATTTGAAATATTGAGAATTTAATGATATTAAAATTGATTTAAGACTTGTAATTAATTTTTTCTTCAAAAAATTGATAACAACAAATGGAAAAGGTCAGTAAATAGACGTCCTATTAAAGATAGAAAATTACCCTGAGTCACTACTATCTATCCAGAAAAGAATGCTACTAAAAATGTTGTGTGAATTCTAAAACTATAATTTTAAGCCCAAGAAGTTTAGTGCGCTTAAATCAAGACCCAGTTTGCATAGACTAATATATACATTATCTGCATTTTGTATACTTGTTATCAATAGTATGAGACAGTAATTAATTGGAAACGTGCCGGAAGTATTTTTGCAAAAACTGTTTAAAAATAAGACGAAAAATGCGAAATAGTTAGAGCAATGTACTTTTTAAAGCTTTAATTTACTTATTTAATGACAGGCACTAAGCATTCTGATGGGTAGGAGATTGCGGGCTCCATCAATAAACTGTGGGTCCCATAATAAATCTGTGTAAAAACAACTAAGACACAGCATACTAGAGGTAACCCGATGTCCTGCACTGGACAAAAAATGCTGATGATGATCATGATTATGATTAAGCACATTAATAGTGACAATAATAAAAATTTAACATAAGGCAAAATTCCGGGAGGAAAATATTTCGTTAACAGGATACCTGTATAACGATTTCCTGTCAGCAAAAACCTAACATGTTCTGATTGAATATTAGTGAGTGAAGAAGCTCTTATTATGAATAAGTTAGCATTAAAGCTAGTTCTGTGGACTACGAAAACATCTAAGTAACGTGACTGGGACACAAAAGCCATCTGAGAAATAGTCTGTGCACTCTAGTGTATAGCATCTTTAAATAACGCTTACATCCACGAGACGAAAGAGTTTTTATATTAAATTCTGGAAGGATATCCATTATAAGTACCTTGGATACGATTGACAGACCATACAGTCTAAAAATCCGTGCTACGATTGCTCGATTTTCTTCCGATATACAGTGTGTCCAAGATAAGGATGCACAGCATGGGGATCCCGGAAACGGTAAAAGATATAGTGTCGATTAAATTAGCCAAAAGTTGCGTTACAAATTTGAAAATTCTAAGCCGTTCCGGAAATATCTGAGAAAAACCGAAATAATGTGATTTCGTTTTAATTTTTTTTTGAAGCTATTTGAAAAGATATGAAAAAACGGAAAACACTTTTTCATTTTCACTTTTTAAACTGTACAAGGTGACGTTAACAAATTTTTATTACAACGTTTCGTTTCAATGGAACTACCATCAACTTTGATTTTTCTTATGGGACGGAAAAAAGTACACCAAGTATTAGATTGCGCTTTTCATTGCGAATTCAACGATGTACAGCACAATATGATTACTTATGTTTTTATCCAGAAAAATGGCTTTTTATAACATTTTTAGCATTTTATTATAGTAGGGCATGAAATCCTAAAGATAAAAGGAAGAAAAAACCGTTGACAAGTTCCACCCTCATCAACTTGACTGAATAATTTACACAAAATATTTCTAAGTACCTGTTCCTTCTAAAGAGAATATAATATAAAAACATAAACTACAAAGGGGAGAGAGTAAAAAGCCTAATTCTAACAATAGTTATTATAAATCCGTGGTTTGTCTATTCAAATAATATTCAAAGAGTCTGTTTCTGAAATTTAGTGGTGTGAAGTATTTGATATGATCCGGGAGGGGATTATACAGTTTGGCGATATTAAACGTAAAAAAGCGTTCAAACACGGCAGATTTATGCAGGGTGGGGATATCATGCCACGGAATCGAACATGCAGATGAGATCTAAAGATTTATTGTTTTATATAGGCAGGGAGCTTTTTAAAAATCAAGATTTTGTGATAAGCACACGCCTTGTGAAGTCTCCATATTCAACCGCCCTTTATCCTATAGCTTACGTAATATTCGTTGCCGCTTTCTAATTCCCTAAATAAGTTGTAAACAGGAATTTTGAACTTTTTAGATTCTTTGTTTCTGAATAGCTTTTAGACTATTTATATAAACCACATCTCCATGGTTAAATATGGAGAGCATCAGGGAGTCACAAAGTATTATTTTAAATTTTCTTGATACTTCGTGCCGATTACTGTATAGAAGCTTTAGTCTAACGTAAGCTCGCTGAACACATTGAGAGACATGACTATCAAATCTAAGGTTTTTGTCAAATATAACACCCAGATTCCTGGCATTATCTTTAATGGGTATATAATTACTGCATTATCACTTAGACCAATTTAATAATAATTGAGAACAGCCAACACCAATCATCGGTCTAAAGTATCAAACGCTTTCGAAAAGTCTGAAAGTGCCAATATCGTTATTTGTCCAGAATCAGTTGCCCGAAATATATCGTCACTTATATTTAATAGAGCCGTGGAGCATTCGTGATTTTTTCTGAAGCTCGATTGGGTGTCAGGCAGGATACTGTTTTGCTCCACATGTTCCTGAAATTGTTTATTAATTATTTTTTCTAATATTTTTGACAAATATGGCAAAATATTTATAGGACGTAATTCTTTAAATTCCTGCGTGTAGGCACCACTAGAACTTTTTTCCAGTAATTAGGCTATACAGAGTTTAAATTGCAGTAATTTATGATATGTGCTAAATTGGGCAGTAGGAACGGGCAGTCCAGTTCTATTATACCAATATTTAAACCATCATGTCCCTTAGCTTTTGATTTTAATTTAGATATTATTTGTCAAACATTTATCTCTGTCGCCGTTTTAAAATGAAACTTTTGTACATTGTCTTTGACATTCCGACTATAAAAATTAATAAGTTCTATACTGCTTCCTTGCGAATGCGGTACAGATGACCTAAACAAGTTGTTTCTGTAATTCTGTAATTTTTAAAATGGTCGGGGATTTCCACATTTTATCACTCGCAGCGCCCACACTGTATTTCCGCAAGTCTTGCCAAATATTTACAGACTGCCTAAACCTAGTTTCAAAAAATGCTTTTTTTAATTTAGTAATATTCGTCAAATTGCGCAGAGACTTATAGTACTCCCAGTGAGCGGCAATTTTGCTCTTTTTAAATCTGCTTAGTGCCTCATCTCTAAATTCTATTAGATTCTATATATTTTGAGATATCCACGAATATTTTTTTGTAAACTTCGCTATTATTATAGGGGTATGATGATCTAGTAAAATATTAATATTATTATTTATAAATTCAGTTTTGCTATTGATATCGTTAATGTCATATATATTTCTCCAAGGAATTGACTGTAAGTCAGTCAGGAATTGTGGAGTATTGATATTTTTATCTTTGTATTATTTTAAAGTCATTTTCGTTGGTGTACGAGGTAACCATTGTTCACAAAAAATAAATTCGTGGTCTAACAGTAGAGGAGCGGGTAATGTATCACAGTGTTTTACTAGATCAGATTAGATAGATAACCTTATAAAAATGTCTGAGGGTGTTAAGCCAGGAGACCTAGCAGGGCATTCGGTTGGACCTCGAATTGGACAATCCAGCAATCGGGGTAAGCAGTGTCCAAGTATTGCCTTACATTTCTGCTAAAATCCAGGGGCGCATCATCCTGTTGGAAAACTCGTTCCATGTCAAATTCATCAGGATTCTCTTCCAGTATTTCAAGAATGAGAGGTTCAACCGTATTTTTCAACATGTTAAAGTATAAGTCTCCTGTCAAATTTCCATGTAAAAAAGGGGTCTTACAATGTCATTCCCCAATACCCCGGCCCACACATTTACCTTTTCAGGATATTGTGTATGAGTTCCTCAAAATACAAGTGAATTCACGTCACTCCAGTAGCGGACGTTTTGCTTGTGTACATGGTCATTTAAAAAAAGGTACATTCTTCCCTAAAACAAATATTGTGTACATGGGAGGGATATTGGGCTATTCTATCGGCCAGTTATTCACAAAATTCGCGAACTCTGTCATCTTCCCTTAATTGGAGCACCATTTGAATTTTAAAGGGATGAAATTTATGCCGCTGCAGTATCCGTTTTACAGTATAAGATGAAGTATCATAAATGTCTGCAGTATGAGAAGTTGTCTGTTAAAGGTTTCAACAATAATTGAAATTTGTTTATCTTCTGTCCAGGGTTTATTACACAATTAACACTAGCGGTCGCAGGACATTTCTGGACTAGTTCGCCACGATACTTCCGACATATCGGATGGTCAGGAAAGCACCCGTAAAAAATACGATTTCCGCACAATTAGTGATAAAGTTATTTTTACATTGCAGCATTGTTCTACTTATCAGCAATTTTGAGATAAGAGTTGTATTGGTTTAAAGTAAAATAAAATAAAGAACTAATGCTGTATGAGGAATAAATTGCTTTGTATTGGAACTTAAGTGCTTCGTGTAGATTTATTGTGCTGAACTAAGATTAAGTTTGCACTTTGTAGAGTTTTGCCTGGTTGCCGCTACTTAAACTTTTCATTACTTAGAAAGTGCACACGAGAAGTTAAGATTGCAAGCCAAAATGCACATGCTCTACCGGCATCTCTGAGATCTAATGGGAATAAAGAAAGCAATGATAGAAATAACAATTATACCAACATGTTTATTGTTAAAACTTTGACAGGCCGCCATTTCTTTTTAGTGCGTGTACCGTTCTAAAAATTTTACATAATACTCTACTCGATAAGAACTTTCAAATGGCATAGAGAGATAAGGCTTGCTTGCTTTTACTTTTTTTTCGAATTCTTATGAGCTAAATTTTGACACGCCGCCGTTTCATTGATAATGCATGTAACGTTTTAAGCATTTTACACAATATCTACCCGGTAAGACCTTTCAAATGATGCATCGTATGAGCCCAATTTCCATTTAATTTTTTTTTGCGACATGGCGCCCAGCCGCCGTTTAAAAAGTAGTATTTACGTAGCTATTGAAGTGTACCAAATTTTAAATTTTTATGTTCCGATTTCAAAAAAAAGGGGGACATAAAAGAGCCGCAATGTATGTTGTAGTCAGATGACCAGAGGTAAAGTGAATATTTGAAATGAAAACGACAACTGACACGACAAACTGAAACGTTTCTAAAACTCTGACATTATTGATATTGACATCACTGCCTATTATTAAAATTTTAGTTTAGAAAAGTACAATTTTTGTGAAATTGTTTTACCGAATCTACCATGTTCTTGAATTAATAGCCGGAATTTTTTGAATACACGATTTTTCAAACATTTCAATTTAAATTTAATAATTTCCAAAGAAAATGTTTGAAGAAGAGATCGTGTGTAGTAATAGAACTAGGGAGATTATAGGTGAAAAATCTTTCTAATAAAATAAGAAAAAATCAGTTAAATTTACCATTTCTGATTTTGTCTTATTTAAAAATTAGATATTGTACTTTAATATGCAAAACATTTTTAAGGGAGTACATTTTATTTCTCATTGACATATTATAATTTGTGTATTAAATATAATTGCACATAATACATTATCTTTTGTTTGCATGCATCACTTTTTATGTTACATTGTACAAATCCATTTGCAGCTGACATAATTTTCTATTTTTATATTTATAGTATTTTTATAATATTCCTTAGCCTTTTTAAACAGGCCAGAAATGGTGTTCTTTAATCCCAGTTTATCAGTATATTAGCAATCTATATTCGCGTATTTCATAGTTTAAATTGTTTTAATGACACCAAGGTGATGTAGGCATAACCTAATTATGAACTAGATACAACTGTGTATTGTGTAACTTCCGCCACACAGTACTATGTTACAATATAATGTGCAAATATGTACATATCAAAAGTTTATTTTGGTACTACTATGACTAGAGAAA
The DNA here is from genome assembly GCA_030620095.1 of Kuschelorhynchus macadamiae. Taxonomy (NCBI): domain Eukaryota; kingdom Metazoa; phylum Arthropoda; class Insecta; order Coleoptera; family Curculionidae; genus Kuschelorhynchus; species Kuschelorhynchus macadamiae. Next base: position 231,913 of record JAUTXW010003650.1, on the reverse strand, counting down.
AAGGTTTCATTCCTTTTTACTTTCCTCGTAAGAAGGGAGGAGTGTAATCATGAAAAAATCACCCGCTGAGATTTTGGCAGATCTGCGTTTGAGTCCCTGGATCTCGAAAAATGTGTCCTCTTATTTCCGTTATTTTGCCTCTACGCGGCATAGCTCAAAAACTACTTGCCCGATTAACTTCAAAATTTGTTCAAAAATCAAGGGTCACATTTTGGTACAAGAATATGGCCAAGACAAAATAACGGCCTAGTGAAAGGCTAAAAAAGTATTACTAAAAAACTACTTACCCCAAAATCAAGTATTACATAGAAATTAACTGGTAAAATTTTGATACGAATCCAAGATCCCGAAACAAAATGGCGACATAATGAAATATTTAAAAGTTCAGCCTGAAAAAACTATTTATTAGATTGTTATCAAATTGTGTGCACGAACTAAATGTGATACAGAGATGAATTGGTAAAATTGTGGTACGAATTCAATATGGCCAAACAAAATTGCGGCCGAATAAAATATGTGTATTCGTGAAAAAATCACCATACATACTCCCAGGTTTTACATATCTTTACATTTCAGCGTCCCTAGATTCCATTCCAAAAAACATGCTTTCTCAATTCTGTCGTTCTGTCTGACAGGTCTGTCTGTCTGTCAGATGGATTTAAAATGCTAGTCAAAAATTGTGAATGACCAGATAATATTTTTCTGAAAATCCAATATGGCGAAACAAAATGGCGGCCTGGTGAAATGTTAAAAATAAATTAATACTAAAAAATTAATTATCCAATTTATCCCAAATTAACTGGTAAATTTTTGAAACGAATCGAAGATGGCGGTCTAATAAAAATTCAGCCTGAAAAACTACTACATTAATTTCAAATTTTGTGCAAGCATTAAATGTGGTATAGCCATAAACTAGTATAATTGTGGTATGAATTCAAGATGACGGAACAAAATGGCGACCAAATAAAATGTTTAAAAAATCAACGTAATAAAATTTCTTATTCAAATTTCAGATTTTGCACATAAATTAAATGTGATAAGGGGATGATGGTACGAATTTAACATGACATAAATAGTTTTTAGGCTATTCCGCTCATAAGATAGAGTGATATAATGATAAGACCGGCCGACGGAAATTGGAGAATATCTTTTGGCACCCAGGGAACCCCAATAATTCAAAATTCTGGAAGGTAATTTTTTCAAGATTACAATAGTCACCTTTTATGAAAGAAGTTGCCTTATCTTATAACTCTCCTAAATTCAGTAGTAGAAAATAAAATTTACCAGGAAAGCTATACAGAATGAAATTTGTATCATAAATCTGTAGGGTTAATGGAACTTGCCATATTGTCTTATAATTATAATTTATAATTCCTACACTTACTGGAAAACAGATATTCCTCGAAATAATCCACATCCCACTTCAGATAACTAATGCAGAGCCATTATAAATCCCTTGCTTGGTGAGTAAATTTACTGCAGGAGGCATTCTCTTCTTTCTATTGTATCCAATTGTATTATCGGCTCTTAGCTCAACATGAGTAATGATTAGACACCTTTAAGCTGATGGGGCCCTAGTTTTGACAGCTCTATTTTATTTTTATTAAATAATTCGTTTAGATTCACAAAGTGGTCTCATCTCTGGCACGAAACGAAATCTTTTGAATGTAGTTTAACGGACAATTTATTATTGTAGGACCTTCTGCAGTGAAAGCTGTCTCAAGTCTGATAAATAGCATCGAATTAAATTTAAAAATGATTTATATCATTAAGACATAGAATGGTTACCGAGTTGGGGTTTCTGTTTTTTTCTTGTTTTAATTTAATTTAGTAATTAATAGTAAAAGCGTAATTATTGGTATAATTGAATACCTACCTTAAAATATTTTCTTATATTTCTTCATTGATTAATATTACCATGTTAAGACTTTACAAAGGTCCTCGGTAACATTTTTCTAATTTCGTTGCTAGCCGACTTCAAAAAAAAAGGATGTTATCAATTCGACCCTATGTATGTTTTTATGTATATACACCCGTTGCTCCCTAAACTAAATGTTAACTGTAAAGCTACGTGCTTATATACTAGTCGTATGCAGTGAGGCGTGACGTCTCCGGCCCCTGGTTACCTGAAACGTGAAGCTTTAGGAGGTTAATTTGAGCTAGAAGCGGCTTCCATATGTTTGGAATATCGACGTTAGGTTTACTGAATATGCCTTGATTCTCCTTTATGAAAGCTGCTTCTATAACTTCTCGTTTCTGCTAGTGCTGCTCCTTATGCAAAATTTTAGCCTCCGACCACTGTATCCGGTGTTGGTTTGACTAAACATGTTCCCCTATGCCCAATTTTGAAGTCTCTCTCTTTTGAGTATGATTAAAGAGCTCTTTGACTTTTATACTAAGAGGGCGTTGTGCCTCTCCGATGTACGAGTCACCATATTCACACTGGATTTGGTAAATGCGTTCTTTTTTCTTATCGACGTACTTTGGCTTAGATTTTGTGAGGAGGCTTTTTAATGTATTTGCCGATTTAAAAGCGGTTTTGATATTGAAATCCCTGGCTATCCTCCAAATCTTTTCGGATGTTCCCTTAATATAGGGTATTGTGAGAAAACGTGTTTTTTCACCATTGTACAGGGTATTATTTTATATATTGACTCCCCTTAACTGTTTTATTTGACATTTTAGAAAAATGTGTCTAAAATAAATGTTTAACGGTTTACATTTTCAGGAAAACTTGTTTTCACATATACAGGGTGGTTCAAAAAGTCTGGGTGTGGTCTTACTTTCGTATTTCAAATAGGCACCCTCTTTTTTATTTGATTTTTGCATTTACTTGAATATTACATAACTTTTTTATGTAGCATACCCTATACCTAACTTTGACATATAAAAAGATATTGACATACGAAAATTACCATTTTGTGTTGATGTTCTAAAAATTATTATTAAAAATCTGGCCTGGCCTATTTGGTCATTCACCTTGATTGTTTTAATATCAGGTAGACGCCATATTCAGATGAGGAATATTTTATAAGAATAACAAAAATGCATATGCAGCGACAAGGGATTATCACCAACAGTTTCCGATGCGAACGCTTCCAACGCGAACAACATTTAAAAATGTTGAACTTGGATTTCGAGATAGAATGTCTATAAAAAGGAAAAATGGAATGTAGTCGTTATTGAGGAGGAATACTTAAATATTTTGTTATATTTTCAGGGTAGGCGCTTTGGTTTATAAAGTGACGTATTACTATTAGTGTTATTTATTTTTAGAAAATCCAAATGCATCCTTCAAAGATACATCAAGTTTTTTCGGAAAATCAATTTTGGAAATGCATTCTGCTTTTAAAAAGCATAGTTATTATCCTTATAAAATACTACCCGTCAATTAACAGAAGATCAAGAAAACAGTTTTCGAAGATCGTTACATGAGTGGTGCGGGCTCTTACATAATAAAATAATTGGGCCAATTTTTGTTGACGGACCCTTAAACTTACCACTCGGTCAATACAATGAAATTATATGACATCAGGATGGAGCTCCACCATACAACGTTTTTCCAGTTATAAATTACCTTAATATGAAATACCAAATGTGGATTGATCGTAATGGACCGATGGGGGGCCGCCGAATAGCCCCAACTTCACACCACTTGATTCGTTCCTGTTGGGATTTTTGCAGAATAAAGTGTATAAAAATCCAATTGAAGACTGAGAGGTTTTAATAATTGATGGAGAATTGAGGCTATTCAGGACAATAATGAAAATCGTTTTCATTTTATTATTAACACTCTAAATAAAATCGAGACTGATTACATACAGTGTATTGAAATAAACGGTGGCCACATTCAGCAGTTGTAAATAGTTTTAGAAGATAATATTATTTTATATTTTTTATGAAAAAAACCTATGTTTTTTAACAGAAAAATATAAAAATACAAACGTCAATATTTTTGTATACGTTAAAGTTAGTTATAGGGTATGCTACATTAATTATTATAATAAAATAGGGTACACATTTGAAATAAGAAAGTATGACGACGCTCAGACTTTTGGAACCACCCTGTATATGTGATAAACAAATTTTCTAAAAATTTATTTTGAAATATTAAATTATTTTGGACACTTTTTTCAAAAACGTCAAATAACATATAAAAAAATACCCTGTAGATGTTGTTATGCTATTTAAGTGATTGAAAAACTCTGTCAAATTATTGTCCTTTGCAGTCCAAATAATTAAAGAATCATCCATATACCTAAGCCAAAGTTTTGGTTTGATTTGAGCAATATTTATTGCGTGCTCTTCGAACCACTCCATATAAATATTGGCTACCACCGGAGAGAGAGAGATGACCCAATCGGAAGACCATCATCTTGTAAGTAAAACCTATCTTTGAAAATAGGAGTTACGGAGACAGCATTCCATCACACCATCCAGAGGCAACGTCGTTCGTTCAAAGACTGTTTCGTCTTCTCTCAACTTTAGCTTAATTAAGTCTAATGATTCACATATCGAAACATTTGTGTATAAACTTTCTACATCAAAACTAAAAAATTTGTCATCTTGCCCTAACGTGGTGTCCTTGAGATTATCAACAAAATGGTTTGAACTTTAAACAAATGAATTCGTCTTACCTTATAAAGGTTGAATGATCTATAACAAAAATTTGGCTAAACCACTTATTGGTGAGTCCATGGAGCTAGTAATTATTTTCAGAGGCAGGTTCGGCTTGTGGATGTTTGGCAAGCCATAGGGATGAGGTGGCTTGCTGTAATGTGGGGTCAATTTGCTGCGTCCTATCTGGGATGTAGGTACTATATTTCTTCAATGTCCTGTATACCTTGCTCTTGATTGCGATTGTGGCTCCCTCGGTAGTATTTTGTATTTCCCTTTCATCAAAAATTCGTCGATCTTCTGGTCATATGTTTCGGTGTCTATAACTACTGTACAATCTTCTTGTTTGGATATATTAGTTAGTGTCTTTGTCATTTTATCCTAAACAGTCTTTATTTTATACCGGAATTTATCTGCTTCAAGCTGAGGGATGTTGATGGTTTCAGCAGCTGCAAGTATTTCCAAAACTGATGTGCGGTATGGTGCCACTGCAAAGTTAAGACCCCTGCTTAACAACTGTTCTTCTGTCTCTGATAACATTCTTTGGGAAATGTTGATTATGGTCTTTCGAGCATCTCTTGTTGGTTCTGTTTGGCGGCGAGATCGGAGCTTCTGCGATTTGTGTTGATGCTTTGTGTGGAACTGTTCTCCTAGTCTTTCGCAGGTCTTTTAGATTTTGTGGAAAATTGTTTCGTAACCTTCTTCTAACTTCTAACCTTGATTTTTTTATATCTTTGTATCAATTAGATTTTTTTCACCTGTTTTTTATATAAAAATATAAAAACGCAAACGTCAATATTTGCCTATACGTTAAAGTTAGGTATAGGGTATGCTACATAAAAAATGTGTAGAGTATTCAGGAAAACGTAAAAATCAAATTTCCTTCTCGCTGCATCATACATTTTCATTTTTTTCACCTATTTGCAAACGTATTAATGCTTTGCTTTGCGGGTATTATTTCCTGGGATTGGCGCTTTAAGTCTGAAGCCTACTGGGATTATATTGTCATTGCGGGGATCATACAGAAAAGAAACGTTGGGTCATTTGTTTGACCAAATTTATTCTTATCTTCTCGTAGCTCTGGAATCGCTGATTCCGGGTCCGTAGCGGCCTTTTAACGGTTGTTTGAAGGTGGTAGACAAAGTAGAATATGCACTAAGCTGGTTCTGTTTGATTAGCATTGTCTTTATTATTTCGGTTCACAACGTTTCGAATAGTAACTGTTTCCAATCGTTTTCAAGTGTAAACTAAATGATATCTTCTGAGGTTTCTTCGTATTTTTGTGTCAGCCTAGTGGCTATCACAGCTCCGAAGCAAACTTCTCTTTGGATGTGAAAAGTGAACTCGTATAAAGGAGGCATACCTAGAAAGGCGTGGCTATTGGGATGAAGTTCATTAGTAATTTAAACTTGTGGTGATTTTTAGCGCGGATGTGAGATTTTTTCATAAGATTATTCGTGGACAGGATTGTTTTGGTAAAGTATTTAACGTTCAGTTTGTGTATAAATTCCTACAGAATTTCCATTTTTAGGTCTCTATGTATACTATGATCTGAACCCGATCTGCTCCTTAGGGAAATACAAAATACTACCGAGTTGGCATCTGATATAATTTGGTTATTATTTGATATATGGGACATTGGTAGTTTAGGTCTCTTTAAGAGGCCTCCAGCATTAATTTTCTTCAATTTTAAGTTGTTCAAGTTTGTCATCCCATTGTTGTATGTAAAGGTTTTTAGTTATTATTTTTATTACCGCCGAAGCCCTCTTTGCCTGTCGTTTAGTTTCGGGGTCACCTGTCCTAAATGCTAAATTTTTTGGCTTGTTTTTAATTTTAATTTCTTGTCTTAGCTCGGCGGGGAACTAGCTGTATTTGGAAAATTTTGACTTTTTGGTTACTGTTAAAAGATTTATAGCATTTTAACTTTTTTGTACTAGATTTTCTGTTGCTTGATTTAATTCTTTTGCATTGTCAACGGTCTGTATTGGTTCCGGGTCTATTAGTATTTTAGAGTATTTTTCCCAGTTGTTCTAGTTTTTAATTACCGGTTCACCTTCCCCTTGTGATAATTCCCCATAGTCTTTAAATACCGGCGAGTGATCTGACGATAATTTGTGGATCATTGCCGGTAGTAAAGTGTTAGCGGTGTTTTTGGCAATAGTCATTCCACGGACATTAGTATTATTGCAACCCCATTCCTCGTGCTTGGCATTAAGATCACCCCCTATGAGAGTGGCCTCATTTGTACCAAAAATATTAATTAGGGTATCGACTGTGAAGTTTTTATTTGCCGAAGGGCCCCAATAGATTGACCTCTCAGAGCTCTCAGCGTTTGCATAAGTTCCCTCAATTTTTAAATCCGTAGTTCTCCCTATGGGGACTCCCTTTCTATCTGTCCTATATACATTAAAATTTGGAAAATTGAATCTTTTTGTTGGTTTAAACCAAGTATAAAAATTATATCTAGTTGGAACTTTTCTGTTCTGCAAAATTTAGGACCTCTAATTATTTATCGGCCAGCGAATTAGGCTTTCGTGAAAACTTCAGTACTACTACGTGTTTAGTAAATCTTGTAAACGACATCAGGATCAGTGAGGATAAGAAAAAAATAACCTGCTTAGCTCTATTAGATTTTAGTAAGGCATTCGATACGTTGAGTCACGATATGCTATTGGCTAAACTTCATTAGCTTGGTTTATCGGAAAACTCTGTAGCATTTCTAAGGTCTTATCTTGTTGACCGATCCCACTGTGTACTACTAAATGATGGTCCTGTCAAGCTCAAATCTCACTATTTACCTTTGACAACTGGGGTACCGCAGGGGTCGATCTTGTGGCCGTTGCTGTTTTCTTTATATGTTGCTGATATGGATAAGGGAGTTAATTTTTATTATTAACTTCAAGAATTTGCTGACGACTCTCAATTGTATATGTCATTTGAACCTCAGAATTTTGAAAATTGTATGGCTAATTTTAATCGGGATCTAGATTATCTAAACCATTTTGCAATGGATCATAATCTAAAGCTGAACGCAGCCAAATCGTGTGTAATTTTATTTGGAACTAATAAAAATCAAATAGCAGACATGTCAGGTAACCTAAATTTAAAAATTAACAACGCACCTGTGCCTGTTTTAAGTGAAACAAAAAATTTAGGTATCTATTTTGACTCCGGACTCTCATTCGAAACACATATTAAAAACAAACTTAAAGTTGCATATATGCGTCTTAAAAACCTGAACAAACTTAAAACTTACTTGCCAGAAAAATTAAATATTATTTATGTAATATACTTATTTTATCTCTATTTGATTACGGACGTGGTTTATCATAGCTCGTTGGTTGGAAGAATTTCAAAATCTATTCAAAAGTTACAAAATACCTGTATGAGATTTTCTCATAATATTCCTTTTAGGAATCATATCACTCCATATTTAAATAATTTTTCAGTTTTAACGATGGCAAATCAACGCAAATTACATATATATATATATATATATATATATATATATATATATATATATATATATATATATATATACCGGGTGTCAACGATATCGTTTTACACGATGCCATTCATTTGCTTTTTAGGTTAGGATATTTATATTTGGGTTAACGAAATATGGTATTAAGACACATATTTTTCATGAAAAAACAATTGAATATTACTGCCACTTTTTCCGATATCAGAACCAAGTTAAGAATTTCAAATGGAACCCTGTATATTATTTTACATAGTTTGATAGAGCTTAGAATTACCTTTTCAATGACATATCACAAGTTATATTTTTTTTTCAAAATGGCGGACCAGGAAGCGCTTTTTCAAAATTCAATAAGGCGGTCGTTTCCCGATACCGATGAAATTTTGTTTAACAAATTATTAAAATATTAAACAAAATGGGGTTTTCAATGGATTTTAATCAAATTTAAAATCAAATTTTTAATTTATCACAAAATGGGATAAGTTTAATTTTTTCTTTAAAATGTGAACTTTTTCTTAAATTTTCTCAAAGATTTTAAATAGAAAGTTGTATTTATTAAATATTAGTATTAAAGTATATCTTATTAGCTACACGAAACCGCATAACAAGCCGTATTTTTGCTTTTTGTTTCAGAAAAAATTGACAAAACCTTGCCGATACACATTTTTCCTAATACATAACATGAAAAAAACACACACATATTATTAATCAGAAAATCCTGGAATATTTTTTATTGTTTATTGATAAGTAATTTTGTATTATTTTGACATTTTGTGACTGTTGTCTTATTTTACGAAAGCGAGAAAAAATCACAAGTAGTATTAATTTTATTTTACCAGTAGATACGGTGCAGTAACATGAAAGATGACTTAACTAAGATAAGTAGGTCTTGGAAACAATTGCATAGGGATGCCATTATAATTTTCATTAGATTTAACCAGAAACGTCAAAAGTACTGTTTTGTATCGACATTTCTGATAACTTTCGTTACATTTTTACACTGAGAAAAACAAAAAACAAAAACAAAACCGCATAACAAACCGTATTTTTGCTTTTTGTTTGAGAAAAAATTCACGAAACTCTGCCGATATACATTTTTCGTAATACATAACATGAAACACACACACCCACACACACATATTATTAATCAGTAAATTTCGGAATATTTTTTATTGATAAGCAATTTTGTATTATTTTGACATTTTATGATTTTTGCTGTCTTATTTTAGGAAATCGAGAAAAATTCACAAGTAGTATTAATTTTATTTTACCGGTAGGCTTTCGGTTTTTCCGGAAATACCTAGACCTAAGTCAAGAAGTTTAAAAAGAACCCTGTATATTTTTTCACACAGTTTGATAGAACTTAGAATTCCCTTTACATTGACATATCACAAGTTGATTTTTTTTCGAAATGGAGGACCATGAAGCTTTTGTTCAAAATTCAATATGGCGGCCATTTTATAACACCGAAGATATTTTTGAATTATAGGTAGAAATAATAAACAAATATGGGGGTTTTTATTGGGTTTAATGCTAATTTAAAATCAAACTTTCACAATTAATACAAAAGTCACTCAATTAAATGTTCTATGCGCTGTCCGCCTTGTTCTTGGCATAGTGTAACTCTCTCAACATTTTCCGCGAGCAGATTTCGTAAATGCTGTTCTGAGATACTCTCAACGGCTCGTCTTATTCTATTTTCTAACATTTCCAACGATATTACAGGAGTTGCATACACTTTTTCTTTCAGATGACCCCATATAGAAAAATCAAGCGGGGTTAGGTCAGGCGACCTCGCTGGCCATCGAATTGGTCCATTGGTTCCCAACCAGTTCTCACCAAATCGTTCATTCAAGTAATTTGCAACAATTCTTGAATTATGAGCAGGGGCGCCATCTTGTTGGTAAACTAAATCATCATTTTGCTGCAAATTATTTATAAAATTCATCAAAATCATTTTCGAGTAAGTCCAAATACATCTCGCCAGTTAAAGGCTGATGGAATAATATTGGACCAATAACGCTTAATCCTACAACGCCTAACCAAACATTAACTCCAAAACGTTCCTGGAAGGCACCTTCTCTTACTAATCTTTGATTTTCCTTTGCCCAATAACGAAAATTATTTCTATTAAACATCCCTAGATTAGTAAACCTTGATTCGTCCGAAAAAATAATCTTATGATGAAACACAGGACTTATTCTATAATTATCTAAAAACCAATTGCAATAAATAAGTCGTCTTTGGAAGTCATTTTCAAATAGGTGGTGGTGAATTTGATACTTAAACGATTTAAACCCGTGTTTCTTTAAAATTTTTCTGGCGCTTTCATGGGACGTATTGCACTGTTTGCCTAATTCACGAAGGGAAGCTGTACGGTCATACTCGATGTACGCTAAAACGTTTGTTTCCACTTCTTCGCTTACTACGAAACCATCATTGCCATTAGCATGGACACCTCCATTATTTTCATTTTTTAAATGTTGTACTAGCCAAGGATAATATGCATGTGAAGGAGCGTCACGATTCGGAAAGCGTTCCTGGTATAATCTCTCTGTGTCCCTTGAATTTTTGCGACATTCCCCATAAATAAGGAGCATGTCAATTTGATGTTCTCTTGAATAAACCATAATATTTATTTTTAAAACTAACTAGAACCACTTCTCAGTGTAAAAATGTAACGAAAGTTATCAGAAATGTCGATACAAAACAGTACTTTTGATTGACGTTTCTGGTTAAATCTAATGAAAATTATAATGGCATCCCTATGCAATTGTTTCCAAGGCCTACTTATCTTAGTTAAGTCATCTTTCATGTTACTGCACCGTATCTACCGGTAAAATAAAATTAATACTACTTGTGATTTTTTCTCGCTTTCCTAAAATAAGACAACAGTCATAAAATGTCAAAATAATACAAAATTACTTATCAATAAACAATAAAAAATATTCCAGGATTTTCTGATTAATAATATGTGTGTGTTTGTTTCATGTTATGTATTAGGAAAAATGTATATCGGCAAGGTTTTGTCAATTTTTTCTGAAACAAAAAGCAAAAATACGGCTTGTTATGCGGTTTCGTGTAGCTAATAAGATATACTTTAATACTAATATTTAATAAATACAACTTTCTATTTAAAATCTTTGAGAAAATTTAAGAAAAAGTTCACATTTTAGAGAAAAAATTAAACTTATCCCATTTTGTGATAAAATAAAAATTTGATTTTAAATTTGATTAAAATCCATTGAAAACCCGATTTTGTTTAATATTTTAATAATTTGTTAAACAAAAATTTCATCGGTATCGGGAAACGACCGCCATATTGAATTTTGAAAAAGCGCTTCCTGGTCCGCCATTTTGAAAAAAAATATAACGTGTGATATGTCATTGAAAACGTAATTCTAAGCTCTATCAAACTATGTAAAATAATATACAGGGTTCCATTTGAAATTCTTAACTTGGTTCTGATATCGGAAAAACTGGCAGTAATATTCTATTGTTTTTTCATGAAAAACATGTGTCTTAATACCATATTTCGTTAACCCAAATAAAAAAATCCTAACCTAAAAAGCAATTGAATTGCATCGTGTAAAACGATATCGTTGACACCCGGTATACGTTTGTCTACAGAATTTTAAAATCAGGTCAACCCCCTTATTTAAGAAGAGTTTTTAGCGTACAAGATAAACGCTCTGTCATTACGAGGAATGTTAACGATTTTATAATTCCTCAACACAAAACGTCTACGTTTCAGAAATCTTCAGTTTTATAGCCATACAAATGTGGAATTCTCTTCCAAATCGCGTAAAGGAATATAACATTCAACCGTTCACCCAGTACATCAGGAACAAACTTTTATTTGAACAAAGTCTTACTTGAAATCGTGATTCTCTGGGAAACTCCTTATATATAATTAATCAATTTCTGTGTTTTGTGCGCACATTTGAATGTAAGCCAAATATCTGCATGCACTGCACTGATGCTTTCCATGTTTTTTATAAACTATTTATGTCTGGCTTCTTCCGACCCATGCACATGAATGTCCCTTTAGCCACGCCATTTATATGAATTTTTTTATAAGTTTTTATAATTTACTATATATTATGTTACATTTATCTTATAATCTTGGTCTTACTGAATAAAATTGTACTCCGTATTATATATATGTAGGAATATTAAATTGAATAAGTATTTTTTCCATACACTAGCAAATAATCATGAAAGTTATCATGAACTAGCTGACGAATAAAAATTGTTTGAATTTGAATTAGCGTTAAATGAAGCCACTTTCAGATATAAAGGTTTAAATTTGGAAATCGTTTACTAACAGTAAAATTTTGGCTCGTCATCTTCAGAATGATACTTGAGAATTGTTTTTGCATTGCATCCATAAATTGGGACATACACGATTGTAGTTGTTTGTTCATTAGCACAAATGACGAGATGAGTTGGGGAAGGGCTTCCACATAGCAATACTCGTTTTCGGGTTTGATTTAATTTTATCCACTCCCCATTGGAAGGTAAGTGGAGTTATTTTACTAGATTCCTTTAAGTTTTTGCTGAAAGTTTGCAAGGTGGTCCCTTCCACAATTTACACATCTATTTTGTACTTTTGTCAATATTATATTCACTAGTAAAAAGCTGTTGGGCGCTTTTCAGACATTAAGCAGTTGCCGCACACTTCTATTGAGAATGTACAAGAAGTTGGCACCGATGGCACTGGCTGCTCCTGGACTTTATTTTTGCGTCTCCACCTTTATGGGCATATCATCCAGTGTACGCAACTCGAAAATGCCCTTTTCTGCTTTGGATAAGGTGACTAATAAATGCTGTCTCTAAAGCTACGGGCTTATATACTAGTCGTGTGCGATGATGCGTGAAGTTTCCGCCCCCTGGTTAGCTCGAGCGAGAAGCGGTTTCCATATATTTGGAATAAGTTATGCCACAAGTTTATTCACAAAAAAAAATCTATTAAGTGCTAGCAGGCGCAAGCCAATACCTTTTGGTTTTCGAAATGTTGCACTTTAAAGTTATTCTATCAAAGTTAGTGATCCACTTATTAAGAGTAGCAGTTTAGATTAAGAAAATTTTTACAGATCTGTTGATACGGCGAATTCAAATTCCGAAATATTTCCAACTTTATCCAAGGTTAACGAACAAACAGTGGAAACTCCCCTGCCTATGCATTTTTAAATTACTTGCTGACTTAATGCGTTGTTGGATTCAGCTGATGAAAACAGAAGTCGGATTAAATTTAAAAATGTGTTTTCTTTCGTACCTGTAAAAATATTTTAAATTAATGAATTTTAGATTAAAATGTAGAATTTACTTAATTAAATATGAATAAATGTATTCTTACAGTTTATATAACGGCATAAAGGGAATTAATTTTGTTTATGAAGCCATGCAGAAGGTATAATTTCTGTTCATGTTTTTGAACTCGACAAATTACAAAGGCAATTACGGTCAGTAGGTTCTAATACCGACATTTTTATTTAAAAATATGCTTTTTTGCATTAAAATAAACATAAAATCTATAAAAGTTATCTGACGTCCAATATTGCATTCCTTTGAGTTTGGCAACCAGAAAAATATTTGTAATATACTGTGTGTGACCAACAATTTTATTGTACATATGAAACATTTTTTAATTACAAATTTATTTTTCCGAAAAAATGTATTTTATAAATAACGTAGATAGATGATAACTCTTAATTTAAGCCAGTTTAAGTAGCTCATAAAATTCTGTACAAAAAAGGTTCTTAATTTTCTCTCTTCGCATCCATCATTTTTGCAATATCTGCCACTTTGTCGAAATAAATTCGGTTTTTTTTTCTGCTCCACCCCATCAAACTGGTCTCTGGTTTTTTTACTGGATCTTAATACCAAATAATAAATAAGGCACAATTAAGTTGCGAAACGTCAACAGTTTAAAAAAGACTTGTTTTGTTCTGGATCTTAACCCCAAATATTATATCACTCTAACAACATTTTTTTGAAATTGTTCCGTCATATAGGATTTTTACCCAAATATTAACAGATCATCCCCATATGACACTTAAGTTTCAGTCAAAATTTGAAGTCAATCGGGTAAGTAGTATTGCCATGTCGACCGACACACGGACAGACGGACTGACGGAATTGATAAAACCGACCGCCATTTTGTTTCGCCATCTTGGAATCGTACCAAAATTTCACCAGTTGCTTCCGACATAATATTTGATATATATGCAAAATTTGAAATAAATTGGATTAGTAATTGGAAAGTAATTTTTCGTAATTAATTTTTTTACTAGGCCGCCATTATTTTTGTCATACTGGAAATATTACCAGATTATCCCCATGACTCTTAATTTTTGGTCAAAATTTGAAGTCAATCGGATTAGATTTTAAGCTATGCCGCGAACTGACAGACCGACAGACGCGCCGACGGAATTGATAAAACATATTGTTTGGCATCTATCTAGGGACGCTAAAACGTGAAGATATGTATAACCTGAGAGGGTGATTTTTTTCACGGATACAAACATTTTATTTGGCCGCCATTTCGTTAGGCCATCTTGAATTAGTACCACAATTTTACTAGTTGACCTCTAAACCACAATTAGCTATGGCACACAATTTGAAATAATTTCATTAAGTGGTTTTCCATGCTGAATTTTTAAATATTTTGTTAAGCCGCCATTTTGGTCCGCCATCCTGGATTCGTACCAAAATTTTACCAGTTGATTTCAACATAATACTTTGATGTTTGTGCAAAATTTGAGATAAATTGGATAAATAGTTTTTATAGCTATGCCGCGAAATGACAGACAGACAAATAGACCGACGGAATTGATAAAACATATTTTTTTGGCATCTAGGGACGCTAAAACGTAAAGATGTGTAAAACTTGAGAGGGTGATTTTTTCATGATTACAACCCATTTATTTGGGCATCATTTTGTTCGGCCATCTTGAATTAGTACCATTACTTTACTAGCTGATTCCTATACCACAATTAGTTATAACACATAATTTAAAATCAAACCATTAAGCATACAGACAGACAGACGGACGGAATTGAGAAAACATGCTTTTCGTCATCTAGGGACCCTGAAACGCGAAGATCTGAAAAAATTTCGGAGAGTGACTTTTTCACGATTATAATACTTCCCCCCGTAAATTTTCTTTACACCCGCAACTGCCCTCTTTGTGAATCTTTCCTTATATTACGAATAGTAAACTGTGGTCTAATTTAGTTCCGTACATGGTTATTTAGTAACACAAACTATCTTTTCAAACAATTTTATTTCGCATCATTTTGTTTAGCCATATTGAATTCATACCAATAATTTACCGGTTTCTACCTAAGCCATACTTAGTTTTAAGCAGTTGTTACACTAACTTTTTGGACGGCCCTTTTGTTCCATCATGTTAAATTTGTAACAGTTTATTTCTACATCAAAACTAGTTTCTCTGCAAATTTGTCAATTGAATAAGAAGATTCCTTTAACCGCCATATTGCCTCGCCATCTTGAATTTATACCACAATTTTACCAGTTTATCTCTATATCACATTTAACGCTTACACAAAATTTCAACTTAATCTAATAAGTAGTTTTGTCAGACTGACTTTTTAAATAATTTATTAGGCCGCTATTTTGTTTTGCTACTTTGGACCTTCCTAGGTAAAACGATTTTTTTAAAGTTAAGTTCGGTATTTAGTTTTTTGGTAATACATTTTGTTCCGCCATCTTGTTTTTTTATTACATAACCCTTAATTTTTGACCGATTTCAAATCAATCAGGTAAGTAGCTTTTAAGCTTTGTCGCGAACCGACGAACAAACAAACAGACGAAACAAGGGAATTAAGAAAATAGATTTTTTGGCACCTAGAGGCCTGAAACGTGATCATTGGTAAAACCTTTTATTTGGTCGTATCGTCGGTATTTTGATCCGCCATCTTGACTTCCTACCACACCGTTTTACCAGTTCATCTCCGTACCACAATTAATTCTTGAACAAATTTTGAAATCAATCTATTAAATAGTTTTTCATTCTGAATATTTGATTTTTGTTTGAGGTAAACTGGATAAATAGCTTTTTAGTCATATTTTTTTTAACATTTCACTAGGTCGCCATTTTGTTGGGTCATATTGGGTTTTTACCGAAAAGGTCATCTCTATATGACCCTTATTTTTTGGGCCCAAATTTGAAGCCAATCAAGTAAGTAGTTTTTTAGCTATGCCGCGAACAGACAAACAGACCGACAGACCGACGGAATCGAGAAAACAAATCTCGGAGGGTGATTTTTTCACGATTACAATACTTCCCTTTTACGAGGAAAGTAAAAACATAAAGACATTTTAGAAACTTTTATATTTACCTTTTATTCTCTGGCTTTCAGTACTTTCTGAAATAATGTAGTATCCCAAGATGTACGGATCACCCTACATACGCTTTATACAACAAATTACCGAAGACATAAAAAATGTCATTTAAACTCAAAGATTCGAAGCTTTATGTTTCAAGGTGGACTATCAAAATAGATTCCCCTCTGACCTGGTTTCTCGGAAACTTAAGTTACATATTTAGCGTTTTCTAATACGTGTAGGATGTTAATTATATTCAAAACATTTCTTATCACAATGCGTAATTGTACCACACTATCGTAAGCTAAGGAAACAATGGCTATTTGAGATATAATGGAAACAAACACGTTGTATAAGTAAATGGAGACAAACAACTAAATTACGTAGCTGTATTTGTTAAATAGTTAAAACATTATTTTGGCGTAAGAGAGGAGCAATTTGTCAGAAATTAAGAGTAATTTACTTCTTAATTTACCAAGATTATGTTTTGATCCTTATATTACAGGTTGCACAATACCGACGCTGTTATGTAAAAAGAGTAATTTAGTTAGTTCTAAACTTCATAACTTTTGAAATGGATGATGATAAGTTATCGTACAATTTGTGTTATTGTACCCCTTGGTTGGGAATTTCTGATCCATTTAAAAAAAAGTCTTTGGACACAGCCGGAGGTTTAAAAAATCATTAAGGATAATTCCTGATGGCTAGAGTTCGGGATTCATAACCTTTTCTTTAACATTCTTGGGAATACATAGTTTAAAGAAGGTTTTCCATACGTCCTTCCTTGTTTTTAATTTTTCACAATTGCAGTTTTCTATGCCAAGGTTAGTCTTAATGTATAATATAATTAAACCAGTTGTTGTGCGTGTGCCGGATAAAAAGATCCAGGAGACGATTTTTGAAGTGTTTGTAGCTACTTCCAGAATAGTGTTATTTTCGTTAGTGCATTAGAGGTGCGGGACGCTTCGAATAACTAGCTCTCTGATGGTATTGTGGTGGTAAATTGAGAGGGTTATTTTTTTTAATTAGACGCTTCGCCACCACTTAGCCGTATCGGACAATCCGTGGGACTAAGTTTTTTTAAAATCATTTACTTTCTCTGAACATTAACTAATATTTTTTAATAATTTTGTAAGTTGTTTCGCAACTGGACGAGGTCTGTAACCCGATGGACGTATACGCTCCTTTTTCCTAAACGACGATCCTTCGCAATCTCTTCGAGGTCTTCCTGCAAAAATAGCATCTTTACAGGACGTGTAGAGAATCCACTCAGCCTGCTTTGCAGAATAGCTAGCAATATTCTGCTTAATTTTACTTAGCGAGTCATCAGTAACATCACTAAAGTAAAACTTTGTTGAAATAAAGTCGATAGACGAAAATGTTTCTCATCTTTTGAATGCTTCAGCCCATTCTTCGAATAATGTTTTGTTTGTAACTAAGTGAAGGTCTTCTGAGAAAAAAAAATTAAAGAAAAATACTTGTACTCGTGTGTTCTGGAATATATACCATTTTAATCTATAAGTAAAACATTTATAAAATTCATCCTGGATACAAATAGATCCGGGAGGTTTAAAGTAATTAAATCAGGAAAAACCGGCTATAATTTTTTACCGTTAAAATGTAGTACTCACCGTCAGTAACAAAATCCCTCACTAAAAAAATTCACAACATAATTAGCTACCACAATGAGATGTTAACAGAAGTGTATCAACAAAATTAGGTACTCAGTTGTACTCCTCTCTTTACCTGACTTGGAATCGTATGATTCATCACAGTTAATTACTAGATACAAAAAAATTGGAAACGCTACTTTGCAAGAGTTGTTTAAATTGCCTAAATATCAATTCCTCGAAATCTGGACATGAATTTCGTCCACCTAGATTATTGTAACGAAACACTGTGGAGCAGTTTACTAAATCATGAAATTCTGTCCTTGTTGAAGCTCCTACAGTTTGAAATCCTATTTATTAAGAAGTTGTATTACTTTACCAAAAATTTTAAACGAAGATGTTAACAGTAATAATGTTAATCTACCGTCAATGAAAATAACATTAAAATATATTAGCATTAAGGAAATATATCAAGTTTACTAAATCTATGTGTATAATTATTCTAGTGTCATATTTCGGAATAAATCTTGCCGTTCTAACTTCTATAGCATTAAATTGATCATGTAAATAGTCGCAATACGTTAATGCAAATTTCGAAATGTGTTAGTGAGGCGACATTATAGATGGAAGACTTATGGGTCATTGAAATGCAGAACATAGCACCCTAATAATAGATCTTATCACAGCAGTAACACGTCATATATTACGAATAATCTATCCTTCATGATCAAGTTTCTTGAATAAAATTAATATTTCCGACATTCACGTATTGAGGGAACCACGCATTTATTCGAATTAGGTAATTCATTGTAAAGGATACTTGTTGTTCAGAGGTTCAATCATATTTATTTAAAATATTCTTATATCGATGAGAGGTCTAAGAATACCATTATTTTCCATATATATATATATATATATATATATATATATATATATATATATATATATATATATATATATAAAATGCGTTGAGCTCCAATTTGCTTAAATAATAAATAAAGAAAAAGGTAGAGGTATTCCAATATAAAAAATCAGTAAATTTCTTTTACCCACAACTTCCCTCTTTACGAACCTTTTCTTTTATTAGGAATAGTGAAGTGTAGCCCAATTTAGTTCAGTACATAGCCATTTAGTAACACATATGTTTTGTCCTACCTACCAATATTTTACCAGTCCTGTTTCCACCTACGCGACACTTGATTTTGGGCATAATTTAAAATAGATCCAATAAGTGACTTTTACACTGACACACACCGCCATTTTGTAAGGTGATGTTAGTTTTACTTAACAGTTTACTCCTATATCACATTTAATTTTTCTGCAAAAGAGACTTTTTGCGTTGGTTTTTTAAACATTTTATTTGGCCGCCTTTTTTTCCGTCATCTTAAATTCGTACCACAACTTTATCAGTTTATCTCTATATATATTGGATTTTTACCAAAATATTACCAGGTCATCCCCATATGACCCTTAATTTTTGATAAAATTTGAAGTCAGTCTAATAAAACGTGAAGATATGTAAAACGTGAGATGGTGATTTTTTCACGATTACAAACATTTTATTTAGCCGCCATTTTGTTCCTCCATCTTGAAGTAGTACCACAGTGTTTCTAGTTCATCTCTATACCACAATTAGTTAATATCACAAAATTGGAAATCAAACCACTAAGTTTTTTTCAGGCTTACTTTAAATATTTTATTAAGCCGCCATTTTGTTCCGGCATCTTGGATTCGTACCAAAATTTTACCAGTTGATTCCTACATAATACTTGATTTCTGTGCAAAATTTGATATAAATTAGATAAGTAGTTTTTAGTAATATTTTTTTTTACATTTCACTAGGCCGCCATTTTCTTTTGCCATATTGGATTTTTACCAAAATGTTACAAGATCTTAATTTTTGACCAGAATTTGAAGTCAATCAGGTAAGTAGTTTTTTAGGTATGCCGCAAACAGATAGACAGACAGACGGAATTGAGAAAACATGTTTTTTTGCATCTAGGGACCCTGAAACGTAAAGACCTGAAAAATTCTCTGAGGGTGATTTTTCACGATTCCATGTTACGAGGGAAGTAAAAATTAATCTTTCTAAATGGAAAAGTCCGAAGAAGTAAATACATTTTTCCGATTTTCCGGTTTTTCTAAATAAAAAACGACGTAGTAATAAAAAAACACTACGCCGACTTGTAAAAGTTTAAATTGATTATTTTTGTATGGGAGTTAAAGGGTGTTTCGACAAACTAAATGTAGCCTAAGCTTTAAATTTAAAAAATTAAAAGAATCTTTTTTATTTCAAGTTTTTCTTTTCCTTTATTGATAATATTAATGGACAATAATAGTAATTTTGGCAAATTTTTATATACCGGGTATCACAAATAAGTGTAGCATTTTTTTTTACTCATTGGGCCGCCATATTGAATTTTTATCAAAATATAACCATTTTACCCCCAACGAGTTACGACCCTTGATTTTTGACCAACATTTTAAGTCAATTCGATGAGTAGTTTTTGAGTTATTCCGCGCACAGACAGACCAACAGACTGACGAAAATGAGAAAAAATCTAGGGGTCGTAAAACGCAAAGATCTGCAAAAATCTCAGAGGGTGATTTCTTCAGGATTGCAATACTTCCCTTTTATGAGGGAAGTAATTAAACTTTTTAACCCTAAAAAAAATGTAATTTGGTATTTTCTAAATTAAAAGCAATGCATTGATTTTTTGGATTATTCCTACCGTATGATAGCGGGGTGAATCACTGTTAGACGTTCGTGAGGGTGGTTAATATAAGTAGCGTCATTCTTGTTGGCTGCTCACCACAAGCACTTTTTTATTATTAATTGTGACTGTTTGTTAGACAATCTCTGCCTTTGCAGAAAAGATATTCTTAGCATTCAGAATAGCTAAATATTTTCAACAAAAAATGGTGATCAAGTTTTTGAAGTATCCATAAAACAAAATAGTAAAACATACTGGCTTTTTTAGTTATTAGAGCTAGCTATACTCGATAGAAGTAAAAATTATCCCGGAGTAATTGTGTGTAAAGTATTATGAAAATAAATCGTACCAATATCACATAAGTTTATCGATAGTCTTCCGTTGTGTTTAAGAATGCTCATCTAATTAATATTATTACAAAATAAAATAGCCTGTACACCTTTTGTGATTACAGCATAATACAATAATACATCAACCAGGCGTGGTTCAATAGATTAAAAGCAAAATGAATCATTGTGGTCGCTTCATGAAAACAATAGGTCTACGTATTATACGTTGATCGCAACACAATAAAGATAGTCTAAATTTATATTAATAATGATATCACAGAAATAAATTATGTTTGTCAGGATATGGCAAATGAGGGTTTGCTAATAAAATTATGCAGCAACGAAAATTATTAAGGCATTAATTCATGTGTAAAAACATTTAATTTTGAACTGTAGAAAAGAAAGAGAAGTTTAGTATAAAACTTTGGGGGTATATACAAGGTTTTTATTTATATTTTAACATCTACCTTCAGCTTTAGATATCATGATCCACATCATAATCGTGTAACTTTTTGCATTTACATCTGGGCGTAGGTTTCTCCTAAACTCTTCCATTCGATTTTGAAAAATCTGCTTTCAGTTCTTATTAGTGCGTTTACGTTTAAGATCATTGATCCCTTATCTGGGCGTTCTTCATCCGCAGCGTTTATCCGCTCCATTTTAATCATTTGTATGACCATCTTTGATCTTTCAATCTTGCCACGGATCCTGGTCGTTCCATTATTCGTTTAATACCTGCAGTCCTTTCGCAGATCTTGGTTTCTTATCCTGTCTGTCTGCAGTACTCTTAGTTTCATCGCCGTGGTCTTGGTTAGAGTCAATGTAATGCTCATGACTGAGATAATGTAGTTTTCTAGCAGTTCTATGTCATTTTATCGGGAAACAAGGTTTTTTGCTAGAAATCAGATTTGTCATGAATTTTGTTTTGTTGAAATTTATATTCAGGATTCTTTTTAAGGAAATCTCCTCAAGTTCATTTAAAGTTCCTCTAATATCCCTAGGTTGTCAGCTATGAGAACTATATCGGCTGCGATGAGAAGATGGCCGCATCTATTTTAATATATCTTTTTTATTGGTTTTTCCAGTTTAGCATTTTAAAGGCATATCTAAGAAAAATTATAAAAAGTTTTGGTGATAAAGTGTCGCCCTGTCGTCGCTTTGCTCTTTTTTTTCTTGTTTTGTATAGTGATGTATCCTGATAATCATCTGTTTTTAAAAATGTTATAAATCATTCTTATATAACTTTAATGAATGCGGCTCGCGTTTAGAGCCTTAAGATACTAAACAAATCGATGATGTCGAATGCTTTGTAGAAATCCATGGAAGCCAGCAGAAGGGGCGTATTGTATTCTGTTGACCTTTCAATTAGCATTTTTATCGATTGTAGGTCATCGATTTTTCCGATATTTGGCCAGAAGTCAGCTTGTTCTGTAGTGTGGCTGTTATAATCTTAGCGAATAGCTTGTACAGGTTGGTAGGTCGACAGTTTAACATGCTGAAGTATAATGTAGGCATAATTTAAAACGGTCTCTCAGTGATAATGCAACCTCCTTTTATGATATGAAAAAATTAAAATAAGTCAGAAAGTAGATTCTGGACCAAAAGAGTTTCCAAATCTGAAAATATATTTTTTATAAAATTATGAAAAAGTTGAAATAAGTCAGGAAATGGTTGGTTTGACAAACAGGGCGATGGTGTTTTAGAAATATTTGAAAAACAAAACTGCAAAAGTAAAAAATTATTGAATTTCAAAAAGGTTTTCTTTAAATGTGATTAACTTAAGAAGGGAATACTATTACATAAGGCAGATCTACATTTTGTAGTTCTCCTGCGTCACAGATTAATACAGATACTGCACTTTCGTTTGGCGCTCTTATCATCACATAACCTCACCTTTGGGCGGAGAATCTATCAACTCAGCAGCGTTTTGAGTCGGCCGGAGACTGGCATTATTGTTTCAGTTGTAGTCGTGCGCAATGCCGCCGGCGTGTTTTGTCCCTTCGAGGCGTGCGGAAGCAACGTGTAAATTAAATTTAAGTTTTTAAAGACTTTTCATATCATTATAAAAAATATTATCAAAACAAGAAATTTTCTAAAAAAGTCAATGGTATGGTGTGTGCTGCCAAACGCTGCATATTACACGCTACAAATCAACTCATAGCCTTATTAGGTTTTTCCAAAGGATTCTTTACGTTTCAGAGTCCCTAGATACCAAAAAACATGTTTTCTTAATTCTGTCGGTTTGTCTACCTGTCGGTCGGTGTGTCTATTAGCGGCATAGCTAAAAAATTACTTACCCGATTGATTTCAAATTTTGGGCAAAAATTAAGGGTCATGTAGGAATGACCTGGTAACATTTTGGTAAAAATCTAATGCGGCGAAACAAAATAGCGGCCAAGTTAAATGTTAAAAAAATATTATTAAAAAACTGCTTATCCAATTTATATTAAATTTTGCACAAGAATCAAGTAGTATGTGGGAATCAACTGGTAAGATATTGGTAGGATTTCAAAACGGCGGAACAAAATGACAGCCTAATAAAACATTTAAAAGTTCAGCCTAAAAAAACTACTAAATAGATTGATTTAAAATTGGGCGCTATAACTAATTATGGTATAGGGATGAACTAGTAAAATTGTGATACCAATTCAAGATGGCGGAACAAAATGGCGGTCAAATAAAATTTTTGTAATCGTGAAAAAAATCACCCTCTCTGGTTATACATGTCTTCACGTTTTAGCGTCCCTAGATGCCAAAAAATATGTTTTATCAATTCCGTCGGTCTGTCTGTCTATTTGTCAGTTAGCGGCATAACTTAAAAACTACTTACCAGAGTGACTTCAAGATTTAGTCAAAAATTAAGGGGTCATATGGGGATAATCTGGTAATAATGTGATAAAAATCCAATATGCCGGAACAAGATAGCGGCCTAGTGAAACATTAAAAAAAATATGACTAAAAAGTGTTACATAGAATGAACTGGTAACATTTTGGTATGAATCCAATAATTAAAAAATTAAAATTTTTTGCACTTTCTGTAACACTCAGTTTATTGTCTGGGGGTTTCAGTAGAACTTGTTGTCTTTCATCCGTGAGTCAAATTTTAGATCGATCGCATTAGCAGTTTCCGAATGAAATGCAAAAAACACCTGATTTGCTGTGTGCCTTCCCCCACCACATTTTCTTATACTGTCAGATAAGGCTTTGTGGCGACTATCTCCAATTCAAATGGTAGCATCTAATTCCTGTAAATAAAAATTTTCCTATTTTTAACCACCCTTACTTTCTCTAACACCCAGTATCTTGTTGAGAGTTTCAGTACGTCAATAGAGTTCGCTATCATCTATCTGGGTTAGTTATTGTAATTATTCTATTAACCAGTAAAATAATATCTACTTACTTACTATGCGTTAACAATAGACAATACATTGGCATCGAAAAACCATAGTTTTAATCGAAATATTAACTTAGTGTTACATCTATTTAACAAAATAATAAAAAATATCCGTGAAAGTTATTAAATTAAATTTGTTTTGAAACCGAATTGTCACACCAAAAAAACAGTGTTTTCGAGTAATTAAACTAACAATAATATTAAATTTTAACCTTGAACTTATTCTTTCATAAGTCTATAAAAATTCCAACCAATCTGTGCATAACTACTATGTATAAACCAATTTTTCAGTATAAATATATTAAAGTTAGTTAATCGTTACACACAAAATATTTTAATAAGGTCCTGCTCAGAAAAAATAAAAATATTTCGAGTGCACCTCTGAGTTCTTCGCCCAGCTAATGGAGTTCGATAAAACACGTTTATGAATGAAAATTCCAGGAGAACGGTATCTGGATTACAAGTAGGTACGATTAATGCCACGATTTAAAGATTTACACGCGGTGGAGTTCAATGGACGCATAGACAGCCACGCGCTAGCTAGTTCCAGCCCGAACTGCAATCAATTGTTTCGCATTTCTTAGGACTTGTCAGCGTCATAGTTAATACCATTTTTTTATCAGACACCTTTCTGTCGCGTAACTGCTTTTTTTGTATAAAACCAAAAAAAGGCCGAACCTGGGCTAACCAAAAACGCTGTACTAAAAGTAGTTAATCTATTTATTATATATCACACACCATTTTGTCGCAGAATTCATTTTTACATTAACCCAAAAAAAGGCTTAACCTGGGCCAATAAAAAAAACGCAGTTTTAAAACTAGTTGATACACTTTTTAATATCAGACAGCGTTTTGTAGCAGAACTCCTTTTTATATTAAATTAAAAGAAAAGCCCTGGAATATCCGAAAACTTTTATATAGATGACCTGTTTTTCAGTGGTTCCGACATAGTGTCCTCATTATTTAAATTAAATGAAAGAGCTGCCTGTCAGAAATATAAGCTTCCGTTTTGGGATAATATAATTCATTTACTTAAGGCAGTCTAAAAACATATTTTTATTTTGGTTTTATAAACATTTTGAGTTATATTTAAAGTTTTATTTGGCAAATTACTACAAACGCGAAAAACGATCTGACATATAAAAATTGTCCGTAATATTTACGACAAAAGACACTGCAGATATCGTGCCATTTATTTAAATCTAATTTTGAGTAACTTCATTCAGATAACATGTCACGCAATAGCCTAACGTGGAAAAAGACATGTCTTTTCGATAAAATTGTTTTTATTAAACGTTTCTTCTCACTTTTCCTTGTATACGATTTTAGATATTGAGCTAATTGACTCATTAACGTGAAGAAATTTATTTTTAGAATTGACAAATTTAAGTAAAGGTTCAAAGGTTTGCTAATTTGCAGCCAAATGGTTTCTTTGAATGCTAAAAAAACATAATTTAGGAAAATAAAGTTTATTCTTTGCAGCAAAAAAATCTAAATAAGATGTAAATCCGAGGGGTGAACACATGCTGCAAAAAGTGTACACCTACATCCTTTTTTTGAGTAAGTCACCTAAGTAATTCCCCAAACTCTTAGAAATCCTTATTAAATCCTATTACATCCCAATAAATCCTTGTAATTCCTTCATAAATTGCCCTACATCTCAGTAAACCCTTGATTACTAATGTTATTATTATTATTATTAATATTATTAATAATATTAATATTGCTGCACAGAAATAAGGCTCAAAATAAGGCATACTTCGTTACAAAATTATTTCTTTATTATATATTTCATTCGCAGTTTTACATAATATATAAAGCTCGATATAAAATACGAAAACTTTATCAAAAGGTAAAACATCATAACGCAAAAGTGAATAGGTATTTTGAAAAATATTCAAAAACGGTAAATACAAAAGTTGTGGGTATTTTAGAGAGGAATAAGGGAAACCTATCATAAAAACAATTGAACATCATGCAAATTAGCCAAAATACTGATTTTCCGAGTTTAACTAACATTTTATGTCAAACGTGTTTAAAATTTTTTTCGGAGAATCCAAAAATGCAATAATTTACAGAGTGTTCCATTAAAATAAGCAAAATAACAATAATTTTTTTTATTTATTATTCAATAGTTTTTATGATAAATTGCCCTTATACCTCTCAAAAATACCCACCACTTTTATATTTACCGTTTTTCAATACCTTTTAAAATATAGAAATTATGAGGGTGTTTACCATTCGTTGGACAACCCTGTACATATATAGAAATAAATAAAAGTTTAAATCCTATTTGGCATAGGAAAAAATTTTCCACAGTATATTAGAGAGAAATCATGAGCTCCTTTTTTTAGTATAAGCAAGAGATATAGTTTTATATTCATCTATCCTTAACTGAAAATCTTGATTCCAATCGGAATTAGGCGTAAAACATACAGGGCCGCAAAAAATAAATTCTTTTTCGACATTTGCACTTTTTCGGCCAAAGGTAGTTTCACTTTTCTTTTGCTTTAGAAATTTTATTCTAACAGTTTCGCCTTTTATTGTTTTAATACTTCCTATATACCAGTTTGTGTTGTAGTATACTGCATTAAATTTGTTAAGTTCTAATTGAAGTTCCTACTCGAGTTCTTGTACTTGTCAAGATCATTATCCGAGTCATTCTCTGATTCTTTTCTGCTACTATTTCAAAAAGTTGAAAAACTAAGAAACATGCTTTTAGTTTTAACGCACTAACAAGTTTAAAATAATTTAATTATTTAATCTTTAATGACTATGTCAAAAAGAGTAGAGCGCTATTTTCTTACGTATTTTTTAAGCAAGTTGGTATTTTAATTACATTCGACTAAAATGCCCCACGCTTTTTTATAATCATAACCTTATTATCGAGTAATTAACTTCATAAACATTATTTACAACACTAATTCAAAACCCGATACAAAAATAAATTAAATTAACATTCCCAAGAGACGCTTGTATAAAATGTGACGAATTGTGAGGTTATGTTATGAAACACGTGCTCGTCCGCGTGCACAGTCTCTAATACATCCTTGGTACATCCCCGGTAAATGTTGTAAATCACAAGTATATCCTATACGTCCCCCTACATCTTAGGATTTTTAAAGAAATCCCCGTATATCCCCAGGAAATCCTCATAAATCCTTGGATGTGTACACCATAAATCCCCATGTGTTTATTCTTAGTACAAAACTAATAACGTTTAAATAAAATTTCTAAACAAAGATGTACGAAAAAGGTTAAATAATAGTTAAGATGACTATATTTTCTACATAAATGTCTCTTGCATTCTTGCAAAGATATCGGATATACCGGCAAAAACTTATCCCATATTGACTGTCTAAGCATTGGTTGTTAGTTTCTTTTGCTTATATCATTGACTGTTATAGAAAAATATCTTGTTACTTCCTCATACAGATATTATGCTGCCATTTTGTTCCTCCATAATTTTACCAAAAATGTTATAATTTCGTACTCATATAACCCGTGATTTTTGTGACAAATGTTTGAGCTTTACCGCGAAAGTATAGATCCACAGTCCTACAGATCGATGGAAATGAGGAAACATGTTTTTGAGTATGAACTATAAAAAGCAGGGACCTGCAAAAATCTCAGGCTGTTTTTTTTATGAATAAAATGCAAATTTAACCGAATCAAAATTTTTAGAAATTATATTTGTTTTATGATCCGATTCCAAAATATCCTCCAAAATCACGGAAATTAAGTATAGTCTTACCCAGAAGTCACGCATAAAATTCATAAATCTTTTCTGAGTAAGTTATGGCAAAAACGCATATACAGGTATTTTGATTTAGGTTTAAACCGACTTTTTTATGATAAATTGAGGCATTTGTCTTTAACCCTCTAACCCCCAGCTACCCCCACTTTATGTTTACCCGCAAATTTTAATTTTAAATGGCAACCTCTGTCTTGTGGGGGCTCACTGGGAAGCTCTTAAAAATTGAATACATCTAATACCATTAAAACATAAAAACGTTTTAGATAAGGTTTTTAATTGACAAATGTCAATTTTTATTTTAACAAAAATTACAGAATTCTTTTAAATGAAAATATATTACTGTCAATTTATGAGTACTGTCCAGATGTTACTTAACCTAGCAATTGCTGAAAGTGACCTACACTTGATGTGCTCAGAGGCGATGGTAGAAGGCGTCGACAGAATCCCGTATAGCTTCCGCTGTTTGGTTATGTACCTCAATTCTAGTTCTGTTTTTAGAGTGTCAACGTTATCCGGTTTATTCTGGCAAACACTTTATTTTAGGTATCCCCAGAGAAAATAATCCTGCGGCGTCAAATCCGGGAATCTTGGTGACCATTCAATTGATCCCCGTCAACCAATCATTCGATTTGGAAAAATTTCATTCAAATAAGTTCGAACATTAACACCAAAGTACGGAGGAGCGCCGTCTTGCTAAAACTGTATCCTTTCATGGCCAATATCTGGATCAAGTTCGTTAGGAAAAGTAACTCCTAAAGCAAATATCAACTCGAGTGTCAAAAAATCTAAATAGGTTTCCCTCAAAGAAGTATGGTTCCACAATTATGTAAATAATTATGCTTACCCACATATTCACTTTCTGCGGATGCTGAGTACGCGCTTCACATATCCAGTGTGGATTACCGCGAGACCAGAACCGATAATTTTATCTATTAACGACTCCATTGTAGTTTCATCAGAATGTTGAGTGGAAATATATTATTTTCATCGCTCCTTCCCATCACCTCTTCACAAAACTGTAAACGTCGATCATATTCATCCTCCAACCCTTCCTGTACAAGATATACCTTATACGGATAATATTTTTCATGCCTTATAAATCTGCGTACTGAAGATTAAAGAGCATTTTTATCTAAGGCCAAGCAAACAATTGAAGCATGTAGATTTTCGTTAATAGATAACTCTGTGACGAGTTGCTTACCTTTCTTTAAGACACTTATTCGACAACTTCTATGCAAATCTCTTACTGTGCCGTGTTCTTTAAATTTGTGCAAAATCGTACTAGCAGTTGATTGTGAAATTCGATTTTGAGGATATTTTGCGTTAAATAATGCACAAAGTTCGCTTTGGCTTTTTATTTTGTCTCGACATCCTACCAGCATCAAAATTCAATACGCTGTCTCTCTGACAATAGAACTTTCATTTCACAGTAATCCTAAGAACAACAGATACGTGAGTACCGAAGAAACTAATGTTATTTGATAAATATCTTGAGAATCAAAGAAATGGTAAAAAAAATTAAAAATGCCAATAAAAAATAAAATACCACATAATTTTTTCCCGACATTCTAACACTTACCTCTATTTCTTGTACGTGATAATTTTTCCTTTGATTTAAACTTGCAAAGTGTATTAATCAAAATTTTCAAAATAGTCACATAAGATACTAATTAATGGTCCTAGATGTATTCAGCTTCTCAATGAGTCTCTCTAAGACATAGGTTGCTATTAAAAATTATAAAAGGTTTAAGGGGTTAAACGAATCTCTCGATTTATCATAAGAAACTATTAGCGTCTCCTTTTCTCTTCGAGTCCTAATTAAACGGGACCTACAGCTTAACGTGGGCTCTGAACAACGGTCCTCGGTAACTATTTCTACTTTATAATCACCATCTCTGCATATACCTAAAAAAAAAATCCGAGATACTAATTGTCAAAAACTTAAAAATAATTAGTCATACTGAACTTCGCGAACTATATGAAACTGGTTTTATTTAAATTACTCACCTCTTTATCAACCGTCCTGCACCACTCCTTATACTTAACTTATTTGAATAAGACATTTTTATGCCAAGAATAATATTTCACAGTTATCTCAGAAACTATACTTGAAAAATATTCAAAAAGGCGTCATTCCGCCATTTTTTTTATATTCTTACTACGAAACCATTCCGGATCTAACCTGAATAGTTCCTGAAAAAATCATTTATATTGGTCAAACCCCACGGAGTAATTGGTGTACAGGGTGTCCAATTTTCGATACTTTTGCTGGATCTCAGTTATGTCCAAATATACAGGGTGGCTGTTTTTCGCAATACTGTGCTATTTTTTCGTGAAACTTAAGATGCCGTAAAAAATATTTTCATATAATAATATCCACAAAATTTTACAATTAAAAATAAATTTAAATTTTCTTCAAGGCGGCCATGGTTTATGAAAAGAATATGAATACTTTAATGGCTATCAAATTTGTGAGCGGTTATCTAAAAGTGTTTTCAATGCAGCTTTAAATAAGACTATAATTTTTGATTTGTGCTTTATTGTTGAAAATGGCTGAAAGGACAATTTACGAGAACTTTGAAAAACGTGACGTGCTAGTTTGCTTATTTAAACCGGTAGGTACTACAAAATTGTTATATACAGGGTGTCAATTAAGTACGTGTACAAACCTTAAGGGTTGATTCTGCTATTTGATTGACTAATTTTAAGATTAAAAGTTCATATGAACATGGGTCTGTAACGGCTTTTTTTCTGAGATACAGGGAGTCCAAAAAAACAATTTTATCTGGTTTTTTGCTTATATTTTTGTTAAGGAACATGACAATTGGACAAAATTTGGGATTCTGGGTATATTGATGACGAAAAATTCATGTTAGAGGACGCCACATACACTGTTGTTCCTGAATTTAATTAACCATAACTTTTTTGTGAAGCCTTTTATGTCATTTTTGACTAGACAGACCTTTTCTTCATTCAATTTTACATAGTTAGTATTTGTCGCTAAAAGCAGACGTTTTGGATAAAAAAGGGTTTGAAGTTAAATCTGCTTTGAAATTTTTTAATTGAATCATTTCTTAGATTTTGAAAAATAAGCGAAAAAATACTTTTTCAAAATCATGTGCTATGTTACTCTATCACACTAACATATCACAATTACCAAATTAGTGAAAATTGGATAAAAATCGTAAAAATGTGCTGCATCTTTCCTCTGCAGCCGCAGTACACAAGACAATAGTATAGGTGAATCCATAGCAGACCTTGGAAAACAATTGAGAGGTTTCCATGGTAGCAGAATCAGTCATGACAGTTGATTTAGAATAAAACAAGTAGTTCTTTATCATTTGGCATGATAGGTAATAATTTATCGTGTATTTTGTCCAAAATGTACCAATATACCAACGCAGAAATGGCAGACATTCATTTTACTTATGGAATGGCTCGTGGTAATGCACAAGCTGCAAGACGTATGTATCAGCCGCAATTTCCTCAACGAGTGGTGCCACACGTCCAAACTTTTATTAATATTCACGCAAGACTTTGTGAAACTGGCAGCTTTAAAAGGACAACAGACGTTCCAGGAAGGCCTGCAACAGTTCGAACAGTTGAGATTGAAGAAGCTGTGTTAAACAGAATTGAAGAAGACCCGCAAACTAGTACACGGACAATAGCGCTTGAATTGAATATTACACACACACCCACTTGTTTGGCAAATTTTAAGGTCCCAACAACTTTATCCTTATCATATGCAACGTGTTCAGGCTCTATTACCTAGAAATTTTCCCCTCAGACTCGATTTTTGTGTTTGGTTGCGTAATAGATCAGTACGAACCCCGGATTTCTTAATTTTCTCGAAATTCCATAATTAACTTTCATAACAACCATATCAGGGCTGAGGAAAATCCGAATGCTATCAGAGAAAATCATTTTCAAGTGCTATTTTCTCTCAATATTTGGGTAGGAATTATCGGTGGTCACCTTATTGGACCTTGCATTCTTCCGCAAAGGCTTAATGGCGAAAAGTATCGAAGGTTTTTGGAGCACGAACTTCCCAATCATTTAGAAGAAGTGGATTTAGAAACCAAAAACAAGACGTGGTTAATGCACGACGGAGCTCCGCCACACTTATTGTAAAATAATGTTATTAACTAGTTTAGTTTTAGTCTTGTAAATGATTTAAGTTTTTTACCTGATAATACAATCAATAAAAGATATATTTTTTTTTGCTTATTTTTCGAAATCTCGAAAATGATCCAATTTAAAAAATGTCAAATTCAAATTTAGAGAATAGGTCTGCCTAGTCAAAAATGACATAAAAGGCTTCACAAAAAAGTTACGGTTAATTAAATTTAGGAAAAACACTGTATGTAGCGCCATCTAACATTAAATAAAAAACTAAGTTAATATTTGAATTTCTCGTCATCAATATACCTAGAATCCCAAATTTTCTCCAGTATCTCAGAAACAAAGCCGTTTCAGACCTATGTTCATATGGACTTTTCATCTTAAAATTAGTCAAAGAATCACCCCTTAAAGTTTGTACAAGTGCTTAATTGACAACCTGTATATGCCATGTTTTTATCCTAAGTGGTTTTTCATATTAAATATATATATCCCGAGAGGCGGCAACCTTCCCCCTATATATTTCCTGGAATTAAGAATAATTTAACTAATTATAGGGCGTTCATTCGGTCAAGACCAAAATCCTATAATAAAGAAAATCGAGAAACGGATGAGATTAATGTTGTAGCTGTGTGAGGCGACGTCTTTAGAGCATAAACTGTATTAAACAATATAATTTTTTTCCGTATAAAGTAAATATTGTTCAGCATTTGAATCCTGGGGATGCCGAACGTCGTCTAAATTTTTGTAATTGGTTTGTAATAAAAATTAGGGACAATGTAAATTTTGCAAGATTGGTAATATGGTCCAATGAGGCATACTTCTCAAGTGCTGGTATTATCAACAGACATAATACCAGATACTGGCATCAAGATAATCACCATTTAAGGGGGAACTGCACGCAGTATTATGGATCATTTGCAAGCCTTTCACCGCTGCAATATTATGTTAAAGCTGTACGATATATCTATTAGCTTCAATGTGTTTTAAATAGGGAAATATGTATACTGGGGCGCTACATTCGAATTTGTATGAAAAAATCAAATCTTAGAATGATAAAATAGTTCTGCCCTAATATTTGAGCGGGAACAACAGGGACGATTCGGTTTCAGTTTTGTCTGTTTTATTTTGGGATGATTTATAGAATTTAAGAAGGCATATCAGCAAATCGTTACTTGGAGATATTGAAGATATAACAAAGTTAACTTATTTTGCCGTTTTTATTATTATAGTATATTGATTACCATTTTAGCGTTTTACACCTTTAAAAAAAAACTAACATTTTAAATTTTGTGTTTAGGATGCTGTTTTCTGTTTAATCTTAGAGAATCTTGAGATTAAACCGTTTTAAAGAAAAGAATTGCTTATGTAGGCATGAAAAGTATATAAATTTGCCCTGTTCTAATATTTAAAATAAGTGTGCAAACAACTTGCACTTCCTTATAAGCATAATGAGCCTGCGACGAAACTACTTTCTAGATAATTAAAAATCGGTTAAGTTTCCTTTACCCGGAACTTCCCTTGTTATAAATCTTTTTTTTTTTAAGTGAAGTGTGACCCAATGTAGTTCAGTACATAGCCATTTAATAACACATATATACTATCTTTTCGCCTGTTCCTACTAATAGTTTACCAATTTCTACCTATGCCACACTTGATTTTTAAGCATAATTTAAAACAAATTCAATAAGTATTTTTTACATTAACAACCCTTTTGTTACTTCATGTTGAATTCATACCAGTTTATCCTTACATCACATTCATTTGAATAAGATTTTTATTGCGTTGAATTTTTAAAAAATAATTTGCCCTCCATCTTGAATTCGTACCACACCTTTACCAGTTTATCTCTACCTCACACTTGTATTTTGTACCAACATTTTACCAGTTTTGTCCAAAATTTGAAATACATTGGATAAGTTGTTTTTAGTAATTATGTTTCTAACATTTCACGCCATTTTGTTTAGATATATTGGATTTTTACAAAAATGTGCCATTTCCATATGACCCTTTATTTTTTACCATAATTTGAAGACAATCGGATTAGTTATACCGCGAACAGGCGGACCGACAGACAGACCGACAGAATTGTGAAAACATTCATTTAGGGACCCTGAAATGTAAAGATCTAAAAGAATCTCGGAGGGTGATTTTTTTGACGATTACAATAGTAAAAATTATTTGGCCGCTGTTGTGTTCCGCTATCTTGAAATCGTCATCACAATTTTACCAGTTTATCTCTATATCATATTTATTCCTTGCACAAAATTTGAAATTATTCTAATATGTAGGTTTTTAGACCAATTTTTTAAATATTTTATGCCAAAATGTTACCAGTTCATTCCTATGTAACACTTGATTTTTGTGAAAAATTTGAGGAAACTGGATAATTAATTTTTTTAGTAATAATTTTTTTAATGTTTCACTAGGCCGACATCTTGTTCCGGCATATTGGATTTTTACCAAAATATTACCAGGTCATCTCCATATGACCCTTAATTTTTGATCAAAATTTGAAGTCAATCTGAGGAGTAGTTTGTAAGCTATGCCGCCAACTGCAGACAAACCGACAGACGGACCGACGGAATTGATAAAAACATATTTTGTGAAAACTTGAAAAGATGTGAAGCCTGAGAAGATGATTTTTTTGATGATTGTAAATATTTTATTTAGCCACCATTTTGTTCCATCTTAAATTAGTACCACAGTTTACTAGTTCTTCTCTATACTAATTGTGGTATTATGGCACACAATTTGCACAATTTGAGATCAATCCATTAAGTAAGGTTTTCATGCTTAATTTTTAAATATTTTATTAAGCCGCCATTTTTTTTGCCATCTTGGATTAATACCAAAATGTTACCATTTGATTCCTACATAATACTTGATTTTAGTTATATTGGGTGAGTAGTTTTTTTAGTAATAATTTTTTTAACATTTGACAAGGCCGATATTTTGTTTTGCCATATTGGATTTTCACCAATATGTCGCCATGTGATCCCCATATGACCCTTAATTTTTTACCAAGATTTGAAGTCAATCGGGTGAGTAGTTTTTAGTTACGCGGCGAACAGACAGCCCGACAGACAGACAGACCGAACGAATTGAGAAAACCTGTTTTTCGGCATCTAGGGAGTCTCTCGGAGGGTGATTTTTTAATTTGGTTAGGGTTTCAAAATTCGAAAATATGCAGTATAGCTTACTTAACAATGAACAATAATATTTATTTGCAGTCTTGCTTCTCCAACTAACTTTAAAGTAGATAACTTCGCTAGAACTTATTCCGATTTATGAATATTTGACTGCATTATTCACTCGTTATAGTGTTTCTGAAAATATATCCATTGTTTTTTATTCGTGGTCTTTTATACAAACTAAACCGAAAACTGGGACATCATCCATATCTGGTAAAAAACTGAACAAACATTCTTTCCAGTCCATAAAATAGCTCCAAGAAACTGATTGAAATAAAAGGAAACTATGTTCTATTTCCATTAGTCTAAAATGAGCTATGACACCGATGTATTTTATCTCCGGAAACTAAAATGCATGCGACAACTTGGTATTTCGGAAACTTTAAATCCATTTTAAGAAGTTGTCCACGTAAGACAATTAAAATACCCATAAAATGTGTTTTATGCAGATGAGATAGGTAAATATACACATCTCAAAAAACTGTGAAATAGTTGGAAACCCTGTTATAATTTTGAATGTCCGTATTTCAGTTAATAGTTTATCGTTATTTTAAAAAATCTTTTCCTATCAGAAAACTACACTTATCTGTTAAGCAAAAATTTTGACTTGGGGTTGCTTGTATTAAACATGAAGAAAGTGTCCATATTATCTCAAAGAGACCTGGTAATGAACAAATTAAAAAATATATACACAAAGTCTAGGTCTCAGTCGAAAATAAGTTTATAAATTAGAAATAGGTTACATGTTTCGCCCTAACGGGCATCATCAGACCTAAAATGAATATACCTTACAACGGAAAATACAATTAAATAACATATAACTTTACCATAAACAAAACACATTTTACAAAGTACATAAAACAAAGATAACCAAACAAAGAAACAATAAAATACGGAACAAGGCTACGCTTGAATGACCAATCAGAGACGTCGATGTAAATTTATTTGATGAAAAGCGGTAGGTCAAAACGAAAAAAGAAGAAATTAATCAGGATGAGCTTGACTAACTGTCGTAAAGTACATGCTACATTAATAAAAAGAAGAAGAATTGGTGAAAATGACAGAAAATGCTTGAAGGTTATGCAAAACAAAAATATATAGTTATGCTTTTAAAATATTGTTAAAAATCAAATGAGGCTCAAAATTAAACACTTCATTAACGCAGGTAAGGGTTCTTTTTAGCTCTTGTTATTTCCATTTTTTCCAAAAGATCCAACTTCTTACCTTCACATTCGTGAATTATATTTACATTTTCAGATATGGAAAAATGATGTTTTGAGGATAACAAATGATTCGCAAAGGCAGATTTTGTATTAGAGATATCTGTATTTTGATGTTTTGTAACCAAGTTGAGGTATTCCTGGATCCTTGTCGAAATTTTTCTACCCGATTGTCCGACGTAAACAGCAGGACACTCTGCACAATGAAGGGAATAAACTCCAGATTTCTCAAGACTATCCTTTTTGTCTTTGATTCTAACTATGTGTTGTTTTAAAGTATTGTTTGTTTTAAATGATATATGGAGATATTAAATGACTTAAAAAGCTGAATGTAGAGCTATATTTCCAAAGTATGTTAAAACTCTGAATTAGTTTGTATTAATTAGATTATTATGTATTATGTTATGAGAGAGTTTGTATTTGTTCATAAATGTATAAAAAAGTTTGTTGAATGTTTTCATTGGGAAACCATTGTTTAAGGCAATTTCCCTTATTCCCGGATCTCAATCTATTGCTAAAAACTATGCTAGAACAAAACTTTTTTAAATTTGATAATAGATATTTTCGACAACGCTCTAGCTTGGCAATGGGTTCTTGTCTTTCATCACTCTTGAGTGAAGTTTTTATGAACAACTTGGAAAAGAAAATAATGTATAGGTCGTATTCAGAACATCTGATAAGCTATAAAATTTACGTGGATGATATTTGTATTATTTGGAAAGGTAGGAAAATTTTTAGAATTTATCAATTCTTTGCATGAAAAAATATCCTTCACTATGGAGAGTGAAACTGATGGCTAACTTCCTTTTT
Organism: Kuschelorhynchus macadamiae; assembly: GCA_030620095.1. NCBI lineage: Eukaryota > Metazoa > Arthropoda > Insecta > Coleoptera > Curculionidae > Kuschelorhynchus > Kuschelorhynchus macadamiae. Next base: position 194,315 of record JAUTXW010003650.1, on the reverse strand, counting down.
TGGATCTTCTTTTAATTAGAAATGCTAACAAAATTAGTTTTGAGGTATATAGAAAACCCTCCTGTACTGATAATATCATTCAGTTTACATCTAACTCACCATTTTCTCACAAATTTGCAGCTTTTAATTCGTTTTTGTACAGATTTTTTAAATTACCACTATCCCAAGCTGCTTTTACTAAAGAATTAGATATAATAAGGGAAATTGCATTAAACAATGGTTTTCCAATTTCAACATTCAACAAACTTTTTTATAAATTTATGAACAAATACAAACTCTCTTATGAAATAATACATAATAATCTAATTAATACAAACAAATTCAGAGTTTTAACATACTTTGGAAATATATTTCTACATTTAGCTAAATTTTTTAAGTCTTTTAATTTCTCGATATCATTTAAAACAAACAATACTTTAAAACAATACCTAGTTAGGATCAAAGACAAAAAGGATAGTCTTAAGAAATCTGGAGTTTATTCCCTTCATTGTGCAGAGTGTCCTGCTGTTTACGTCGGACAATCGGATAGAAAATTTTCGACAAGGATCCAGCTTGGTTACAAAACATCAAAATACAGATATCTCTAATACAAAATCTGCCTTTGCGAATCATTTGTTATCCTCAAAACATCGTTTTTCCGTAACTGAAAATGTAACTGTACTTTACGAATGCGATAAAGGTAAGAAGTTGGATCTTTTGGAAAAGATGGAAATAACAAGAGCTCCATCCTTACCTGAGTTAATGAAGTATTTAATTTTGAGCCTCATTTAAGTTTTAACAATATTTCAAAAGAATAACTATATATTTTTATTTTGCATAACCTTCAAGCTTTTTCTGTCATTTTCACCAATTCTTCTTCTTTTTATTAATGTGGCATGTACTTTAAGACAGTTAGTCAAGCTCATCCTGATTAATTTCTTCTTTTTTCGTTTTGACCTATCGCCTCTCATCAAATAAATTTACATGTACGTTTCTGATTGGTCATTCAAGCGTAGCCTTGTTTCATATTTTATTGTTTCTTTGTTTGGTTATGTTTGTTTTATGTACTTTGTAAAATGTGTTTTGTTTATGGTAAACTTATATATTAATTAATTGTATTTTCCGTTGTAAGGTATATTCATTTTAGGTCTGATGATGCCCTTTAGGGCTAAACATGTAACCTATTTCTAATTTATAAACTTATTTTCGACTGAGGCCTAGATTTTGTGTATATATTTTTTAATTTGTTGCTTGTATTGTTGTATTATACGATAATCGTTAAAAAGTACGGCGTGACGTAAATGTAGGAAAATTTTAATTTAAATTTTGACATTAACGGATCGGCTTGATTTTTAATGCGTCTTATATAGGTTGGCCGTTAGTGATAACATACACGAGCAATTTTGCATAAAGCTTTTGATTGCTGGATACGTTTAAAGTTAAGTGTCATCGTTGATAATTTGTGAATTTCAGGCAGCCACAATATTTAATTGTGAACAATAAATAACACCGGATGAATGCTCCTGCAATCTGATATAGGCCTCGTGATGAGTAGATCGCAAGGGGATCTATACAAAATTTTGAAAAGGTATCAGGAAAATGGTTCTAAATAAAAAAAGACCAGTTCGAAAAAAGAAAACAAATCCAAATCAAGATCGATTTCTAAGTGCAAGGGGTAGCGATTTGTAACAAGCACCAATTTAACACATTAAGTTTTCAATGTATATGGTATGCGAATCAATAACCAGACAATAAAAAATTGTTAACGAAAAAGTCAGCTCAGACCATACAAGGCATTGACAGGTCCAAAACAAGAAGCAAATAATCAAAGGGAGCGCTACCGATTTGCTAGGGAGCATTTACTTTAGGGTAAAGGTGAGTGAGCAAATTATAAGTGGTATAGTTCTTGAAAGAGGGTTAAAAAAATTAAAGATGCTGATTTTCTCAAAATTACAAATAATAAAAACGTTTCCCAGTGAAAAGGGTTGAGTGAATAAGTGATAAAATAAATCAAAATGTTGATGCAACAACAAACAGTAAATACTAACCTAGAATCAGAAATGATAATTATCGTTTAAATGCAACCTCAGAGTGGCTAAATTTGAGGCAGATAGCTCAGTGCAGCTAGTGAAAGAATGGAAACGAACAATTTCAAATCAAGAATTGTCTATTAGCCTTTCTAAATATAATCAAAAATGTCTAGAATCTGAAGAAAAAACAAAAGTAATTTGGGAATATATAAAGGCAAATTTAGAGCACAAACATTTGGATAATCCTACCTCCTTCTCTGCGGCAACTAGGAGAGCTTGCCTATATGTATGACATGATAAGAGGGATACTAAATTCTAACAGATCGAGAGTTGTTTCTCTAAAAAAATGTAAATCTCTAGCAAATATCGTTTGCGGTTACTTTTTTGTTATAAATGAAAACACTTACGTACACCAGCTATTCCACATTTCTATGACACTATAAGCACGTAAACTAATATTATTTTGCATTCGTTTAACACTGTAAACATGTTTAATTCAGCGTTTTTTACCCGACTGCGTATGCAAAGGAGAATAATGAGTTTAACAGTAAGTATATAAATATGTACCCATTGTTTGTTACCTCCTACAGGCTAAACGCCTGGACTAATTTGTATGAGTGGAGCATCAAAAAATTCGTCTATATCCCGTAATTGCCCTTAACTAAACTTGCCCGGAAAACAAATCAAAATGGCGGAAGTAGTACCCCATTTGGTGCAACATAAAAACAATAATTATTTTTGTGATTCATTCTAAACACAGCCGAACTTCCATAAGTCGTTAAGTCGTAAGTTTTTCGCGATAATACGACATTTTTGGGAAGGGGAACTTCGATAAGTCGAAATATTTCAGGGTAAATTGGTTGATCGTAAGAGCTGCCGCCCGAGCCAGCAGCAAAAATAATATAATTAGAGAGAGAGCTTGTAACTCTGTCAAAGAAGTTAGTTGAAGAAGCGCTGAATACGTTACGTTTGTACTTGCACATTAATGGTCACACAACCCAATATATTCACCTCATTGAACAAGATTCAAATATTTTTTTAAAAAAATAAGAACCAAATGTGTCCAAAACTGATAAGTAATTATTTTAAAAATAAACATGAGAAGACATTTAAGCATTTATTTACTTTTTTCCCTCTATTAACATTCACAGTCAATTTTTTAAATAAATATGAACATGTACTACATGTACACATTATACATGTATGTATTTTAAATTATGTAGGTACATATCATGTTTGTATGTATGTATGTGTTTCAACAAAACTGCTTACGTAATATAAACGTTTTAATAAAACTGGTTACTTTTCCAAAATGTATTAAACACAATCGACTCCAATAACTCGAAGCTTCGATAGGTCGAATTTATTTTTGGACAACTGCCGCTTCGAGTTATCGAAGTTCGACTGTATATATACGTATGCTAATATAGTACACAGGGTGTCCTAAAAATAAGAAATTATTTCACGTTTCGTATCAATTAAACGGTTTATCTTGGCAAAAGAAGTAAATACACCAAGGAGACTTCTATTTTTCCTCTAGAGACTGGAATAAAATTCAGCTCAGGCTGGTTTTTGCTACCTACGTATTGGTATCTCCTGGGACAAAAACGAAATCAAAAGTTACATATTTTTGCTATAAAACATGGTTTTATACTTTTATTTATCGTAGTAGGTTAAATTGAATAAAATCGAGTTTGAAAAAAACATTGCAGAGCTTTTTTGTCACACTTTTCAAAGTGTGGCGCGACGATATTTTGACAAGATGGACTTTTTAATCCGACATATGTCCCGAAATTCGCAAATATTTCCTCAAATGATTTTAGGGGCGGTAGAAATGGATAAAGACCGAAAAAGAGAATAAGTTATATTATATATATATTATTATTATATATATCCGAAGATTTGACATATATTGCAGTCCGAATTTTGCTCACCAAATGAACGTAATTACAATAAAAATAATAAATATACCAGTATGAAACAATTTTCTTTTTTGTTTTAAAATAATAATCGTTAAATTAATTGAAACAAATATTTAAGAAAATTACATCAACATGTGGACGAGGAATGACCACGGAATGTTTGCATACATAATATAAAAGATATTATTTAAGCAAAAATAAGAAATTGTGTCAATTACCTTAAGCTTTCTAGACACATACTAGTTGTAACTGGTAAGTGTTTTCATCCTGTGGGGACTCAACCGTGCGCCGATCATAAGAGAAAATCATTACTAATAGGTGTATTATTAATATTAGTTAATGGTGTAAACTTGATATCGGAGTAGATGCTTTATTATTATTTTTTACTTCCCTCGTAAAAGGGGAGTATTGTAATCATGAAAAATTCACCCTTTCACGTTTTATGGTCAATAGATGCCAAAAAAACATGTTTTCCCAATTACGTCTATCTGTGTGTACACGGCATAGCTCAAAAACTACTTATTCGGCTGACTTGACTCCCAATTTTGGTCGAAAATCAAGGGAATGCAATGGTTATATTCTAATAAAAATCCAATATAGTGGAATAAAAACGTAGCCTGGTGAAATGTTAAAAAAATTATTCCTAAAAAACTACTTATCCAATTCACAAAAATCAAGTATTATGCAGAAATCATTTGGTAAAATTTTGGTACGAATCCAAGATAGCAAAACAAAAAGCGGCCAGGTTAAAAAATGATTACTAAAAAACACTTATGCAATGCCAATAAGTGGTAAAATTTTGATGCGAAGCCAAGATGGAGAAAAAAAAATGTCGACTAAATAAAATATTTCAAAAATCAGCATGAAAAAACTACTTATTAGATTGATTCTAAATTTTGTGCAAGAATTAACCGTTATATAGAGATGAACTTTTAAAATTGTGGTACGAATTCAAAATGGGGGAACAAAATGGAGACCAAATAAAATGTAAAAAAATCAATGTAAGAAGATTTTCTTATTCAATTGATTTCAAATTTTTGACAAAAACTAAATGTGGTATAAACATAAATTGTACGAATTCAACATGATAGTAAATAGTGGCGGTCTTAAAAAATTGTAAATACTACTTATTCAATTTATTTTAAATTGTGTCCAAATGCCAAGCATGGCCTCGAAAATACTGGTACGAATCCAATAAGATGACACAAAATGACGCCCAATAAAAATATTTGGAAATACAGTATATGTATATGTGTTACTAAACGACTAGGTGCGGAACTAAATGGGGTTGCAGGGAAAGTCCCGTGTTAGGGGATTTTTTTTAGATTCTTGAAATATATTTGGAATACATCTTGTGTTTTTAATATGTCCGATTTTCACTACTCACTGTAACTAAATTTTAATGCAGTATTTAATTTTTCAGGCATATTTTTTATTTCATTTCAGAATATTCGACAGAGATAGTCAACGAATACTGTGAAAGGTAAGTAATCTTAACTCATTTCACTCTTTATTAAACCACATTTATCATAAGTTTATTCAGAGAGGTCAAATTTTAAAACTAGTATTTGCTTCAAAATAAAAGAGTTCTAACCACACTACACCACAACTTGTTGCATCCTAGACGCGCGTTTCGCTAACCAAGTTCATCAGCAGATGATATAAACTAAATATATAGTTTATATCATCCGCTGATGATGCTAACTTGCTCAGTGAAACGCGCGTCCAGAACGTAACAAGTTGTAGTGTAGTGTGGTTAGAACTCTTGTATTTTGATCTACCTTCCACCACAGGATCCAGTGTTAGTACTTAGTATTTACTTCATTTTTAAAACTATAGGTTTTCTTCAATAACATTTCTGGACGATGTGGTGAATGCGCCCCATATTCTTATAATTCCACAGGATTCTCATCGCGCTTTCTAACGGAAAAAGCAGAATTAGGTCTGCCGGGCCAGTTAGTTTTTATAATTTGCTTTTTCAAAAATGGTTCTTATATGATGCAGGTGGTAAATGAATAAGATAGGCTAGTCATCAGACTCAATAAACTCTCACCTAGTAACGACCAATTATTATCTCCTAATGATAACTATTGCTGGCTCTAGTCGGGTAGGTCTTTTTTCTTTCTCGTTACTCTGCCTGTGCTTCCAAATCACACATCTCCTACTTTAGATATAAAAATTAAGTTGAGCGCGATCAAGTTTGAATTTAAGGTAAATATAACTTGGAAAAAAATATTTGTATTAAGTTTAACCACTATCAGTATGTAAATACTACTCTTGACTAGACAAAAACCAACACGTTGGAAAAAAATTACATTTATTGTTAAAATAGTGTCAATTGCAGTATTTGAGTTTATCCCCAAGAAGAAAAAAAAAAAGAAGAAATGTTCTGAACAAAATGATAGCTCATTTCCACCCACTAGGGCCTCAGCAGCATCCCAACAAGACGTGAAGGAATTAAGTTTTCCCTAGCGGATTTTAAGTTTACTTTATAATTATAATAATTAAAATCCCAAACTAAAATATTTAATTTGGGGTAAGTAAGCACAAAACCCAAAAACTTATTCTCTATCTGTAAGAATCTAGAATAATAACAATTAGATTACAAGGTTTAAAAATTGAGTCGAATATTTATTTTAAAGTCCTAAAAAGTTTCCATCTTTGAAATGATTAAGTTTAATTATATATAATCTAAATTTTAGTTTTAAATGTTTGCAATATTAAGTATCTTCTGAATGACTATTAGTCTTGATTACCTCAGATAATATAACCAATAAAATTGCAGTAAAATTGTAACTCTGCGCTTACCTGTCGCTCCAGAGTCCCACAAATACAATTTTATTTTTATTCAAAACTAAATTGTATATGACGTAGAGATTAAGAACTGTGGTATGCACGTTCCAAAAGCGATATCAGTGCTTATGGCAATCTACTCTGTAAAATTAAGTTAAATTTCCAAGTGTTATACTACTACTTAGCTGAATGTTCTAGCACAGTCTGTAAATGGTGGTAATGCAGGCAATATCCAAGTGCTGGTCTCCATGTTGTACAGCTCAGTTACGTAGACCATGTCCAAGACACCATATCTATTCCACAAAAAGCCTTGGAACTTCCAGATGGTTTTCAAAGGTACTACCGTATACGAAAACCCTGAAAGAAGAATTGCCCCATGTAGAGAAATCTGCAGAACAAAGTTTGGAATGATTATTCCAAACAGACAAAACTGCACACCATATTTACAAGAATATATTACAAAATTTTTACTGCAATGTAGCTACGGGGGTCAAAAAAATGCTTGATGAGCACCAATGTTAAAATAGCCGATGTTAGTGGCACGCAAAAATTGCCATGCAGGCTGTAAAGTTGAAATCCAAAATTTAACAAACCATAATTTTCGAATCTTGCATGGTCAAATTGGATACTTCTAATCTCCCCTTTGGGATAGAATTTCGGTTAACAATCAAAAAGAATTCAGAACATCCGACGCTCTCACCTTTACTTAAGGAGAGTTGTTGCTAAAAACAAAGTCTTTTCTTTAGCCCTTCGCAAGTTCACAAAATTGCTTCCACCATTCAGCATTACCAAACTTGGTAAATCTACATTTTCGACATTCCCAAACATTATTTATAAAAAAACAACTTTTCTCCATTTCAACAAAATAATGTGGCTACAGAAATCCCCTAAACTATGCAAATATTCACTTGTCAAATCCAGAACAATTTAACAAAAACAGCATTCTCTCCATAAGTATTGGAACGACATGAAAAATATATTAACCCTGAACTAATCCAAGCTACCCCGTAATTTTCTAACGGACAACCATTTGAATTTAGGCTTATTATCTTGACGATACGTTAAATTAAAGATTAATAAGAAAGAAAAACAGAAACAATACTTTTAGTTCTATGCTTATTTCCTATGCACTTTGTATCTATCAAAAACAGAACCCGGTGCAAAAGACTGTCAGCTAATAAACAATAACAAAGTAAATCTTTTTAGTTCTCAAAGTATGTACTAAAATTAATAAATTTACGTTGCCAGTTAATCCAAAATAGTGAACCAAGATATATGGTGAAATTTTCAAACAAAATGATATGATGTTTGACATGTAAACTTTAAAATTTCTCTGTACTAAGTAATAAATTTAAACAAATAGAACCTTAGAAAATTAACCCAAGAAAACTATATACAGGTAGATTTTTGGACATTATAATGAATTACCTTATCCGAAACATATGTCACTAAGATTTTTCTTTTATTTAGCTGTTTTATATTACTGTTGTCCCAGTCTTCGAGTCACAGAATACTAAACATGTTAATTTCTATCAGCTGGGATATCTTAAAATGAATGTTATGAATTTTCATATGATTATACAGTACAATTTGAAACTATATTAAATTTGCTGTATTAAAGTAAATTCAGAAAAGGTTCTAATTTTCTACTTTTGCTTAGATCTAGATGCTACTTAGATAACAATGGTTAAATGTAAGATTGAATACAATATAAAAGAGTGTTTTAAATGGAAATTTAGAATAAAATGACTTAAACATCACAACGGATGTAATATTTAATAAATGAAAAAGTGTCTTAGTGAAGATTTATTTTAATTAATTTTAGTATCATATGTACAGGGTGTCCCATTTTGGGTGCTTTTTCGGGGTATCTCCGTTATTTTTATAGATAGAAAGTTGAGGTTTTCACGACATGTGCTATTTTTTCGTAAAACTAAAGATACCGTTAACAAAATATCATTGCTCTTTTAGCTTTTAGGATACAGGGCTAAATTGGCACCCCTCGTATCTTAACTATCAGGTAACTTATCGAAAATGTGAAAACTGTTTCTTATATAACTTTTCCCGTAGAACTCAATTCCGCCGGAAATAATATACAGGATCAGGTCAAAAAGTTATCGGACTCTCCTTTATTTTTTTAAATGGAACACCCTGGATATTTATAGACTATAAAATTTGTCTTTTTTTAACTTTTCAAAAATATATAATATTATGTACTTTTTCTCAGAAACACGCAAATAAATGATAATTTTCCGAAATTAAATGCATAATTTAATAATAGACCATGAATAAAAATAATAAACAATTGAAAGTTACATATTGCTAACGAATAATTGGATACCTTGCATCTAGGTATCTTCATATATAAAAATACTTACAGAGCTTTTAATAACAGTAAGTTTGTAACAACAGTTTTTGTAATTCTTTGAATAGCGTTAAAAAGGACCAGAAGTTCTGCTATGCCGTCATATCGTGTTTTATATACTTTATTTTGTATATAGCCCCATAAAAAAATCTAAAATTCAGAGATCTGGAGATCGTGCGGGCCATCTAACAGGTACGTTGGTACCTATCCACCTTTGATTGGAGGAAAGTTATGATCAAGAAATTCTCTTAAGAGCCTAGAGTTGTGACTTGGGGCACTTGCTGTAGGTAGACAGGCATTAATTGGGTTAATATAATATTTTCGAGCAGTTCTGGAATAACTTCCTCAAGGATTTCTAGTTATCTACGTGCTGTAAGACCTCCTTTAAATATCCTATAAACTATATGTCTGCCCAAAATAAATCATGACACCTCAACTCCAAAGGGTCGTTGTTATACCCTTTCAAACATTAAATGCTGATTTTCAGTATGCCAGTTGCTGTTATTGTGACGATTGAAAATTCCCGCACTTTAAAAAAGGCATTCGTCTGACCAGATAACAAGTCTGCCAAATAAATCATTAGCATCGATTTGTTGCAAATACAACTGGCAAAACAGTGCCCGGCGCTCGGCATCGGCAGGATGCAAATGTTGCACTATATTAAATTTGTGTGGATGATACTTATATTTCTTCAAGATCCTCTGACCGTCAGTTTATGGTACAACAATTTTCTTCTCAATTTTACTACATGCAGACGAAGGTGTTGCTTCTATATATCCCAAAACATCTATAATCTCTTTTCTTTCCCTGTTTTCTTTGTTGTATGTTTTAGGACGCGGGTGAATCATCCGTGCTCAACTAAATTTGCTTTAAACGAGCAATTATCTCAAAAAACGGTTGCCTTCTTTTTAGATATCTAAATATAATTCCGAGGCTTCTTCACAATTTTCATCATTTCAAAACATATCAGCATATCATATTTTTCATAATTTTCGTACGCTGCCATTATTCGAAGAAATCGATAAATATCAATAAAATAAAAATGGCAAAAGAACGTTTATAAACTGCTTCATAAACCAAAAGCCGATCCAAAAACTGATGTGATATTTGAGATTTATTTTTGTTTGTTGTCATAAATAATAGCTATAGCCTATTATTAAATTATGCATTTATTTTCAGAAAATTTTCGTTTATTTGCGTATTTCTGAGAAATAGTCCATACTATTGTCTATATTTGAAAAGGTAAAAAAAGACAAATTGTATAGTCTAATATACAGGGTGTTCCATTTTAAAAAATAAAATAAGGTTCGATAACTTTTTGACCTGGCCCTGTATGCTAATTCCGGCGGAATTGAGTTCTATGGGAAAAGTTATATAAGAAACAGTTTTCACATTTTCGTTAAGTTATCTGATAGTTAAAATACGAGGGGTGCCTGAAAATGCAATATTTTCAATTTAGTCCTGTATTTTAAAAACTAAAAGTGCTATGAAAATTTTATTAACGACATCTTCAGTTTTATAAAAAAGTAGCACAAAATGGGACACCCTGTACTGACTGATATATATGACAAATCTAACTGTAACACGCCACTAGCTTGTAAATAAATCTAAATAAAATCCGCAAATCCAAACTAGAAGTTCCTCGATCTGCAGAATCCCTAAGGGTCTATGCTACTGTTTACTTCTAACTAGAAAGTTTGGTTGAGGTATGCCAAGGTAAATAAAACTCAGTAGTTAACCCACAGTATAACATTTTATTGGATGTTGTTTCCCTGAATTTCAATCTCCTTGTTTTTTCCTTGTTCTTAAAAGTAATTATTTCTGCCTATACGGTTTGCCTAGTCTGAGCACGGAAATATTAAAATTAATTAAGTAAAAAAAGACTTAAGAAAAACGTTCGCTACCAGTTAATTTGCAATAGCAAGACATGAAAGATGTAATGACATAATGTTCGCTTAGGATACTAACGTTGAATCCGAACCTAAGTAGTGGGTTAAAATAGAATAATAATACAAAGCAAATGATAAATTTTATAAACGGCGCACTAAAATTATTTTGTTCAGAAACTTGAAATAGGATGGCTTTATGTCTTCGCTATTGAGTTCTAAAATCGCTACTCTGAAAATAAAAGAATTTTGTCAATGTTATACTTGAGATGGGCAAATTATGTCGCTATCGCCCTGGTGCATATCGAGTGTATACCCACTGTGGCGCAAACGTTCGGCATTTTGCTTTCCTAACTCTTTTACTTCTGCCGTAAAAAGTAATTGTAATCGTGAAAATTCACCCTCCGAGATGCCGAAAAATATGTTTTCTCAATTCCGCCCATCTTTCTGTCTGTCTGGTCGCGGCACAACTAAAAAACTACTTACCCTATTATTAACTTCAAATTTTGGACGAAATTAAATGTCATATTGGGATGACATGGTAACATTTTAGTAAAAATCCAATATGGCAAAATAAAATGGCGGCCTAATGAAATGTTAAAAAAATGGTTTCTAAAAAACTGCTCATCCAATTTATCTCAACTTTTGCACAAGCATTATGTAGGAATCAACTGGTAATATTTTGATACGAATCCAAGATGGCGGAACAAAATGGCGGTTTAATAAAAAATTTGAAAATTCAGCCCGAAAAAACTACATAATGCACTGATTTCAAATTGTGTGCTATAATTAATTGTGAAGAAATAACGAAATTATGGTACTAATTCAAGATGGCGAAACAAAATGACAGCGAAATAAAATGTTTGTAATAAAAAAATCATCCTCTTAGGTTTTACAAATATCTTTACGCCAAAAAATATGTGTTATCAATTCCGTTGGTTCTTCTGTCGGTGTGTCTTTGTGTCTGTCATTTCGTGGCATAGCTTAAAAAGTCCTTATCAGATTGACTTCAAATTTTAGTTAAAAATTGGGGATCATATGGGGATAACCTGGTAATATTTTGGTAAAAATCCAGTATGCCGGAACAAGATGGCGGCCTAGTGAAACGTTAAAGAAATTATTACTAAAAAAATCAATTATCCAATTTACCTCAAATTTTGGACAAAAATCAAGGGTTACATAGGAATGAGGTGGTAATATTTTGATATGAATATAAGATAACTAATCAAAATAACGGCCTAATAAAATATGTAAAAAATCAGTCTGGAAAAACTACTTATTAGATTAATTTCAAATTTTGTGCAAGCATTAAGTGTGATATACAAGACAAACTGGTAAAACTGTGATCTGAATTCAAAATGGCGGAATGAAACGGTCGCCAAATAATTTTTTAAAAAATTAACGTAAAAAATCTTATTCAATTTTGCAGAAAAATTAAATGTGATATAGGAATAAACTGGTACGAATTCAACATGACGTAACAAAATGGCGATGTGTGCCAATGTAAAAACTACTTATTGAATTTATTTTAAATTATGCCCAAACATCAAATGTGGCATAGGTAGAAACTGTTAAAAGATTGGTAGGATTCCAATATGATGGAAAAAAATGGCGCCCAATTGAAAAGACAATATATATGAATATATGAACTCAACTAAATTGTGTCACACTTCGCTATTCCTAATCAAAGGAAGGATTCATAACGAGGTTTCGGCTAAAGGAATTTTATCTATTTAAGCTTTAATATACTGCATAATATTTTTGATTGAACTAAGAAATTATATGCACTAATTAATGTTTCACCCTGGAGTGAGTCGAGTGCGTCAAGTTGAAATTATTTAATATTTTGGGCAATTTAGTTTTAAGAGAGTTTTTATTTTTAGAAACAAAATACAAGGTTTTATATTTGGAACCAAAATACAAACTCAAATTTGTCGCTCGAGTTGAAAAACCTGCATAAGAGCTGAGTCGGCTATAGTGTAATGGCGATATTTATGTATAGAAGGTTTAAAATATGGTTAATTTGTGCTATGTCTTTTATGTTATAAACGTAACAAGAGGACATTTGTCTGGTTAAAATAATAGAACGATTGCTAACTTTTTAGACCTTTCGATTTTTATTTTTTGTTTGTCGGTTCCGATAAGACCATAACGCATTATATTTTACATTTTTTTAAATACACGTAAAAATTCCGTTCAAAAGGTAAAAAAAAGCCCTGTATAACCTACAATTTTTTTAAAATCATTAGTATGTTAACAAGATAAGTTTGCATGTATAAAATAACTATGCCCCAGCAGGTTACCCTAATCTAGTCAAAAGTTGTTATTCTAAGAATATCCTCATTATATCTTTGAAACTTAAAGTGCATGTAATTTGAGATTATACAGAAACTTCGGTCTGCACTCCGTCCATGAAGTTTTCCACAATATGCAATTATAAAACATTTCTAGTATTTCCCCAACGTAGAGTTAAGCAATCTAGAAAATCCATTGTATTAAACGTTAAAGAATATCGCATTTTAACTTCATTTTCCAGCTCATATGGGTCCTTCTCCCTAAAAAGGGAAATTTGATAATTCACATTTAAAAAAACACAGTCAGAAAGTTCTGTTAGTTCTCATATAGTATAAATGGTATAAATAGGAGCGTAGCCTATCCAGCTTCTAGGAGCGGGGGTCGTGGCAATTATGAAAAAAAATGACTACCAAAAGAAAAAAGTCATCATTTCATAACCGTAGAAAATACGCGACAAGGAAAAAGATTATTCACCTCTGACAATTTGTTGCATCGCTTGGGTATTTTTGTATAAAGTTTTTGTGTCACAGTGGGTGGCGAGTGAAGGCGAAAGGGATAAGGGGGCTTTGACCCCCCTTGCCCTTACCTGACTACGCCCCTAGGTATAACAGTCCTAAACGTATTTTTATATATTTACGGTTTGCTTAAATACTTTTTTAAGGAAAAAATTAAGAAAAGCTAACTAATTATCGGAAGTGATTTTACGCAGGATAGAATTTGTATAAAAATTGCCATTTTTTAGGGATAATAATATGAAAATCGACTATTTATTACATAGGTGAGCTAAAATAAATTCTTCAGTTAAAAGTAAGTCATAATATACTTTAATCAAAAAAGAATAACCTTACATGTTTTTGAATATTTAAACGGAGGGCTTAATGTTAGTTTAAACTTTTCACTAATTAACACTTTTTTACAAAATAGGTACGCGTTCTATCCGTCCGACAATGTTACACATGTCGCCAGTAGCGTATATAGACATTGCTTCTGAGGGGGGATGGGTTTGAGACAAGTGACATTTTCAACAACAAAAAATAAGATCTTCGGTTCCTGTTTTCTGTATAAGTGGAATTTGGCGTAAATAATATAAAAAAGGTTCTTATTTTATTTTAACTACAAGTAAAACGGGTTCTAGGAGGGTTTTACCAGCCAATCCTGAAAAAAGGACCCTACTTTATAGTATTTCTGTCAATTTAGCTTAAATAAAAATGGCTCTGGGGAAGTTAACCCCCAAACCCCCCTTATATACCGCACTGCATGCATATAATTTTTTAACATTTCACCAGGCCACCATTTTGTTTCGCCATATTAGATATTTACCGAAATATAACCATTTCATTGTCTTATGACTACTGAATTTTTACTGAAATTTGAAGTCAATCGGATAAGTAGTTTTTCAGCTATGCCGCATGAAGACAGACCGACAGACAGGCCGAGGGAATCGACAAAACATGTTTTTAGTCATCTAGGGGAGAGAAAAAGCTGTAAAAATCTGAGAGGGTGATTTTTTTACTATTACAATATTACATATTACACCAACGTTACCATATCATCCCCATGTGATCCTTAATTTTTTATAAACATTTACAAACAAGTCAACTGTAGACAGACGGATCGACGGAATTGATAAAACATATTTTTTGGCTTCTAGGGATGCTAAAACGTGAAAATATGTAAAGAACTGAAGAGGTGATTTTTTTCAGGATAACCTTTGAACTGAATTAGCACCAAAATTTTGTTAATTGACTCCTATACTACAATTAGTTATGTCACACAATCAATCCACTAAGTAGTTTTTTCGGCAGAATTTTTGAATATTTTATTAAGCCGCCATTTTGTTCCGCCATCTTGGATTCGTATCAAAATATTACCAGTTGATTCAAATATAACACTTTGATGAAAATTTGAGATAAATTGGATAAGTAGTTTTTTATTAATAATTTTTTTAATATTTCACTAGGCCGCCATTTTGTTTTGCCATATTGGATTATTACCAAAATATTATCAGTTCATCCCCATATGATCCTTAATGTTTTATCAAAACTTGAAGTCGATGGGGTAAGTAGTCTTTAAAGCTATGCCGCGAACTGGCAAACAGACAGACAGAGCGACAGACGGACCGACGGAATTGATAAAACATATTTTTTGGCTTCTAGGGATGCTAAAACGTCAAGATATATAAAACCTGAGAGGGTAATTTTTTCACCATTACAAACATTTTATTTGGACGCCATTTTGTTCGCACATCTTGAATTAGTATTACATTTTTACTAGTTGATCGCTATACCCCCAATTAGTTATAGCACACAATTTAAAATCATCAGTTTTTTCAGGCTGAATTTTTAAATATTTTATTAAGACGCTATTTGTTCCGGAAACTTGGATTGGTATTTTTACTAAAATGTTACCAGTTGATTCGAACATAATGCTATGCCGCCATTTTGTTTCGCCATGTTGGATTTTTACCTAAATGATACCAGATAATAGGTACGCAGGTCAGACAGACAGATAGACCGACGGTATTGAGAAAACATGTTTTTCGGCATCTAGAAACCCTGAAACATCATAATCTGAAAAAATCTTGGAGGGTGATTTTTTCACGATTACAAAACCTTTAGGAGGGAAGTAAAAACCAGATATTATATGTTTAGTATCTAGATTAAAACTAACACAATATGTATTAAACACGATTTTTATAAAAAAAGCGCAGTATGACCCTAAAAAACGACGTGGTAATTGAAAATACCCGTTTAAAAGAGATTCACCCATATATACTTTTTTCTTATTTGGTCGAATATACATTCTTTTAAGGTAGTTTTTCTTGTGAATGGGACATTTATTATCTCCTGAGCTTTGAATAAATGTAGATTAAAGTTCAACTGCGCAAAGGCCATTTTTTGCAGAAAGAAGTTTCGCTGAATACATGAGTGTCCAATTAGAATATATATTATTTTAATGCGAACTAATAACTCGAAGGCATCTGGAGAATTCCGGCAAAGTTTATATACTGCTAAATGGTACTTTTTGGAGTTAAAACACGAGTCAGGATTTGCGCGAGGCTTAATTTTTCAGTTTATTTCTTGTCGTAAAAAGCGTATGCAATGTTTTTACTTTAGGACTAATTAATTTTGTTTATAACCAAACCATGCTTAGATCATTTCTGAGGTAAGCGGTAATAAAAATAAATTCTATAAAGATCTTAATAAACTTCTCAAATTTTGAAATGGATGGAAATTTTTAACCGACTTGGAATTGGGCGTTCTATTTTGGGTCTAGTACGCTGACTAATTCTATCTGTTTAGGCGGCAAATAGCCAACTTTTCATTCTCCAATTTTTTAGAATTTTGTAGCTGAGTATCTGGTCCAATAAAGCACATTTTTTTAGTTTAGAAGACAAAATATATAATAAGAACTTTCATTTAAATACAAACGCAAATACAAATAAAAAATATAATTAATAAAATTGTCCATCTTCATTATGCTAACTTAGGGTCAGAGCTGTGATAAGTACTTAAAGTAATCGGTCTTAAGTACTTGATTTTAAAATTCTACTTGCAGTATTAAGTTGCAGTATTTTGCTAAAGTACTCAACATATTCAGTAGTTTACTTAAAAAAGAAAATTTAAGCCTAAGTATTAAGTACATGCTTTATCTAGTTTTAAGTACATTTTCTAAGTACTTAAAACGTATTTAAATACTTAAGAACTTTTAGGTATTCAGTATTTATTAAACATATAAAATGTTTTCCTATATTTTGAAAAACCACTAAGCTCTTATTTTAAAAGCTAAAAAGAAGGTAAAGAATTCAAAGAACTATATATATATATATATATATATATATATATATATATATATATATATATATATATGGGTGTGCGTTTTAGGGACATGAAGTTCAATTTAACAAAACATTTTCATTTTTACAGTTTTGTATTCCTGATTTTTAATGTATATATTGTACTTGCTCTGTTCCCGCTAATGATGGTGCTTATATATTAAGTTCAAAATTATAAACTTGGCATTTTTGGGAGTATTTTAACAGTAGGTATTTGAAATAAATCTTGTCTTTTTTGTGACTGTAAAAACAAGCATAGGTAGGTATTTTTTAAATTCTGTCAGGATTTAATCCTCAAAATTATTAAAGCTGGCCTCAAGATTAAAACTTCGCATGAGCATAACTAGAATATCGTTACGAATTCATTCTTTTTGTAATCATGGTTGAAGTACTAAAGACTTTTTATTATTGAAGTACCTACTTTTGAAAAAGTAAAAATACTTAAGTACTTCTACAAAGTACTTTAAGTAGATTAGGATTGTACAATACATTTTTTAAGTAATAAGGAATACTTATCCGACATTTGAAATTTTAAATACCAGTATAAGTATGTATTGCTAGTAATGTATTCCTCTCCTTATATCTTTACCGAGAAGTTTTGTTATGGAAAAAATTGTTGCAACAATGGCCTCGATCACAATTATTATATTATCGGTAAATATACAAGAAGATAAATAAACCACCCCTTAATATAATTTTGCAACAGGCGAGGCAAATTAATGCTTAATTTGGCCCAAAGATTACTAACCAACGTGTCAAAATTTGTGAAATGGATTACTTATTACATTCAAATACAAACGAGAATAAAATAAATAAAAAATTTAATTAACTTGTGCTAACTCAATCTAATTTGACAACAGGCGAGGCAAAAAGTATTAAAAGTTCGCACATAAATGCAAGCATTTTAATGTCCATTCAAATACAAAGGAAAATAAAAACAAATAAAAAAAATTGAATTAACTTGTCTATCTTCATTATGCTAACCTAATCTAATTTGGCAACAGCCGAGGCAACATATATTATTGCTTGCTAAATTTGTCACAAAACTTATTAATATAAGTGTCAAAATTTCTAAAGTTGGCCACTTTTTGTGAGGGTCGTGATTTTTTTCCTAAAAATGAACTTCAAAATTTATTAATCCAATATGGTGGAACAAAAGGGCGGCCAAATGGAATGTTCAAAAATTCAGTACCAAAAAACTACTTATCCAAATGATTTGAAATTTTCCTCAAAAATCAAGCGTTGAATAGGGATAGATTGATAATTTTTTAGTGCGAATCCTATATGTAAAACAAAATGGCGACCTAATAAAATGTTTAAATAGTCGGTAAAATTCCATTTTCTAGAATATAAATTTCTTTTTATGGAGGAAAATAATAACTGACATAATATATTTTATTTTAGACTATGTAAATAATGTTATGAAAAATAAATAACAATAATAAAAAAAAAATTAAAGTTAAAAAAAATATAACCAAATAATTATATACATATATAGACTGCTTATTGTAAGTAGTGGAATTCTATACGATGAAAGTTGTGGGTACAAGTGAATTTGTCGATTTTTTTATAATTAAGTTTCGTAAAGTAAATGCTTACTTTACGAATTTCAACAAGCAGTGGTGTGGAATTAATTTGAAATGAATATTTTTTTTATGTTTCAGATAAATTGTTTCTATTATATAAATGCTTGCTAGGGTAAAGATTTTCTAAGGGATAAAAATGGTTTGCATGATTAGCTCAGCTTCAGGCAGCATATATACCTGAACACGTTTCTGCAATCTAAAAACTCTCTAAAATAGAAATTGAGAGTAAGATCCTCAAAAACAGATTTCATAACGCAGATGAGACTCAAATATTGAAAAATATACATTACATGCAGTAATAAAGTTTCCCTCGCTTCTATCAGTTCGAATAGCAAACAACTAATTTGAACATGACACACAAAGCGAAGTGGTTATCAAATTTCAATTCTAAGTTTATTTGTAACCATATAAATTTATTATTCAGATATTGGAATAATATTATGTTGACATTTAAAATTTAATATTTTTGTTTTGCAAATGCTAAAAGAAAAGACATTTGCATTGCACCAGTTCTTTATGGTTATGAAGTCAGCAAATACCATATTATTCAATGTGTTTACATTAGTTTGATGCCACAGTATTGTGGTATCAACAGTAAAAGAAGTAAAACGCTCGTTCAAAAAAAGTTGAAGGTAAGTCATTCACCTAGATTTAAAAGAATAAAGGACAAAAACTAATCCTTGAGGAACCCCAGATGAGATACTAAGCCTACCTGAATTTACATTCTCAAATCAGACAGACTGACTTTGTTTTTGCAAGATATGGTCGAAACCGTTTTAAAATTCATCAGTTTCAAGTTCGCCCAATAGTATCTTGTAACAGCCCAAAATGAAATAATCTAATATGGCGAACGAAAATGGCATCCTCGTGAATTGTTAAAAAAATTATTAATAAAGATTTAATTATCCGACTTATCTCAAATTTTGTACAAACATCAAGTATTATGTTGGAATCAACTGGTAAAATTTAGGTGCGTGTCTAAGATGGCGGCCAGATAAAATGTTTGTAATCGTGTAAAAAATCACCCTCTCAGGTTTTACAATCTTTACGTTTTAGCCTCCATAGATGCCAAAAAATATGTTTTATTAGTTCCATCGGTCCGTCTGTCGGTCTGTCTGCTAGTTCGCGGCATAGCTTAAAAACTACTTACCAGATTGGCTTTAAATTTTAGTGGAAATTAGGTGGTCGTATGGGGATTAACTGGTATTATTCAAATTTTGCACAAAAATCAAGTGTTACATAGGAATGAACCGGTAACAGTTTAATATGAATCCAAGATAGCAAAACAAAATAGCGCCTTAATAAAATATTTAAAAAATCAGCCTGAAAATACTGCTTATTAAATTAATTTCATTTTGTGTGCAAGAATTATGTGTGATACAGAGATAAACTGGTAAAGTAAAGTTGTGGTACAAAGATGTTGAAACAAAATGGCGGCCAAATAAAATTTTTAAAAATCGACGTAAAAAAACTTCTTGAATTGACTGTAAATTTTGCAGAAAAATTTAATGTCTTAAACTGATACGAATGCAATATGACGTAACAAAATGGCGGTATGTGTCAATGTAAAAACTACTAAATGAATTTATTTTAAATTATGCCCAAAGGTCAAGTGTGGCATAAATAAAAAAAGAAACTGGTAAAACATTGGTAGGAATCTAATATGATGGAGGAAAATGGCGCCCAATAAAAATGTTTGAAGATACAGCATATGTAACACATATATACTGTGACTATGTACTGAATCAAATTGGGTCACACTTCACTATTCCTAACAAATGAAAAAAAAAATCATAACGAGGGAAGTTTTGGGTAAATGAGATTTACCGATTTTTTTTATTCTCGAATATGAAAAAGAATTCAAAAAATATCATAATTAAATACAAATACACTACGTTGTAAACAGTATAAACTATTTGTCTGCCTCTTGATTTGTTTACAATAAAATTTTAATAGGCAAGTCAAATCATAACCAAATGTGTATTGTCCCTTAAAAAATATAGGGATTCCGTCCTGTAGAAAAACCTCTGTTGGCGCTGACTAAACAGCAAATAACATATAGGCAAATGACAGTTCGACTCAAATTGAAAACATAAAATGGTAGCCGTTATGCTTAACAAGAGCATACCATAATAGGTAAATATTATAACCAATTTGACCAATAGGAGTTATTTGTCTATATCTACAATTTACAAAGCAAACCCCAAGAATTTTAAACAACTTCTGTTAGATGTACTTATAATTAACAAAAAGGGTTTTATATAACAGGTTAATTAAATAAGGTCAATTTTCAACAAATGCTAAAGAGAACACAAATCTTTGATAGTTTAGCTTAGCCAGGATGTTGTGCTGAATTACACAATCATTGTTCCCAAAACGAACATAATCGATTACCTAGTGATCTTAGGAACTTTCATTAAAGAAATTTATTTTGAAAAATATTGTAAGAAAAACGTATTTACACTATTGCCAACTAAGTAAATAAAAGATAACATATACAATGGATAACTTAAAGAGAAAGGCACAATGTTAGATAAGCACATAAAAAAAAATATTGTTTTAAGTGAAAATCCCAGTGAAAATCTTCATCAGTGGCTCCTTCACTAAGTAAAGAAAAGACGATAGTGGCTTTCAAATTATCGGTTGGCTTCTTTGATTCTTCAATTATTAGGGCTAGCTACGGCAAGTATTTTGAAGACAAGGGCGAATCCAGAGGAGTTGCTTGGGGGGGGGGTGATGTGAGGCGACGCGCCGGGGGTTTGTGCTTGGCATGTCAATTTTTTTTAATAGGTTTGATAGTCATGTTTTTAGCTTCTCGTGCCTAATTTGGTTGGTTTAAATTAATCAACGTATAGAATAAATAATAAAGATGTAAAATTTCTGAAAACGTTTTTTAATAACTGCACATATGACTGTGGGACGAGAACTTTACCAACTTAAACGCAATTCAGATTAGTACAATAGATCCCTGTCACTGATTTATAAATAGATTCTTAAAATGCGTACCTCGTTTACCTTGTTAACTGAGAAAAACATATGAATTAGTCTTAATCAATTATTTCACAACCACCAATCCACTATTACTCGACTAACCGATTAAGCTAAAGATTATACAAAACCAATAATAAAATAAGTTACCGGATTCGGTTCTTATGTACGCAACAACGTTATAGAGTCGAACGACCGAGTTGGCGTGGCTCGTCCCAGGCTCATGGATGACACAGGCGTCATGCAAATAGAAATGGGTGGTAAGTGATCTTTCATTTGAATGAATGACTAGAGTCACTCATCTTAAAATCACTCGAGTCTCGCATCTCAAACGATTGCTAACTTCACTTACTGCGTACACTCTCTAACTTCTGGTTCAGCTCTCATTACTCTTGTACAGCGGAGCGATCTGTGAATCGTTCTTCGTTCCATGCCTGGCAGTCGGCGCCGGATGAATTAAATATTATTTAATTGTCAATATTTTTACTGCTAGACGGAAGGGGTTTTTCATTCGCTTATTTTTTATTCCTAATTCTACAAGAAACATAATTTCTTTATTTTGATTCTAATCAATAAATTGATTATAAATGAGTTTAATTCATACTTGCACCCCAGACTTTCAGATAATAACAGAATAAAGTTAATACATTATAAATAAAATTTAGGACCGATTAGAACATTACAAAATATAGTTATAATTTACAAATTTAAAAAAACAAACTAAACCTCCAAGTCCTTAATATGAGTAAAGCAATCCCACACTACACTCGTTTGTTTTTCTAATCTTGATTTTGCTAGTTAACTTTTAATTTTCAAAATAGTATCCAAGGGCACATTGTTAATAATTGCGAATAATACCATTGATTAAAATATCATGTCAACTAAACACATCTAAGCAGCATTCAGAATCCAGGGAATTACTAACCTTAATAACCTAATAACCATTAACCAAATATGCATAAAGTTCCAAAATGCGCCATCTGCTAGTTACTGTGTACTGCTGTAAATGCGAGTGACTCACTGAGCATCCAGCCTCCACCGAATTGTAAGCAGTACTTGACTCGAATCAGTGACATGATTCATTTAATGCTGATGACTCGACTGACTTGACTCAATAAAAAGACTCGCTTTTGCTATCTCTACAAGCAAGCCGACGCGAAATTACACATAGAGGTGGCATTTATTTTATCTCGATAAGTATAAAATATTCAAGTATAAAAAAATAACTACCGGGCGCTGAAAAGCCAGGTGAGGAATTTTATTGATACGCATTTTTTCTTGCCCTTGGGAGGGAGGGGGGGTGGTTGATCACCCCCAATCTCCCCACCCTTGGATCCGCCCCCGTTTGAAGATCATTTGCCGGACCTTTGCCTTTGTATTTTATTAGCCAAAGACTTAGAGACAAAGAGTAGAAACGTATATGGTATATGAGAGATACCTTGTAAGGGCAAAGTTTACAGACTTAAATATATTTATATAAATATTTAATTCTGTAAACTTTGGTAAGGGTTCGATTGACTAATCAAAACTGATTCGCTATATCTTTTAAAATACGAAAGATCTCTCCAGAAGAAATTATGGGTCTCTTCTAGAGCTATTCCCTATCATATCATTTATTGTTACAGGTGTCAAACCACTAGAATAGCAACTACTAGATTTGATATTATTTATAGGTCGAGATTTTATAGTTCTTTATGAGTAATTTTTATGATTCGGGCATTACTGCTATTGGTTCAGTCTATGTCGATCCGATTTAAAAGACACTTCTTATATTATAGATAAAAATCTTTATAGGGAGGTTAAATATTTACAAAATGGACACTTGGGTGTCACGACAAACACTAATAGAACGCTTTGGTTCGATCAGAGCATTTGAAACAAGAAGAATTTGCAATGGCACAGCAATATTTATAATGTTATATCATTTGTTTGTATCTATATAATGAGCTAAATATTCTTTTTGCACAGCCCAGCTATTTCAGCTGGTAAGATGGCCAATTGTTAGCTTAAGTCAAACGAATAATCAGGAATACCATTTTATTCTTTATTAGGTTCATTCTGGGAATTCCAATTATAAATTATGCAATGTATTTAGTTTGACAAACATGCCTAATCCAACCTACATACCTACCCAACTATGAAAATAATCAGTTTTTCAATTAAGGTGTTAAAAATGATTCTTCTGGCAATAACACCAACCAACGATATTGAACTGCGGTTGTCACGTTTTTTCTTGCAAATTTAATCTACTTTCCAATTATAATATCATAGTTATACTGTAATTATCGCACATTGCTCCCCCTTGCAATTTTATTCGGAACTATAGTGTACTCCTGGTGACGATATTTAAAGGTACATTTCTTTTTCAAACAAGCTTAAGTTTAGTAAAATTGGATAAGTCGTCTGGAAGTTACACTGATTTAAATGATTACACTTTCAAAAGCTTCCCCCACTCTTAGCAAGGTTGGTTCGCTAATGAGTCTTAGTTCAAAATGATGCAGAATTGTCCAAGCTTTCTAATGATGTTAATAAAGTTATACTGTAATGGGAGAAATTGTCGGAGAAATTATTAATTTAGTTTTCAAATGCGCCCTTTTGCACCTTTTCCTCATGGCTACTTTAGTAATGATTTTTGATTTACTGAATTTCTATGTCCCGTAGTTTCCGACATATGGCAGGTGGTCATCCTTAATAAAACACCCTGTATACCGTATATGGTGTATTAATTAAAATTGCAATATAAGGAAGTAACAGTATCACCCGATCCAGAGTTTTAGGCGATTTGGTTGCTTATTAAGGACTGCGCATTCTTGCGCAACTATTGTTAATGTCCGTTTCTTTTGGTAAAACGCGAGTTAGGTGCAGCTTATAATTAGGCGGCAGTGGCGTCCGATATGGGCACTCTTCTCGAAACCCCGATTATTTAAAATGAAACGGTTAATTTTTCGAGGTGGGGCATTTTTTTCAAATTTTTCGTCCAAAAATCTCGGACAAGTTGGTTAACGGGCGGAGTACGAGATGTCTTTTAAAAAAATAAAAATAGGGAACTTTCAAGGCATTTTCGGAGTCGAAATCCTGACTACTTTGTTAAGGTAAAAAGCTGGATCAATGGGGAATATAAAAAAGATTTAAAATCAATATAGGATGCCTATACCTTAAATACCGAGAAAGCGGTCGAAACGCCAAAAAACTGTTTCCGCCATTTCAATTTTCACATATTTTTAAGAGTAACGAGGGACAGAAACTGTTTTTGGGACCCCAATTTCCGCCGACAGATTGAAAAACCACATCGGCAAAATGACTCTCCGGTTTATACAAGACGAGCCATTTAGAAATAAAATTGCATTTTTGCAATTTTTTTAATATAGTTCCTTATAGTGTTACGTTTGGCCCTATGGCATATGAACGATTGATCCTGGACAGATCAAGTAAATACGCACAGAAACGTTTTTATTTCCTTAGAGCCTGTTGTGAAAATTAGCTCGATCCGGGTTAGGGGTGAATTATGAGAAATTTTTGAATTGCAGCGTGCACGAATTCTATTTGCCATTCTTTGGCCCCTTAAAAAGTCGCTACCTCCTCGGATAAAAACGATTAAGCATATCAAAAATTCCGTCTTTTATCTACAAGACATAAATTTACATTTTTTTATCCGAAGTCGAAACATTTGGTAAAATTTAGTTTCTAGTAAAAATGCATTATTTTTCAATTTGCTATTGAATTTACCATTGACTCTGCCAGCTGTATAGCTTTGACAAATATGTCATAATAAGCAATTTGAAATGATTCCAAAATTTGCAAATATCTGTTGATTTATTTATTTTGAAAGCTTTGAGCGGCGGTGAAAATGGATATACATTCCGAATAGTACAGAAATATCAGAAATCCTGCCCAAATAAAGTTATAGCAAGTATTTTATATACGAAATCAAAGAAGGTTATAATACAAAATAATAAATACATGGATGGTGTGGAAATTTAAAGGTATGTATATTTGAGTTTTAATTATTAAGGGATTTCTCCATTTAGGTAATAGTAAGCAATGTTAAAGCAAGCTGGTAGAGTAAATTCGGAATAATTGCTTTCTTCGATTATACAGGACTTATTATTTGTTTGCTTTATGATTATTTGGTGTTCTGTATTTAAAGTGTCGCTGACTTTAGTGCATTTAATGGTTTGGTGTTATATATTATTGTACGGGGTGTTAAAATAATCCGGTTCAGAATAGTAGCATTTTCCAATAACCGGGAGATTCGACTGCTGCTTTAATTTAATTTTTGACATTAATTACTGAGTATATGAAGTCACCGCGTTTTGTAATTTCTAAAGTTGTTGCTTAAACTGACTAATAATCATCATCAATGAACATTAAACAGTTAAAACAACAATTCGTTTCAAATTTGCACCAAAAATAGTCTGGGTGAATGTCTCGCGGGATGTTCCGAGTAATGGACGTGGATCTTCCATATTTTTAAGGGGTAATAAGGTAAAAAGTTCATATTTTGAGAACGCCCAAGCAAAAATAGTCAAATTCAAAATAAATGTAGTTAAGGTAATTGTTTTGACATGGAAAAATTGTGGAAGTCATTCACGTACATATTGCATTTTTTTACCGTTTACCTATATTTAATAAACACATAATATTGCGAAAAACGGTGAAAAACTTCAAAACTTGTTTTATTTTTTGTACATACGATTTTTTTTATTAAACAAGGTAGCTCTAAAATTATGAGGTAGCCTTCAAACGCGGAAACACGTTCCATTTCCTTTCTTTTTTGTCCGTAATATTTTTTATACTATACAGTAGTCGCCCTGGACATATGAAGCAGCGGCCAAAAAACCAAATTATTTTTTATTGTAAAGCGGTTAGGTGAAAAAAAAACGGTGCAACATGTCAAATTTCTTTTATCTCTTTCTACATTAAATATTTTCTACACTATACGAGGGTGCCCTTGGGAGTACAAGAATTCCCAAACATACAAATAATTCCTATATCCACGCCTTTGCTTTTTCAAAAAAACGATAAAACAGGACAATTTATTTTCTTTTTTGCATACAAAGGCATTTTTTGTATTAGGGTCATCAAATCAAACAGCTCCCTAAAAACAAATTTAAAATTTTAGGAGGTGGAAAATGCCAAATCTGTTTTTTATTTTGTATCTATTTTCTTTGGACTAGGAGGGTAAAACAGATTTTTAAAAGTGAAAATATTAACATTTTTAAAAAATAATAAAACATAAATATTTTATTATTATATTTTTTACATATCGATTTGGGATTTCATTATTTGGTGGAGGCTTTAGTGATTAAAAAAAATATATACCATCTAAGGGCTGAGAAAATGGTTTTAGTCTAATTTTTAAACGGTATTTTAGCAGGTATTTATCTAAAATTGACAGCTGTCAAACTGTCAAAAATGGCAAGATAATATGGGCTGAAGCCTTACTCCTACTTACAAGTCAAGTTATCAAGTCAGAATCTAGAGGCTAGTGTTTCCATCTTACTCAATAGGGACGGGATGTATATATAAACACACACACATATATATATATATATATATATATATATATATATATATATATATATATATATATATATATTATACAGATCGATTTATTAATAATTGGTTTGCTAAAAATAGAAATCTATATCGCCCTTGAAGTTTAAGAAGTTGTGCTTTAAATGTCAAAGAAAAAATCTGGGATTTATAGTTACAGATATGTATGATGCAGATTTTCGACCGGAAATTGAAGTGATGTGAGAAAAAATTGGAAATATCTGGAAAAACATATTTATTATTTTTGTATTCTATTTGTATCAATCTTTGAACCTTGCAGTAGACTGAATAGTTACGTCATTAATTGTTTTCTTTTAAGATAATGTTTCCTTTTTTATTTTATATAGAATGAATATATTAATTTAAAAGTAACTCGTTTTATATATCCCACTTAAGGTTAAAAAATCCTCAATAAACCACCTATACCACACTGCAGTAATCCAGATAACAGGGAAAAATAAAGGCTTTTATTACCAAAATATCATCAAATGGGGTGATGTTCAGTTGGCATTGTACATCTGTCGCCAACTGTATTACTTCCCTCGTAAAAGAGCAGTATTGTAATGGTGAAAAATCACCCTCCCATAGTTCTATAGATCAGCTTATAGGGTCCCTACATGCCAAAAAAAACATGTTTTCTCAATTCACTCGTTCTGTCTGTCTGTCGGAGGTTCGCGGCCTAGCTAAACAACTGCTTACTGGATAGACTTTAAATTTTGGTCAAAAATTAGGGGTTATATGGGGATGACCATGACTTTTTACATTTTGGTAAAAATCCAATATGACGAAACAAAATGGCGGCCTAGAGAAATGTTAAAAAAATATTACTAAGAAACTACTTATTCAATTTACCTGAAATTTTGCTTAAAAAGCAAGTATTATGTAGGAATACCATACTTTTACGTATGGTAAAAATTTGGTACAAATCCAAAATGGCGGTTTAATAAAATATTTAAAAAATTATCCTGAAATACCTACTTAGTTAGGTTGGATACAGAGCCGAATTGGTAGAATTGTGGTATGAAAATGAAGATGGTCAAAAATTAAGGATACATAAATTTTTTACAACTTTTCATGAAAAATACTATTCACATTATAAAAGGGATTCTTTTTGCTCAGTATATGAATTTTCCAATATCAACAATTTAATTAAATGTAGTAGTAGATGTATAATAATATTTTCAAAATTTTGTTAAATTTCTTGGAATATAAAAGAAAAATTATATATAAATAAATATTATGGTTATACGCTGGACATAGAAATATATTTGGGTTACAAAGGAGTTACCTGGAAACTTGGAGTTCACGTAAAACGAATAAGTGTACGTGCTTCAATCAATAAAAAAATAAGAATATAGGTATATATGGACCGAATATTAAAAACTAAATATGACGTATGATATATATGTGAATAAATTTGAGCCAAATAGCCGTAAATCTGCGATAAATAAAAATGAGGTAAAGTATATCAGAAAAAAATTATGTATATATCATCACGTATAAATGCGCATTTACCTGTCTTCTGGTGTTCCGGCAGCTAAAGAAAAAATATAAAAATGGGGCTTTGGATTTGGATAAATTTCAAATTAGATTACGGTAGTAATAAATAAATCAACAAAAAATTACTGATATGCCCTTTTTGTTTTCTTCACACCATGCGCTCCTGTGGGACGAAGTGAAGACCCTTTGAGGCACTAGGTATGTATATATCAGGGTTCTTCCTCAAATTGAAGAGAATTGTGATGAAGCAATAACCTGCTCACAAACTGATCTCCGATCAGCAATGCATCGGCATCATACACGTGGACGCGGACATGACAACCACGTGGAGTTCTGCTAAACAATCACATAGGGCCAACGGGGACAGGATCGATAAGGGGGCGGACAATACTCGTACAGTATTGCTACGTAGAACCTTGGAGTCCTGTAATAGATAAAAGGTATTCTAAGACAGGTCCTCGATATTTTCAAAAAAAAAAAATGAAATAAAAACGGGAAAGTCGGGAAAACAACAGGTGGCAACGAAGCCATCGATCAAGAAAAACTCATCTATAGATCTTGTGAGGCCTCTTAATAAAAACATATTTTCTCACATATACGTCGTTCTACGTGGCACAAAGAAAAACGACGGACTGTAAGAAGACTTTTTAGGCTTTAAACAAACCAAGTAGAAAAGAGAGCATGGCATCGTCCGGACCTCCTTAAATAAGTTTTCGTGCTTGTGCGCGCATCAGAATGTCACGTGATCAAAAAAACTACCAACATTTATGGGAAAAAAATCATAAAAAATTATCATACCACCTAGTATCATACAAACAGCATTATAAGCATTATAAAACATTGAACATGGCCATGGAAACGTGATTTTTACAAAAAAAATGCAAAAGGTACTTTCCATTAAAATTGATACCCGGCAACTAACTAACAATGCACTTGCGTGTATGGATTGTTACCTATAGACGACTATCGGGCGATCGAAAATATTAGATTCAGTAGACATCTTCCGCAAGGGACAACGTTAATATTACAGAAACAGGTGTAGTTCAGTATTAAATTATCGCTATAATTGTCTGAGTAGTATGAGGTTTTCGTAAATTATATATTCAATGTGTTTCTACTTTTTATTTTATGGAGTTTTTGTGATAGTTGGCAAAACTTTATCGTGTAAATTCCATGTTTTTTAAAAGAATAAATAAGAAGTGTTACAATATAAAGTGTATGATGTATTTCATATTTTGCAATAACTCCTAAATTTAAGTTTGATGTTAATTTACAAAACTGAATCATTACCATAATTATCTACTTACCAAAGCCCCTCTTCTGTTTAATAAAAACATTAATAACAGATAAACATTACTTAGATCAACAATAATACCCCATGGACGTTTCAGCAGGGAGAAATGGTTCCGAAAAGGGTTTGTATCAATGACATCAAAATACTGTATGGTACGCGTCGGTTGAAACATAGATCACGTGACGCAGACAGACAATTCGATTGGCCTAGCCGAAACCGTTATTCGTAAACTTACAAATTGCATGTATTTTTACTTTTTAATTATATTTACGGTAAAAATTTTATTAGGCGTATAAAAAGTACATCGTACATTATGAAAACGCATGTAGACTGTATTATTTTTTTCACTTACGTATATGCTTTGACTAATTTTTTACATGTTTCATGGGAAAAAAGCTATTACCAATATGTTAAAAAAATATATAAACTTTCATCTATTTTTATCAGCGTTGTGAATTTTGGACTAAAAATTTTGATACGGATTTTTGGATAATTGCTTCTAGACTCTGAGATTATAATTAATTTTCGTTCCTAAAATTTCCACAATTGCATTTTCATTAAATCAATATCTATAGAATTATCCATAATTCTGTTAGGGGAAATGATTCTGGCAAAGACAGATTATCTCTTAGTTAAACACCTTTCAGAGAAATCTGTTTGGAAGTATCTTCGCTCAAAAACTTAATCAATCGAACTTTCCGAGGTATTTGGCACACTCCAATAAACGGGAATCAAAATTTACTCAACATGTTATTTCCGACGTTTTCCAATTTAAGTAATTAATACGCTTTTCAGATGTTTTGATTAGCTAGGGATACTCGTAGTTGTAATTGGCAACGCTGCTAATAGTTTTCCGTTTTATAGTGTTACTTCAAAACTCGGTTTTATTGTATAGAGCTATTGGTAAAATGAAGTTTTTGATAGTATTAGGACAGCTCTCCGAGATTGATTTTTCTTTTAGTTAAATAGTTATTTTATGTTGTTGACGTGGAATCACGTATACGAAAAGTCTATATAGATGTACACTTTATTTACTTATGTATTTATAAAGAGGCTCTCGAAATTTATGAAGATTATTTATATTACTACCTATTGACTTCAAATTTTGTTCAAAAATTAAGAGTCATATGGGGATGCCTTGGTAACATTTTGGTAAAAATCTAATATGACGAAACAAAATTTCGGCCTAATGAAATGTTAAAAAAAATTCTTACTAAAGAACAACTTATCCAGTGTATTTCAAATTTTGCACAAAAATCAAGTGCTATGTAGCAATTAACTGGCAAAATTTTGGTACGAATCCAAGATGGCGAAAAAAATAGCGGCTTAATAAAATATTTAAAAATTCTGACTGAAAAAACTGCTTAGTGGATTGATTTCAAATTTTGGGCAAGAATTAGTTGTGATATAGAGGCGAACTGTTGTGGTACAAATTCAAGATGGCGGAACAAAATGGTGACCAAATAAAATGTTTGTAATAGTGAAAAAATCACCCTTTTATATAATTTCATGTTTTAGAGTTCCTAAATGCCAAATATTATGTTTCATCAATTTCGTAGATCTGTCTGTCAGTTCGCGTCATAGCTTAAAATCTCCTTACCTATCATATGGGGATGACCTGGTAATATTTTGGTAAAAACCTAATAGGCTTAGGAAAACGTTAAAAAATTATTACTGAAAAAACTTATTATCCAATTTACCTCAAATTTTGCAGGAAAATCAAGTGTTATATAGGAATGAACTGGTAACATATAACAAGATAGCAAAACAAAATGGCGGCCTAATAAAATATTTAAAAAGTCAGTTTGGAAAAAATACTTACTAGATTAATTTCAGATTTTGTGCAAGCATTCAGTTTGGTATATACACAAACTAGTAAATTTGTGATACGAATTCAAGAAGAAAAAAATGGCGGAAAAATAAAATGTTTAAAATATCAACGTAAAAAATCTTCTTATTTGATTGACTTTAAGTTTTGCAGAAAAATTAAATGTGGTATACAGATAAATTGGTACGAATTCAACATGACGGAACAAAATGGCGATATGTCACTGTAAAAACTACTTCTTCACTTTATTTTAAAGTATGCCCAAAAATCAAGGGTTGCATAGGTAGAGACTGGTAAAACAATGGTGGGAATCCAATATGATGGAACAAAATGGTGCCGAATAAAAGTGTTTAAAAAGACAGTATATATATATATATATATATATATATATATATATATATATATATATATATATATATATATATATGTGTGTGTGTGTGTGTGTGTGTTACTAAATGACTTTGTACTGAACTAATTTGGTTCACACTTTTCTTTTCATAAGAAGGGAAGTTGTAGAATGATGATCCTTTTCGAAAACTCTTAGAGATCTCTTTAAAACGGTTGCATTGTGTAACTGTTCTTTTAATAAAGTCACCAGATTTTTAAGAAGTGAATGGAGGATAATAATTATAAAATATACATGGACTAAAAACTGATTGTATTAATAAGGATACCAATCCTGCTACTCTTTTTTAAGCGTTCGCAGCGACCGTGAACTGACAGACGGACCGACGGAATTAATAAAACATATTTTTTCGCATCTAGGGATGCTAAAACCTGAAGATATGTAAAAATCTGATAGGGTGATTTTTTCACGATTAAAAATATTTTATTTGGTCAGCATTTTGTTTCGCCATCCTAATTTAGTACCACAGCTTTACTAGTTGATCTCTGTACCACAACTAGTTATGGCACAGAATTTGACATCAGTCCAATAAGTAGTTTTTTCAGGCTGAATTTTAAATATTTTATTAAGCCTCCATTTTGTACCGTCGTCTTGAATTCGTACCAAAATTTTACCAGTTGATTTCTACATGATACTTGCGTTTTGTGCAAAATTTAAGATAAATGGGATATTTTTTTAACACTTCACTATGCCGCAATTTTGTTTTGCCATATTGGATTTTTACCAAAATGATACCAGGTTATCCCCATATAACCCTTAATTTTGGACCAAATTTTGAATCGGGTAAGTAGTTTTTAGCTATGACACGAACAGACAGACCGAAGGAATTGAGAAAACATGTTTTGCGGCATCTAGAGACCCTGAAACGTAAAGACCTAAAAACATTTTTTCACGATTACAATACTTCCCTTTTACGAGGGAAGTAACAAATAACTATCAACAAATATAAAAACTGAATAGACTATATCAAATAAAAAGCCCGGGAGAAGTACAATCAATTTGTAACTGCACACCCACATACCCAGTTATCTTTTAAAATGACGCCTAAACGACCCGCCTTTTTCCAGTGACGGCTCCTCCATTAGGTCATATGGTCAATGACCCCCCAATAAATATTTCCAAAAAGAAAATAATAAATAATTTATATTTGTTTAATTTCTTTTAAATTTGGAAATTCCTTCTATTATTCTAAGCGTGTAAACTCGTTAAATGTTAATGTTGATTCCGCGGCAGTCGCACTATTTTTTTTACACTATTACACTTAACTCAATTGGAAAACAATCTTAAATTAATATGAGTACCAATAAATATCGACCATATATTTTGCAAACGAACTTCCAAACCCCAAAACAGAATGCTACCTTACCTTCACGCGCCACTTTACACGAGAAAGATAATTTACGAACTAAAACATGATTATCACTGGAGGTCTCGTCGAATGCAGACCTCTGTGTTGATAACATAAGTGGTGCCACGTGTTCGGTTTTGCTGCTTTATTTCGGGGGGAAACGGGAGACTCAACCGCTCAGAGTGGAAACTAACGACCCCGCTAGAAAGGGAGCAGACGCTGTGAACGTGTGAGGCCTAGTTGTTCCTGCATTCTATCCCGTTCGTCTGCCGCAGTTCTACATAGAATATTAGCGTAACGGCCGCTACGTGGCGGGAGTGGGAGGGGTAAGGGGATAGCTTGAAAGAAAAGGTTATCTCGTGAGACCAGTAGTACTCTCAAGGGGCATCTAGTGGAAGCCAAGATGCATTAGAAAGTTTTTTAAATAAAGTTCAATTTAAAGTTTTTGAAATACACGGGGTGATCGGGAGCTCAGAGCTCGCCATCCGAAAATCCCACCGATAACGTCCCCAAACCGGAATAAAGTGTATCTCGCTCCGAGGGTCGCCGGATAAAGCGAGTAAGCTCCGGACGGGGAGCAATCTGGCAAATGGACTAGTATCCGCGTCAACAATCAAGAAACAACAACAAGTGCGGCAAAATACTTTATTATTAATCAGATCACATCGGATGCAATTCGCATGTTACCACTGCGTTGGAGTTGGAGCGCCCGAATCATATGTCATGTCAATGCATATTCTCCCGAATCAACGAGGACGGATACTTAGAGATAAAAGCTGAGGTTTTTTGTAAATATAACAGAACCTTATGTTATTTTAATTTACAAGAACAAAGAAAAAAATAACTTTAACTAGGGACATTTTTAGATTATCGTAAACACTACAAACAATCTTTTTTGAAAGAGAAAAATGAAAAGAGAAAAAGTACTAATTTTCCGAAAGACATAATTATACTAGCGACATCTTTTCTTTGTCGGTAACACCAATACGTTTTAGAGCTACTTTGGTATCCTCTTAACCAGATTTAAGAATATGTTAATGGTGAATTCAATGGAAAATCAGATATTAAAAACATTTAATAAGACGTTATTACGAATATTGGAAGGTTAATGTTGGAAATTTTTAATCGAAAAGTTCCTTAACAAAACTTTTAGTAGATGTTATTGGCGCAGTTTCCATACAAGTTAAATCTTCTCTATATGTTGCAAATTTGTTTAAATGCAATATAGGTAGAAAGTTTTTAAAGTTATTGCTTATTCCTCTACGTTAACGTCTCGAAAATATACGAGCTTCAAAAGTAATTTATCTATTTTGCAATTTCAGATAAAAGCAAATAATATAGTGAGAAATATTTTACCCTTAAAAATATGCATTTCTATTTGAAGTTGGAAGCTTTCGAAAAGTTATTCCAGTTATAATTTATAAAAGTTGACATATTTGTAAGTAATCATTTCGAAAAAACGTGCAATAAAACATTAACGCATTAATTCTAAGAAGAAAAAACTTTGGATGAATACATTATATTAATGTCCAAAAATCCTTGATCCGGTTATTCAACAGATTTATAAATATCTTAACAATTTCGAAGATTAGACTCTTACAAGGGTTCGAAAATAAAAACGAAGTTATCGTGTTTTAATTCCTCGATAAAAAGGAAAGTATTGGAATCGTGAACAAATCACTCTCCGATTTTTTTTCAGATCTTCACGTTTCAGGGACCTTAGATGACGAATAACATGTTTTCTCAATTCTGTCGGTCTGGCTGTCTGTCTGTCTGTCTGTTCGCGGCGTAGCTAAAAAACGACTTACGCGATTGACTTCAAATTTTAGCCCAAAATTAAGTAACATATGGGGATGATCTGGTAACATTTTGGGAGAAATCCAATATGGCGAAGCAACATGTCGGTCTAGTGAAATGTTAAAAAAAATGGTTTTAAAAAACTACTCATACAATTTATCCCTCATTTCGCTAAAACATCAACTATTATGTTGGAAAATGGCGGCTTAATAAAATATTTAAAAATTCAGCCTGAAAACCTGCTTAATGATTTGATTTTAAATTGAGTGCCATAACTAATTGTGGTATACGAATACAAAATGGCGGCCTAGTGAAATGTAAAAAAAAATATTATTAAAAACTACTTATCTAATTTATCTCAAATTTTTCACAAACATCAAGTATTATATTGGAATCACCTGGTAAAATTTGGATATGGCCTGAAAAAACTACTTAATCGATTGATTTCAAATTGTGTGCCATAAGTAATTGTGTTATAGGGATCAACTAGTAAAACTGTGTTACTAATTCAAGATGGTGGAAATGGAAAATTGCGGCATAGTCAGTTCGCGGCATAGTTTAAATACTACTTGCCCGATTGACTTCAAATTTTGATCAAAAATTAAGGGTCATATGGGGGTGACCTGATAATATTTTGGTAAAAATCCAATGTGGCGAAACAATGTTAAAACATTTTGTTAGATTGGTGTATTATTTGAAATTAAGGTCCAGTAAAAAAAAAGCCTTTTTTAAATTGTCGACGTTTCGCAACTTTATTGTTGCATCCTCAAGCCATATTATCAGCTTTTACCTACACCGTTGTTCCGCATATATGTTGTTGTTATGTTTGAATGGAGTATTATTTGAGGTTAGGATCCAGTAAAAAAATACAAAAGCCTATTTTTAAATAGTCGATGTTTCGCAACTTTATTGTTGCATCCTCAGGACACAGACAGATTATATATCCTGCATGAAACCCATAAAATCAGTCTCTACCTGCTTCGTTGGTCCGCAGATACTTCTCAGATTTTAAGTTTCTAAATGGTTTTCGTTAATCATCCTCTTGTTGTTATGTTAGGGTGGTGTATTATTTGGCGTTAGGATCCAGCAACAAAAAGTCTTTTTTACATTTTCGACGTTTCGCAGCTTTATTGTTGCATCTTCAGAAGACTTATATATATTCTATATCCTGTGTAAAACCCATATCAGTCTTTACCTACTCCGTTGGTCCGCCGATATTTTTCAGATATTAAGTTTCTAAATAGTTTTCGTTAACGATCTTCTTGATTTTACATTATTTGGGGTTAGGATCCAGTAACAAAAACAAAAGCCTTTTTTTGAATTGTCGACGTTTCGCAAATTTATTGTTGCATTTTCAGGACTGATATATACAATACAATACAATACAATAATCCTTTATTACCATCATATTACAATAATTATAGTAATACATATATTAAACTTATAATTAATGAGGTAAAGTGAACTATACCGCGATTTTAAAACCGATAGCACAAGCACAATGCTTGTGTGGTACAGCCCGTAAAAGAGTATAACTTTATAACTAACATGAAACACCGTAAATCAATTTCAAAAGCAAAAAAAAACAATCAAATTAAGGTTCTTAAACTAGGGTACACAGATGCACGACAAGGAGGCAACCAGGGTCAAAGCGAGAAGGCGAGAAGTGGAGAAGAGGGGAACCCAAACAACAGGGGCAGAATGAGTTCAGATTTTACATATAAAATTAAGTTAGGATTAGATCAAGGGTAACACCAGCGATATTTTTTTTTGTACTAGGTGGCTTGTTGATTTAATAGAAGATTTTTTATATATTTAGAAAAATTTTGTAGAGAAAATTCTTTTACATTATTTGGTAGATTATTCCACATTTGAACAGCTGAGAAAGAGAAAGACTTTTGAAATTTTGCTGTTGTGTGCTGAGGTACTCTAAAACAGTTAGCATTACTTGTACTGTGGGAATGTGCGAAAGTAATAAATAAATCTTTTAAGTAAGGCGGTTTACCAGTTTTTAAGATTTAATAGATAAATACATACATGTGAAATTTTCTGCGATTTTCCATGTTTAAAACAGAGTTTTCATTCAAATAAGGAGTAATATGGTTCCTGAAAGGTATATTATAAGAAAATCGCATGCAACTATTCTGTAATTTTTGTATCTTCCAAGAAGCTTCATAGGATACTGAATCTGAATAAACTACATCTCCATAGTCTAACAATGGCAAAATGAGGGTATTGCAAAGATAATACTTTGTGCTTGGAGGTAAGTTTTTTTTTAATGAATATAATTTTTTTAAGCGCATATATGAAATTTTAAGTTTATTTTGAACATGAGTTTGAAAACTAAGATTTGAGTCTAGAACTATACCTAAATTTTTTGCTTCAGTTACTACGGGAAAAGTGATATTGTTTACTTTGACTATAAAATTATTTAACATGTTATTAATTAAGCTTTTGTTACTTCCAAAAAAAACAACAGATGACTTTGATGCATTTAGTTTTAAATTATGATTTTTTGCAAATTCACTTACGTTTTTCATATCTTCATTGAAAAATTCTTGCGATACCGCTAATGTGGAATTACAAATAGGCATATATATTTGCGAGTCGTCTGCATATTGTTGCAGTTTGGAATACTTTACAGAGGATTCCATATCAGCCACATAGATTGAAAATAACAAGGGGCCCAATATAGATCCTTGTGGCACTCCACTTGCTAAAGTTAGATAACTTGATTTTACATTTAACTGATTTTTTTTAATTAAGACGCAATGTGAACGATATTTTAAATAAGAATTTATAAAAGCAACTGAATTTTTTGAAAAACCAAAATACTGTAGTTTAGCCAAAAGCATACTATGGCTAATGGTGTCAAACGCTTTGCTAAAATCCAGAAGGGCCATACAGGTTGTTTGTTTGTGCTCTTCACTGGACCAAATATTATTTATAATGCTAACTAAGCTGGTTGTAGTACTATAGTTTCTACGAAAACCTGATTGACAACTTGGTATAACTTGAAAAGAATGGACAAATTCGTCAATCTGATGAGAAATGTGCCTTTCTAAAATCTTTGAAATTGTTGGCAAGATGCTTATTGGCCTTAAATCTTCAATTCTATTCGGGTTAGATATCTTGGGTAAAGGAATAATTATTGCCTTTTTCCATTCATTTGGAAAAAAGTTTTCCAAAATGCAGCTATTTAAAATATTTATTAATGGCCCCATACAGAAGGGTAAACACATTTTAAGGTCTCTAATAGATAGTTCGTCTTCTCCAACAGCATTTGTATCAATATTATTAACA
Organism: Kuschelorhynchus macadamiae; assembly: GCA_030620095.1. NCBI lineage: Eukaryota > Metazoa > Arthropoda > Insecta > Coleoptera > Curculionidae > Kuschelorhynchus > Kuschelorhynchus macadamiae. Next base: position 155,604 of record JAUTXW010003650.1, on the reverse strand, counting down.
ATTTTATATACAGTCTCTTCATCAATTAATCTAAAATTTAATTCACTAGTTATGTTTTTGTGTTTATTAGACTTATAAAATTCAATTTTTTCTATTGAAGTGCTGTTTTGAGAACTAATACAACTAGCAAAGTAGTTATTAATATTTTCTGCACTACATAAACTATCGGGCAATTCACTTTTTTTATTTTGTGTCAAATTTAGTTTTTTTGCGCTTCTCCAAAATTGCCTACCCTTTTCTAAAGCAAATTGATTAAAATATGCAACTTTTTCCCTTGAGATAGCATGTTTTGTATAGTTCCGAAGTTGTTTGTAATATTGAAGATTTGCTGCAGTTTTTTGTTTATGATATTTACGGTGGTAAGCCTTATCACGTAGTTTTATTAAAAGTTTTATATTATCTGTTATCCAAGGTGTAAAAGCTTTTTCTTGAATGGTTTTATTTTTTAAGGGAGCATGCTTGTTAATTAAGAATAAACTATTATTTTTTAAAATAAAAAGTTTTTCATTTATATCCCTAGTGTAATAAATACTTTCCCACATCAATTGTAAGGCATCTTCCTGAAATACATTTATATTGATTTTTACGTAATCCCTATATTGCACCTTTAAACATTTATTTTGACCCTTGGGTAAATTTAAAATTCCATAAATTAAGTTGTGGTCACTAATATTCTCGGATATAAATAAGGATCCTGCTTTCAAGCACTCTACGGAAGCATTAACAATCATGACATCTATGAGTGTTGATGAATTAGCTGTAATATTTACTCTAGTAGGCTCTTTAATTAACTGGGTTAGGCTAAATGTTTCTAACAAGGATTGAAATTTATGCTTAGGATTAGAATTTGCCAAAATATCTACATTTAAATCGCCCACACATATCACCCAATCATAAAAAGGTACGGAGAGACTGGGAAGTTCTTCTAGAAAGTCAAGAAAATTTTGGACGTTTGAAGAAGGGGGTCTATAAAAACTTATAATTAGTATATTTTTCCTATTTAAACAAAATTTAATACACATGTACTCGAACTCGTTTGGTAGATTGTTAAATATTACTTGAGTAAATTGTATATATTTCTTTATATAAAAACCGACTCCTCCTCCACGACCCTCTCTATCTTTTCGGACAAGGCTATAGCCAGGAATCTCAAATCTAGTACAATCATCATCAGGCGACAACCAAGTCTCAGATAGGGCCAGAATATCAAAATTGTAGTCGTTTAAATAATTTACAAACTCGTCAAACCCCGTATTCAGCGATCGAACATTTAAGTGGCCACATACAAAATTTTCCGATTTTTTTAGGTTTTCTGTTCTATTAAGTTTATGCTGGTTATCCCTTACTGTATTCATATTAACCCCCGCCATCCCATCTGCCCCCCCAACCCCCCACAGGACCCCTCAGGCAGCCACCCAGTCACGCACTAATTATATAATTCAGTTTTATAGATTGCCTTACTACTAAAAAATTAAAACATTTACAAAATAAAGATATAAATGACATAACTATGTCACTCACAAACAGCAATTTAGCAACAACGGTCCAAATAATAACTGTAATATTAGCATTAATTTTATAAAAACAAAAACAGCATTCTATCGTTTCCTTTCGAAAAAAACGAAGAAAAAAAAAACAAAAAAATAATAGCTACGTTAAATATAAAATTTGTATTGTATAATCACTTTAAACAATCAAGCAGCAAGAAGCAATTAAAAAATAAACAAAATCTCATTTTATGTGATTTCCCAAGAATTTTTCCACAAAAAAAAGAAAAAAAAATGAGCGAAATCAGATCCGTGCTATAGAGTAGTTTTAAGTAACTTATGTTAAGATTTACCTTAAAGTTTATATCTGCATAAAACCCATATTATCAGTCCTTACCTACACCGTTAGTTCGCAGATACTAAGTTTCTAAATGGTTTTCGTTAACGATCTTCTTGTTGTTATTTTAGAGTGGAGTATTATTTGGGGTTAGGAAATATCTGCGGACCAACGGAGTAGGTAAAGACTGATAATATGGGTTTCACAGGATATAAAATCGATGTGTTCCGAGGATGCAACAGTAAACTTGCGAAACGTCTACAATTTAAAGAAAGACTTTTTTTTCTGGATCTTAACTCGAAATAATACCTCACTCTAATATAACAAACAAGATGATCGTTAGCGAAAACTATTTAGAAATTAATAAAAAAAACTAATTATCTAATTTACCTCAAATTTTGCACAAAAATTAACTGTTACATACGAATGAACTGGTAACGTTTGATATGAATACAAGATAGCAAAACAAAATAGTGGCCTAATAAAATATTTAAAAAATTAGCCTGAAAATATTATTTATTAAGTGAATTTCAGTTTTTGTGCTATGATATAGAGATAAATTTGTAAAGTTGTGGTACGAATTTAAGGTGGCCAAACAAAATGGCGGCCAAACATTTTTTTTTTAAATCAACGTAAAAAATCTTGTTCAACTGACTTTAAATGTTGCAGAAAAATTAAATGTGAAAATGGGATAAACTGATACGAATTCAACACTGCGTAACAAAATGGCGGTATGTTTCAATGTAAAAACTACTTATTTAATTTATTTTAAATTATCCCAAAAGTCAAGTGTGGCATAGGTAGAAAGAAACTGGCAAAATATTGGTAGGAATCCGATATGATGGAATAAAATGGCGCCCAATAAAAATGTTTGAAAAGACAGTATATGTAACACATATATACTGTGACTATGTAATGAACTAAATCATACTTTACTATTCCTAAGAAACAGAAAAAAATCATAACGAGGAAGTTCCCGGTAAACGAAATTTACCGATTTTTTAATGTCCCTAAAACACATAAAACAGATTTTCGAAAAGTTTATAAGCACAATTTGATTTTATTATAACCTGAGAATGATTAAACCGATTCGCTTCCAATTTTCGGCAAATACATTAGATGAGTGACTTGTAAGGTTTAAACTTTAGATGTCATGGTAATAGAAATAACGGGCATATAATTTATTTATTTCTCTTTGGTATACAATCAGGAAAAAGATGCCCGCTTTACAAGTTATCGTTACATTGCTTATATTATAAAAAAACACTAAAACTAAATGCATGGGATAAAGAAAATGTTCTTACTTCAACGTAACTACTGATTCTTAAAGTAATCCTTTAAATGTCTCTTGAGTGCACTGCCATTAAAAAAGTCGATGTTTCTACAATATTCGTTAGCACATTCTTGACATAGGAGAATTTAATAAGCTATTTGAGTTTGAAAGGGCTACAATAAATTGGTTGAAATTTCTCAAACTCCTCTGCGGAAGAGTAAAAGGAACCAAAGCCAGCGATTCCGAACAGTCAGTCTTTGCATTAATAATCTTAAATAAGGGCAACAGATCTGTTACCTTTTTTCGATCTTCAAGTGACAAAACATTGAAGTGAGAGCGCAAAAAATTATAATTCTCACAGCGGATATCATTATGAAAACCAATCATTTTTAAAAATTTATTTTGAACCGATTCAAGGCGAGTTTTATAAATATTATATTGTGGGTTTCATACTGATGAAGGAAAGTTTAATTTACTGAAAATATAGGGATAGTAAAGTGAAATGTATGATTATTTTTAAAGTTCTCGAATTGTCTGTTTACAAAACCCAACAGGTTAATAATAATTTATGGTCAAAAATAACTGCCTCTCATATGATCGTTATATAGGAATTTAGAGCGATTTCTGGTAAAAGTTGTTACAAAACAAATATTAGCGTTAATAAAACGTCTGTTAGTATTACAAAAATCTTCGATTCTCAGAAGATCCGATTGAAAAATAAGACAATCATCATTTGTGCGTATTTCCGTAAAGATCTTTAGGTCATCCACGTGGAATAAATAGTATTGAGAGTATTTAAATATTAATATTAATATATATATATATATATATATATATATATATATATATATATATATATATATAAATATATATGTATTTTCATTCCGGGTGTACATCCGTTCACTACTGTCGTTCTGAAAAGAACAGTTTTGCTGACGTTTCGCCAAAATCACAATTGGCATTTTCAAAGCTTTCTTTCTCGCGTCCGAATAGAGACTGAAGTGTTGGTGACTGCGACGCTTCCTTTTATACCCCCACTCGGGGCCGAAGGTTATATCTGCGCAGGCGTTGGTCGTTATTTATGTTTTCCGGATGGTGCTGTTGTTGTTGCGCTAATTGCGCTTGAGTTTTTGCGATTTTAGATTTGTCGATTATTGTCTTCCATACTGTTGGTAGTTTTAATGATTCGTCCCTTTTATTCAAATCACCTTGTTTTTCAATTTCTATGGCTTCTCGGATTATTCTGGTCTTATAATGTTCTATATTGGCAATCTCCCTACACCCATCGAAATTTATTTTATAGCCGGTTTCCTGATGATGTAGGAATAAAGCTGAGGTTGTTTGTTTATTTCTGATGCTGAGTTTATGCTCTTCCACTCTTGCTGATATTCGCCTGTTAGTTTGCCCTACGTACCACTTCTCACAGTCCTGGCACGGAATGCTGTACACTCCGTGGTTTTCCAGTTTGATTTTATCTTTTGGGTTTCCGAGTAGTTTACCTATAGTTGTTTGTGGCTTGTGTATTGTTTGTATGTTGTGTTTCCTCAGAATTCTTCCGATTCTGTCTGTTGTGCCTTTTACATAAGGTAAGACTACTCGTTGCTTTCCCGGCTCATATTTTTTGTTGTTCGTTGTTCGGGAAACCTGTGCATTAATAGCTCTCTCTATGGTGCGATTTGTGTAGCCATTTTTCTTTAAAGCACTAGATACTACCTTAAGTTCGTTTTGTCTCGTCTGTGTTTCAGTTAGTCGCATCTAAATATTAGAGTATTTGCCACAGCTTGAATTTGTGCTGGGTGATGATGTGATTTTGCATTTAAATATCTGTCTGTATGTGTTGGTTTTCTATACACGGTGTATTCGAAATGTCCGTTATGTAGTTTTGTGACCAAAACATCTAAAAATGGTAGTTTGTTGTTTTCCTCTAGGTCTAGAGTAAATTGTATTCTGGGGTGGATTGAATTTACGTGAGTCAGAAATTTTTCGAGCTCTGCATGACCATGTTGCCATATAATAAATATGTCATCCACATAACGAATCCATAATTTGGGTTTTAAACTTGCTTTCTCAAGAGCTTCTTTCTCGAAGTATATCATAAATAAATTCGCGACTACTGGTGATAGCGAGGAGCCCATTGGAGCACCATCCATTTGTTTATACATTTGCCCGTTGAAAGAAAAATAAGTATTTTTGAGGCAATGCTCCGAGAGTTCTATTATATGTGCCTGGAAATCCTCGTTCATAGCAATCTTGTCCAATGCTTCGTCGATTCGAATACTGGGATATAACGTTTTTTTCAAGGACGATATCTCGTATAATTCGAGTGAAATGCTCCGAGTTTTTTACAAATGAATCAGCTTTTTCTACAGTTGGTTGCATGATTTCAGAAAGGTATTTCTCCAGTTTTTGTAGCGGCAAAGTAACAGCACTAACAATAGGTCTGATAGGCGCCCCTGGTTTGTGTATTTTTGGTAAACCATAGAGTTTAGGACATCTGCTCGACTTTTCCCGTGGTATGATTTTTTGTTGAATTTCGGGGTTTATTGGTGAACTTTTCAAGTGAGCTCGAAAAATTTCTGACTCACGTAAATTCAATCCACCCCAGAATACAATTTACTCTAGACCTAGAGGAAAACAACAAACTACCATTTTTAGATGTTTTGGTCACAAAACTACATAACGGACATTTCGAATACACCGTGTATAGAAAACCAACACATACAGACAGATATTTAAATGCAAAATCACATCATCACCCAGCACAAATTCAAGCTGTGGCAAATACTCTAATATCTAGATCCGTGCGACTAACTGAAACACAGACGAGACAAAACGAACTTAAGGTAGTATCTAGTGCTTTAAAGAAAAATGGCTACACAAATCGCACCATAGAGAAAGCTATTAATGCACAGGTTTCCCGAACAACGAACAACAAAAAATATGAGCCGGGAAAGCAACGAGTAGTCTTACCATATGTAAAAGGCACAACAGACAGAATCGGAAGAATTCTGAGAAAACACAACATACAAACAATACACAAGCCACAAACAACTATAGGTAAACTACTCGGAAACCCAAAAGATAAAATCAAACTGGAAAACCACGGAGTGTACAGCATTCCGTGCCAGGACTGTGAAAAGTTGTACGTAGGGCAAACTAACAGGCGAATATCAGCAAGAGTGGAAGAGCGTAAACTCAGCATCAGAAATAAACAAACAACCTCAGCTTTATTCCTACATCATCAGGAAACCGGCCATAAAATAAAGTTCGATGGGTGTAGGGAGATTGCCAATGTAGAACATTATAAGACCAGAATAATCCGAGAAGCCATAGAAATTGAAAAACAAGGTGATTTGAATAAAAGGGACGAATCATTAAAACTACCAACAGTATGGAAGACAATAATCGACAAATCTAAAATCGCAAAAACTCAAGCGCAATTAGCGCAACAACAACAGCACCATCCGGAAAACATAAATAACGACCAACGCCTGCGCAGATATAACCTTCGGCCCCGAGTAGGGGTATAAAAGGAAGCGTCGCAGTCACCAACACACACATATATTATATATATATATATATATATATATATATATATATATATATATATATATATATATATATATATATATATATATATATATATATATATATATATATATATATATATATATATATATATATATATATATATATATATATATATATATATATATATATATATATGAATAGGAGCTGCCCCATGTGACTTCCATGAGGCACTCTTGATGTAGTGATAAAGGCATCAGAGTTGGAACTGGCAATTACAAAGCGGTGTTCTCGTTTGGACAGGTAGGACTCGAACCGATCCAGCATCGCTCCGCCCACCCCGATCTCAGACAGGCTCAACAGAAGCATAGTGCAATCGATTTTATCGAAAGCTTTAATGAAGTCGGTAGATACGGAGTCAACATGGACTCGACAGTCTAAGTTTTTTATTACATATTCTGCATACAAAACTAATTTCGAATCTATGGACCTATTGGAGTAGAATCCCTGTTGTTTAATGTCAGTTGTGTTCTTGACGATAAAGAACAAATGTTTATAAACTGCTTTTTCACAATATTTGGCAAATATATTGAGTTTGCAAATTGGCCGATAATTTTTAATATTACTTTTATCGCCGGTTTATGTATCGGAATTATTGAGGCTTTTTCCAAACAACAGTAAAATTGCCTAGCCGGATAGATTAGTATTAGACCCAGACAGTTAAGTTTTTAACGAAAAGGGCAGGAATACCGTCGGTTCCTGTGTCTTTTTTAGGATCTAGTGAAGTTAAGATATCAAAGACCTCATGTTCAGTTAATTGTAATTTACTGAGGATTATTACCCCACCAGTAACAATGCGTTGTTATTAGGCAGCATTTTAAATTATGCCCAAAAATCAACTGTGGCGAGGCAAAAACTGGGAAATAATAATGGAAGAAAATAGCAAGAAAAGACAGTATATACGTGTTACTAAATGACTATGTACTGAACTAAATTGTGTCACACTTCACTATTCCTAATAAATGGATATGTTCATGATAAGGGAAGTTCCGGGTAAAGGAAATTTACCGATTTTTTTAGCTTTCAGGCAAAAATAATAAATGAGACATGTAAATTGAATAGAAATGGTGGTAACATAAATTTAGCTTAATTAGGTATTTAACTTATCAATATTCTGGCACATTCACAGCCCTTAAATTTGCCGCCCCGGACAGATGTCCGGATGGTCCGCCCCTAGATCGGGCGTTGATATATCTGAAGTCTATTTATTGCATGCAATCCAACTGACATGCAGGATCTAACGAAAATTAATTTCCAAACTGCCCTTGACAAGTAATAAATTAAAATAAATTTAATTTAAATTAAATGCAAAATATCGTTATAGTTTTAGTAACTAACTAACATAGTACTTACGCAGCATATTTTTTTATTAAGTCATAAACTGTATTGGAAAACAGAATATTGGCGGCCTCACTAGTCCTCACAAATATTGTTTTTTTATATATTTCGTTAATTTCATGATCTGTATCTGGGTAATAATCTAGAGTAGAGAATGTAATGTTGTCGTTCAGTTCCTGTAAAACATGTTAAGACTCTATCAAGGTATTATCTAGGCCACTATATAAAGTAGTGTATATATGTTACAGAAAATATCCGATTTCAGTACATCTACTTTGGCCTAGGACCTGCTAGAACTTCCTGCCGTTATTCCGAGGTGCACATATATTATATAGTTGAGCCTGATATCAGGGGCGTGCAGTCGATGGAAGCAAGGGAAGCAGTGCTTCCCCAAAAAAAATTACAAAACATTTTCTAAAATGTTATTTTTGAAATAGGAAACCATTAATTTAGTTTATATTAAAAGTGCTAAAATATTATTTTAGTTATCAAGCCCATAATAAATGCGGTTTTGACTCCGACCGAGCCACAAAATCGAATAGAACCTATGCGGGACGCTAGTTTCTCTGCAGGTAAGTCCTGTATGCTTGATTTCCTGTGAATCGAGCCAGAGGTTATTGAACTTTCCACCGGCTGTTTGCAATTTTTGCATTTCAGTCTCGAACTTTAAGTGGGGGCAGAAGCTATCGTTGGAGTAGGTTCTTTGTTTGAACGGCTATCCGTGTGTTGTATGATACGTACGTCACGTTGCGTCGTGCATGGTGCGATATGGAAGACAATAATACGGACGTGGATATGCAAATACCGTCAACTTCGGCTGTCGGTAATAACGTTGAAAATGTTGGAGAATTTCGTAAGAGTGTGTGTGAATGTGTGGTGTGTGTCTTAATAATAAAGGGATTTTCAACATTAAACTTCGCTGATAAGCTTCAAATAATTTCCAAAGGAAGGGCAAAACCGCCTATGAAAAATTTAACCACAAAAATGAAAAACTGTATTAGACATTTTTATCCGGAAAAACAATACGAACAATTTAAATGGCTAAGAGGATGTGAAAATATAAGTAAATTATTTTGTTGGCCATCTTTACTTTTTGAAAATGAAAAAGGTCTCTGGAATAAAACTGGTTTTTCCGATTTAAACAATTTCCATAAAGCTGTAAAAGGACACATTATGTCCAAAGCGCATTTGCAGGCCGTCATAAAAGAAAAAGTCTTCGGCAAAACCAGAATTGAACACACCCTTAATAAACAGTTGGAAATTAGTCACCGCCAACACAATGAACTAGTCGATAAAAACAGGCAAATATTAAGAAGAATTATCGATGTTGTTTGTTTTCTCGGACAGCACGAATTGGGATTTAGAGGTCATGATGAAACAAGGGTTTCTTCCAATAGAGGAAATTTTCAAAATTTACTTAGTTTAATGGCTAAATATGTTGATTGCTTAAAAAATCATTTCAGAGCAGTCTAGCGTTTTTCGCGGAACGTCGAATCGAATCCAAAATGATCTAATTTCCGCTGTTGCAACCATTATTCTAAAAAGAATTAAGCAGGAGATTGGCGAGGCGTGGTTCATTGCTATTGCTCTGGACCAAACAACTGATATCACTAATTTTAGCCAATTATCTATAGTAATACGCTACGTTAAAACAGGCAAAAGTATTCAAGAGCGATTTTTAGGTTTTAAGAATGTGTCCAAAAATCGTATGGCAGCTGCATTATATACCGTAGTTTATAACGTTACTAAAGAAAATAATGGAAAGAAAAAATTAGTTGCTCAAAGCTATGATGGAGCTGCAGTGATGGTAGGACAATTAGGGGGTCTGCAAGCTAAAGTTCGAGAAACTTTCCCAAGTGCTGTGTTTGTCCATTGTTTTGTTCATAAATTAAATTTAGTTTTATCCCAGTCCATCAATCACATTAAAGAGTGTAAAGTATTTTTCGTTACTTTAAGTGGCATGACTGCTTTTTTTTTCCAAGTCAACAAAACGTACACAAGCTTTGGACTCCATTGTCCACAAACGATTGCCCAACGTAGCTCCTACTAGGTGGAACTATAATGGAAGACTTGTGTTAACAGTATCTGAAAATCGTGAATCACTGATTGAACTATTTGAGAATATAATAGAAAATAATGAAACGTGGGACTCAGAAGCAATAAATAGTTCGAGGGGGTTTTTTGGACTGTTTGAAACGAGATTTTGATTTTAATTATTTGTTGAACATATTTTCAGAAATATTTCCATTCTCGGCAAATGTTTTTAATATATTACAAACTAAACCAAATGATATTGCTTTCTGCCTAAAAAAAGTGGATTATTTTAAGTCCATGTTAAGCCAAAAAAGAGATGACTGACCTATTTTGGGAGAAAACGATGACGTTAAATGTAGAGCTTAAAACATAGGGTATAACGGGTTGCCTGCAGTAAGGTGTCGCCAAACAACGATCTCGGATTTTATTAACATTAGGGACTTGTCGCGTCGTTGCTTTATTATTTACGATAATTATTGGTTTGTATTTTATATATTTGACTGTCTTAAAAGAAACAAAATATCAGATATTTTGTGAATAAATAGGTGATAATTAAGAACTTGACCGTTGTAATAATCATTTTCAAAATGATTGTTACAAATACTCCCCACCTTAATATTTTCTTTTAAAGAAATAAATGTGTTAAATATCACTGCAAACCAGTATAAATATGAATCATCTTTCTATCAAAACTTACTTTACAATATAATGATTACAATACTTAAACCTAATTAAATGCTAATTATGAGTAACTTAGTCAGCTAAGATCTCTTCATCATCAGAATCTGTGTCAGGGTCGGGTTTAAGATCTTTCATATGATAACGACCTACATTTTGATCGTTTTCGTCCAGGAGTTCATATATCAGAGGGGAAATCTTTTTATATAGTTTACATTTTATAAATCTTTTCGCGAGCTTCCTTGAAAAATAATTGCCAGCATTTGAAAGTACAAAGCTTCGTTTATAAACGGTATCACCAACCTCGAATTCAAGGTGGCGTTTGCGGAGGTTATAATATTTTCTATTTCTTTCATAAGACTTTTTAATGTGTTTATCCACGACCTCATATATCTCAGGTAAGCCAGATAATTGATCAACAAGTTCGCGCCTATCCTGAAATGAATATGGTGAAATTTGTTTTTTAGATATGATGCCATAATAGTCGCCCTGTAAAGGTAGGTTTCTTCCAAAGGTCAGGAAAGCAGGTGAAAACCCTGTAACTTCATGTGTAGAAGTGTTTATTGCATTGCAAATTTTGTGAATATTTCGGTCCCAATCGCGGTGGTTCTGATTTTTGATATATGATCTAATAGCAGTACCAATTACACGATTAGAGCGCTCAGCATTGTTTGTGGATGGTACCTAGCATTGTACCAAATATTATTGACCTTATGTTCTTTTAGGCAAGCTTTAAACTCTTTTGATATAAACTGACTACCATTGTCACAAACTATGATCTGTGGTACCCCAAAATAATTAAAAACAATGGTTTTTACAAAGTTACAGACTTCCTTAGCCAATGCTCTTTTCATTTTATGTATAAATGTAAACTTTGTGAACCAGTCTACTGCAACCAACAAGAAAGAATAACCAGATTTTGATTTAGGAAATGGACCCAAAATGTCGAGAGAAATAAGCTGAAAGGGTACTGAAATATTTTTAGGTGCTCCCATTAACCCTGACTGTTTTAACTGGGAACTTTTTTGCTCATTGCACACTTGGCACTTGGTTATGTATTTTCTTGTGTCATAACGCACCCCAGGCCACCAATATTCATTTTGAATCCTATCCACGGTCTTTCTCACACCGAAATGAGCTGAATTATCATGAGATTCATGAATGATACCTAAACGGTCTTCCTTCGGTACGACTACTTTCCACGATTTTAGATTTATCTTGACCTTATGGTCCAAATCAAAATGCTTGTACAACCGCCCTTCATTTATGTGAAAACACGGGTATTTCTCGGGACTATTCTGAACACTTGCAAAGTTTATTATACCACTTGTCATTAAATCCATGATTTATATCAGTTATGCAGATACTGGCTGTTTCATTCTGAAGAGGAGCCCTACTTAATGCATCAGGTACGACATTTTGTTTACCTGGTCTGTGAATTAATACATAATTAAATTGTGATAAAAGAATGGCTCATCTACAGAGTCTTCCTATTGGATTTTCAAGGCGATTCAACCATAATAGAGAATAATGATCTGTAATTATTTTAAAAGGTTCAGGGGCCCCTTCAATGTAAGCGCGAAACTTTGTCACGGCGAATACGATGGCTAAACATTCTCTTTCCGTACATGTATAATTTATTTCCGCTTTCGTAAGGTTTCTCGAAGCATAGGAGATTACATGTTCTTCATCTCCCTCCCCCTGAGTACTACAGCACCTATGGCATAATTACTCGCATCAGTCTGGATTGAAAAAGCTTCAGAGAAATCCGGATTTTGTAAAACCGGTGTTGACATTAACCTCTTTTTAATATTTTCAAAAGCTGATTCGGCCTGTTCATTCCAGATGACGGCTTGCCTTTTTTGACGACCTTTAATTAAATTATTTAATGGCACAATGAGTTCTGAAAAATTCTTTATAAAACGTCGATACCACGAGGCCATGCCAACAAATCTTTTGATTTCTGTTACATTTTTTGGTTGCGGATATTTTAAAATTGTCTCTACCTTATCCGGATTAGCGTGCAGGCCATGCTTATCTACGACATACCCCAAAAATGCTAAACTGGGCCTACAAAATTGACATTTCTTTACATTGACTGTTAATCCTGCCGAATCAAGCGTTTTATAAACTTTAGTTAATGTGCGCATATGATCCTCAAAAGAACTGTTGACTATAACCAGATCGTCTAAATATACGAAAATATTATTCTCCAGCGATGGATTAAATAACCTATCCATCAGTCTTTGCAGTGTTTGAGCCGCGTTGCACAAACCAAAAGGCATTCTAACAAATTCAAATTGACCCCTACCTACAACACTAAAAGCAGTCTTTGGGCACGCATCCTCTGCCAATTTAATTTGCCAAAAAGCATGTTTAAGGTCTATAGATGATAAAAACTTAGCATCTTGGACTTTATCTAGTATTCCCGAGAGATAAGGCAATCCGTATGGATCTTTTACTGTTACGTTGTTCAAAGGGCGTCCATCATAACAAAGCCTAAACTCCCCTGAAGATTTTTTAACCAAAAGTACATTTGCCGAATATGGACTAGTCGATGGTCTAATAACCCCTAATTTTAGCATTCTATCAATTTCGGAATTTAGGTGTTGTTGCATGTATGGTGATAGCAGAAAAGGTCTTTTCCTAAATGGTTCGTTAGATGTAACTTCGATTTTATGTTCTATTAAACCTATAGCCCCAAGAGAATCAGAAACTGATGCCAATTTATTAAACAAAGAAACAACCTCATTAAGTTTGCTTTCCTGTTCTGAACTTAATTCGCAAGCAGTGGAAATTGAAATTTTCTCAAAATGTTCTTTTACTTTTATTTCGTTAACATTGTCACATATGTTTTGATCTGGTAATATTAAAATTGAGTTATTATTGTTATGTGAAGGTGGATTTAATGAGGTTTGAGCAAACCGTGCTGATAACAGATCCTGGTCAACTGTGTCATTATCAGAGATATTGTAAGATTTATTACAAAAATCAATACTTAAACCAAATGCATCACAAAAGTCAGTTCCCAATATAAAAGTTTGACGAATTTTAGGCACCACCAAAACTTTAATATTCCTAGTTTTATCATGAACTTTTATTGGCAGATTTACCGAGCCAACTACCCGAACTGGTTCACCATTAGCTGTTGTGACAACCTTATCACCCGTTTCTGGAATAATTTCAAAATTCATATCTAAGACATATTGTAAGCCACGCCTACCAATTACACTCTCTACGGCTCCGGTATCAACCAATGCAACCACATTTTTATTTTTTATATTAATTTCTATATAAGGTCTAGGATCATAAATTGATTTTTTTATAAACAAAGATGCCAGTTCATCGAATTCAAAGAAATGTTTAACAGTATTAAGCCAGTTAGACCATTTATTTTGTGCATAATAGTCCCTAGAGCTATGTTTTAGTTTTTCGCAACTTCGCCTGCTGGCAAAGTCGCGCCTAGCACGTTTTTTGACTTACAAGATGGACAGTTAGGTTTTGTGATGTTTCGTTTACCACACCCATAGCAAAATACAGTTTTATTTTCATTACACTTAGTAAACAGATGGCCGTGCTTTAGGCAGTTCCAGCATTTGGTCGTTTTAAGGACATTTATTTCAGAAGTTAATTGAGTTTCTAATAGTCCATTCTCAGCAGAATTGGACTGTTGAGCACTTACAGTATTAATAGCAGAAAAGCTAGAAACAATTTCATTAACATTTGAAAGTCTGTTAAGGGATCTAGAAGAAACACTTTTTTGATAAGCCAGCTCTGGCTCTAATGTAGTTGGATTGCATGATGGAGGACCCTGAAATTTTTCAGTTCTGATTTTAGTATCCTCTAAAATTCTACAAGAATATTTTAGTTCTGATAACGAAAATGGTTGTCTCAATGCTAACTGTTGTTGGTAGTAAGGTAATAAGTTTCTCAAAATTAACTTCAATTGAACTGACTCATCTACAGGTTGAATAAAACGTTTAAAAAGATTTTCCATAATAGCTATATAAATAAGTGGTCTTTCAGTAGCTCCCTGAGTTCTTGCCCTAATTTCATCCCATAATGCGGCTTCATAATCTACCGGAAGAAAATTCCACTGTAACTTCTGTACTAACTCTTCCCAAGAAGTAATAGAACAGCGGACTGCCCTGTACCAGATTAGCGCGTCACCCTCAAAGAATTCATGTGCTAAAGATAATAAGTTATTTTTATTTACCCTCTGAGACAATGAAAATTCCTCAACTCTTTCCAGAAAACCGTGTAGGCTCTGATTTCGCCCATTAAACCTCAAGTTATAGCGGTTAATTTGAGGGATGCGAAAACTATCATCAACAATAGATGGCATATTGTTATGAACCGGATTTTGGACGTTTTTATTGTGATTTCCCATATTATATGCAAATTGGGGAATGAAATGGTTACCCTGATGTTGATTATTAACATTATAACCTGGCATTGAGTTATTTTGAAAACCTTTACTGTTTAAATTTTGTGAAATATTTTGATAGTTATTATTACTTTGTGTTGGACCCGAGAGATATAAATTTTGATGTGGATTGAAACTTGGCCTATCTGTTTGATATGAGGCTAGTCTATCTAAATTTCGGATATCATTATGATTATCTGGCCCACATTGATTAATATCATTACCTAAGGGTAGCCTGTTAAAATCTTGGTTACCAACGAACACTCGAGGCTGATTTGAACGATCAAAAAACTGAT
Organism: Kuschelorhynchus macadamiae; assembly: GCA_030620095.1. Lineage (NCBI taxonomy): Eukaryota > Metazoa > Arthropoda > Insecta > Coleoptera > Curculionidae > Kuschelorhynchus > Kuschelorhynchus macadamiae. Next base: position 140,147 of record JAUTXW010003650.1, on the reverse strand, counting down.
ATGGAATACCGTTATACTGGCAATTATTTGATATATTGCGAAATTGTATCATTAAATGGAACATTGGTTATTTGATCACCCAGTTTACAATTTGTTTGACCAACATTTGGCATGTATTGATAATTTTGCTCTAGTCTCTCAACTTGATCCCTGCTGTCAGTACCTTGGATAAAGGTTTCTGGCATTGTATTATTGGTGTTAGTCACCCGATGAGGTAAAAAATTGTGATCAGGTGTGAACTGAACACTAGACTGTGCCTGTAGATTTATATTTTGTTGTGAAACTTGGATATTTTCAGGTGAGTTTAAAATATTTGTGGTTTGAGAAGTTTTGCAAATATTTTGATGTTCAATAATTGAAGAATTTTTAAAATTACTATTCTCAACAATTAAATCTGAAATGGTTGAGTCATCATCCTGATGGGACCGATGGCTGTTAGGCTCATTGTTTAAATCTTGAAACAAACTACTGCTTATGTTAAAATCGTCTTGAGGATTAAGTAAAACGTTAGAATGAACCGTTATTTTTTTGTTAGATGTATTATCTGCCTCCTTAGCAAAAGTTACTTTTTTAATTGCTGGTTCTGCATTTGAAGGATAATCTAAAATCAAAGAATCACTGTTCTTTTCAGTAAGATCAACTAAATTTACCTCTTCCATTTCTGACCTTTGTTCAAGTTTGTCAACAAGGAGCATGTTTTTACATAAAAGTTGTGCTTTAATATCAGCAGAGTGCTGATTACAAGAGGACAAATAGTTTATTCTATTAGTAAGATGAAATAATCTGGTCTTAATACGCTTGTAATCTGGATGACGCTTATCAGAATTAAAATTGTTTACCAAATCCGTGAATTGTGCGAGCTTGTCTGAACAGATCTCCCTCTCTGATGCGAAATCCATTGGTACAACTGGGAAGGATGTTTTCAATTCTTTCTCATACTTGAGATGACCTCTGAGCATAGACCGTTTTACTTCCGCAGTGACTCCCTTTCCCTGGACACAAACTCCTCTGATTCTGAGTTCCCAGTCGACCTCATCACTCTTCAAATAAGTAGGGTTCATATTTATTTTTACCTAGGAAGAAACAAAAATTAGCAAAACAAAAAACTAATAAAATACCTGCCGGAAAAATGAAGTAAGGAAAAATAAGATTTATTGTCTAAATGATGGAAAATTTTTAATATGTGTTACACTAGCTCAAGCCTCCAAAATATATAAAATATAATTACTTTTGTTGATGCCCCACCACGTTGGGCGCCAATTTTTACAACCTCCTTTTTTTTTATTATGCTTTTTTTTTATTTTTGTGTTTTTTTTTACATTGTTTTACTCGGTGCTCAGATTCTTTTATTTCGGAGGCGTTAGGGCGTGAGTTCAAATAATTTAAACAATATTGTGGGCGCCAGGCCTAGAGTGGCCAAAGAGGTTGAACAGAAAAGAAAAAAACAAGATAGATACTAATGTACGCTAAGACACAATACTTAAGTTAACTTGTAATGTAGCTTCCCAAAACCTTCTAATTCCTGCAATGGACAGATTATAAATAAAAGAATGAAATACTAATGCAAGGAAATTTATTGTAAATTGTATATAAAATATAAGTATAAATATCACAGTGGTATTAAATGTTGTTCAACACAATCATCAGTAACAATCAAATCACCACATATGAGGTAAAACGATAACTACATTATTCATGAAATTAAATGTGCCAAATGAAATAATATTTATATCTTTAAGTTTAATATCTTGAAAGTACTGAAAAATTTTGATACATAAATTTACCATAAAAGTTACATGAACTACCAGTAATTAAATATTTTGATTATTAAAATTTAAATTATGCAAAACTGATTAGGTGGAAAGATTGGAGTGAATATTTAAAGTATTAAAATTTTAAATTAAGTAAAATGATTAGATGGATAATTGAAAAGAAAGAGAGAGGGCAAGGATACAACCTTGAATTAAATTTTATTTTCTTAATTAAGTTTTATATATGTTACTAAATATTGTTGAAAGAGCATAGCATGAATGTTGCAAAACCAGATTTAATAAATATTATTTTATAAAAACCTCATATGAGAGATGCAGATATTAGTATCATATACCGATATTGGCTGAAAATCACCGATAATAAGAAGATGGGCTGTAATGCAAAATACATATATTCAAACAATCATAAAACTATAACAGGTGGCTGAAAATCACAGGTAATTTTAGGAAGTACTGCCCATTACAAAAAACTTAACACTTATGACACTAAGACATGGGTACCCAATATACACTCAACATACCTAATATAACTTATACTACAAAAAACTAAAGTCTCTTACTACCTATAAGCTATGAGCACTTACAAAGCAATTATTTGAAAAAAAACAATAAGAGTGTTTTACAAATCTCAAATTTAATAAAATAAGCCAGAAGATGCAATGAATTCTTTACTCAAAATCAACTAATTAAATAAAATACAACAAAGTAATACTTTGGAGAGTTATAGGTACCGAAATTAGAATAAAAGTTTATAGTTACTGATTTGCAAATTAATTCATGAGAAACTATTTAGAATTAAAGTGGTTAATGACTTAAAGTGACTTTATAAAGGTAATTATAGTGCGAGAAGGCTGAATAATTGAAAAATTAGCAACGAAAGATCAAATTTCTAATGTACGCTCAGGGTAAGTAGAACACCAGTAGTAAAGCTACCTTTTATAAGCTAAACAAGGAAAGGTACTTATCTTTAGACTCGGTGTTGGGTTGGTTCCCTAAATGAAGACTTTCCTCAACGCTTCACAGCAGCGGTTAACCTATAAGCTCAACCAAAAGGAGGTGGTCCTCTAGACGAGCAGACTGCAACGGAGGCCCCAAAACAGCACAAGCCAACAAGGAAAACCTCAAATGCCCCGTTCCAGCTACGCCACGGTAGTCCAACCAGAATCTAAGTTTTCAACTTCCTGCCTGATGTCCCTAAGTTGACCTGCCTAAGCCACTGTTCTTCCCACAATAAAAGAGTGATGTTGATTTTATTGTGATTGCGGTATTAATTAAAATATGCTCCTGCTGTAGGTTAAAAGGTCCTTGTAGTAGGATAAAAGCTTCTTGCAGTACGTTAAAAGCCTGATGTTATGGCTTTGAGTAGTCCTGAAATGCTTTCCAATCCCAATTAAGACTTCATAGAATTCGCCGATCAGTAGAACTTCTTACACGTCGTGTAAAATGGCGGCACAAAAAAACTATGAGAACTAACACTTCATTATTATTCTGCAGAGAGATAGCAAGAGAGGATCTCTTTGTTCGGTCCAAAGGTTTTATAGTCCTAACATAGCGAAAAAAATGATGTATCCTGTTCCGGTACATGGTACCAACCTAGTACTCTCGATGACAGAAACCCTCGACAGACATTAAAAAAATCACTTTATCATCCCGAAAAGTCTCAAAACATCTCCCTTTGCTACGGAACACCACCACCGATCACCACTAACGAGACAAAATCAGCTGATATAACCTCAGACTTTGAAACCCCTGACATAATTTGGAAATAAAACATAAGGTATAACGGGTTGCCTGCAGTAAGGTGTCGCCAAACAACGATCTCGGATTTTATTAACATTAGGGACTTGTCGCGTCGTTGCTTTATTATTTACGATAATTATTGGTTTGTATTTTATATATTTGACTGTCTTAAAAGAAACAAAATATCAGATATTTTGTGAATAAATAGGTGATAAATTAAGAACTTGACCGTTGTAATAATCATTTTCAAAATGATTGTTACAAGCTACAAGCCAAGCCTCTTCGAACAGACAAGGTAGGAGATGTTCAAACATTATACAGACACCTCTTTTATGAAATAATCGATCAAATTCAGCAACAAATAAACTAAAGATTTAACGGTTTAAATGATTTTAAATTCCTCGAGCTCTGAATTTTGATGCATTTAAAGGAAAAACTTTTCCAGAAGATGCGTTTAAATCTCTTCTTCTTCATTATGACCAGTTCTTCGACCGAGTGTTACTGCGATCTGAACTAAAAGTGATTTACGAAACTGGTGACATTAGCGCAAAAAATAACGCTATGGAACTAATGCAGTTTTTAAAAGACAAGGAGCTGGAAGATGCCTGCACCGAAGTGTCGAAATTGTGTGAATTAGTATTGACAATACCTGGCACAAGTTCATCAGTAGAAAGCAATTTTTCAACACTTAAACGTATAAAAAAATTTGTGAGAAATTCAACGGGGCAGGAGAGATTTTCGCATACATCGCTGTTGTCCATTGAAAATAAACTTCTTCAAAATATGTCGGAGCATCGACGTTTTTATGATGACGTCATTCACGAATTTGCAAAAAATGATCGAAGAATCGAGTTACATTACAAATAGGTAAGTGTCTAAAAATTGCTTCCCTTTCTTAAAATTTCACCGCACGCCCCTGCCTGATATATTTCAGGAGAAACTAGGATGTCTTGAGTTACTTCCTGACCTGAATGCTATTCTCTCTTAATGTAGAGAATGGGAGAGGAAGACCCAGACTTAGAGCTTTTGGCAGTTAAGTGGTTCCTTAATTTCAACTGGCGCTATTTATAAAAATTAAGAATACCTAACCATTCTTGAACAAGTCTGTCTTGATGTTTATTAGTTCATTGTTTAGATCCTTTGGATTGTTACAAACAGCAGATCCTCTATAATAGAAGATTCCTTTCTTCGTTGCCCTTCAATGGCTGGATCTTTGGTTGAGTTATTGTTCTGTGTGGGTGGGTTTTCTATACACTGCAGTCCTGATGAGACCTTCGACCCTATACCAAAACATCAAAATATGCCAACAACTAATTTTTAATTTGTTTCTCTACGTAAACCTAAGACACGACATTACCTCAAACAATGATCCAACCATTTTAGGGCAACAATTAAAGACATTTTAAAAATCATCGTTCTCAGAGTCTAAGACCTCTTCTAGTTTTCTCACTCTTCACATAAAGCGGTAACTGAAAAAAGTAGAAGAATAGGTAAGGAATTTAATATCAAAACCGTATTCAAAGCCAGGCGGAACTCTCTCCAAGCTTCTCAAAACACAGAAGGCGTACTCACTAAGGAGAAACATCTAGATCGGGAATATCATACATTTTTAGTCTAACAGTACCGTATTCAGTGATCCGCTAAAGTCTTGCGCCGACAGCGACATTAGAGAAAAAGAAAGTTCACTGAAGCTGAATTTATGTCTGTATAGAAATCACTAATATCTAGAGGCCACTCGCTGCTCAAGACATTATCAATATTACGTGTAGCTGCTCACGACTATATATATATATATATATATATATATATATATATATATATACGCTATGTATATAAGATCTTAACATAGTAATTCTAATTCTAATTTTGTTCTATGTTTTTTATTATTTAGATTACAATCTGAACCAGAAGGTCAATAGACCATGTAATTATTTCTGAATACACCCCGACAATAAATGATGTATTTTTGCTGTGTTACGGCGTTAATGGTGTGTCTACGTGCTCTCGTACTCTTAATACTTAGGGTTGAAACAAAGGGTAGCAAAACGAAACTACATGTTCACCTTAACATTACCCAAAGTATATTCTCAATCCGTTTTAAAATGCAATCAAATTGCCATATACGCTCGGGAAGGTGGTTGACCTGCTGACATAGCAAAACAGGTTATTGCGTGGTTGCCCATTATTGCAACAAGTTGAATTTGATACAATACATTTTATATAGGGTGTTTTCTCTATATATTACACCTCCCCGGGCAATTAAAAGAATTTCAATTTATTTTCAAAATTTGAAATTCGTAAATAAAATACAATTACTAGAGACAAATGTTACAATACACTATTTAAACCATTTTTTTTTTTTTTTTTTTTTTTTTTTTAATATTATCTTATTTATCTAAATATATGAAAAGAAAAATTAAAACTCAGATATAAGAGAAGGAAAATAGCGTCATATAGTGAAAGTAGGAAAGAAAATAGATAGGTATTTTAGAAAAAGGTTATTAGAAAATACATGCAATAGTATAGTAATATGGAGCCCTTATTATTATAACTTAATTTTAATTAGCTATTATACAACTTAGTTCTATTTTTATGGACTAAAATATGTTTCTTATCTTTAATTATTTTTACATTTGGTGCAACATCTTCTACCACTAAATATGGCCCCAGGAAGCAAGGGCTGGTAATTTTATCACCAGTTTCGTTTTTGATTAAAACTCTATCGCCCTTTTTATACTGAATGGGGTTTACTTTTAAATCAAAATTTTCTTTTCTTTTAGATTTAGAAAGTATTAAGTTATTTCTTGCATCATTTTGAGCTGTTTGTAACCTATATTTTAATTCAATGGGGTAGTTATCAAAATTATAAATAGGATCAACTTCATTATTTAAATTATTTGGTAATTGGCATTTTTTCCCAAAAACTAGTTCAAAGGAGAGTATTTGGTTTCCGTATGTACTGCAGTATTATAAGAAAAACACCAGTACGGAAGCCATGTGCTCCATGCAGAATCATGGTTTTGAGTTTGAATTCTCAAATAAGCACCTAGAACTTTGTGAGAGGCCTCTAAACTCCCGATACTCTCGTGATGATACGCCGTAGAATGAATCTGTTTTATACCTAACAAGTTACATGTTTCTGCCATAGTGTGAGAAATAAACTCGGTACCCCTATCTGAAGCAATTTCCTGAGGGATACCATATCTTAAGATAAAGTTATCCACCAAAGATCTTGCCACAGATACGGAATCCTTGTTTTTAAGAGGGTAGGCCTCTACATATTTTGTTAACTCACACTGAAGTGTTAAAATATAAACAAATCCATTTACGTCTACCGGAAGTGGACCAACAATATCTAAATATATTTTTTGAAAAGCTGTTTCAGCTGTAGTAGTTATTACCATTGGCTCTCTAGTATAATGATTCGAATGTTTTTGTCTTTGACACATGTCACACCTTTTTACAAAATTTCGAACATCACTATCCAGACCTGGCCAAAGATAATACTTTTTAATATTATTTGTCATTCTATTTATTCCAGCGTGACCACTGGTTGGTAGTAAATGAAAATCATTAAGGATTACTCTTTTTTCGTCTTTGTCCATTACTTTTTTAATACCTTTTACAACATTTATACGGGGGCCCCTCCAATTAGTATAATTTTTTATTTTACTACCAATAAATTTAATAAACTCTGTATTATCATTATTTTTATTAATAACTAATTCTTTAATTTCAGCCTTTTTACTTATTTCTACCAAATCTTTCACCATTTCGTCTCGCGCCAATGGTGATAAAGCTTTTTGGTCTAAGTATAAGGTAAAATGTAATGGAATATAATAAAAATCTCCCACTTGTTGAGTGACCTCTTTTGACAATTTTTTAATTTTTAAGGATGGTATTATAATTAATTCGGTACAGTTAGTGGGTTGCTTAAGAATTTCCACAATATTCGGGTGATCAAGCCAAATATTTTCAGTACTTTTCTTAATTAACTCGTCTTCCTGTCCGTCTCTACGTTTACTCTGTGCTCTGGTTAAAACTGCAATCATACCTTCATTCATATCTTTTAATTCGTTTGAGGACAAGATTATTCTCGATAAAGCATCGGCTGTAACATTATCTTTTCCTTTGATATATTCGATATAAAAGTCATATTCTTCTAGACACAAACGAAATTTTGTCAATCTGCTACCAGGGTCTTTTTGCGTAAAAAGATAAATTAATGGTTTGTGATCGGTTAAAATTTTGAAACGACGGCCATACAGATATGGTCGAAAATGCTTTACAGCCCAATAAATTGCTAAAAGTTCTTTATGTATAGTAGGGTAGTTAATTTCTGCTTTATTTAAACTACGACTAGTGAACGCCACTGGTTTATTATTTTTATTTGATAACACTGCTCCTATAGCAAAAGCAGACGCATCTGTTTGCAAAATAAATTCATTTTCATTCGAAAAATCGGGATAATCTAACACCGGATGCTTAATCAGCGAATTTTTAAGACAATTAAAAGCTTTATCACATTCGTCCGTCCACTCAAACCTAGCGTATTTTTTACATAATTTATTTAGAGGAACTGTAATTTCTGAAAAATGTGGTATAAATTTTCGATAATAATTGGCAAAAGCCACGAAGCGTTTAACTTCATCTGCCTTTTTTGGAATAGGATAATCTTTTAAAGCTTTTATTTTATCAGGGTCAGGTGATATTCCTTCAGAACTTATTATATGACCCAGATACAGAATTTCTTTTTTCAAAAAATCGCATTTAGCAGGATTTAATTTTAGGTTTACTTTTCGCAATCTAGAAAAAATATCTATTAGATTTTTATTGTGTTCATTAAGGTTTCTGCCAAATACTATAAGATCATCAAGATAAACAAAGCACTTTTCGTAATTTAAGCCCGCCATCGCTATGGTCATTAACCTTGAAAAGGCACTAGGGCTAATTTTTAACCCCATTGGTAACCTTCGCATTTGCCACTGACCGCGATCTGTAGTGAAAGCTGTGTATTTTCTGCTTTCTTCCTCTAATTCGACCTGATAGCCCTGGCTAAGATCTAGATGTGAAAAACAAAGTGCACCTGCTAGGGAGTCTAAAATATCGACTACACTCGCAATCGGAAATTTGATATCTAATATATATGGGTTCAAAAATCTGTAGTCCAATACTAACCTAGCTCTTCCCTCATTCGTATCGCTTTTCTTTGGTACAAGCAACAAAGGTGAAGACCACTCACTCTGCGCACTCTCAATTATTCCATCCTGACACATTTGAGAAATTTGCCTATTTATTTCCTCTTTATGTACTTGAGGTAACCTATATGGCTTTCTATAGACCGGCTGAGTATCTGGTTTAACTTGAATTGACTGTTTATATAAATTAGTAACTGTAAGCTTATCTCCTGGCATATGAAATATATTTGAGAATTTGGCACAAATTTGCTCTATAGAATCTCGTTCCTCGCGGTTTAGATGATTAAGCTTAAGAATTTTAAATAGTTCTTTAACTCGAGTAGCCGAATTTTCTTGGCTGTTAAATTGATGACACTCATAATTGCTTAAACTTTCCGCTTTTGGCGAAAAATTTCTCAAATGTACCTCTGTCTCTCTTGTATTCAAAATTTTAATTGGTACTTTACCATTTATCGGTTGTGCAATTACACCAGCCATGAACACACCCTCACATAATTCACCTTGCATAAGTACACATTCATCCTCTAACCCTGTAGGAACATACTGTATAATTTCGCACCTAGGGGGAACACTTAATATATTCTCACTATCCGCATTTAATTTAAATGTATTTATTTTATTATACTGATTTAAAATAGTTAAGGTATTTTCTTCGTAATCTAATTTAGCCTTAAAAGTTTTCAAAAAATTTTCTCCAATTAGGCCATCACTTTGACATGGTAAATTATTAAAAATATAAAATTTTTGCTTAAATATCGCATTTTCTATACAAAGATCTAAATAAACATATCCCACAGATATTAAATTACCTCCTATGCCTTTAATTTCAATATTTTCTTTGTGTAACTGTATTTTTGAATTTAAACAACTTAATTTAAGGGCACTTAATGATGCACCCGTATCTACCAAAAATTTTAAGCTTTTACCATTGACACAAAAAGAAACAGCATTCGAGTAGTTTTTTGAATAGGTAAAAATATTATTAAACTGTTTATTTTTAGTATTTTTAGGCACGAAAAAATGTTGAATCTTGTATATCAGCTGAGGATTGTTCTGAATTTCCGGTGTGCTCCGCAAAATGCATTCGGTGACCTACTGCCCGAGATCCTCTCCTATTACCGCTCGTAAATGTACGACCACCGTGATTTCTAGAAAACCGCTGATTATTAAAATTACCTTGATTAGTCGAAGCGTTTCGCCGACAATTTGAATTGTTATTTCCTCCGTTATTAAAATTCTGATAATTATTATATCTACCAGAATTTCCTGTTCTATTATTTGGTCTTCTGGAAAAATTTCTAAAATTTCCCCTTCCTCTGTGAGAAAAATTAAAAATGTGTCCTGAATTATTTTGATTACCCAGCTCTTCATCTTGAGCTGCCCTTATTGCGTCCTTTAAGAATTCAAAATTTCTGGAAGATATAATTGTGCCCAGCCTTTGATTTTTAAGTCCGCATGCAAACATTTTTATTGCAACCTTTTCGTTAATCGGTCTTAGAATATCAAAAGCATTGGCATTTCCGTCTGCTTGCGTAATGGTTAAATTTACAAAAATATCCTCTAACTCTTTACCAAAATCCGTTATACATTTTTCACCCTGTTTAGCCGAGAACAAGCGTGCCTGAAGGGCCGTATCTGATTTTTTAGTTAAGAGATGTTTTTTCATATCTAGAATTAAATTATTTACAGAATTATAAGTCAAACCTAATCGTAATTTGGCGTTGTTAGAAATACGCGTTTTCAAAACAAATTTAATTAAAGAAGGTTGACTATCATTATCAAGCGTTGACGAATAAAAATCTAAAGCCTCTATTAATTTAGAAGTTATAGATTCTGTATCATCCATGACCGGTAAAAGGTTTGTAGCTATTTTTAGATCAAAAGAAGACATTTTTAATTTATCTTTATTAATATTTTTATTTCCAAACTCTAAAATTTCCTTATAAAGTTTTTTAATTTCTGTTATTATGTTATTAAAAGTCAAAATATCTTCTTTGTCTATTTCAGACTTTTCTGTTTTTACGTTTAAATCAGTAATTTCCTTACCTAACTGAGAATATAAAGTTTTTGCCACTTTAACTTTTGATTCGACAATAGGGCTTTTTCGTCTTTCGCTATTTAATTTTACCAAATTTGTTCGAATATATTTAAATGAATGTAAAATTTCAATAAGTTACAATAACATAATATTATAATAATTAAACTTACATGCCTGCATTATTATTTACATTTTCAGTTACATTAACACATAACAAATTTTCTAACTCCATTTATAATTGTCTTTACTTTTTCTTTCTTCTTCTTTTTTTTTTTTTTTTTCCTACACGAAAAATACCGCCCTAAAAAAAAAATTTAATTTTCTTCCATCTTTAAATCATCCTTGGATTTTCGCAGCTCATTTTTATAAATTTCTCTTCTAATTGTCTGCCTTAGTTTCCTTTGAACATGTCTAATGGCCCATACAGCAACAATTGCCGTTGCCACAACCAAAATTATAAGCAAAATCTCTGCTAAGCTTAATCCCTTATTTTGGTCAACTATTTCACCCCTTGCATCGCCATTGGAGGCCTGATTAATTACAATCTCTTCTTTGGACTTGGCATTACCCATCTTAATAACTTCACAAAAAAATCGTCAAGTGGCAGGATCGCCATGTAATACTTAGGGTTGAAACAAAGGGTAGCAAAATGAAACTACATGTTCACCTTAACATTACCCAAAGTATATTCTCAATCCGTTTTAAAATGCAATCAAATTGCCATATACGCTCGGGAAGGTGGTTGACCTGCTGACATAGCAAAACAGGTTATTGCGTGGTTGCCCATTATTGCAACAAGTTGAATTTGATACAATACATTTTATATAGGGTGTTTTCTCTATATATTACACTCCAAACTTGGTACCGATCCATATATGTAAAAAATGTCCCAAAATAATCTTAAAAATGTTATTTCCTGAATTCAGGGAGGACATCCTAATTTCTCCTGAAATATATCAGGCTATACTAATAAGTCCTACGCCAAACTAGGATTTTCTGAAATCGTATATTTCCTGTAACATACGCAAAAAAATCGTTAAGTTTCTTTTACCCGAAATTATGATTTTTTCCCCATTTGTGAAGACTAGTGAAAAGTGACCCAATTTAGTTCAGTACAGCCACAGTTTGTATGTGTTACATATATTGTATTTTCAAACATTTTTATAGGGCGCCATTTTGTTCCAACATATTTTCTTTCTACCTATGCCATACTTGTCTTTTGGGCATAATTTAAACCAATTAAATAAGTAGTTTTTTACATTGACACATACCCCCATCTTGTAACGTCATGTGGAATTCGTACCAGTTTATTCCAATGTTACATTTAATTTTTCTCCAAAATTTAAAGTCAATTGAACAAGATTTTTTAACGTTGATTTTTTAAAAATTTTATTTGGCCTCCATTTTGTTTTGCCATCTTAAATTCGTAACATAACTTTACCATTTTATCTCTATAACACACTTAATTCTTGCACAAAAATTGAGATTAATTTAATAAATAATTATTTAAGCTGATTTTTTAGATATTTTATTAGGGCGTTATTGTTTGTGCAAAATTTGAGGTAAACTGAATAATTAGTTTTTTTAGTAATAATTTTTTAAACCATCTAAATAGTTTTCGTTAATGATTCTCTTGTTGTTATATTAGAGTGATGTATTATTTGGGATTAGGATCCAGTAAAAAGAAAAACAAAAGTCTTTTTTAAATTGTTGACATTTCCCAACATTATTGTTGTATCCTCAGAGCAGACATATAGATTCTATATCCTGCATGAAACCCATATTATCAGTCTTTACCTATTCCGTTAGTCCGCAGATATTTCCTGTACCCCAAATAATACACGACTCTAACATAACAACAAGACGTTAACGAAAATCGTTAACGAAATATTTGCGGACCAACGCAGTAGGTAAAGACTGATAATATGGGTTTCATGCAGGATATAGAATCTATATATATTCGTTGCGAAACATGGACAATTTAAAGAAAGTCTTTTGTTTTTTTTACTGGATTTCAACCTCAAATAATAAACCATTCCAACATAACAAGAGGATCGTTAACAAAAACCATTTAGCAACTTAATACCGGAAAAATATCTGTGGATCAACGGAGTAGTTAAAGAATGATACAATGAGTTTCACGCAAGATATATAATCTATATATGCGTCCTGAGGATGCAACAATAAAATTTCGAAACATCGACAATTTAAAAAAGGCTTTTGTGTTCTTTTACTAGATCCTTACCACAAATAATACACAACTCTAACATAAAACAAGAGGATCGTTAACGAAATCCATTTAGAAACTTAATATCTGAGAAATATATGCGGACCAACGGAGTAGATAAAGACTCATAAATAATATGGGTTTCATGCAGGATATAGGATCCTGAAGATGCACAATGAAGTTGCGAAACGTCGACAAATTAAATAAAATGACTTCAACAAAATATTACCAGGTCATCCCCATATGACCCTTAAATTTGTTCAAAATTTGAAGTCATTCGGGTACGTAGTATTTAAGCTATGCCGCAAAATGATAGACAGACAGACAGACCGAATTGATAAAATATATTTTTGGCATCCACGGACGCTAAAGCGTGAAGATATGCAAAACCTGAGCGGGTGATTTTTTCACGATTACAAACATTTTATATGGCCGCCATTCTGTTTGGCCATCTTGAATTAGTACCACAATTTTACTAGTTGATTCTTACACCACAATTAGTTATGGCAAACAATTTGAAATCAAACCATTTTTTAATTATTTATTAGGCCGCCATTTTGGATTCGTACCAAAATGTTACCAGTTGATTCCAACATAATACTTGATGTTTTTGCAAAATTTGAGATAAATTGGATAAGCAGTTTTTTAATAATAATTTTTTAACATTTCACTATGCCCCCATTTTTGTGGCCATATTGGATTTTTAGCAGAATGTTACTAGGTCATCCCCATATGACCCTTAATTTTTGACCAAAATTTGAAGTCAATCGGGTAAATAGTTTTTTAGCTACAGCACGAACAGATAGGCAGACCGATGGAATTGAGAAAACATATTTTTCGTCATCTAGGGACCCTGAAACGTGAAGATCTGAAAAATCTCGTATGGGAATTTTTTCATGATTACAATACTTTCCTTTTACGAGGGAAGTAAAAATAATTCCGCAGGTAAAGTGCTTAATGGATTTCCCATAATTAAACCTTCTGAGCTGGTATAAAGTTTGTTATTAAGTTCCAAGTAGTTTTATTCTAAACATTCAGTAAATAAGTTTAATATTTACTATTTAACACAATTAACTGGTTTTATAAAGCATTTCTACTAGTTTTATAACATCTTTAGTAGAAATAGATTAGTGATGTCCAACGGGATTAGTTTAGAATTATTTGGTAAATAATTATTTTTAATTTTATTAACATCTAAATTTGGGTTTAAATTTGATATTTTGTTGTGTGTATGTTTGAATAATATCTATACATTTTTTAGACATTTTGTTATATAATGTCGCTCAAAAGAAACAATTTACTGGTCTGATAGGAAATCATCTCGATTTATGAAGTTTTATTAAACTATAAAATTTTGGTGGTGGTATGTTCATAATGGTATACCTACTAACAAACTCTTACAATTTTTAATTTTTTGTTGAGAAGGATCTGTATATACAGGGAGTTTCTTAATAACATGTTAATATTTAAAGAGATTATTCTTGGGTCCATGTTGAGAAAAAAATCCATATGAACATGTGTCCTAAAGGGTGCTTAAGGTAAAAAATTGTTTTATCAAATATTGGCGAAACTACTCTAGATATTTTTGTGATACTTGGAATGCAGCTTTTATGCATCCATAGACATTGTCTGGCATACAATTTATTTTTTTCTTCTTGTCGAGGGGTTCGTGCGGGATTTGCACTGAATGATTTAAAATAGGAAAGTGATACGCCACTGATTCTTCTAAAAAATACATTTTTTGAAATCCTCATTTATTTTTGAGAAAATCTGGTCTCTTCACTTTTTTACGTTTTACGTACGGTTTTAGAAAAAAAAATTAAATTCATTCATTTGCATCTTGCTAGACCACCGAGAAAAAACACAAATAACTTTAAACAATAATTTATTTAAGAGAATAATTTTTAAATGGTAGAATTATGAAATTAAAGTAATCTAAATACATTTTGGAATGCTAATACAAAATTACCCAGAACGCACAAAAAAAAACTAAATTAAATCAGATGTTGAAAATGTCCACCTCCTGCAAATGTGCATACCTTTGCTCTTTTTCTCATGGACTCACGTATTCTTTGGAAAATGCCGGGAGTGTTTCTAATATTTTTGTAAGAAACTATGATGCGATTTCTCAGCTGCTCTTAAGTATGAATTGGTGTGCTGTAAACTAATGTTTTAAGTTGATTCCACAAGAAATATTCTAAACTATTGAGATCCGGGGACTTAGGTGGCCATGCCTGTGGTCCTCCGCGACCTATACAGCGATTATTGTAATATTAGTTTAAATATTCGAGCGCCAGAGCACTGAAGTGCGCTAGTGACCCGTTTTGCATAAACGACAGTTGATTTCTTACCAAATTGGGAACATCTTCCATCAAAGCTGGCAATTTTTCTTCGAGAAGCTGTCGATAATTGTGCCCACTCAACCTCCCATGAACAAAAAATGGTCCAATTAAATAATCACCGCATATTCCAGCCCATACGTTAGCGGAAAACTGCTCCTCGTCACGGGATTCCAAGATTGCATGTGGGTTTTCTTCAGCCCAAAAATGATTATTGTGAAAATTTCAGTATCAGATAATAAATTTTCATACACTTTTAGAAGAAACCATTGGTCGCCAGTGAGGAGAGCCTGAACCCTTTGGGTATGGTGGGAATAAAATAAAAAGTCATGGAGAATTTCCTAAACAAGAATATGTGAGATTATCAAATTGTTCCCAATTTTTCGTGTACTTAATCCGCGATCTTCCTCAACTAAATTCACAATCGCTTCCTTAATTTCTGGCGTTCTTACAGCACGTTGTACTCCTTTTACATGATTGTCTGGTTCAAACCTTCCCTTCTGATGAATGTTTGAAAATGTTCGTGCAACCGAAATATTTCTACTTGGAAAGCGGTCTTCATACAACCACCTGGCTTCCCGTGCGTTATCATCAGAAAGCCCATACATGTAATGCATATCTGCAAACTCAGAATTCTTAAAATGAACCATGTTTTTTTAATAATATGTATTGTTAATTTTAATGACTTAAATACGTGACAACTGAACTAGGTAGAGAAATGTCAAAACTGTTTATGTTTACAAAACAATATCTGGTTCTTACCTACTAGATACGTTTTTAGTCCTTGATAATACCCAATTTCATAACACCGTGCAAATAAGTATTAATTTTATTTTTTTTTAAACGTAAACAATCAAAAGACCAGATTTGCTCAAAAAGAAATGAGGATTTCAGAAATAATTTTTATTTTAAGAAAAAGTAGTGGCATATCACTTTCCTCTTTAAATTGATTCAGTGCAAATCCCGTGCGAACTCCACTGGCAATAATAAAAAAATATTGTACGCCAGAAAATGCCTTTAGATGCATACCAAGTTTTACAAAAATATCTGGAGTAATTTCGCAAATATTTGAACAATCATTTTTTTCTTAAAATTTAGCACCCGCAAATGAAAAGTTAAGCCCTTTAGGACATATGTTCATATGAAGGTTTTTTCTCGAAATGGACCCAAGAATAACCTACTTAAATATTAGCATGCTTTTGAGAACCACCCCGTATATTATTTAAATTATGGTATTTATCTGCATTAAGAAAATCTAATGTTCTATTAATATAGCCTACCTTATTAATAGCAACTACACAATTACCTTTACCAGTTCAATTAATTAATTACTTTTAGGTAGGGAGAGCAGCGGTAAGCGGGCAAATCCATTAAGCCCTTATCGAAATACTTTTAAATACACTGGAAATGTTTTGAATATACTGTAATATCTTTAGTGCTAAATATTTTATAAAAAACATCATAATTTGAGAACACGTTTATAATATCTGGACCATATTGAGAAAATAAACATATATGGATCATCGTGGTCATAAATGCAGACTTTGTTACAGTATAAACAATAACAAAACACATCAGGAAAACATGTAAAGCATTTTCGTTAAATTATAAAACGCAGTGGTGCAAATACTTAATATTTTATAAGGTTTAACAATAAATACTTCTATCGGAATTAAAGTGGAAACAAAAGTTGTAAGGTTTTATTAAGAATTTGTTTTGGCAAACATAGTCGGATAAGTAGTTTGTCTGCTAAAACACATTATAATGCGTTTTTTGTTTGAAGTCGAAAGCATACGCAGGTTAAAACCAAGGTGTTCGGTACCATTCGCTACTTCTAGGCTAAAATGTTATTCTCATTTATTAAGATTTTAACTAGTTTGGCTTCTTACTGTCATTTTGTGGTCCTAACACTCGTTTCTACCATTACTATGAATATTAATGTAATGCGCCCATACCACATAGCTGAAGCTAAAGGATTTGGGTGTACTTTGGAAAATTACTGATAATGCCTCGGATAACTTGAAAACTTCATTTATTGCTTGTTGTATAAAATCAACTGAACGGTTACCATTTCAAATCGTTTAATGGATAACTTCCAAATAAATTAGGTTCACCAGGCATTTAAATATGGAGCTAGCAGCTGCAAAAATGAATAACTGACTCACTAGGTTTGGCAGGTTTTGCACTTTAACCTTCGATATTCAAAAAACCTACCTAATCTCTAAATTTAGGGTTATCAAAAAAAACTGGAAAAAAATACTCCTATCTTACAAAATCGAATTTGGCTTTGATTTAGTTGCAATCTAAACTTCAATTGAAACGTAACTTTCAAATTTTTTTGGTAATTTTCAAGTGTAATTCGTATTTAATAAATAAGTCCTTTCATAATTCACTAAAATTGTACCCTTCTGCCTCTTGTTTCTCTGATTTATAAAAAACTATAGTGGGCGCTTCGACTTCTACCCATCCGTCGGCAGGCAGCAGATATTACAGTTGTCAATTATATACATATTACTTGCCTTTTTTAAAATGTAGATTTTGTTTTTAGTAGATCCTTGTTTTCTTCGGATTCTAAATACACCGGGTTTGTTATCAACAGTTGTAAGGTAAACGTCATGGCACCAACGAGACCATTGACGTAGATTTAATGTTTTATTAAAAATATGTTTTGGCAAATATAGTCGGGTAAGTACTGTGTCTGCTAAAACACACTATTATGAGTTTTTGTTTGAAGTCGAAAGCACAAACAGGTTAAAACCAAGATGTTCAATCCCATTCACTATTTCTAAGCTAAAATAGTTTGGCTAACTGTCATTTTGTGGTTCTGACATCTTTTTCTAGTAATATTAACGTATTGCGCTGACACCACATTGCTGAAGTCAAATTATTTGGGTGTACTTAGGAAAATTACTGATAATGCCTCAGATAAACTGAAAAAATCTTTTAAAACCAATTGAACCGTTACCGTCGACGTTATCCAAATACCAAAATATGAATACATACTTTAGAATGCCTTTATAGAAAATGCGGTAGTACTGCCACAGTCGTTATTGTATCATTACAACAACTACTATATCAATTTAGCAGCCGACGGTGCATGGTTTTGCCAGGCGATCACACAACAAATACAATACCAACCGCGTTGGGTGATACTTCCTTTGATTCTCGTGCCTGATCAGACCATATCAAATATTATGATCTAGTGTGCGATATAAATAACCTCCCTTAAATCTAATCTAAACTTGAAAATATTTTATCGATGGGATTAGTTCAAAATTAACATTTAGTTGCAATCTAAACTTCAATTGAAACGCAACCGCCAAATTTTTGGTAATTTTCAAGTTATCGTATCAAACATTTCTTTAATTCACTAAAAGCTAATGTCTTAATATAAATTGTACCCTTCTGCCTGTTTTTCACGCATTTATAAAAAAACTATACTGGGATACATTTTGTATCACCCGGCCGGTCGCTGCTGCATTTGGGTGCAGTATTCAGTGGCTTTTTAGCTGCACTGAGATAAAGTAAGTGCTCAATCTCGTTCGGGTAATAGTCACTCAATTAATTATGTATATATATATATATATATATATATATATATATATATATATATATATATGTATATATATATATAACGAAATATATGTTTAAAAATATGTACTAATTTTGTTGTTAATGTATTGACCTCAAACCAAGAAAAATTAGGATAAATATATATTGAAAAAAAAGGTCAAAGAACACAAAGCAAAAAAAAATATATAAGTATGGGTGAAGAAGTACTAAACTACAGAACAATTGAAAGCACATATGGACGCCATATTGTGAACGAAATGAAAGAATATGAAAACATCTCTCGAAAAATTGCCAACCAAAAGAATAGAAGAGTGTTTTTATTGAGATGTAAAACAGAAAACTTACAACCAACCTTTCTTAATCTTAAAATGTCTCATATAAAATTCGAAAATGTAAACCTTGAACGTAAATATAACCAGTTTGTCTTACCAAAATTTATTTTAAGTACATTAAATTTATTAATTACAGGAACAACTTTAAACATAACAAATTTACGAAAGAAATTCAAGCATCTCGAAAATCGCCTTACGGAAAATTTACCAAATACAATTTTCATTAAATTTAAAATCCGCAATATACAAAAAACTGAAAAACTTTTCCAAGAAATAAAACAAAACAATAAAAATAAACTAGACCACCTAATTTCAAAGCAAAAAGCTCCCCCTCAACAAAAAACAACATCAATGTGGGTAGAAAACCTAACAGATCAAAATATTCCAGATTACGCTATGGAAATTTTAAGCTTAGGACCTAATTTTGCAACGGAATTAAATAATGATAGACTTTTGCCAACTACCGATATACTATGTAACATTGAAAACGGTATAAATCATTTGAGAGGTGGAGAGAAAGACGAAATTAGAGCAAAATCTTGTAATATATTTAACAAATTTTAAAACTAAACTGAAAAATCAAACAAACAAAAATAAAAAACACTCAATAAACTTAACAAAAACTAAAAGTTTTTTAAAAAATAACCCTTCTATAAAGGTTCTAAAAGCCGATAAAACAAACAAAACAGTGTTAATGAGTTCTGCTAACTACAACATAAAAATGAATGAAATATTAAATGACACTAAAACATATAAAAAAATTAAACAAGATCCCACAAACCAGTATCAAAAAAGAAATAATGAATTAGTTAACTCTTGGGAAAAAAATCTTTTTATATCACCCGACACTGCTAAAAAACTAAAAATCCGCAATAGTGTACCACCCAAAATTTACGGATTGCCTAAACTACATAAAGAAAATATCCCATTACGGCCAATTGTCTCATGCATTCAATCCCCGTTTACACCACTATCAAATTTTCTAAAAAAAATCTTAAAAAATATTGTACATAAAAATAATTACTATATCAAAAACTCCTATCAATTTAAAGAAAAATTAAAACAGTTAGAAATTCCGGAAAATTACCAACTGATATCGCTTGATGTTGTTTCCCTGTATACCAGCGTTCCAATCTCATTGCCTACCAGAATAATTAAAAAGAAATGGTCTGAAATAAAAAAATACACAGATATTCCTCAAGATGAATTTCTTAAAGCAGTAGAATTAACACTAAATTCTACATATTTCATATACGAAAATCAGTTATATAAACAAATAGAAGGTTGTGCTATGGGAGCATCTATATCAAGCGTCGTTGCCCAAATAGTTATGGAAGATTTAGAGGAGACTGTTCTAAGTAATGTGGAATTTAATATACCATTTTTTTATCGTTATGTCGATGATTGTATTACTGCAATCCCATCTGGCCAAACAGAAATTATTTTAAAGCAATTTAATCAATACCATAAAAGACTACAATTTACAATTGAAAGCGAAGAGAACAACAAAATCAATTTTTTAGACCTAACATTACATCATATAGGAAATAAAATTAAAACGGAATGGTACACAAAACAAACTTGGTCCTCTCGATACCTAAATTTCAGCTCCTGTCACCCAATGTCTCAAAAAAAAATCTGTAATTATTGGTCTGGCAGATCGGGCAATTAAGCTGTCCGACTCTGAATTCAGAGAACGAGCAATTAAAAAGGCTAAAGCAGCATTAACTCTAAATCAATACCCTAAAAAATTAGTAAATAAATTATTCAAAAGCAGAATACATAAATATTATAATTCTGAAAATGCCATTATTACATCAAATCTACCTAAAACAAAATACATTTCTCTGCCTTTCATAAATGGTTTATCCCAGCAATTTCAAAACCTTTTTAAAAAATATAACATCACGACAAGTCACAAAGACTATAACTTATTATCAAAGAACTTCAGCAACTTAAAATCGAAAACGCCAATTAATAAAAAAAGCAATATAGTCTATCAGATCCCTTGCAATAATTGTAACGGTGTTTATATTGGACAAACAAGCCAATACTTAGAAAATAGACTGAAAAGTCACAAATATGATAAAAAGAACAGCACCGCATTAACACACCATGAGATGTCCAAAAAACATACTTTCAACTACGAACAAGTGAAAGTATTAAAATCCGAACCTCAGTTGAAAAAAAGAGAATTTTTTGAGATGGCTGAAATTCAAAAAAACAAAAACGCCATAAATGACAAAAAAGACATAAACAACCTAAATAAATTGTATATATCTTTACTATAACAGTGTTCGCTCAGTCGCTTGTAATTTGTCTGTAATAAACGTCCACAATATTTGTAAAATGTAAATTAAATATGTGTAGTATATGTCAGATATGTGGATTATGTATACTTTTTAGTCAACTATTTTACGTTCTATGGTAAGTCCTAAATTTTTAATACTTTATAAACTTAAAAAAATAGTGCTAAACAAATCTTAGGTTTGAAAAAGACCAAAACTATGGTCGAAACGTCACCTTAGAAACGAAATATATGTTTAAAAATATGTACTAATTTTGTTGTTAATGTATTGACCTCAAACCAAGAAAAATTAGGATATATATATATATATATATATATATATATATATATATATATATATATATATATATATATATATATATATATATATATATATATATATATATATATATATATATACATATAATAACGCATTTATATTGTCATTGATAACCCAAATTTAAATACCGCCCATTTTTAAATTCAATATTTGATTATGCATTAAAAACACTCCCCATTTTTCTCCCCAAATTCAGAGGTAAGGTGATCTCGTTATGATAACTTATGAATAAATTAAACTGGTGGAATGCGTTTTTTTGCGTTGAATAGGCTATTTCTTTCAGAGTTTGTATTTGACTAATGTATGAAACAATTAGAAAAATATAAAAACATTGTCAATTGTTAAATGTATACATATTTTACTTGCGTTTTTGAAAACGTAAATTTTGCTTTCAGTAGATAGGTTTTTTTGTTCGGATAAAACAGCGGGTTGGATACCTTTATCTTTAAAAATAAACGAGAAAATGAAAAAAAAATTCGCCATAAGAGAAATGTGTATATACTTTTTTACAAAAACTTTCTTATTACCGAGGATAAATATTTTTTAAATACTACAAATTAATTAGCATGACATATGAAAAGAAATTTTTTAAAATTTTGATATTGGTCGAATTTTAGGAAATAGGAATGTGTTACGGATAAGTACAAAACTGATTAGGAGCTTTTCACTTTTTATTTTGAGTCATATTCATCCAAGCTTCAGGAGCGAGGCAAACGCAGTTGTATATGTTGTGACTTCTCACTTACTCAGATTTGGATTTATCTTTCGTCTTCCCCTAATATATTATAAATAAATCGTTATAATTTTAGGGAGGTTTGGGATATCTCTTAACTTCCTTGAAACGGTTTTCTAATTTTTTCTATTAGGTCACTCACCAAAGGTTAACTGGTATCATTGCAGGATTAAAATAAAATAAAAAATCGGTAAGTTCGGTTTTACCCACTACTTCCCTCGTATTGGATCCCGCTACATATGACATATAACACAGTCTATATATGCATATAATTATTGGGCAAAATTTTTATTTATCTCATTTTGACTTCCCTCGTAAAAGGGAAGTATTGTAATCGTGGAAAAATCACCCTCCCAGATTTTTTAAGGTCCTTAGATGCCGAAAAACATTCTCAATTCCGTCAGTCTGTCTGTTCGCGGTATAGCTAAAAAACTACTTACCCGATTGACTTCAAATTTTTTTATGGGGATGGCCTGGTAACATGTTAGTAAAAATCCAATATGGCAAACAAAATGGCGGCCTAGTGAAATGTTAAAAAAAGTATGCTTAAAAACTAATTACCCGATTGACTTCAAATTATGATGAAAAATTAAGGGTCATACGAGGATGATCTGGTAATATTTTGGTAAAAATCCAATATGTCGAGGCAAAATGACGGCCTAGTGTAATGTTAAAAAAAATTTTATTAAAAAACTCTTATCCAATTGGTCTCAAATTCTGCACAAACATTAAGTTATTATGTTGGAATCAACTGGTAAAAATCCATGGAGGAACAAAATGGCGACATAATAAAATATTTAACAATTCAGTCTAAAAAAAACTACTCAGTGAATTGATTTAAAATTGCGTGCAATAACTAATTGTGGTATATGGATCAACTAGTAAAACTGTATTACTAATTCAAGATGGCGGAACAAAATAGTGGCCAAATAAAATGTTTGTAGTCGTGAAAAAATCACCCTCCCAGGGTTTCCATATCTTCAGGTTTTAGATACGTCCCTAGATACCAAAAAATATGTTTTATCGAATTTGTCAGTCCGTCTGTCTGTCAGTTAGCGGCATAGCTTAAAACTTCTTATAAGATTGACTTTAAATTTTAGTCAAAAATTAAATTAAGATCCGGTAATATTTTGGTAAAAATCCAATATGACGAAACAATGTTAAAAAAACCTGAAAAGTCAGTATATGTAACATATACATATATACTGTGACTATGTACTGAACTAAATTGGGTCACACTTCACTATTCCAATGGAAAAAAAATCGTAACGAGGTAAGTTCCGGGTAAAGGAAACTGAAGGGATTTTGCCAGAACTTCCTTTGTAGTAAATCCTTCCTCAGGAATGTAAAATATAACAAAATGTATATATGTACAGTTTTTATAATTTATAATTTGCCAACCCTTTAGAAACTTTATTTTTATAAATAAAAACAAACTGTTTATAAATAAGTTTTAAGATTTTTTGTTAAAAATCCTAAGATTTTTATAATCAATTTGTTTCTAACTATGAAAACTGAGTCTTTAAAGCTGTGGCAAATTATAAGAAAAAAACCTGTACATAGACAAATTTTTATAGTAAGACAGAACTAATAAGAACTTAAGATTTTTCATGAAAATGTTCAATGTAACAACCAAAGCAGCAAATAACACTCAGAAAGTAGACAAATGAACCTCAAATTTGTTATTTAAATGAAATACCCTACATATTATTTCATTTCTGAATTCTTCTTATTTTTCTCATTTAAAAAATATATGTCTGGATTGTAGTTCTTGAAATATCCGCTTTCAAAACTCCAGCATATTAGATCTATTTTCTTCCACTGTATTAAATCCGCACCAAAATCTTTCGTTAATAGTTAATTGTTGGACAAATTTTAAAATTAATTTGATTGATCCTTTAAAGATTTTATTAGGTCGTCATTTTGTTTACCTGTAATGGATTCACACAAAATTTTAGAGTTCATTCTCATATCACCCTTGATTTTCGTGCAAAAAATAACAATTTGAACTCTATATATATATATATATATATATATATATATATATATATATATATATATATATATCAGAAGCGAGTATATTTTTATTAAAATCTCTTTGATTTTTTAACTATATGTGAACTGCAGGTTTATGATTTCTCAGGATATATTGCTATATATTGTCTAGACTATGACACGTCGGCTGGGCTTTGCAGATTGTTTATCTATATATTATAACATAAAGATTTGGTGACCTTTAAGAACATTTACATCTTACTTAAAATAAATTGGGATTACAAAAATAAATATGAGATTGTAAATGTATATAACAACACTTATGCTTAGGTCAAATCGCTTTGCGTTATCTTATAATATATTAAAACATTGGGGAACCGTTTCCAAAAGAGTTGTGACAAAAATGTGCAATTTTGTCGTATTTTCAAGTCGTATATTTTACATCTTGACATTAAGAGGGTAATAAATAACAGGGAAAACATTCGTATGACGGCATTTCACGATATGTATTCCTTAAAGTTTGAAAATGTTAAAATCTTCTTTAGCGTAAATGCATTCCGTTAACTGGAACAAAAGACACTTGTTAAAGTGGAAATAGGAGTATTGATAAAAGATATTTTTGTGAGAATAGTACTTACACCTAAAAAAATAACTAAATTTTATTATTTATATTTGTTCTACTCTATTTCATATGTGATTTATTTTCATATTATCGCACTAATAAGTATCCGAAGCAATGCTTCCTAAAAATGCTGTTCAGTTCTTAAGAATAATTTGTATTTTGCTGAACATGAATATATGGATAAATTTAAGCAAATTGACCGCGATATGGTGCGTTGGACAAATTATTCTTCTACTTGAAGGGGAAACTAGATTATTTTATATATAAATGTTTAGTATTTTTAATACATTGTTATGTAAATAATTAAATAACGACTTTACTCAAAAAAGTGCGGAGTGGTCCAATAATAGAGGACGTCGGCTCTAGCTTAAGAAAAAAAATATTTATAGGTAAATAAATCGAGAGAAATCGCTGTAAATACCACTTTTCTCCTAAATTTCCATAATTGAGATATGTTGAAAATAATAGCATTGTATTCTTCAATCAATTATGCCTTTTTTTGCTTAAGACCATTTTTATCTCTTTTGAAAAATAAAGTGGTGGGGGTCAAACATTTTTACTTTCAAATGTAGATATCTCTGTTTTGGATGAACCGATTTTATTCAACTTGGTGTTTTTTTTGCTCTACTCGTGGAGCCATAAACTGTACCTTAATGACTTTGTTAGTAGTCACTAGATGGCGCTGTTTCGAAATTTTCCAAATAATGCTGATTTTCTCAAAAAAAAAAATCAAATGGTACGCTATGATTTTTATATCACAATTTATTTGGTAGTTATGAACGAGTCGCATATACTAAATCTTTTTACCTTAAATAGTTTTCAGTAATGGTCTGAATCAAAAATGTGCGTAATTGGTTGAAGAATACAACGTTTATCTTTTCAATATACCTCAATTATGGAAATTTAACAGAAAATTGGCATTTACATGTTTTGTGTTGCTGGTACGCCCTCAAGCAGCCAACTTTCGTACTTAACTTAGAGCGATTTCTCGTGACCTATTTACCCATAAATATTTTTCTCCTTAAGTGTCAGATCCCGAGCTACAGCCGATGTCCTCTATTATTGGACCACCCTGTACATTTTTTGAAAAGCGATATACGGTCATAAAAGTAACTTTTTTCAAATTAATCTTGGAAATGAAAAATACATAAGAAATATAAAAACCTACAGACCCTATATACTATTCAAAAAACATTTATAAAGGTGTGTAGAAAAGAACCATAAAAACAATTATATAGATAGTAATACCAGACTTAGAGTAAAATAAATTTGCTCACGTACCTAACAGTCCTATGTAACTGGCGAATTTAAGACGCCAAGATCACGTTAAATATATTGTACCGACATTTCTACACTATAATATTTTAGAAGCTGCTGATTTCAAAAATCGTGTAAATAATTTACAGGTTCTGAGCAGAATGAAATCTCTAAAATCAGTGAATGTATTCATTATTAAAGTAATTATGTTACTTTATTATTCTTTTTACTTCCCGCGTAAGACGAAAGTATTGTAATCGTGAAAAGATCATCCTCCGAGATTTTTTGCTGATCTTTGCGTTTTCGGGCACCTGGACCCCGAAAAATGTGTTCTCCTATTTTCGTCAGGCTGTCTGTCGTTCTGTCATTCTGTCTGAATGCGACATACTTCCAAAAACTACTTATCCAATTGACTTTTTTGGTCAAAAATCAAGGATCATGAGGGAATGGAAAAGGTTATATTTTAGTAAAAATCGAATATAACGAAATTAAATGACGGCATCCCAAATTGTTAAAAATTTATTATTAAGAAACTATTTACCAAAATGACTTTAAAATATGCGCAAAAATAATATGGGGTAGAGGGACAAACTGGTAAAATTTTTGTTTAAATCAATTATGACCGAACAAAATGGCCTGTATAATGAAATGTTTAAGAATTCAGTACCAAAAACCTACTTATCCAATCGACTTGAAATTTTGCACAAAGATCAAGTTTTAAAAAGGGATAGACTGGTAAATTTTTAGTGCGAATCCTATTAATCCTAAAATTAAAACAAAATGGCGGCCTAACAAAATGTATAAATATTTGGTAAAATTCCATTTCTTGGAATAATACAGGTCACTTTTTTATAGACTACGTAAATAAGGTTAAGAAAAATATATAAATAGTAAAATAAATTAAAAACTTATTTGTGAGTAGTGGACCTTCTACGAGGGAATTTGTGGGAAAAGTTTAATATACCGATTTTTTAATGTTGCGTACCAACAAAATTAAAAATGTTTTATATAATTCGATTCGAAAAACATTCTGGATATGAAAGATTATTAAGTTACAAACAACTGTTTACACTTTTAACCAGTATTATTTCCAAAAGTAAGACAGCTAGCAAAAAACGTTATATACAAAAGTTTTTCGGTTTTTAAAAACTATTGGAGCAAAGGAAATATAATTATATATACAGGACTGATAATAAAGTCACGGCAAAACAAAGTTGCATTTTTTAAAATGTAAACCCTGTATAATATATGTTCATCTAATGGGTATCTGCATCTTGATTGTATATCTACTACTACTATATTTAAATATAAATAAACGAATAAATATAACCAAAACTAAATGTAAGACAATTCTTCAAGACTATAATCAACAAGAATAGTTCCTTCCGTGTTTTGCTCTTCAAATTCTTCATATTTATTCTTTTTTCTTTTGAGCTTCAGCTAGTTCAATATGGGATTCATGTAGAATCCGAAAGCAAAGCCTTACTTGATTCCATGGATTGAGAAACATCCCAATTTGTATTAATTCTATCGATTCTGCATAACTCAATGGGCTCAAGAACTGCTGCAATTTTAGCTGAAACCATAGCAATTTGCTCGGACTGTTCAGGAATATTTAGCCAATGTTTTTTTTGGTAGATAGATTGGACGCAAGGGTACACTAGAGTGGATACCTCGGTCGCCGGACTTGACGCACCTCGACTACTTTTTGTGGGGATACCCTAAAAATGTGGTGTATAAAATTAATTAGACGAATCGGGGAAGCTGGCATTCCTTTTAATGCATTAAATGTTTTCCCACAGTATTTGGCCTACAGTAGGCCAAATTACTGTAAGGAAGTAAATATACAATATTTTAAACACCTTAGTTGCATTCATTTATTGTTTATTTTATTAGGTATTTCTTTTTTGTATTGTATTGTTTCCGTTCTTCTTAACAACCTACTTTTAAAGTTGAGTCGTTGTATTCTCTTGCTAGTGTTTTGGTAGCAAGATGAGGAATTATTGTGCTTCCGGTCAGCAAGAACGTACAGTATCTTTTAGCTTTCCAGTTTCACGAAATTTTTTGTTAATTTTACTTACGGTACATACATTTTTGTAAATCAACAAAACTGACATTGTCAAACATATAAGGTAACCTTTTGTGGGCAGGTATTTTTTTTATTTTATAAAAGGTAATACATTAAATTATGGATATTAGACCCTTAGTTTCACAAAAACTGTTGACTTTCATAAAAAACGATCTTTACAAAAAGTATTGAGAATATTACGCAGATTTTAAAAAAGTAATATAATATAGCGTGTTCCATTAAGTTTTGTTTCTTTTATAACAGAAAAACGGTAAATTTGGTAGCAATGCTGAACATTTCATTGGATCCGGCATAATTTCACACCTAAGTGTACATATCTTCATTAAATTCGGGATCCCCGTTTCCTTACTTTTGTTACACGCTGTATAAACACAAATTTAACTTCACTTCAATTTCCTGAAAAATGTAAACATATACCTTTTTGCTGAATCACTTTCTTAAAAACTGTGTATAAGAAAGATGAAAATTAAGTATGTATGTACACGTTTAATAATATATTTTCTATAATTTTTTGATTACCTTTACAAACGTTAAATATTATTTATAATCACATAAATTAAAAACTCTTCTGTCCAAATACGTTTGAATACTTTTTAATGTACACAAAAATATTATGACAATATCGTAATATGTTTCATTTGTTTCTAGCAATATCATCAAAAACCCTAAATAAATAAATAAATAGTATGTTAAAAATCTCCTCGATCTCTACTAAAAAGTAATTACAAAACTAATCTTAAAATTCTAACAGCTATAAGTAGAATTCAAAGCTTTGAAGCATAACTTGAATATAACATACATGAATGGAAATAAAAAGTTATGCTGGCATAACCTTAGAGATATGCGCTATGAAAGGGGCAATGTTAAGTTAGTGAAATGCGCCCATTACCATATTAAATTTCAGCCTGTCAGTTGCACGCCGCTAACCGGAAACCCCTATTTTTGGG
Source organism: Kuschelorhynchus macadamiae (assembly GCA_030620095.1). Taxonomy (NCBI): domain Eukaryota; kingdom Metazoa; phylum Arthropoda; class Insecta; order Coleoptera; family Curculionidae; genus Kuschelorhynchus; species Kuschelorhynchus macadamiae. Next base: position 110,658 of record JAUTXW010003650.1, on the reverse strand, counting down.
AATGAATATCATTATTGCGGATAAGGAATAATATTTAAAGTTGTTTATGTTTTACCTAATAATTTATAAGGAAAGAAAATGTTTCACATTAATGAAATTATAATTTTTTTATTTTTGTGTGAAAAAGAGTATGTTTTATATTAAATATAAATTATTGCTCGCGTTTCGCTTCTTAAGATTTATATTTATTTATATTATCAACAATGTATTAACATATTGCACGCAGGCTATCTCTTGAATCAGAATGCATTATTTCTATCTCAAACAATGTTAATACATTAGTCAACACTTATAATGAATTTCAAATGCATATATTTCTGTTATTATTCAACCGATTTTAACAAGCTTTTTCTTTCCTAATAGGTCAGTCCTTCTACTGTCTCGAGCTGCCCTACGCAGAGTTGAAAAGTTTGTTGTATTGTACCGGAAAAAAACTAAAAATTACGGAGCATGTAAATAAACCAAAATTTAATATGACTGCCAAAAAGCATGCAGATTTTATTTTTTCATATGCTACGGATATGTAAAGGTTTACCGTACCACATCACCAAGTTTGAAACTTTAATTTTTAATACAGGGTGAATAAAAAGATATACACTTTAAACTATAACTAGAAATATTGTTAATTAAAAATACACTTAGCCATTAAACATTTTTGATTACCTAGAGATGTACTCCTAATTTTAATTTCATTTAACAGTGTTCAATTATTTTTATTTTTACTCCTTGGTATACGCATCAAGTAAAAATAAAGTAAAGCTAATTTTAGAGCTACTGCATGCCATCGCAAGGTTTGACATTTTGAGTCTTAATACTGGGTAGATCAAATTCTATAAGGTCCAAATGGTTTATTTTACATTTGAGGACACAATTACAGATTTTTTTCAGAGATGTTCGCCATTAAAAATACCCTAATAAACAGTTAAAATAGATGTTTTTTTATTGCCAAACTTACAAAAGAAACTATACCAAAACGATTAAAAAAGAAATGCGAAAAAATAAAATGACACGTAACACAAAAACTTGATAGTCTGTTGGCCCTCCACCAGCTCTAATGCATTGCTCAATTCTTCTTGGCATGCATGCATCAATTAGGTTGTATATATGGCGGTGTGGAATTGCATTCCATTCCTCCACAGCGGCTTCAATGAGGTTACAGCACACCTCCACAATCGAACAATCGGGTCCACGATATGTTCTATGTAAATTTGACCAGTCATTGTTCGATACACCAATTTAACCTCGTCCGTTTCTGCGATTGTGTAAGTTTGCAAACTCGCAGGGGCCTTCTGTCTCTCAGGTCTATTTCATGTAGCTGTCTTCTGATTATCTTAATATATCTGGAATAAATTCGAAAGATATCACTCTGGTTAACCCCTGTTATTTCGGCCACATTCCTATAACTTGTACCGCTTTCCACTAAACCTATGATACAGCCTCGGTTTAAAGCAAAAATTCTAGGCATTTTTAGCTTTTTGTCGTTAAGCTGACAATGTCAAATAATTTACCTTACAGGCTGATTAGGTTGTTTATTGTTATACGAGTAGTTGCTTACTGACTTTTAGATGGACAAACACTAATTGCGTTCCAACTCTGTGTAGGTAAATTTGGACATCACTATTTCATCCTCCCCGTATTAAAGCTGCAAATGTTTGAACATTGTAATCGTATACAGTAGGTACTATACCAAGTAATAAAAAATAATAATACCAATACATTATTAAATTCGGCAACACTGTTTAGGGAAGTTAAAATTAGGAGTATATCTCTAGGTATTCAAAAATGTTCAATGCCTAAGTATATTTTTAATTAACCATATTTCTAAGTTATGGTTTAAAGTGTATATCTTTTTACTCACCCTGTATTAAAAATTAAAGTTTCAAACTTAGTGTTGTGATACAGTAAAACTTTATGTATCCGTAGCATATGAAAAAATTAAATCTGCGTGCCACGTCTCTTTTTGGTCATATTAAATTTTCATTTATTTACAAGCTTACGTAACTTTTAGTTTTCCCGGTATAATACGATAAAATTTTCAACTCTGGCTAGGGCTTCAAAAAGTAGAACGACTGACCTATCAGGAAAAAAACTTTGTTAAAATCGGTTGAATAATAACATAAATATATGCCTTTGAAATTAACGTTAAAAATCAGTGATGCATTATAAATGTTTAGTGTATTAGTTAAAATTTCTCCTCAAAAGTTCTACTCTTAAAGTTAGAGCAATATCTCAAGGTTGATGAAGTTAATAATCATTAGTTATATCACAAGTGATGGATATTTGGGTGAGTATATTTTGACATTTTTGTGTCAATATTGTTGTGGAAATTCACGAGATCAAACTTCTCTAAAAATACCGTTTCTTGTATTTGTCTTTATTTTTTAAAATAAATTTGGTCTAGTGGTAATTTTGCAATAATATTAACGAAAAAATGTCAGAGTATACTCTACCCAAAATATCTTTCACGAGTGGTATATGACAAGATTATATACCGAGCTAGCTATAGCAAACACACCTTTAAAATGTACAAAAATACTATGCTTTTTTAAATGTTTTCAACAATAGTATAACATTATTTAACTCTAATAATAATTTTTCATTATTATAATAATAGTTGACAACAAAGTTATTGTAAGCATTGTGGGACTACTGATTTTGGTGTTGAAGAGTCGCAGATGAAGATGAAACCGTATTAGTTGTTGCAATATGAGATGAAGATGCGGAGGATTGAGTTAAAAAGTGGCTAGAAGTAGATACTACCTCCGATATCCCCCTTAACCTATCCACTATTTTTAAATAATGGCTTTTACTTAGTGACAAATAGGGCTTAATGGATGAAGCACTTCCATGTCCGGTAATTTTATGCCATGTTATAATTTAATATACTCCAAATTTGACTTAGCAGTTATTTGATATCGCTATTAGCCAAATAGAAGATATCATCCTTGGTTTGCTTCAGAAATTATTAAAGATATAAAACGCAAAGGTAAATTGCATAAAAAATATAAAAAATATGGCAGTATTCAGGAGCTGGAAAGATTTGTGACTCTGAGATCCAAAATAAAAACTGATATAAATATATCATATAAAAAAGATATCCTAAAATGGAAGCGGACATCAAAAAAGATCTCTAATATAGTAAGTACAGGTAACAGAGGTAATTTGTTTTTAAATATTTGATAGGTATTCTTTTCACGAAAATGTAAATTATGTTATAACTCGGCTACGATTTTAAACGATCGCAGATACAATTTTGTACGATACACGTGTGATACATCGTTATTAACATACTTGTGTTTGTATCGTAAATATCTATAATGTTACTTGAATGTCCAATGTTTTTATGTGTTAATGTTTGAGTTAAAATAAAGCGAAAGTTCTATAGCGGCTAAAGCATTACACGGTTTTGAAATAAATTGCTTTACAGATAAAAAAAGTCTGGCTTCTTGCCTTTCGATTTTGAAGCGAGTAAAAGTATCTTGGTATAAATGCTTTTTAAAGAAACGATATTTTCATAAAACTATCGATAAACGAACAAACGAGTGGTTCCCGCCCGCGTGCAAGAATTATTTGGGCGGCCCCTGTTTTAAATATACCAATTTAAAGGATGTAGAAATAAACTGTTTTAGTCTTTTTTAAATTGATAATACTAAAATATATGTACAATATTTATATTAACATTATTTTACTAAAACAAAAATACATTATATATATATATATATATATATATATATATATATATATATACAGGGTGGGGATTTTAAATGGAACGCTGCTTATAGCGGATCCGGGAATTACATTTCTCTAAAATCCTGAAATAGGTACCCAAAGATTTTTAATAGGCTTCGGGGAGGGGCGCAGCCTTAAGCAACTTTTTTGTCAAATTGGAAGACACCTTTTGTGCCAGCTTTTTTGAAAGCTTATTGAATAAGGAATTTGCCATTAATATTTTTTTTTGACATCTGTCAAACCATGTGTCAGAAATTTATTAAAAACTAATTTTTAAATATAATAACATTAATAATAACAATAAAACTGAAATCTTACCTTTCTAGTGTAAAAATTGTTGAAAATGTGTCCTGTTAACTTGTTGGCACAGACCCAAAAGATGGTAAAATTCTTCCCTTACCCGTTCCAAAACTTCTGGCGCGATTAAACCTATCTCTGCCCAAATCCTGACCTCCAATTATCCCAAATTTTCCCAACCAAAACTAATTTTTTCTGATCGTACCCGAATGACTATTTCACACATTGCTCGCAGTAGCTAAAGTTTGTTTTTAAACGCCAAAGCATTTTTTCAAGGATTTACATACTTTATACGTCGGCTCCATAAGAAACGCATTAACCTTCAATAATTCTAGACACCGCGTTGCTTCAGTCAACGGCACCAGGGTAGACTAGTTCCTTAAATTCTTTTGCCGCGGAACTGACGTCATTGCGGATGCATATGAGTGCTATGCGGAACCGGAGTAAGTATTAGTATCTTAAGGTATAGCTCGATGGTGCAATGTAAAAAACAAAACCAGGATCGCTCATAGTTGGCCGAGGGATATGCAATGACGTAACAGAAATAGACATTTTGTTTTTTTGTTTTACGTCTAATTGAAAAATGTCAAGAGGCAAGTTTTGTAGAAAATTGAAAAGTAAGTTCGGAACGTCAAAAAGAAATTTATTTTTTTTTAAAACCAAGAAAAAAAAATTAAAAAATCGAAAACTATCAAGGGGTGAAAAAGTTTCTACGCCTCGAGACGTATTAGAAAAAAAAATAAAATTAAGAAAAAAAAATAATATAAAATATAAAAAAAAGGAATTAAAAAAACCTCCATTTTAGGTTAATCGTCAAAATTGCCGGTATTAGGCAGACGAAAATCCTCATTGAGTTAGGGCTGGAATAATAGGAGACAGAATAATTGGTCCATTCTTTTTTAAGGACAACTTAAATGGAGACCTCTATTTGAATTTTCTGCAAACATTTTTAATACCACAACTGCAAACAATATTCGCTAATAATGGAAATCTCGATCCAAGGATATTTTTTCAACAGGATGGAGCCCCTCCCCACTTTGCAAGAAATGTAAGAGAGTTCTTAAATGTTGCATTTCCAAATAGGTGGAGAGGACGGCGAGGATTTATAGAGTGGCCGCTCCGATCTCCGGATATGAGACACTTAGATTTTTTCTTATGGGGTGACTTAAACAGAACGGTCTATGTAACCAGACTTAAAAATTAGAAGATTTGAAGGGAAGAATTAGAGCAGAGATGCGTTTAATCGCGCTAGAAGTTTTGGAAAGGGTAAGGGAAGAATTTGAAAAAAAAAGTTGCTTAGGGCTGCGCCCCCCCTTTGGGGGCCTCAATTTTTGTTTACATGACAAAAACGAAGCCCATAAAAAATCTTTAGGTACCTATTTCAGGATTTTTCTTATCCCCGAATCTGCTATAAGCAGCGTTCCATTTAAAATCCCCACCCTGTATATATATATATATATATATATATATATATATATATATATATATATATATATATATATATATATATATTTTCAGTAAAAGATACCACAGACCATATTGGCAGTATTCTTAGAAAACATAATATACAAACAATTCATAAGCCAGAAACAACCATAGGTAAACTATTTGGAAATTTAAAAGATAAACTAAAATTGGAAAACCACGGAGTATATAGCAGCCCGTACCAGGACTGTGAAAAGTTGTATGTTGGGCAAACAAACAGACGAATATCAGCAAGAGTAGAAGAACATAAACTCAGCATCAGAAACAAACAAACAACATCTACCTTATTTTTACATCATCAGGAAACAGGCCACAAAATAAACTTCGAAGGGTGTAAGGAGATTGCCAATATAGAGCACTATCGGACCAGAATAATCCGAGAAGCTATAGAAATAGAAAAACAAGGTGATTTAAATAAAAGAAACGAATCATTAAAGTTACCAGCACTATTGAAATCAATCATATATAAACCAAAAACCACAGAAAATCAAGCGGCAACGTGCCGAAAATATAAACAATGACGCACGACCGCTTAGATATAACCTTCGGCCGAGGGTGGGGGTATAAAAGGAAGCTCCGCTGTCACTAACACTTTCAGTCTTCAATCGGACGTGAAATAGAAAGCTTCGAAAATGCCAAATGCGATTTTGGCGAAACAAAAGCAAAATTGTTCTTTTCAGAACGAGAGTGATGAACGGATGTACACCCGGAATGAAAACACATCATATTTTTCCAGGCAGATCCTTTGGGTAATGCAGCTTTTTGTGTGCTTGATATTATTGTGTCGCTAAAAACGGTTTTCCAGCTCCTCATATTGGTGATGTTTTTGTAATTCTCCGCTACGTACAGCATCGCCTGCTCTTTCAAATGTTTGTTTGATATAAGAGTCAGCAAGGGTATGCCTGCACGTAGCGTCCCATAACTGTGCCTTATCTGCTTTTCAGGGAACCATTGTCATACCATCCACTCGCCTTCCATTCGCTTCAGTTCGCTTCGACAACCTCCATGCGATTATATAACAGCGGGAAATTCCACAGTTATCTTGATTATGTCGTTGATCAGCCTGTGTCACGCACTTTTTTTGCAGTTTAGCCCCTGTAGTCCATAGATATCTACCGTTTCGCCACAAGTGCAGATATGTTGTTCACAGAGGCAAACCAGGTTTTAAAGCAATGGAAGTACGAAAAGATGAATCATCAAAGGATTCCTCAAAGATGGAGAAGAGAGAGCATTTTACCAGGCATTACTTTCAGGACTTTGAAGAACAAAAAGACGTACCCTGTTTTTGGTATCCTGACTATTCGATATAGGGTTACTGAGGAGAACCTGACAAAACTTCAAATCTAAATTCTTCTGTCTGCGTGGTAGTGCATCCGGTATATTTTCTAGATTGCAGTGAAAGCCAAGAATTTAAAGCAAAATTTGAGTCAACGTCAGAATAATTTAAGATATTTTTAGGTATAACCATTTCAAGCAAATTGGTCACATCGTTAACCCAACTTAAAAATGCGGAAAAACAATCTCGAACACCAAGTCCACCAACCAAGTTTAACAGACTATTTACTTTTTTTAAAAGAATTGTTGTCAAAATTGCAATTTGTTATATTTTGAAAAGTATTTTTTAAAACTGAATCATAGTCGGAAAGGGAGGTTGGTGTATACCAACAAGAAGCACGTATTAGTAAGAAAGTTATATGGGGTATTGCAAATGAATGTTTAAGTAAATAAAATCCGATGTGACTATTAGGATATTTTATATTTTCAGAAAATCGATTTGAAACAACAATTTTTTTGTTTAAATCATCCTTTATTTTATCAATTGAGAAAGGGCATCCTAATAAACTGAACTGATTAAATGGCATCTGTAAAAGATCCGGTGTTGCTTTTCTCAATTTAGAATATACAATTGAAGCATCGGTTTTATCAGAAATAACTGAAATTCCAGCAATTGTCCCATTGTTTAAATACCATAAATTAATTTCAGATTGAATAGCTTTTATTATCGGATGAATTGCTAAACAAAATAATAGAGAATCTCTTTGTGATAAGATACAGTGATCACCAACAGATAGAAGTGAATGTTCTTTATAGCGCTGAGAAATAAAATTTAAAAAATTTGGAAAATATCCATTAGTTCTAGAAAGAAAGACTATTATTTTTAGAATTACCTACTTTATCAGAATTATGAGGATATTTAAGGTAACGACGGATCTCCTGCGTAATTGCTTCTGCTCCACTTTTGGTGCCAAAACCCAATTGATTTGGGCGAAAATTATGAATGCACACATTATTTTTGCAACCAATTGTCGACAACAAAAACCCACAGCGATTGGCCTAATTTAACCAGCTTTGTGTAAAAAACTTATTTGTTTTGGAACCAAACCTTTAAATATATCATTTTTAAAAGATACCAAAGAAGAAAGTAAATTTAAAGTGAAGTTACCAACGCTTCTCCGTGACTCAATCTTTGAGATATATTGATCTTAGTAAGCCAAAACCACCCGATGAACCAGGTTTAAATGAGAGAATAGCTTTCTTAACTTTACAAATATATAGAAATCAAAATTAGAAACTTCCGGTACTTGTAAAAAATATCTGTTTTCCTCTTGACTGGTGTGTTTTTTCATCAATTTCTTATGAGTTTAATCATTTTTCTCTGGCGAGATGTCTTCAGAATATAACATTCTTATTGCTTCCTTTACTTCTCCTTCAGAAAGTTTGTTTTCAGTCTTCTTAATTGTTTTATTTGATTATACGCCATGGGGCGTACAGCTTTGTAAGACTTAGTTTTTATTGTAGAAAATAAATATCTTGAGAAAGCTCAATATAATGAGCGAAACGTCGATTGAATTATGATTTTACTTCTCAATGAGTTAACCTATGCCCATGAAAATAATTAATAAAATATTTATATATGGCTAAAGAAAAAAAAACGAAATATAAATATATATATATATATATATATATATATATATATATATATATATATATATTATACCTATATAATAATTAATAGAATATTTATATATGGCTAAAGAAAAAAAAACGAAATATAAATATATGTGTATATATATATATATATATATATATATATATATATATATATATATACTTAGAGTGAGTTTCTGGACCATTTAAAATATATTCGTAGGAAGATTTTCTTTGGTTTTTTTGGCCTCAAATTATTTTTTTGGAAAAATAAAACAAATTTATTTTTCGGCACTAATTTTCATTTTGTTTATTGCAAACGTTTCGGCTAAATGCCTTCATCAGTGCTGTTTGACTGAAACTAAAAACAGTACTATTTTATATTATGCGAAGTCAACATTTTTTTTTTTTTTTTTTTTAATTTTTTTTTTTCAAAATTTTATTTTTTTTTTTTTTTTTTTTTTTTTTTTTTTTTTTTATTATATAAAATAAAAAAAAAAAAAAAGGTTATTTTTAATTATGTGTCTATAAGTATATGTATGTAACATTTAGTCTCTACATTTAAAAAAAAAAAAAAAATGTTGACTTCGCATAATATAAAATAGTACTGTTTTTTAGTTTCAGTCAAACAGCACTGATGAAGGCATTTAGCCGAAACGTTTGCAATAAACAAAATGAAAATTAGTGCCGAAAAATAAATTTGTTTTATTTTTCCAAAAAAATAATTTGAGGCCAAAAAAACCAAAGAAAATCTTCCTACGTATATATATATATATATATATATATATATATATGTGTGTGTGTCTAAGGTTAATTGCTTCCTGAACCAATTTTTAAAAACTTTTGGACGTTAATATATTCAACGAAGTTGAGTTTTTAATTAACGAACTTCCAAGTTTTGAGATTTATGCTTTATTCTTCTCCGTTAATTTATAAGTGAAATGACGTAAACTTAGACATTTATTTAAATTTTAAACACAAATGGAATTTTCCCTAAAAATGAGCGACACAAAGCTTTTAATATTATATTGGAGCAAAGCTGGATATTTTTATTTAAAGTTTGATTAAACTAATGCTTTTCCACTAAGATAAATTTCGCCAATTATTAAAGTCTCCAGAAAATTTAATTTCAGAGAAGTTTTGATATCAGCCTTATCTAAATGACAGGGCACCTAAACCCATAAAAAGTTGTTTCGGGCATATTTTAAAATATGCGAATGTAAAGTAGGTGCAGGGATATCCAAATAAAAGTGAAAAGTGAACAATGGAAGATAATATTAAATATTAAAACTTAGTGTTTTTTATATATCATTTATAAATATTATCAGGAAATTAACTGAGCACCGAATAAAAAGACTTATAAATAACGTTAAAGAATTTTAACGATACACCATATAAGACTGTTCCGGTTCAAAAGCTTAGTGTCGATCAAAAGTAAATGAGATTTACTTAACATATGGAAGATAAAATAAAATGTTGTTTTATGGAACAGTTCAAAGAACATTAAAACATTTTAAGTATAGATCATATAAAACTATGCCATATCAAAACTTTAGTGCCGATCAAATGAAAGGGGAGTTACTACATCTATTGTAACAGAACCTGTCTCTGTAAATCAGGTAATAAAACTGATTTCAAAACTAAAAAACACAAATGCTGCTGGTTCTTACTTAATAAACAAAGGTTTAAAAAACGGATTTTTCAAACAATTCTAAAAACTGAAAATGTGATACCTCTACACAAAAGAAATGAACCTGATAAAATGCAAAATTATCGTCAAATCTGAATCCTTAATGTATATCGGGTGACACAGAACATACAGTACACGCTCTAATTTTTTTACCATTACAGATATTGCTTTGAAACTTAGGTACGCTTAGTAACTTCTGAAGATGCATATTTTGACAGATAATTGCATTATACATCACTTCCGGTTTATCTGGAAGTGACCTAAACCTACGTCTTAGCCGATCCCGTAACGCAACTTCTTACTACGGTATCAAATTCTTTAATATGTTGCCCCCATTCAATTAGGATTTTGTTTCCCACTCAATTTAAGAACAGACTTTTTTTTCAACAAAATGTATTTTATTCACTGGACGAGATATGTGCAAGCAATTTTGAACACATCTAAGACAAATTATATGTGAATTTTTAGATGCTATATTTTTATATTTGAATATCTGTTTGTATTTGTTTTAATTTTTTAATACCCTAGTATTGATTTATTGCTTGTTAAATGTTGATCATTGTATTGTACTTAAATTGTTTTACTTGGTAATTGCTTTTGTCAAATATCTTTTGTATATTTATGTTAATTTTCCTGTTTTTTTTTATGTTGTAAAAGACGATTTAAAATTGTGTATTTTTTTATATATATAAGTTTGGGTCTTTTGTAATATGATCCATACTTTTAATTAAGATGAGTATATTGTAATTTTAATTATTATTGACTTGTGTAAGTGCTTAATTGTACAATAACATTAATAAATATTTGATTGATTGATTTGATATAATAAATGTAAACCTGTATATTTTTTTCATAGTCGAATTCTGTATAAAATTCTTGTTCCAATAATGTATCACAAGTTATATTTTTCTTCCAAAATGGCGGAAGTAAAACTGGTTTTCTGAAAAACGTTATATTCACCATATAACATATAAAACAAAAAACAGTGTAAAACTTCTGAGGTGACCTGATTAAAATGACACTTTTTAGGTTAGAAAAGGCATGAATGCATGTTATTATGGTTCTTTCAAAATATTACGCCTTTTTGAAAAAAAAATTAAAATGACTACTTTTAATGTAAATTTTCTGCCAAAGTTTAAATTGCACCTTGTATGTATTGTATTTTATTTATCCATTTAATTTCCCGTTAAATTACATTTCCAATAATGTGCCACAAGTTATCCTTTTGTCGTTAAATTACTAGAATATTTCGATTTTTCCTCCGAGCTACATAATTTTTTATCAAATTTTGCCATTTTTATTATAGATTAACTACTTTGTAAGTGGGTAACATTAATTTACAAATCTGCAAAATGACGTCCATTTGCATCGAGACATTTTTGACAGTTGGTGACTGTTTTTCGTACAACCCTGGTAAGTGTATTTCGGTTAATATTTCTAAATGTGTCCAGAACTCTTTGTCCCAGGATTTCTATGGTCACGGGGGGATCAAATTCATAGATTTCATTCTTCATGTGACCCCAAAGGTAGAAATCCAAGGGCGACAGGTCAGGAGCTCTAGGAGGCCAAGATATTGGACCATTTAAAGAAATTATTCTTTCGTCAAATTGCTCTCTTAAGACGTTCCTGACTTGAATGGTATTGTGAGCCGGACATCCGTCTTGTTGAAACCAAGTTCTTCTTATTCATCTTCCGTTAGAATAGCTCGTAAGGCTGGTACAACATGGTTTCGCAAAAGCTCTAGGTACCTCTGCCCGTTTAGGTTGTAGTCAAACAAAAATGGTCCAATAAGTCAATTTCCGGAAATGATTAATAATTTATAAATAGGTGCCCAACAGTCAAGAGCGGCAGGGTAGGCCGGGTGGTACTAGATACTATAAATTAAAAAGGGAAAATTATCTTTATTAAAAAGTAGATATTTTCTTTTCAAAAATAATCCCGTAATGAATGAGCTTGTATACAGTTGAAACCTATTCAGCTTTATTATGAAATAGAAAAACATATTCGGTTAGCGGGAAGTAATAGCCGTAATAAATTATTTTGTTGGTATTGCATATTAATTTCGGAAATACTAAATCAATTTATTTCAGTGATATAATAATCTTAAAGAAGTACACCGTGCCTTAATAAAACATAAAATATCAAAAGAACAAACCCCTTGCGCTTTAAAATTTAAATTATTCGGAAATACATCTGAACGCCTTTCTATAAATCATAATGAAAATCGAAAAATAATTCGACATTTGATTAATATGATATTTTTTTCATAACGCAACTAGGCTTCCCGGGTAATAATAAATCATCAAATTCAGACAATCAAAATAATTTTAGGGAATTAGCTAAATCTGCAGAAAATTTACATAGTGTTAATAAATGTATAGAAACCAATTCTATTTTTATAGGTTCTTCGAAACTACAATACAAAATGGTTGAATAAAAATGTAATACAATATCAAAAAAGTAAGTTGACTGACTAGAGTAGAATATTTTACTTTTCTTTGTTAGATTATACTCTTTTAGTATCATTAAAGAACTAAACGAAAAAAAAAAGATTATTATTTGACCATCATTTGGTACCTATTTAAAAAAGATTGGTTAGATTAACTTACCAATGATCCCACACCAAACGTTACTTCCAAATCTGATCTGTAGACGTCTCTTTGCCACTTCGTGAGAATTTTGCACAGCCCAATGATGACTGTTGTTCCTATTAAAGACTCCACAATTCGTGAACCTGCTCTCATCGGACCACAAGACATGATTTACAAAATCAGGATTTGCATTACATCTCCTAGTATACAAGTCACAGAACTGTAGTCGTCTTGGAAAATTAGTTTCCTTAAGTCCATGTACTATTATGGGTTTGTATGGACGGTACTTATTCTTTTTTAAAACTCTCTGTACTGTTGATTTTGTCACATTAGTTTCCTGTTCTACAGTTCTTACCGATGCACTAGGGTTTTCGTTGATAGCTTGTAAAATGTTTCCGTCTTGATTTTCATTGTTAGTATTGTAATTGCTTCTAGGTGGTTCGAAGGCACCATGGTTAATTAAATTAACTACGATTTTCCTGAATTGGGTTTTATGAGGCTGCCGTCGTTCGGGATACATCTCCAAATACCTTGCTGAGGTAACGTCGGCGTTTCTGTATGATTGAAAGTACAGAGCTAACATGTCAACCTTTTCTTTATTTGAATACGGAATGCCGGCCATTTTCTATAGGTTTTGACAATTTATGTGTCAGATTTATGATTTTATTTTGATAAAAGCAAACCTACTACTTATTAAAACACAGCTTTGATACTTTCAACTATTTAACAGTCAAAATCCAATTTTGTTACAGGTAAATCATGGCCTCCTTAGAAAAGCATTGAGAGCTAACATTACTTTAAATCGTGGTCTCCTTAGAAAAAACTGAAACCTAACTTTACGAAGTGTAATATTTCGATGATACTAAAATCTTTAATGCACTTGTGAAATATCATTAGACTGGAAATTTTAGGCTCTTTCTAAAAATCGAAAAATCCAATATGGCGGCCATAAAAAAAATGAAAGTTGAGGCGGGTTGCGGGTTAACAAAAAACAATGAAGACGTGTCGTATACGCCATCTTATTTGTCTTAAAAATGTGTCCCAATAATATCACATTTTGGCAGCTGTCAAATTTACCGTTCTGCATATACTGGCCAAAAACGAAATCCGCCATTTTCGGTTTTTCCCCGATATTTCCAAAAACAATTGATCGATCGTAAATCTGAAGCCGGATATCGAATGCAATATGTTTCCTCTAAAACTTTCCCCGTTTAACCTTTGCTGTAGGTATAATAGGAGCCGAGATCCCTGTGTAGAGAAGCGAATCTGGGACAGACTGTATATGTTTGGAAACCTTTGTCTTCAAATTTTGAAAGTCTCAACAGTATTAAATTCTCAAGTCCAAGCAAATTTTTAGGAACAATAATAGACTCATTCCTGAACTTCAACAGTCACGTCGAGCATGTCTGTGCAAGACTTAATTCTACCTACTTTGCAGTTGTTATCTTAAAGAGTTCACTTAATTAGTCTGGCTTGCTTAGTATCTACTAATCTTTGGCGTACAGCAACTTAGCAAATAATAATTTATCATGAGGAGGTAGAGCTGTGTGGGATAGGGTTTTTGTTGGACAAAAAAGGATAGTTTTTCTATAGATTTCGATAAAAAAATCAAGGTCCGCATTTAAATTAAGAAAGGTGATGATAGTCTCTCGAATCTGAAATGAATGACACGGTTCGAAGGAAGGGAGGAATATATGAAAAGTGCGGAGAATTACATGGCAAGCATTCATTTTAGTATTTATTTGGCAATGCCAACATTTTATCTCTTCGTGTTATAATCACTTGTTATTGTTTGTAAATATTAACTACGACATAAAAATCAAATTTTATTGCATAATGGAGTAATTTATTTTGCATAAGAATAAAATGATAAATTCATGGTGGCTAAATTATTGTCAGTCTTGACATTACCTTTGACTTAAATAAGCTGGATACACATATCTATGTGATATAAATTTTAAATTCAGTTATTTCAAAAACGACTGTAAAATCGCATAAGATATGTTATCTAATATAAATCTAAAACTTTTTGTAGAATCCCAAATAAAAAACGAGAAATTCGACCTTTTATACCATACCTTTTTCTATTCGATACTAAATTCTTTCGAGGATCGTATTTACGAATGTTCGATAAAAATCCAGAAAACTTTCATAATTAGCATTTTCCTCTATCTTTATACCGAAAACAGTTATAAAGACTGTTCACTTTTATTTGTATATCCCTGTACATTGTATTATTATGAATTGCCTTTAAAGGACTCCTAAGTTAAATACTTAAGGCATCGAAATTTCGCTATGAAGAAATGTTTTTGTTTTAATATCATAATATAAAGATAAAATAGAGAAACACAGTTTCCTTTGAAAGTCTTATTTTCAGACGAAGAAAAATTACTGGACACATGTCCAGAAAAAGTGTTGTTTTTTACTTGTCTAATAAAAGGTAAGTATGGTAATCGTGAAAAAATCACCCTCCGAATTTTTTTTTATCTTTTCAGGGTCCCTAGATGTCGAAAAACATGTGTTCTCAATTTTGTCTGTCTGTTCGCGGCATAGCTAAAAAAACTACTAACCAGATTAACTTCAAATTTTGGTCAAAAATTAAGAGAAGTATAATAAAATTACATAGTAGAAAAAATAGTTTTAATAATAAAATTCACCATACAGAAAATATACTAAAGACGCTACGCAAATGTTAAAAATATATTACTCGATTCTGAAATGTATTCAACAATTCGCTCCCAAAAATCGATCTAAGAAGCATTTAAAAAGCATGGCGCGTCCCGAATTGAATCTCCAGTTTAGCATCTAGCGTCAGCATTCTAATAAATCCCATAATACACTGTAAATACGAAGCCCAATTTTTCTAGGATCCGATTTTAGACCTGTCGCTTTATATGCACGGCGTTAGAAAACTAAATCATGGAACAGATAATTTTGAGACTCGATGACTGAGCCGAAAGATGTGTTTTGACAAAAATAGTACTTTTCCCTATATCCGAACGCAAATGGCTTTCACAACTTGAAATACTTTTATAACACTATTTCCTTTTCAATTTATATTCTTAAAAAAATACTAAATCCGGTAGTCCGAAGAGGTTCACCTACACAAGATTTGTTCCCAGTTTTATTTGGAATTTACATTTAACCATGTCCTTAAAGATTCTTGTCTCTACGCCACTGACCTCTATTATTTTATAACCTCAAGAGACTTTTTCAAAACATATTTTTTGTACCTTAACAAACTCTAGATATTTAAAATATTTAAATACACGAAGTTTTTACTCAATAAGGTTTATATTTTTAAACATGTTTTTTAAGAATTTGAACGCAAAATGTACCCCTAAAAACATTAATTACCTATGCCAACGACTTGCACATTTTTGATGTATACATTTACTTCAAGTATTATTACAATTTTCAGTGAAATAGTTTTGTTTGTACTGGTTGTTATATCTTATCTTCAATACAATATCCGGTTGATTTTAAAACTTCAGGCAGTTTCTCTGTTTCATTCGGAATTGAGTTTGCATCACATATTGAAGGAGCCCTAAAGGCTAATACCGACTGTTTCTAAGAGGGATGATGGTGAGAGCTAAAATGTAAGCACCTAAAATTAAATAAATGAATAAGCTTTTATTTCAAAAGACCAAACAAATTACATGGTATAGAAAACCTCAAGAAAAAGCCACAATGCAGATTGTGAAGAAATCCACCACGCATTTTAAACCGAACAAAAGACCGTCACAGATGGATTTAATTTTTTGTTCCGCCCCACAGTAGCTTACCACCATAAAATACCACCCGTCAGTAGGCCTGAGTCACCATATTGTCATGATAGATAATGCGCAGTTCAAAATAAATGTTGTTGGATACCAAAGAATCACAAAATACAGAGACTACAAATTAGCTGATTATTACGCGGTCAGCATATCTCTAGCCATGTGCCACTGGCAGAATGGACCAACAGAAGAAATGTGGACCTGTTTTCGCGCTAATATTTGTAACACGATAGATAAACATGTTCCTCTAAACACTAGTTTTTCAAGTGGTAAGAATCCATGTCTTAGACAGTTTATGAAGAAAGCTGTACATAGGAAAAGAAAGCTATGATATACCTGCCATAAGAACCCCACACCATAGAATGAACAGAATTATAGACATAATCACAACCATGTCACAACAATGTTGAGAAATGCCAGACCCGAATACGAAAACAAATTTGTCAACCACAATAGCAGTAAAAACTTCTACAAACGTGAAATCATCTTTCTCCTCGAAGATTACCAAGCTTTCTATAACAAACAACTATATGGAAAAGATAATTTGTCACCAGATGAGGGCCTTTCTAATTACAACAAACGCTCTTAACTCGTGCCAGCATTGTATTTTACCCAGAAGGTCGACTTCCACAAATCTAATGGACTGACTTAACCAGGACAAACCAGTAGAGTCATATACCTGTATTTTCAACTGCCTTCGATCTGGTTCCATATCAGCGCCTGCTGGCTAAGGTTGAGCATATGGGTGTCAAGGGTAATTTACATCTTTTAGTTCTTCACATCGGTCACAATAATCTTAAATATAGACTGCACGGTGTCACAATCAAATAGTAGACCAGCAAAAATACCTTGGTGTGATAGTATCCATAGATCTCAAATGGGAAACATACATAAGAAAAATAATAAAACGAGCTAATTCCCTGGCTTACATGGACTTCGTAACATTGAAAAGCCATCACCTCCTCTACTTGCAAAAATTTACAAAACTTACATAAGACCAATCTTTTAGTCCGCAATACCTGTGTGGAACCTCTATTCTGCCTAAGATATTAATGCCCTCGAGCAAGCTCAAAGAAGAATTACCCGTCTGTGCCCGAAAATGCGCGGGTTGTCCCACGAGCAACGTTTGACTGTGTTGTTAGGACTCACAACTCTAACCGAGAGGAGGTTCCTAGATGACCTTATAGAGACATATAAAATCCTATATGGTTATTAGTCTAGGCTTAGGATATATATGCATTTGCATGAAAGCATATGCAAATGCATATTTTGGCAATTTTTGTATTTAAATGCATATTTTGCAGTTATTACAGGAAAAATGCATAAATTCTAATTTTTCTGAATATATTTTTATTTCCCAAGACAAATTTGATGTATTTCAAATATAATCCATAATAATAAAATAATAAAAAAATATCTAGTTGCTGGCAGGCCAAGTGATTCTTAAAATTGTTATAGGTACCCAATAAAACATCTGTGCTTTAAAAACTATGGATTTACCACGGATTTACAATCATAAATACGCACGTTTTAGGAATGTTAGAAATAATTTTTCAATTCAGTTAAGTTTACACATTGTGGCGTGAACATTCCAAAGTCCAATATGCCGAAAGAAAAGCGTTCATTAAGTGCGGTATTAAATCAATTCGTGAAAGATTTTCCTGATTCTACGACTGACGGTTTTGTGCTGTTTTGTAACTATTGTGATGTTCCTGTTACTGCGAACAAGAAATTCCAAGTGACACAACACATAGGAACTACAAAGCATCAGATCCAATCACCACAGCATACTTTTATACTTAATCACCACAGCATTTTCACCAGGACCGGGACCCAAACGATCAAAGTTCAATGAGGATTTGTGCAAGGCGTTTATTAGTGCGGATATTTCTCTGAATAAAGTGAAGTCATTTTTAGAGCAGCACACAAAGACATCAATTCCACATGAATCCACGTTAAGGAAAAACTATGTTCCAGATTTGTGCAATAAGACAGTTACCGAATTGCTGGAAAAAGTAGAAGATAAAAGTATATAGGTGTGACTAGATGAAACAACTGATGCGGAACAGAGGTGTGTTGCTAATTTTGTTTTTGGTGTGTTGGGTGTAGCAGCAGAAAGAGATAAATCATATTTACTTACAATGAAGACCTTAGACAAAGTAAATCATTCAACTGTTGCTGGATATTTCAATGACTCTTTTATGGCCCGGTGGTATTAAATATGATAAAATGTTAGTGGCAAATACAGATGCTGCTCCATACATGTGTAAAGCAATGAGTGGTCTACAAATATATTACCCTAAAATGATACATGCCACATGTCTTGCCCATGGACTTCATCAAGTTGCAGAACAAGTTCGTGCTTTTTATCCACGAGTGATCGATCTGATTTCCTCAGTGAAGAAAGTATTCCTAAAAGCTCCGACTCGGGTAGAAAAATTTAGGGAAACTGCGGGAAACATCCCCCTGCCCCCATCAGCAATTGTAACTAGATGGGGAACTTGGATAAACGCTGCCATTTATTACGCAGAATATTTCGAGGCAATAAAAAACATAGTCAACCAATTTAATGCGGAATTTTCACATTGTATACAAGAAGCACAAAACGTTTTGCGCAAAGAAGATGTACGTGAGGATTTAATTTACATTAAAAACAATTTTTCTTGCTTGTCTGATACTATAAAAAATTGGAGATGAAAGGACTTTCTTTGGCAAAAAGCGTAGAAATGAAAGAAAAGTGAGGTACACTAGAACTACCTCTAAAAATAAAGTAATTTCTCAAAAATTAGCTACGGTTTGACAAAAAATATTGGTTACAGAAATTTGAAAAATATTGCAGTTTTGGACAATGAAGAGACATTGAATCCAGATAATGAACAATTTTTAATAAACAGTAATTTGAATTCTTTTGAATATGTTGCAATTGTATCTTGTGATGTCTAACGAGTATTTTCTGAGTATAAAGTACTATTGTCAGATAATAGAAGACAATTAGAATTTGATAATTTGTTACAGCATATAGTTATAAAATCTAACCGTAACTTGTTGAATAGCGTAAACAATAGATTTTAAACAGATTTATTCTTTAGTTAGTTTGTTTAGTTGGCTATATATTAAAATTTTATTTAAAAGAATACTTTTATATATTTGCCCTTGTTTCGGAGCATATTTGCATGCATATTTTTACATTTTTAAATGCATAATTATCCTAAGCCTAGTTATTACACAGTGACTCTGGACATTTTTGAGGTTGGTGCAGACGAAAGGATGCGTGGTCATAACTTTAAACTTGTGCGTGAGCGATTCAATAAACTTTGTACAGGGGTATCTGACCAACAGAGTGCATCGTGCGTAGAACTGCCTCTCAAACACAGTGGTAAATTCCAACTCTGTCAACACTTTTAAATAAAAACAGTTACGATAACCATTGTTCTCAGTCTCTCTGCTTACACTCTACCTGATTTAGTATAGTTCTTTTTCTATTTTTGAATCTTAATAAATTATACTTATGAATGCCCCTCATAGTTACAAAATTATTATTATTGCTTTTTACGTAAATTAAAGCATCAAATATATATCTACCAGGTACAGTAAGAATACCATACTTTTGGAAATGACCTCTGTATGAATGTCTTGGTCTAAAATCAGCAATATTTGTTAATACTTTTTTTTGCCATACGACATGAAGCTGACCCCCAGAATAATATTCCATACTTTAAGAGTGATATAAAATGCGCAAAATATTAGGATAATCTAATATTTACGTTAACGATATCTTTAAGGCGATATAGTACAAAACAGTTTTTACATAATTCCGTTTTCTGACAGTTCCAATTTAATATCTCTGAAGAGTACTTATTAGAAAACTTCCACTTATGGCCGATGTTCTAGGCGAGAAACGAATGAATACAGTCTTTTGAGAATAAGCCTATTATCTAAAAACCACTTTTCGAAAGCAATCAACACACCTTCTGTGATCTCTTGACAGCCCCAGCTATGGATGTTTCTGAACAAATACATCAGCAAACATACTAAGATCATTGGTATTTTCAACAACCATAGGCAGATCGTTGACAAATATCAAGAATAAATAGAGTCCTCAGTATAGACCTTTGCGGTATCCCTAACTTGACTTTTAATTTATTAGATCTCGCATCACCAGTATCTACAACTTGAGCCCTATCTTTGAGATATGATTGTAGCCATTCACCAATTTTACCTCTAAACCGGTTATGATTTAATTTACAAATTAGGAACGTTGGTATCCGATAGATACGGAAAGTAATTTCACAATGGAAAAGATCAACGTATTGTTGAAAATGAACAAGTATTACACAAAAACTCAAATTCGTCGATAATTTTACCGCAGTTTTACAGGGTGTCCCATTTTGGGAACTATTGCGGGATATCTCCGTTATTTTTATAGATAGAGAGTTGAGGTTTTCGCGACAGTTTGGTATTTTTTGGTAAAACTAAAGATATCGTTAACAGAATTATCATAGCCCTTTTAGTTTTTAAGATACAGGGCTAAATTGAAAATGTAGCATTTTCAGGCACCCCTCGTATCTCAACTATCAGATAACTTATCGAAAATGTAAAAACTGTTTCACATATAACTTTTTCCGTACAACTCAATTCCGCTTCGGAATTAGTATACAGGGTCAAGTCGGAAAGTTATCGGACTCTACTTTATTTTTTAAATAAAGCAACCTGTGTATTTATAGACTATAAAATTTGTCTTTTTTACCTTTTCAAAAATATATAATAGTATGCATTTTTTCTCAGAAACACGCAAATAAATGACAATTTTTTGGAATTAAATGCATAATTTAATAGTAGGCTATGGCTATTGTTTATGGCAACAAACAAAAATAAATGTCCAATAGTTGTCTATCTCGGTTTTTAGATCGACTTTTGGTTTATAAAGCAGCTTATAAACGTTCTTTTGGTATTTTTATTTAACTGATACTTATCAATTTCTTCGAATAATGGCAGCGTATGAAAATTATGAAAAATATGATATGCTGGTAAGTTTTATACAGAGTAATGAAAATTCTGAAGTAGCATCGGAATTATATTTCCAAAGGTAAGTGAGCTATTATGGCTATGAAAATCTTATCATCATTATAATTTTTGCTTGTTAGATATCCAGAAACCAGGCAACCGTTTTTTGAGATATTTGCTCGTTTAAAACAAATTTAGTTGAGCACGGATTGTTTGTTCACCCGCGTCCTAAAACGTACAACAAAGAGAACAGGGCAAGAAAAGAAAAAAGAAATAGGTGTTTTGGGATATATAGAAGCAGCATCCTCATGTAGAGAAATAGAGAAGGAAATTAGTGTGCCAAAATCTGACGGTCAAAGGATCTTGACGAAATATAAGTATCATCCATACAAATTTAATACAGTGCAACATTTGCATCCTGGCGATGCCAAGCGTCGGGTACTGTTTTGCCAGTAGTATTTGCAACAAATCGATGCTAACGATTTATTTGGCAGACCAGTTATCTGGTCAGACGAATGCTTTTTTTCAAGTGCGGGAATTTTTAATCGTCACATTACCAGGAACTGACCTAGTGAAAATCGGCATTTAATGTTTGAAAGGGCACAAAAAGGACGCTTTGGAGTTGAGGTGTCAGGTTTCATGTTTTATTTTGGGCAGACATATAGTTTATACGATTTTTGAAGAAGGTCTTACAGCACGTAGAAACCTAGAAATCCTTGAGGAAGTTATTCCAGAACTGCTCGAAAATATTCCATTAGCCCAATATAATGCTGTTTACCTACAGCAAGATGCTGCCCCAAGTCACAACTCTAGGCACTTAAAGGAATTTCTTGATAATAACTTTCCTCAAAGATAGATAGGTACCAACGGACGTATTAGATGGCCTCCACGATCTCCAGTTCTCTCAATTTTAGATTTTTTTGATGGGGTTATATACAGGGTGTCCCATTTTCGTAGGTTTTACGGGGTTTCCAGCTTATGAGTAGAGATAGAGAGATGCGGTTTTCGCGACACCGTGCTACTTTTCGATGAAACTAAAGAGGCCGCAAACAGATTTGCCCTAACCATTTTAGTTTCCGTGCTACAGGGTGATTTTGAAAATTTGTCATTTTCGGACACCCCCTGTAACTCAGCTATCGTAAAATATATTTAAAATGTTTCAACTGGTATTTATAGATTTTTTCACGTAGAATTCAGTGGCATACTCAGATTTTTGCTGAGAGTCATAGTTTTTGACATATTGGCATAACCTACTATTTTTTAAATGGGAGACCCTATATATTATTTTTTCATCTTATTCTTCGTGTCGGGAGCTTTTCAAAAACATACCATAAGTCATATTTATTTTCATAAATAACATGAAAAAATGCATTTTTCTTTAAACGGATTTATGGCATAGCAGATCAATCGAAATAAGAGAAGGTGGCTGTGGTAGCCATGGCAACGCCAACAAAAATATGATCAGGCAGCCATTACTGCTGTCATTTTTGGCATTATTGCGTTTAAATTTTTCTTGACGTCTATTATAATTATTGTTTTTAATATGGCTCAGAATCAAAAATTTGAATATTTTGAGAAATATGATATGAACGCGTGTTTTATATTGTCTAATGAAGATGCAGATCAGGCGGCAGAGCTTTATCTGAACAGGTTAGTTCTTTTTTATCTTCCTGCATTTTGACTTTATTGGTTCGCTTTATTTTATCTTAGATATCCCGAGAGAAGACAACCAGAAAAAAGAATTTTTCAAAAAATTAAAAATAATCTTTGCCAATATGAATCTTTTAACAAGCCTCGATCGCGAACTTACAATAAAGACAACGAAGAATCTGAGGTCAACGTTTTAGCCCTCGTTCAGACAGCTCCTGAAACATCTTGCAGGAAAATAGACGAAGAGACGGGTGTACCGAAAACCAAAGTGCAGAAAATTTTGAAAAAGCACAAATTCAAACCCTATAAATACAAACTTGTGCATCATCTGCATCCTGGTGATGCAGAGCGCAGATTGGAGTTCTGCAATTGGTTTATAAATATGAAGGCAGAAGATATCGATTTTGAAAAAAAGATTATTTGGTCAGACGAGGCACATTTTACTAGTTCAGGGATTTTAAATAGACACAACACGCGATTTTGTAGTCAAGAAAACAACCATGTTATTTTTCCTAGGGAGCGTCAAGGCAGATTTGGATTCAATGTCTCCTGTTTTATTTTCAACCGAAAAATAGTTTACCAAATATATGAAGGAAATCTGAATTCGATTGGTTACGTGCGAATCCTAGAAGACGCATTAGGAATTTTGGATGATGTTCCCTTGGCTCAACTAAATAGGATTTATTTCCAGCAAGACGGAGCTCCAGCCCACAATGCCAGAATAAGTCAAAACTGGCTTAACGACCATTTTCCTGGAAGATGGATAGGAACACACGGACCTGTTCGATGGCCACCACGATCCCCTGACCTCTCAGTTTTAGATTTCTTTTTGTGGGGTTATTTAGAAAACAAGGTTTATGTAAGGCGATACGAAAACTTAGAACAACTAAGAATGGCCACCGAAAACGCTTTTGCAGAGTTACAAAGACAGTCATTTACAATAGAAAATGCATTAAAAAGAATTTTTAAAGTTTGTCACACTTGTAGGACACATAATGGTCTACAATTTGAACAATATTTGTAGTTTTAATGAAATTATAATTATTACCTTTTACCTACTTCCTAATTTTTTCTGATGCTGTTACTTTGTTATTTCGTTAATAAATATTTGTTAACTTTTTCCATGGCTCCACAGCCACCTTCTCTTATTTCGATTGATCTGCTATGCCATAAATCCGTTTAAAGAAAAATGCATTTTTTCATGTTATTTATGAAAATAAATATGACTTATGGTATGTTTTTGAAAAGCTCTCGACACGAAGAATAAGATGAAAAAATAATATGTAGGGTGTCCCATTTAAAAAATAGTAGGTTATGCCAATATGTCAAAAACTATGACTCTCAGCAAAAATCTGAGTACGCCACTGAATTCTACGTGAAAAAATCTATAAATACCAGTTGAAACATTTTACATATATTTTACGATAGCTGAGTTACAGGGGGTGTCCGAAAATGACAAATTTTCAAAATCACCCTGTACCACGGAAACTAAAATGGTTAGGGCAAATCTGTTTGCGGCCTCTTTAGTTTCATCGAAAAGTAGCACGGTGTCGCGAAAACCGCATCTCTCTATCTCTACTCATAAGCTGGAAACCCCGTAAAACCTACGAAAATGGGACACCCTGTACAAAATGGAGTATATAAAACACGATATGACGTCATAGCAGAACTTCAAGAGGCAATTTATTTAGCCTTTCTAAATCTGCGAATGAGACCAATGGTTCTTTTTAACGCTATTCAAAGAATTACAAAAATGTGCCAATTTTGCACTAGAGAAAATGGTCGTCAATTTAAACATCACCCTTAAAAAATAGTTTTCCTTTTTTTAATAATGTTATTTTTTTATGTTTGTTATATTGTTACTTTATGCTATAAAACTGTTGTTACAAACTTACTGTTATTTAAAAACTAAAAAGGTATTTTTATATAAGAAGATACCTATATGCAAGGTATATAATTCTTTGTTAGCAATATGTAATTTTCAATTGTTTATTATTGTTATTCATGGCCTACTATTAAATTATGCATTTAATTTCAGAAAATTGTCATTTATTTGCGTGTTTCTGAGAAAAAGTGCATACTATTATATATTTTGAAAATGTAAGAAAAGACAAAATATAGTCTATAAATATACAGGGTGTTCCATTTAAAAAAATAAAATAGGGTCCGATAACTTTTTGACCAGACCCTGTATACTAATTCCGATATCGGCAGAATTGAGTTCTACGTGAAAAGTTATATAAAAAACAGTTTTCACATTTTCGATAAGTTATCTGATAGTTGAGATAGGAGGGATGCCTGAAAATGCAATATTTTCAATTTAGCCCTATATCTTAAAAACTAAGAGAGCTATGATGATTCTGTTAACGGCATCTTTAGTTTTACGAAAAGTAGTACTCTGTCGTGAAAACCGCAACTTCCTATCTATGAAAACAACGGAGATACCCGGCAAAAGTACCCAAAGTAGGAGACCCTGTACTTCAAACGTTTATTTGAAATGCCTGAAATATAAACACAGACCCTCTATCTTTGATGAATTTTTTTTCTAAATACGAAATTGTGAATAGATTACTAACTTGTACTAGTTTCCAGGCGTGTTGCAGTAAAAAATTTTATACAAAACAGGCAAAGTTAACTTTTTAGGGCCCTGTTTTAGTAATACAATATGAGGAGTTCGAAAATAAAATATTTATATATATATATATATATATATATATATATATATATATAATGAGGGCATAAAGTCTGGAAACCTTGAGATATGTCAAAAACAAGTAGGGTAAAAAAGTTTCATATAAAAGTTGTATAGTTCCTTACGATTTATGATTCAAAAATGTCTTGAAATATACAGGGTGTTTTAAAATCAAATTACACGCTAAAACTTCAGAATCTCTAATGGAACACCCTATATATTATTTCATTTTAAAAATCTAAATAAAATTCTGATCATATTTTATTAAGCATACCCTATCCCTAAAGTTAACTGTTTTTGAGATAAAAAAAAATGAGAAAACTGTTTTACAAAATTTTTTTAATAACGATTAACAACGATAGTCTAAAATTCTAAATGACGCGTTTTAACGTAATAAATGCTGGAACTGTTGTCCGTTCACTTCGTGACAAAATCCTGATTGATGAACTCTTGTTGTAGATTTCGAATGAAAGTAGGTAGGATTTGTCGGATTTCATCTCTTATACGATTTTCCAGCGCATCGATATTAGGAGGTCTGTTCAAATAAACTTTTAATATTTTTTAATGCTCTTTAAATATCCCCACAGAAAATAATCTAGGGGAGTTAAGTCCGGCGACCTGGCCGGCCATTCGTAGGGACCACGACGTCCTATCCACCTGCTAGGAAATATTTCACTGAGATACTGCCGAACAGGTAGCGCGTAGTGAGGTGGTGCTCCCTCTTGTTGGAACCACATTGCTGCAGTAGGCATATCGGGCTCATTACCTGGATACAATTGAGCTAAGGCAGGAATGAACTCGAGTTGTAAAAAAGCAAGATAAATTTCGCCGGTTAAATTTACGTCGAAAAAGTAGGGACCTATAATTCTATCTTGAAATATTCCAGCCCAAACATTGATTTTCTCGGGATATTGCGTATGAGCCACTTGAACCCAATGGGGATTCTCTGTAGACCAATATCTACAGTTTTGTCGGTTGACAGTACCATTAAGAAAAAAGGTGGCTTCATAGGAAAATAAAATATTTCTACAAAAGAATGGATCCAGGTTGCAACGCCCTTGCATACTTTCGCAAAACTCAAGTCGGCGGTCAAAGTCGTCTTCATTTAATTCATGGATTAATCTTATTTTGTAGGGATGATACTTTGCGTGTGCAGAATATTTTTTACCGATGATTGACTAAGGTTTAAATCTAATGCTACTTGACTTGTAGGTAAATGTGGATTTTCGTTATAACTGAGTAAAACATTCAATTTCATATCATCATCTAGTTTTGGCCTACCTGTCCTGGGAAGATCTTTTACACAACCATGATCACGAAATTTTTTGATAATTTTGCTAACTGTGGATTTTGCAATTGCTTGTTCTCGCTCGGGATGCGTATTATTAAAAAGTTCACATACTTCGTCAAGATTTCTTTGGCGATCTCCGTATCCAAACATCATAAGAATCTCTATTCTTTCTCTTTCAGAAAGCATTTTTATCAGGAAAAAAGTAACTCTCCAACAATATGTTAAAAATTGACACAGTTTATTGTCAGTACATGAGAGTTTCTATGGGAGTTCTATAATAATCCACCAGGTTTCACTATGCATAGGGAAATGAGTTAATTTTGTTTAAAGCCAAATTTCCATTTTCTCATTTTTTTTATCTCAAAAGGAGTTGACTTTAGGGATAGGGTATGCTTAATAAAATATGATCAGAATTTCATGTAGATTCTTAAAATGAAATAATATACAGGGTGTTCCATTAGAAATTCTGAAGTTTTGGCGTGTAACTTGATTTTGAAAGACCCTGTATATTTCAAGACATTTTTGAATCATTAATCGTAAGGAACTATACAACTTTTATATGAAACTTTTTTACCCAACTTGTATAGTTTTTGACATATCTCAAGGTTTCCAGACTTTATGCCCTCATTGATATATATATATATATATATATATATATATATATATATATATATATATATATATATATATATATATATATATATATATATATATATATATATATATATATATATATATATATATATATATATATATATATATATATATATATATATATATATATATATATATATATATATATATATATATATATATATATATATATATATATATATATATATATATATATATATATATATATATATATATATATATATATATATATATATATATATATAGGCAATAATAATTTAGTGCATAGACAACAAATTATTTGGTGATAACGTTATACAAATCCTATAAATTGTAATTTATTTCAGGTTTTAATTTATTTATTAATATTTATTTTTCATAACGTTATTTACGTAGTCTACAAAAAAAAATTCCTCCATAAAAAGAAGGTTCTATTCGAGGAAATGGATTTTGACGGTATATATAAACATTTTATTAGGCCGCCATTTTGTTTTGCCATACAGGATTCGCACTAAAAATTTGCCAATCTATCGCTATTCAACACTTAATCTTTGTGCAAAATATCAGGTCAATTGGATAAGTAGTTTTTTGTACTGAATTTTTTACCATTTCATTAAGCCGCGATTTTTTTTCACCATAATGGATTTACACAAAATTTGTACCAGTTTATCAAATCACACTTTATTTTCGATTCAATTCGAGTCAAAGTCAGATAAGTGGTTTCTTAATAATAATTTTTTTCATTTTGTGATGCCGCCATCTTGAATTTTTACCAAAATCTGACCATTTCATCTCCCTATGACTCTTGATTTTTGACCAGAATGTGATTTGAATCGGGCAAGTAGTTTATGGGTAATACCGATAACAGGGATTATGACAGACAGACCGACAGAACCATATACTGACCGAATTGGGAGAATATATTTTTCGGGCTCCAGGGACCCGAAAATATAAAGATCTGTAAAAATCTTGGAGGGTGATAACGATCGCAATACTTCCCTCTTACGAGAAAAGTAAACATTTTAGTGTTACATTAGCATTTAGACAAAATATTAATACTGAAACAATAAAAACAATGTCTTGAAATTGATTAAAAACTTTGAACTTTACCTGAACTTTAACCTCAAGTATCCCAATCCACTTCGAATGTATATACATTTTAAATACGTTTTTCTTAAGGATAACATATAGCAAAAGTATTCGTTAGAAGAATAGATACGCAAGAATTATGTCAGAACATTTTCATAACTGTAGGCAATAATAGTAATAGCAAACAAAATTTATCCATTGCTAAAATTCCTAAATCATATTTAATTTCATGACACGTCATAACGGGGTATTGTCTTTGTAAAGCTAAAGCTAAGGAAATGCATGTCGTACCCTCATGGTTGTCGTTTTTCATTGCGCGGTTAATGTTCCATTTTATTATGCTACATACTCAAAACACATTTCCAGAAATAATGAACTCCACTTGACTCCATTGTCTCAATCGGTTGACTCTAGGAAGTCAATTGCAAAGGAGCTATACAAGAATGTACCCTAGAGAGTGATAAATGTGATTTGGCGTATGTTGTGCCTGAAGGATATTTATGGCTAGTGTCTGGTAAGCTCTGAAAGCTGTTTTGAATAATCGGTAAAGCGTTTCCCAAATTTGTGTCTTGTACACCCCTTTTTTTGCCAAATACCCGTTTTATCTTTTGGTAATTATTCGTTTGATAAATATGAGCTATATTTAACGAACCAGTGAAACATAGAGAATAAAACATGGGGAGTATTATTCTTTTTTTGTATATAGATACGTGGTCATTTTAACTTGTCCACATTTTAATTTGCTACTGTTAAAATTAAATAATCCAAAAAAGAAATTTTATATATTGCTAGTTATCGAAGTTTAAGTTTTTACTTTACCTTTACAAGGATTATTTTTCTTTTCTAGTACTAGTCCTAGTTATTAGTTACTACACAGCTCTTAGGGAACACGAAATGTCCGAAAATCATAATTTTGATTTTAATAATATGAAAATATTTAAACAGAGCCTCAAATAAAAAACGGGACTTCGTAGAAATGGTAGAAATCCACAAAAACAAAAATTTAGTCAACGACAAAAAAGACGTCAACAACTTAAATATGATAATGTTGATTTGTAAAAATCTCATGGTTTCTGCCGAAATTAAATGCAAGTAGCATGTTTATCCATTTTTGTTCGTCCTAAAAGAAAAATGTATTGTGATTGCTTTCTAAAAATCTTCTAGCCCAGTCATATCCAGGAAAATTATTTTTGAAGCATTTCCTATGCGATCACGTTATGCTTTTGCCCTCAAACGCCCGTAATTAATCTATCAACAAAGTCTTCTTCTTCACTTTTAGTAAAAGCAGCTTGGCCCCCGTGTTTTTTATACTACGCCCATTCGTTCTATAAAGAAGCGTATTCTCCATCCTCTTTTCGTTTGTACACCTCTCTCTCTATCCCCCCTCTCTCTCTCTCTCTCTCTCTCTCTCTCTCTCTCTCTCTTGCACGCAAGTAAATTTGAGAGCTACCTCAACCACTAATAACGTATCCTGTATACGCTCTACACCATTTTGCCAATTTGAGTGTTTGTAGTCGCCATAACTGTTTTGTTTGTATTAAAAAGAACCATACATATTTTTCAAACGCATTAAATGAAGACAGAAATAAGGAACTAACAAAAAAGGTTTCGGCTACTTAAATAGAACCACACAATTCCATACAATCTATTTAATAGTCACAGTCACAATTACATGTTATTCACGAAATAGTTACCCGAAATTTGTTCCCCATTTTGGTAATGACTACGTAGTCTCAGCTTAAACAGAACGTCGCGACACCAAGTTCCGGTTACTTCATCGAAAATACTTGTGGTAACAATGACGTATATATATATATATATATATATATATATATATATATATATATATGTTCAAGAAATAATCTTTGCCACGAAAATAGACAATTTATTTTCTTTTTCCATTTTTTCAGTCAACATGAACGTTGGGACGAAGTTGACTTCCCCCCGTTTTACGTTACTTTCATAATATAAAAACAAAAGCTTAATTTTCATACCCCTTTCTAGAACGGTATACGGTTTTGCCAAGTCATGGATCTGTTAAACATGCTCAACGTATTTTAACTTTGATATTTATGACCTGACCGAAAGAAATCAACGGCGCAACTGATGTTTAGGACCTTTACTGACTATATGAATAATTGAAAACCTGTGAAAGAATTTTCCTTGCCAATTCTATTGTAGTCGGACCTACCTTTTGTTAAGGGGTAACACAATTTATATAGGTACGCAGTTGTTTGGTATATTTATGTTATGTTATAAATTGTTTACCTTTTACCTTACTGGATAAAAGCGAGAATTAATTGCCTGAAAGTTCGAGCTAAAATTCACAGACGGCCATCTAATGCATTTAGCTTTATGAATTTTCATTTAGTATCATTTATATTAGGCATACGTTTCATTTTCTTTTGTTTCGTTTTCTCGTATTCAATTTTTTTTTATTAAACAAAATGTGTCAATTCACTTTTTTTAACTGACTTCAAAAAAGGATTAGGTTATCAATTTGACTTTATGTATTTTTTATGTATATACAGGGTCTTCCATTGAGGAGGAAAAACGGTATTTTTTTGACTTCCCCTGTATTTCTCAAGAAATTCAAAATAGTTGAATGTTGAGTTTCTTAAACAAAACATTTTTATATTATTACATTTTTGGAGTCTATCGTCTATTCTAAGTGTTTTTAATAAGGGTACTATTTGTCTAACTTCAACCGTTTTTGATTTATTGATCACTATCTTAGTTTTTGATAAGCTATCTTATGTTGCCAGTCAAACAAAAAAACGGAAATTATTTTGCTACTTATTTACTTGAATATATTCATATGAAATGTAGGTGATGCAAGTGATTACCTTACCTCAAAATCACTGTAATTTTAACGTATTAATAGATATAGAATTTGCAGCAATGAGACATTCGTTAAATGAAAAACACATATTGTAACGCTGTATTATAAGTGTCAAGAAAACGCCAGTGAAGCAAGAAGAGCATATATTGCCAACCTTCATAGAAATATATCCGTAAAAAATAAATATAAGGATTACAAACCTATTTAAAGAAACTAAATCATTACATAACAAAACAAATGATTAGTATTAACAATAAAGCAACAAAACATATTAACTAATAATTTTAATGCTCAATGTGTACCCCATTATTCTCGAAGCAACATTAGTATTTGCAGCCTTTGCACACTTGCAGTTATAATTTCATTGTCTTGATTAAGTCTATTAATTCTAATTTTAATTAATTTTTAATAATTTCATCAATATTTTCGTTTTTACTTTGGTGTGCCACGTTCTTGAGATGCTCCCAAAGAAAGGTATCCAAAAGCCAAGCGATGGTTTTATTCCTTCCAATCCATTCATTATGGTGTCGGTTCAAAAAGTCTCTAACATCACGCGTGCTATGTGGACGAGCTACGTCTTGTTGCCAAATTAATTCCGATATTCCTCCAAGGACAATTCTTCCAAAAAGTTTTGGTTTTGAAGGAAATTATGATATCGTGGACCACTTAGTGATTCATTATAGAATATTGGACCTAAAATTGTATTATTTTTAACACCACACCAAATATGGAACTTTTTCCTTGAAATTTAATGGTTTAAAATATTCTCGGATTTTCTACAGCCCAGTGATGCGTATTGTGTCGATTAAATATTCCTGAGGAGGTAAATGTGGCCTCGTCTGTCCAAACAATTTTTTTAAACAAATTAGAGTCGTTTTGTTGCCGTATCATAATTTGAGACAAAATTGCAGCTGTTAAATGCTGAAGTGGAAGTATGTGAAAAGGCCTGAGTTTACAAATTTGTAAAGTTCTGTGTACGGTTCCCTGGCTAACCCTTAGAGGTAGAAGGCCTTTGGTATAACATAACCTATACTGAAAATCAACAGTTATCGAAATATTCTTATCTAAATAAAACTTGTGTATTTAATAACCTATCGGACATTTGTATACCCTATCTATGTCTGTCGCGTAATCCCAAAGAAAAATGACTTTGTCACTGTCACTGTGTTGACAAGTCATAAAATTTATTTACGATCTGCCATTTTGAATTCTAAAAATGCTTGGTACTGGTGATAAGACCAGGACACAAAAAGAAGTTTGTCAGCTGTTTAACAACAGATATCCTCATAGGCAACATATTACTCAGTCTGCAGTGAGCAAAATAGAAAGCAAATGGACGGATACTGGTAGTGTTACGGACCGCTTTGGAAAAGGTCGCCCTAGGATCTCAGATGAAAAGAAACTAGACGTTCTCTTAACTTTTCAAGATAATCCACATTCCTCAACTACTGACGCAGCCTATGATAATGATATACATCAAACAACAGTTTCCAAATTTTTGAAAAAAGAAAATTTTTATCCCTATAAAAAGTGAAATTCGAAATTTTGACCAACATGTGTAATCATGATCCATTATTTGTCAAAAGAATTTGTTTCACAGATGAGGCAACATTTTGTCTCAATGGAGAAGTAAATAAACAAAATTTTAGACACTGGGCACAAGAAAATCCTAACTGGTACAGGGAAAGTCATACACAGTATCGTCAAAGTGTTAATGTATGGGCAGGTATTGTAGGCAATAAAGTTATAGGTCCATATTTCTTTGATTCCTCACTAACGGGGCAAATGTATTTTTGGAAGAGAATCTTATACCAGCATTAGCTACCCTACATCCTAATGTAAACGATCCGGATCTTCCCAGTGAACTGTTATGGTATGAACAGGATGGGGCACCACCTTTCAGCTGATGTCAGGAGATACTTAAATGAAACCTTTCCGAGACGATGGATTGGGCGACGTGGGACAATAGAGTGGCCGGCAAGATCGCCGGACTTAAGCCCGTTAGACTTTTTTTTTTGAGGTATGTGAAAAACGAAGTGTATAAAAATAAGCCACATACTATTGAAATTCTTAAGGATCGTATTCGAACTGTTATAAGAAATATTCAATGTGATACAGTTACTAATGTGCAACAAGAGTTTTTCCATCGTCTAGGGCATTGTAGAGCTGTAAATGGTGGACATTTTCAAAATTTAATAAAGTAGTTTTCTTATTTAATTTCCTGATATGTGTTTTATGTTTTATTTAGATAAACTTATTTCGATAACTGTTGATTTTCAGTATAGGTTATGTTATACCAAAAATGTCTAGAATTTCATAGAGAATTCAAATCAGTAGAAAAAATAAGGCGTTGTATTGAAAAAATCAAAGATGACAGTTGTACAATTTTTTTGAGTGACCCTGTATAGTTTAAAATAATTTCTAAATATGCGTAAAAATAAATCTAAATCGACGGGTTCGAGCGTTTTTCTATTACCTTTTTAATTTCCAAGATAATGAATTTATTCCTTAATTTATCATAACCCTGTATATTCAATTAAATAGGTAGCAAAATAATTTCTGTTTTTTTGTTTGACTGGCATCATAAGATAGCATATCAAAAACTAAAATAGGAATGGGAAAGTTATTTTGCTCTAGGTCCAACCGTTCAGGTGCTATGACGGCTCAAAGAAGCAAAAATGTCAATTTTCAAACACCAATAAATCAAAAACCGTTGAAAATAGACGCAACAACAACAAGTCTTTTGTTTCTCATTCAATTGTTTTTTTTTGTTACGATTTTCGAATTCTCTGAGCTAAAATACATCGATTGGCTATTTTTAATTTCTTGAGAAATACGGGGGAAGTAAAAAAAATCCCTTTTTCCTCCTCAATGGAACACCCTGTACAGGGTTTTCCCGTATATTTTGACACCCATTTACAGAGTTTCTTATTAAAGATAGAACAAAACTTTACCCTTAAAAATCAAAACATTATTTTTGACTATCATATAAACAACACCCTTTTAACAAGGAAAACATCAGTGAACGACTTGGGTGTATATTTTGCCCAAAAACTAAATTTTAATATCCATATCGATAATGTCATTTCAAATTCCCTGAAAATTTTAGGATTTATTATAAGAAGCTGCAAATTATTTTACATCACTAGTTGTGTCAAAACTTCAATATGCATATCTCATTTGCGATCCGCACTATTCAAATAAAATTAATGCTTTAGAATTGATACAGAGAAAATTTTTGAAGTTCTTACGTTATAAAATGTTTCCTGCGTATTCTCAAAGGGGATTCGATCAGATTGTATTACGCAATATGTTGAATTTTCCTAGCCTCCAGTTCTTAAGAATTTTTATATAAACTTTTAAATAACAAAGTTATCAATTCGGAGTTTTTGGGCCTTTTACCTTTTCGAGTAGGGTTATCCAATAATAGGTCCACGGACCTATTTTATATAAGAGCAGTGAAAACTAATACATATAGGAACTCCCCACTAGTAAAGATGTGTTTGAACTTTAATAAATACTGCGGACTAATAGATCCCTTTATTGTAAGTCATTCCAAATTTAGAAAACAAATAAAAATCTAATTTGTTTAGTCAAACAATATAATATTGTTACTTAGTTTAATAATTTAGTTAGTAATATTAACGTAGTTGATAAGCTAGCTATGTTAATTTAAAAAAGTATCTGGAATTGGCAATATGCAGTTGATACAAATAAATAAATAAATAAATAAATAAAAACAAATTTATTTGGTTTTACCTGAAATATCAGAATCTGTCAACAAAATAGATAAAAAATAGAATGTAAAAAATTGAGCATCGGCATTGTTATTTTAAATAAAACACCCTGTATATCATTACTTCAATATATGAGTATTTTCTTGCTCATTATAAAAATACCAGGTTTGATACCTTTATCTTTAACCGCAACCGCGAAAATCCGTATCAGGCAAATTATCAAAAATATATTACAAAAAATATTTAATAAACATAGGATGGTAATAATATGATATTAATTTACATTAATGCATATTACATAAAACATGAAATGTGAAATGCACTGTGTATATTAACTTAAGTGTAGTTGAATTACGGATTTGTGAATAAAAGTAATAAATAATAGATATGAAAAAAAATATATCTATATTTACAAGTTCACTTGATATACCACAACGATTTATGTAAGGCAGTATCTTTCGCTTTCTTTTCTGTATAAAATCTTATCTCCGACTGAAAAATCTGGCTCGGAGGGGTTGTTTAAATATATTCCTAAGATTTTTCACGTATTCGCGTTTGTTCTGATAAGGTAAGTGTTTTTTCTCAAATATGCATACTCCTTTATTTTTGCAGTAGAACTGAAATATTTATGTTATTTTTTCAGTTATTACAAATGACCAATCGCGATAACCTATCTCACTTTTATTCAGTCACAAAATAAATAAAGAAAAGAATTTCTTTTTCGAAACTTGAGAGAGTGTGCTAAATTTTTATTTTTAGTACCTTTTATGGCCTGAAATATTGCTTTGCTTTTTGATATTTGTTTACTGCTGTTAAAATTAATTTTATAACCGATCTCTAATTGATGCTGGAAATGGGCCGACGTGGTCTATTGGTTTTTGATGCTTAATTTATATTATTAGGGTCTTACCTCCTCCTATTTAGTTGACTTTTATAGATTTGATAACATGTGCTGCATTAGTTACCTTACACCCTTTTCATGACGACTGTGGCAATCTGCTGACGAAGCAAGCTGATTCCGCAAAATACATAATTGTCATTTTCTTTAATATACTCTTTACAGTTAGTCGGAGTTAAGAAGTTAGGTATAAAGCATCAAGTAATCTCGCATATAATTTGTAATTTTTGAAATAAATATAGTTATAGAAAATCGGTAAATTTTCTTTTATTAGGAATAGTAAAGTCTGGCCCAATTTAGTTCGCTACACATATATTCTGTTTTTTCAAACATTTTTATTGGGCGACATTTGGTTCCACCATACTGGATTCCTAGCAATATTTTAACAGTTTCTACCTATGCCACATTTGATTTTAGGCATAATTTAAAATGAAAATGTTGAATTCGTACCAGTTTTTTTTTTCTTTTTATTTTCTCTGCAAAATTTAAAGTCAATTGAATAAGATTTATTTACGCTGATTTTTTATTTGGTCGCCATTTTGTTCCACCATCTTGAATTCGTACCAGAACTGTACTAGTTTATCTCTATTATCACACTTAATGCCTGCAGAAAATTTGAAATTAGTTTAATAAGGAATTTCAGTCAATTGGGTAAGTAGTTTTTAAGCTATGTCGCGACAGTTACAGTGACAGAGAAAACATATTTTTTGGCGCTAAAATGTGAAGATATGTAAAACCTTCGAGGGTATTTTTTTTATTATTAAAAACATTATATTTCGCCGCTATTTTGTTTCACCACAGAGTAGGACGAGTCTGTGCTAAGGTGTGGACATTTGGCTCAAAATGAAAATTTACATAATATGAATTTTATAATATTTGACTATATGTACTATGCATATCTGTATAATAAATAAGAATTATTCTGCTAATGGTCTTAATACCTTAGAGTTAGAATAAAAATAGAGTTCATTATTTACATATTTAACCACTGCCAAGATTACCTCACAGTA
Organism: Kuschelorhynchus macadamiae; assembly: GCA_030620095.1. NCBI lineage: Eukaryota > Metazoa > Arthropoda > Insecta > Coleoptera > Curculionidae > Kuschelorhynchus > Kuschelorhynchus macadamiae. The sequence goes on along the minus strand of JAUTXW010003650.1, from coordinate 73,313 downwards.
TAAGGTCGATCGTACGATCATGCCAAGCCTAGCCAGGAACCCCAATGTTTATACCAATTTATATTACGGTGAATATGTTTAAACATGATGCAATAAAATTAATACAAAGAATAGTAATGTTTTTCCAGTATTAGTTTCTAAGCAGTATAAAGAAATTACTTTTATTCCAAAATAGTAAAATACAGTCTAAAATACCCAAAGCCTCGGATCTGATTACATCAGTAACAAGAGTTTTAGTTAGATATGACAACCCCGATCGACAACTCCACGTATTAGACCATCCCACTTTCACTGACAAGGGATTCGTATAGTAAAAAAGCACAATCGTCTACAATAAAAATTGTGACCGGCGTGGTTTAAAAACCAATAGCGGGTCGTGGAACTACAATAAATTTTAATATTAAAGAAATTAATTTGCTAAAAAATATTTTATTAGATACCAAGCTTTTCTTAGCTTCACTACTGCATGTATTTTAATGTATTATTATGTATTTGTTGATATGGTTCAAATCTTCTAATTATATGTTGCCTTACTTCAAAAAGCAGCGTTTTAAACGTGCGGTGACATTAGAATAACAGTGATTTTTTAAATATTTAATAAATAAGTTTTATTTACTTTATCTTGGACATTGCGAAACTAGAAGCTTTAGTTGACCTAACTATGGTCCGGCAATGAGAGTTTGTAAAAAAATTTGGAATTTTCTTTTAATCACTAAGTAACAACAGCAAGATTTCCTTTTCCAGGAGACTAGCACCCGTATTCACTAAAGAGGTTTAAATTTAGACCAGGTCTAACTTGACAGTTATATGTTTAAGATGACATTTCTAACAACTGAACAAATATTTTTCCAAAATGTTTCATAAATGGCGAACTAAGAGCTTTAGGTACCATGGCAACTAGGTAATATGATCATGACGTGGTAACATTTTGGTAAAAATCTAATATAGCAGAATAAAATGGCGGTCTATTGAAATGTTAAAAAAATATTACTAAAAAACTGCTTATCCATTTTATACAAATTTTGCAGGAAAATTAGGTGTGACATGACCATCAACTGATAAGTGTTACTACAAATCCAAAATGGCGGCCTAACAAAATGTTTTAAAAGTCAATGCAGGAAACTACTGCTTCGATTATGTTCAAATTTGGCTCAAAAATCAAATATTACATCGATGAACTGGTAAAAATGTTGAGACAAATTCAAAATGGGGGAACAAAACGGTGGCCTAATTAAATGCTTAAAAATATCTGAAAAAGTACTTATCGGATTCATTGATAGATGACATTCGCATTTTGAATAATTATTACTAAAAATGTATAAATTGCACACAAATCTGTATGAATGTTAAAATCGCTCTCGCAATCTAGGCACTCCTACTCTCGTTTTTTAAATATTTACTAACAATGTATGATGTATGATATGTATTCTCAAATCTGTACAAATGTTAAAATTTCGCCGCCATGTTGGCATTACAATCTTGAATTTTTAAAATGTTGACAAAAATTCATCATGTGCAGTCTTAAGTACCCCTAAATGCTGAATTTTAATCAAATCTGCAAAAGTTTTAAAATTAGTCTGCTATGTTTGGTGCCTCCATTTTTAATTCACAAATATTGACTAAAATTTCATAACTTTCATTCTTATAGATACTGATATTTCAGCTGAATCTGTACAAATGACAAAATTCGTTCGCTATATTGGCGCCACCATTTTGATTTTTGTTGTGCATTCTTAGATAAAGCCCACAAATGTTAAAATCATCCGTCCGACCTGTTGACATTGTCATTTTAGCACCGCTATTTTGAATTTTTAAATGCTGACACTCTTAAATTTTCCTAGGCACCGATTTCAGTTTAATCTACACAAGTAACAAAATTTGTCGGCCGTACTGGCGCCGCCATTTTGGATTTCTAAACGTTGACTAAAAATTTCGGATTTTTCATATCCGAAAGTGTATGCATGTCGAATTTGAAAATAATCGGTAACGGAAGTGGTGAAATATCCATTACAAGATTTGAACTAAACATACAAATATACAATGAGACGAGTAGGAAGCCAAGACAAGCGCGTTAAAAGCATTGATTATAGTTTAAAACTCTGACAATAGTATTCTCTAAAGAGGTTTAAATTTAGACAAGGTCTAACTTGACAGTTACAGGTTTATGATGACATTTTTAACAACTGAACAAATAATTTTTCTAAATGTCACAGTTACAAAATGACAGTGACATAAGGCAAACATAACTAAAAACTAAAATTTAATAATATATAAATAACTAATTTCCTTTTAAACTTACCTAACTTATTGGTTTGATTTTAATAATGAAATAGGGAACGATTATTTCTTTGATATTTTTTAAAAATATATTTATTTGCCTCATTAAGGAAAGGAGCCTTCATTTTGTCAACAATAATGAAGCATTGCCCATTTCTTTATTTTGGTACATCAAATATTTTAACAGATCGTCATTTTGTTTCGCCATATTGAATTTATACCAATATTTTATCAGTTTTTTTGTATCAGACGTAGTTTTTGTGGAAAATTAGACAAACCGACCGACAGTAATGGAAAAACATGAATATCTGTAAAAACCCGGAACGATGATTTTTTCACGATTAATGATAATTCCTTATGCGGGAAGTGAAAACTCGCGCCGCCACTGGCACTCGTCAAAAATGGCCACGGCTTGAACATGGGCCATCCCCACTTCTTGTTTTATCGTAAACATTGGTCGAAAGAATGTGAAAAATAGGGGAACCATGTTGGTGCATACCCCTATCGTGATTTATGAATGAATGAATTTAATTCTTACTCTGAGCTTAATACGATCCAGTCGATCAAAAAAATGAGTTTTTTTTTATAGTAATTTTCGGAGCTCGTCAGAACAATATTACTGAAATTTTAACAAAACTATTAAATATATTTCAATATTTCAAATGTTTTTTTATAATTTTTAGTGATTCAAAATGTTTCTTGGATGAAAGTATTATCATAAAGAGGAAAGTTCCGGGTAAAGGAAATTTACCGATTGTATTCTCCTTAAAGATATCGCCAATCTACGCTCATGACATCCATACTGACATGTTTTTCACGTTTTAAAAATCCTAAAACATCGACAAAACCCACCTTATGATGTTTTTTCATTTTTTTACGATTCGAATATTTCCCCTATATAGCCCGTATAATATATTAATAATATAATAGGTGGGCTGTTATACGGGGAACTAAAAATACAACCATTACTCTAAAGAAGCAAAATAGCGTTAAAAGCTGAGTTTTATTAAACTACCTACTTATAAAAACAAATATACCAAGAAAGAGATATTAAGAAAATTACATTTTCTCCCCTTTTCTTGACGCATACTTTGGCAATTTCGGCCTTATATATGGCCAAACCTTGTTTTATTTTCTTCTAAAGAGTGCGTATAGAATTTAAAGTTAGGTAAAATCTTTTCGAGAATTATTGCCTTCTTAGCCTGATATCCTTAAACAGTCACAGAAGCATTTGTCTATCTACGAGGGTCAATTTGTCCTTTTAAAGTGCGATAATTCACGAGTTTTACCGCAGTACGTTGTAAGATCATGAGGATTAATCTCACAGGAGATTGCATTATTTGTTACATTCAAATAATCAATTTAATTTACAATTACACCACAATGTGAACTATTACAATATTGATCATATCACACGGAAAAAATTATATAGTATATTGTATCGAAATAATTTAATAAAATTTTTATATGCATCTTTTTCAAAATACAAGAGTTTCAACCACACTACACCACCACTTGTTAAGCTCTGGACACGCGTTTCGCTAACCAAGTTAGGATCATCAGGAGATGGTATAAACTAAAGTAACTTATCTTAACCGAGACTATTTATAGGTAAATGTGGCCATACTTGGTTGCACCCGACTGAACCGTTGCGTTGTCAAGTAAGCAATAGAGGGGACTATAGGAAATAGGTCCTCTGTCTTTATTTAGTGCTTTCTTACCACATTTAACTATTTCTATGTTTTCAAATGCATCCAATAATCTACTATTAGATACATTTTTAATTAACTTAATATTATTTATTCCTATTTGGTGATTGTTGTCCAAAGCATGTTGGGCAAAGCTTGACTTTTCTGTTCTTCCGTATCTTAAATGTGCCATGTGTTCTTTAAAACGAATGATTATGGAGCTTTAGTTTGCCCAATATATTTTAGATCGCAGTCATTACAGCTAATTTCATAGATGCTACTTTTCTCCTTCAAGTCGACTTTGTCTTTAGGGTTTCCAAGGAGAATTTGTAAACTGTTCTCCGTTTTGTAGGCTACTCTAAAACCTACGTTTTTAAATATTTTTTCTAGAACTCTCGTATATCTGAGATCATATGGGATTACTATAAACTTATTGGGATCCTCAGGTGCTTGAAGAATAATGGCATCTTTTAATATTTTTTATGCATATGTCTATTTACTAATTTATGTACAAAGTTATCATTATATGCATTACCTTTAGCTATATTTTTAATCCGATTCATTTCATTATTAAAACGTTCTTTACTTAATGGAAAATTGACTAACCTGTGAGTTCAGAAAGGAAATGCTGCCATTTTGTGTTGACGGCAATGAAATGAGTAGGATGTTATATACCTATCAGTATTAGTAAATTTCCTATAAATATCAAATTCTAATTTATCGTTATTTCTAATAACTAATGTGTCGAGAAAAGGTAATTGCTCATTGTTCTCCTTTTCGTACGTACAATGAATGGAAGGATATTTATTGTTTGATGTTTCTAAGAAAGTGTCCAAATTTTCTGTTTTAGTATCAAAAATAGCAAATATATCGTCTACGTATCTATACCACACCCTTGGGAAATACTTGAGTTCTTTTTTGCATTGGATTTCTAATCTACCCATAAACAAATTTGCAAGGAACGGAGATAAGCAATTGCTCATCGCAGTTCCCTCAAGTTGTTTATAATATTTATTGTTGAACTGAAAACAATTTTAATTCATACATAATTTTGTGAGAAGCAAATATTCATCAATAATTTCTTTCTTCAAATTATTGAATTCAAGTGGTTCCTTTAGGTACTCTAAAGCTAGTGGTATGGGTACACTAGGAAACAACGAGCTTACATCAAAAGATATTAAAATTTCACCTTCTTTTAAGTGAACATTCTTAATTTTATCTAAGAATTCTAACGAGTTAGTAACCTCAAAGTTATCGTACGAGATATTTGCTGAATTCTTCTACCAACCATTTTAAAATATTGTACGTGGGTGATCCAACAGCTGAAACATGGACTTGTGGATTTTGGCAAGGCAATACAATTTAGATAACTGTGGGTTACTATGTGTTAGTTTGAATTTTAGTTTATCAGACACAAGGTTTTTACACTGTTTTAAAGTACTTTTTACTTCTATTATCATTTTTGATAACGGGTTTTTCTCATGCATTTTTTCAATAAAATATGGTTCTAAATATAAAACGCTTTGCTTTCTATTACCGATTATTTTTAACAAGAGCTTCTTATAAAAAATTATAATTAATATAACTATATAAATTGGTAAAACTAGGTTCTTATAAAAATATGTGTTAATGGTTAAAAAATAATTTAGAAAATACCATTTATTATATAATTTGGTAAATATTCGAATGCTTTTGGTGACTTTTCCTAAATCAAATATTAGATTTCAATAAACCCATTGCTAAAATAAATTAATAAAGGCAACTATACTGCTTTACTAAAATGTTTGGCAAACATTACAAAGACATGTACCAAATTTGTGCGATTAATGAAAAAGCATGTCAATTTTTAAAATGATGCTGGTAAGAATATCTAATATTATAACACAATCGACAATACCATTATTGTTAGAAGTTTTTTTTTCTAAAATATTATTGTACATATTTGAGGTGCGAAATTGGCGGTTATTCATTTATAACCGATTTTTGAATAACCGATATTTGAAAAAATACCTTAATTTATTTATAGTTATTCCAATAACTGGTTATTGTTTTATCCCTCCCCCTTTCAGTAATTATTGTAAAAAAATTGATAAAGTGCGTGTAATTGTATTACAAGTTAAGATTATTTCCATCAGTGTCACACTTAAAGCAAGGATTTGCATATCAAGTACTTGATGACTTGGTTGACCATGACAGAAATCTGCTCTCTAGAACAGCCTGCGCGTAGACTTTTGTTTACTTGATGTATGATCAGCTGATGAGCTGTTCATACTTGGATATTTCTTTTGTCGGTTGGTTAGTTGGTTTTCGGGGTTATTAGGTACTGTAGTGCAAAAAAACGAAACAAAGGAAAAACAAAAATAACATTTGTGTTTTAAATATCCTAAACTACTCCCAAAAATATCGTTATTCTCTTTAATGTATAAAAAACAGTGAAAAACTACGTGTTTTGTAAATGAAATAACCTTAAGATGGACAAAAACATGCCTCTTGTATATGTTTAAGATCTTACCTAATAGAAAAAACTGCCCGGATGCCCCTCTTGCAGCCTCCTTTTTTAATAAACAAATCTCACAGACAAAACATTTTTATGTAGACATTTCTAGCACACGTGCAACTGTTTTAATATTTATGTCAACGATATAGATATTGACAATATTATTGTTAATAAGTTTATTAACGCTAATGAAAAATTATTTGCTTCTCAGGCGCAGGACTGAACCATTTAGTATAGTTAAGAGGCTGTTTAGTTTATTGTAATCGAGGTATATGTCTACAAGTAAATGCTTATTCAATAAATAAATAAAATTTTATTCTCACCACTTTGTTCCCACCCTAACGAAATGAACACTAAAAATTGCGTTTCGCATAAATATTTTTTTGCAGATCGCAGAAAATGTATAATCCGGTTATTTTAATTACGGTTATACTGTATAAAAACCGATTATTAGGTTAAACCGAAATAAAAAATACCGATATAAAAACTGGTTAATTTTTTGCTAAATACCGGTTATTTTTGCCCATGCCTAATATTTAAAATCATTTCCCGCAGTGCCACGGTAGAGATCGCTCCGGCGCTGTTGTTAAAAGATCACACCACGTTTGTGAATGTTTTTTGTTGATTTCCCTGTTTTTATTTTTGAAGACCAGGAACGAAATTTTTCTTTGATGAAGACTGTGTTTCGTTGCTGGCTTCGTGTTTTGTCGCATGATATAAAACTATTATTTGTCTACATATTATGTACATTAATAAAATTTTGGTTAATTTTGGATAGTTATCTAAAAAATATAATCCTGCAGAAGAATGAAGTTAGGTGACATATTAAGCAAATGGGGTTTAGCTGGTTTATTAACTGTATTTCAAGGTAAGTTTTTTGAATCTTAGCAGTAATATCATTTTACGTAAGTTTCGAGGTAAAATGAGTAACATTATTTTAAGGGTGTGTTATTAATTTAAATTATTTTTAAATTTCAATTTTCTGGGTATTTAGCCAGAATCACTATTAGTCGACTTATTTATGAAAAAATACAGACAAATAGTTTGGGGATTAATAATGGTGCTAAAAGACGCCAGATAATGTTTTATTTTGTCTCCACATTTTCTGTAGGGAAAGTATTTTTTAATAAGTTCACTAACCTAATCTAACCTAACCTAAATTTGTTTGGCCTAAAGAATAATTTTTTCGCTAAGGCTTAAAAAGCTCTATAAGATGGAAAAAGAAAGCGGATTCTGTTCCCCGATAATTTCAAATTGTATACATTTACTCAAGGGCAAAAGTTTTGACCTAATGGGGGGCAAATTCACCACTGAAAATGAGGATAGATATGTTTTTTTTTTCATACTTGCTCAGAAAGTTCACTTTTTGACTACAAAGTAGCAGACCGAAAGTCGCCCTTTCCAAGCGACCCATACTTTCCCTCCCTAGGGAGTATAGCTAGTAACAAACTGTAGTAGTAACAATATAGATATAGCTATTTTTACGTCTGTAAGGAAAATAGTAAAATATTAGTGATAAAATAAGCAAAGAAGTATATTAGGAACACAAAAACTATATTTTCAACGAGACAATATATAGTTTTTTACAATTTTTTCTAATACAATAATGTATTATAAGTTTTAAAATATAGGATAGTAGGGGTGCCTACATTTAATTTTTGAGGCAAACCCAAATTAATAGTAAAAGTTTGTACAAATGGTTTTAACCGTTCATAGTCTATTAGTAAACAATTATAAAACAGTATAATAGGACTTAAAAATAACTCCAAATAAGCTACACAATATTATTTAGGAAAAATAATAAAATGTATTTCATATTTAACTATGTGTTTTTTTATTTTTAAACGAAGCATTATGACTTAAATTTACTATATTTTTTTGCACGCCCTTTTAAAATATTTAGTGGTCTTATATGGAGCTAAAAATTATAGTTAAAGGTAATATTATCTTTGTTATTTTTGTAATATTATTTTTCTTGCCGTACATCTAAAAATTTTACGTTACATCTCGTACAGTGTGAGTTCATATATTCAATCTTCATGTAAATGGGCAAGTACAATAGCTTATTAGTACATTTTAATTAGGGAATTATTATTTGTGTTCTGACCCAATTAGGAATAGCCCCCCAAAATGGGGTGCTTAAGTATCTCCATATTATGGAGACAAATTAAGGTTGAAAAGCCTTTCAAAATACACTGACATGCAAAAAAAGTGACGTGATCGCATTTTGTTGCCCTTTACATCAGTCGAAAGGAAATTTCATAGTCAGTAATTTTGCACTTCTCTTTTTGTCAAGATATTCCGTTGTTTTTATATACAGGGTGTAATAGGAGACAATGCTTTTTTGCACATTTTTGGAACAACCTGTAGAATAACGTAACCACAGAAAAATAATAAATAAAATCGTAGGTTATAATTTATTATTTTGGCTTTTGATTCATTGCTCATCTCTATATTGAAAGGATATAATGTTTAACGTAAAACATTGCATTTTTACCATATTATTCATGAAGATTCACTAGTCTTGAAAAAGATCTAGTAGCCATGGAAATTAAAACTGTCAAAGGCCATTTGTGTTTTGTTAGCGTATCTCAAAATGTCAAATATACGTTATATTTTTAAATGATAGAATCTGCGTCATTTAAACTTGTATCCAATAGTTATAATGGATAGACAAGTAACTCTAGAGAAAGTATCCAAAATTATTGCTTTAGTAGATGAAGGCAATTGTTATGCTGCCAGAAAAGTGGATATACACATTACAGGTTTATTGTCTTTCAAGCAACCAGGAATTTCATAGCACGACGATGAGCAACAGACGCCTCCTACAAGAAGTACGTGGTACTGACATACGTGACTACACCGCCCGTCGAAGTTTGAAAGAAGTAGAGTTGAAAGCAAGGATTCCAGCGACCGGTCCAAAATTGCTTCGCGAACATTGAAGGATTCGCAGAAATTTCGCTTACGAGCAGGTACAGTGATATGAGGAACAATGGGCCAAATTTTATTTTCTGAGGAGTCACGCTTTTGTTTGAAATCATCTGATAGGAGACGGCCTGGAGAAAGACACGAACAAAAAATGCTTATAGACAAAGAAAATTTTGGGGGTGATTCAGTATTGGTATGCGACGGGACTTCTATAGATCATCGTACGGAACTTTGTGTGCTACTAAGAATTTTTTAAATGCTCAGGGATATATCGACGTACTAGAGCAGTGTGTTATTCCGTTTGCCTACCTTATAGGCCAAGATTTTGTTTTTAAGCAGCCATTACAATACATGGCGTATTGTAATGGAGTATTAGGGTAATATTTGTATAGAACGTTTACCATGGCCTGCGAGAAAACCCAGTAGTACATTCATGGGACCAACCGACAATGCTTAAAAAAACGACCTCGTGTGCTACAGAATTTAGAAGAACGTGGCATGGCGCTTGTAGAAGAGAAATATTCCACAAGAGGCCATTGCACGATTAAAAATAAGTATGTCAAGGCGTGTAGAATCAGTAATTAGAGATAGACGTAGAAATACCAGATATTTTCACATTTGACAACAAGCTAACACAACACAAATGACCTTCTGACGGTTTTAATTTCGAAGGCTACTAGATCTTTTTGAAGGATTGTGAGTCTGTATGAATAATATGGTAAAAATACAATGTTTTACGTTAAATATTGTATCTCCTTTAAAAAAGAGATAGAGCAACGAATCAAAAGCCAAAAAAATCCTAAAAGATAGGTCTAAATTACAAATTGCGATTTACTACTTTTCTGAAAATACGTTAGTGTACAAGGACTTTCAAAAATTTGCAAAAAAATATTATTTCATATTACACCCGGTATATAAAAAGAATGACACAAGTTGACAAAAAGAGAATAGCAGAATTATTGTCAATGAAATTTCCTTTCGACTGATGTAAAGCGCAACAAAATGCGATAAGGCGTTCAAAAGATACAGACCTTCAAAATATACCTAAATATTTAGCTCGTCAGTTTTTTTATCCATGTCACTGTATGTGCTACCGGACCCCTCATCTCCACTTTTTCTTCACAATGGCTTCTAGCCGTCATCTTGAAAATTTTGAAAACGAACCTACACAAAAAAGAAATATTTCGCCTGCTGTTAAAGTGTGCCAAATTTCAAATTTTTATCTTGACTGGTTCAAAAAAAAAAAAAGAGGGGGGACATTAAAGAGGTGCACTGTATGTTATACTTCCAAGATTTCGATGTTGAGTGAGGCTGGTTAGAATTCCTTTCTGTTTTTTTTTTGGTACCATGGGTTATCTAATGTTGGACAATACTGTATATGTTATTACACAGATATATATGGAACCTACAGTTCATAGCTTTATCTCAATGGCTCTATTTGAGAGGTATTCTCAGCTTATTACAATGTGATCTGTTCTTCAGATAGCGAGCACAATAGACGTAAATTTAAATAAAGTTTAGCTTCGCCCAAAATAGAAGTCAGGATCTTTAGCGCAATTGGCAGACATAATCTCTATTTGTTCCCTTCAGGTTCACCTAACATACGTGAGGTATATTTGATACCTACTTAGCTCAGCTTAAACTGCATATAAAAAATTATAAATCTTATGTTGTAGAATAGATTACCTTAACAAACTTTCAAACTTTCATACAACTTAACTTTGCTAATTTACGAGATACGAAGATAAACCTTCAACATTTTGAACATTGTTTTGACAATAAAGCAGAGAAAATAAGTGAACTCGAGTATTCCGAATTCTTGAGTAATTAGTTTAGTATGAGTTAAACAAAAATAGACGTATGTTTGCGAAATAATTGCTTCTCCAAGTATTTAGCGAATTAAATCTGTCACATCTCAGTCGGTAACAAATTTCATGCAATCTCTTTAACTCTAGTTTAAAAAATCGGTAAATTTCCCTTACCCGGAACTTCCCATATTATGAATCTTTGCTTTAGGAATAGCGAAGGATGACCCCATTTAGTTCCGCACCTAGTCATTTAGTAACACATTTTAAAAATATGAAGTAGCCTCCAAAAAAACGAAAACATTTATCTCTTTGTATATAAAACATTTTTTCTACTCTAGACAGTAGCGCTAGCCCCTAAAAAAAACAAGGATTTTGTTATTTCCATAACCCCGAGTTTAAAGAAAACGATAATATAGAGTTTCTCTAAGGGGGTAAAAGCAGCTCCCTAAATTCAAAATAAAAATTTATTTTTTAAGAGTGGAGAAATTTATTGACGTATATATATATATATATATATATATATATATATATATATATATATATATATATATATATATATATATATATATATATATATATATATATATATATATATATATATATATATATATATATATATATATATATATATATATATATATATATATATATATATATATACGTATATATATATATATATATATATATATATATATATATATATATATATATATATATATATATATATATATATATATATATATATATATATATATATATATATATATATATATATTATACGTATATATATATATATATATATATATATATATATATATATATATATATATATATATATATATATATATATATATATATATATATATATAAATTACGTATTTTTGTTTTTAACCATATATTTATATCTGGAGCCTAGGTTAATAATAAAAGACAATGCTTAATATCAAGTCAAAGTTTCGCTCATAGTGTTGAGCATTTTTAAAGACTTTAGTGTTGAGTCTTTTTCAAGTCTTTATTTGGCTTGCTTGATTTCTTGAATAAGCAATGTACATAATTCTGAATATATTAAACGTAATCCTAACGCCATAAATTTAAAAACCAACATTAAACAAATATATAACATCTTAAAATAATACCATTTTAAAGAAAATCAAATTCCATTTAGCAGATGCCTTATACCTATACAAAATCTAAATTAAAAAACCATACCCAAGAAATCACCCATATCCCTAGCAATGCACATATCAGCATTCACTTTGTAAAAGTTATTTATTTAAAAAACCTTTGCTACTAATAATTGTTCTTAGGTATGAAGAAATAAAGAATTATACGCTACAGGGCATATCTTTAAAATTAAAATATTTTTAGTTACACTACAATTTCTGAAGAAGGTCGAAATAGACCGAAACGTAATATAAATATGTGGAAAAAAACACGTCTTTCCTTCTACGCGGACCTTAAAAAATATATTAAGGACAAATACAGGCAAACAACAGAAGATGCAGCAGTGGGTTCGTCTCTCTCATCAGCGGTGGCAAACCTTTTTATGATATAGTTTGAAAGAAAAGCCATAGAGAGTGCAAGTCTTAAGCCAAAACTATAGGTCCGATACGTCAACGACATATTCGCGCTGTTTGGCCTTTTGGAAAAGATAATGTATTGAAATTCTTAGATCACTTAAACTCAATCCACCACCGAATTCAGTTTACATTGGAACTTGAAGATAATAACCAGCTGCCTTTTCTGGATGTACTTGTTACAAAAACTAATCACGGAGGTCTAGAACACACAGTGTACATGAAACCAACTACTAATAGATACTTAAACGTCGAGTCACACCACCACCCTTCACAAATAGAAGCAGTAGCCAACCCATTAATTTCTAGGTCGATTCGTCTCAGTCACAACAATAACAGACAACAAGAACTAAAAGCTCTATATTAAAGACACTACCGATAGAATTAAACTTCTCCGCAAGCACAATATTCCAACGGTTTATAAACCACATATAACAATACGATCTTTTCTCAGAAATCCAAAAAAAGATCAAAACTAAGTTGGAGAATAAGTATCATTTACAATATTTTGGTTTTAGTGGAGCGCAGAGCAAGCAAAGGCTTCCATAAAGATATTCGCTACCACAGGTGATAGAGGAGATCCCATAGCTGCCTCGGAAGTTTGTTCATAAAAATTTCCTTGAAAAATGAAATAAGTAGCTGTAAGACAAGCTTCCACTAGGTCTATTAAGTTCTTATCAAGATTATTATTATCCAATATGTCTGATATAATAGAGTCGTTGACAGGAACATTTGTGTATAGTGATTCTACATCGAAACTGGCCAAAATATCTTTGGGATACAACTGGATTGTTCTAAGTTTTTCCATGAAATATGCATTTTTTTATAAAATAACCTATTTTTTCCAGTAAATATATTAAGAAAATCTGAAAGATATTTACCTAGTTTGTATGTGGATGAGTCTATTGCACTGACGTTCGGTCGAAGTTGTGTATCTTGCAAAGGCGGTACAACCTGGGAATCTTGGAGCTGCGTGGTTTTAATGATTTTTTCTCCGCTGGTGGTAGACTGGATGCGATAATCAGATTGGTGATGCGTCTTTCTATTCCATTTGTAGGGTCTGCCTGCATAACCTTATATGTGTTATGGAACGAGCAGGAATCGAACCCGCATCTCTGGATCTAATTGCGCTATCGTACCACTGATAAGCAATTCGTTAGAACTTGTACATATTCAAACGCAGCGCCATAAGATTAGAATATTTGACAGGTATAACAAATTCGGTGGTTTTAACTTTTTAATGATCTTCACTGTCTCATATCTGACTTCATCGGTTTGCTCCACTGGTAATCTTCTGATTGCGGCTTCAACACATGATACTTTTATCTTCTACAGGAATGCTACTCGGTGCTATATACGCTCAATATCAACTAGACTTAAGGAACATGAACGATGTATTAAATATAAACTAATTATTCAATCGACTGTAGCTGAACACCAGCATACCACTGGCTACGAAAGCGTAGAATGGCCATAATTTTTTTATTTTTATAAGAAATTCCGACTTCTAACTCGGAATTCCGACTTCTATCTTAAAATTCCGACTTCTATCTTAAAATTCCGACTTCTATCTCTGAATTCCGACTTCTAATTCGGAATTCCTACTTCTATCTCGGAATTCTGATTTGTAACTCGGAATTCCGACTTCTATCTCGGAATTTCGACTTCCATCTCGGAACTCCGACTTCTGTCTCGGAATTCTGACTTGCAACTCGGAATTCCGACTTCTATCTCGGAATTCTGACTTCAAACTCGGAATTCCGACTTCGAACTCGAAATTCCGACTTCTATCTCAGAATTCCGACTTCCATCTCGGAATTTCGACTTCTATCTTTTGCTGTTGATTATAAATATTTCTAAAAATATATTTCACAGTTTAAAAATAAACTGATAAAATACTTCTATTAATTTTCTTGTTAATCACTTTATTCTCGTCCAAAGAGTTTTTTTTAGTTCAGTTTACTATTAAAGGGTGTTTTGCAGTTTTTTAAACTATAATTTATTTGAATTCCTCCACAAATGAAGACATTGATATTTTTGAAGTTTAAAAACAAAAATCTGTAACACGATTTCATCAAAAAAAAATTGTTAGCAAATGACGTCCTTATAAATCGAGTTTCCGTTGTAGGTCTTATTTCTAATTTTGTGGAAGGACATCAATCTATCAAAACAGACTACAGGAACACGGTGAAAAGTTAATTGTAATTTTGATTGTTTCTTCAAGCGTCCTATTTTCTCTCTTTTAGCATTATCTATTTGGTAAACCTTTTTACAAATAAAGTGCACTCTACTGACAAAGTAAAACTCAATGATCATAGTTTTAAATTTTTTTTCGTGTTGATCACACCCATCAAAAAGAATAGGTATTTCTTTTAATTCCATAATTCCATTTAATTTGTCCAAAATATCAAAATGTCTACCTTGATATACGTGGTTTGCTGACAAAATATGTAATACAGTAGACTTCATTACTGGTTATACACTCCATAAATAACATTCCCAGTCATTTACATTTTTTATAATTTATTAAGTTTCATTACCCGTTTTGGATCTTCCTCTACTTGTCATAAAAGTTTCTAATAGACACACCATTAATATATTGAAATGACCCAGCAGGGCGGGGTCTTCTACCCTTAGGGACCTCACTGCCACTTTTATGCATACTATATACTATTATTAGACATAGTGACAAAAACTTCCAATTAATATTTTGACTACCTAGTTCTGTCCGGGACCTGTGACATAATATGAAAATATCACTTTTCTCATTCAATAAAATTTGTTTCAGTTTTCTAATCCTGGCACTTTTATTCATAGAGGTGTTATTTCTAGGCACATTGGTAATTAAATTAATTGAATTTTTCCTACTTTATTAAAATTAATTTGAATTTTCTACCCTTTCCGAAACTTGCTGTTACATTAATTCATAATATGTATCTCTGCAAGGGATAAAATTTAATAATTAAATTATTTTTTCCTCGTTTATTAAAATGTCTTTGTCTTCTACCCCTTCAGGGGTTAGATTTTATCATACTAAATACTATTTCTAGACATTTTCAGCAATTAATATTTTACACAAGTCATAAATGTCTTTATTACAAGGATAATTATTATTAAATGTGCAGTCACTGTACAACGCATCCAAAGCAAAAATTAGTACATTTATGTGAAAACCCTACTAGAAGTCGAAATTCCGAGTTTGAAGTCGGAATTTCGAGACAGAAGTCGGAATTCCGAGTTACAAGTCAGAATTTCGAGATAGAAGTCAGAATTCCGGGATAGAAGTCGGAATTCCGAGTTAGAAGTCGGAATTTGTTACAAAAATAAAAATAAAAATATCGTGGCCCTTCTACGCTTTCGTAACTAGCCATATTATAAATGTAAAGGAAAACAAGGTTCTAGCATTGGTTCCAGGATTTTATAAACGAACAATTAGAGAATCTATTATTATTTTTAAACATACACTAAATTGCGGAAAAACGGTCTACATCATATGTGGAAACCAATCTTAACACAAGGTCACGGTTCGGCGAGCGCAAGTAGAAGTATAAAAGCCCGCCTGAATCTCTCACAGCTCATTCAGTGTTCAGATATAGTGGAGTAAAGATCACTGAAGATGCCTCGTGCAATCGAAGGCGAAACGTCAAATAGTAATTCCAATTTGAAACGGTCTATTTTTTATCAACTTTAAGAATTAATAAGAAAAGCAGGAAAAATTAAATTTAGGACTTGGTATTAAAAAACTAAGAAATAAATAACTTTTCTTAATAAAACTTTTCCATATTTTAGCAAATAAGCCGTTTTTCTGCAGTTTTTATAATTAAATGTTAATTTTGACAGGTAACACGGGACACGTGACTATTTTCGAATACACCATTTTACACGTTTAATGAAGCAGAAGTTATTGCCATTGCTGAATTTTGACAAAATTATGTAACAAAAAAAAATCCCTCATGATGAGACATTTTTGAAGGACATTGTATTTAAACAACAATTAAAACTACCTACAACTTTCGCGAAATTGTAATTTAAAGATTGAACAAAAATCCTATCTTATTCGAAAGCCCGCACATGTCGAATTACCTAGTGTTAGGAACTTTTAAAAAATATATGTGCTAAAAGTAACTAATATTTTGTTCTTAATCATTTATTTCTGCTTATGCTGTTTGTGGCGTATTTTGCTTACATAAGAAATTGATAGGTGAACGAGGCGAGCCGCAATCGGTCGGGCAGGGATCACTTTTTGTGATACCTTTTGCACGCTCGTGTCTAAGCCGCTACGTCTCGAACTAAATATTAATATTTTGGTGTATATTTGAATAATTAATAAATCTTTTGTATTGTGTTTTGATTGTAATATAAGTGCTGTTTAAGGGCGTACTTTGTGTGATTTTCAGTGAATTTCTAACATCGGAAGTGGAGATTTACTCACGAATGCCCACTGAATTTAAACGATAAAGAAATGTAAGTACCGAAAGTGTTAATATTTGTGTATTACTGTGAAACAAAGAGTTTTTTTTGTTTGCCTGATACATAAAAACCGTAATTAAATAATAAAAACCTGGCTGCTCGTGCTGTTTAATGTTTTGATTGTGTAAGATTATGGTTATATGTTATGCAATTTATTAGACGGCTATATTTTGGAGACAGGCATATCGACATTTTTTTTTGCTATATGAGGAAACATTAATTTGACAACGCACAGTAGTCAACGCAACGACAATAGTCTAATAAAAAAAAAAGCGAAAAATGTCTTTTAATTTGGACAAGAAGCATTTATCAGGTGTTAAAATAATTATACCAGCAAAACAAGTATTTTTATTTAGCGACTTGTTTCTTTTATAAGAGCATTTCGTCACGCATTATAGTTTTATTTTATTTTGATAAGGCTACTTAATGAGTAGATAGGTCGTTTGTTGTTATGCAATACCGTTAACACAGGTTATTATGATTCATTTTTCGTGTTCGATGATTTGAGACAGCACAAAGACGGTGTCATTTAAATCAAATTTATTTCAAATTGTTATTTTTATATGTTACCAATATGATTATTTTATTTGTTTCCAAATCTTTATACCTGGATTTTTAATTAAGATTGGTAGAATGTGGCCAATTCAAAATTGGGTTAAATCTTTAATAGCCTGATCACTATCTTTATTACATTAAAAAAAAAAAAAAAAAAAACGATACGAACTCTCTTTTTTGTATTTTGTATTTTAAAATGATGTTTTTTTTATTCGAGTGAATATATTTTACGTAAATTGTATTTTTTTTGGCATTGTTTTTACTGAATGTTGATTTACAAAACTATTAGAACGTAAGCAATGTAAATAAAAAAAGCGATATTTAAGCGCATTTTTCTTGGTTTTATAGCAACGGTTTTAAAATGGAGGAGTTGTTGTCTCAACTAGTAAAAGCCATGAAATCTGCGAAAACAGTTCCTGAACAGTTGACTTGCCAATTTTTAAGCCAGATGCTTCAGATGCAAAAAAATGGTTAGCGGAAATAAGCGAAATCAAAACGGAATTTGAATGGTCAGATCAGCAAACTTTGGGTAGGGTAGGTCGCTTCTTAACTGGTGTTTCGAGGACTTGGTTCGACTTGTGGTCTCCAGACTCACGATCTTGGGATACATTCCAACGAGATTTTGTAGAGGCGTTTCCGCCAAAGAAAAATTTAGGTCGTCTATTTTCTGAAGCTGCTGAATTCACTAGTGATGGTTGCAATACGTATGAGTCATACGTTTTTCAAAAGGCAGGGATGTTAAAGAATTTGCGAGCAAATTGGAAAGAGGGCGATATTGTAGAACTCATCATACACGGGATTAAAGAACGAGAAGTGCAAACTACGGCAACTAATTTAAATTTTGAGCGAGTTTCTGACTTACTGACTTTCCTCGGATCAGTACCCAAGCGCCAAACTGAAAAACGTTCTTCCAATTCATCTCCCATGGTTTTTGGAGAGCCTTCAAGAAAACGTTACCGTGACAACTACCATCAAGAATCACATGACTCACGTAGACCCAATCGAATGGAATGCTTTAGTTGTGGTAAAATTGGCCATAGTCAAAGGAACTGTCCCAGTAAAACATACCCCACAACGTCTTCAACTGAAAAGAAATCATCGACAAAAGCTGAAGCTACACAAGTAAAAATTAGTACTTGTTCCTTTTGTGCAAAAACTGGGCATAGTTCTGATGACTGCTTTATTCGCCAGAATATAGAAAAACGTAAAAGGGTAAATTTCTGTAGTACGGGAAAAGGGTTGGTGCGAGAATGTGTGAATATAGATGGAGAAGATTATTTTGGTATTATAGACACTGGAGCAGATATATCCCTTATAGCTAAACGTCACCTACCAAAGTTTCATAACAAGGTCATTGATTGCAAACTAATTCTAACTGGTATTTTGGATGGAAATATGATAGTTGAACAAAAGTTTAGAGCGACCTTAAAAATATGTGATATAATCACAGATTTAACCTTTTACGTTGTACCAGATCATATTCTCGAGTACGATGTAATTATTGGCCGCAACCTATATGACGATCCTGAAATTTCGACGATTACTGATTATACCGGTACTCGTGTAGTTCGCGGTAAAGTTGCACGAATTTTTCGAATCATACCAGACACCTATGAAGAGCCGATAGATGTTCCAGAAAAATTTCGACATGAACTTACCTCCCTGTTGTCACGTTTTCCTAAACTACTCCCCATAGATAATTCACTTTCTCAAGTAAACAATGCTACTCTGAAAATTAAACTACGTGATGACTTTGTAGTTAACAGAAACCCATATCGTTTGGCTGCTAGCGAGAGAAAAGTCGTTCGCGAAATTGTCGAGGAACTTATATCAAAAAACATTGTTCGGGAAAGTGAATCACCTTTTGCTAGCCCGATTATACTGGTGAAAAAAAAAGAGGGATCATACAGAATGTGTGTGGATTATCGAGAACTTAATTCGCACACAATAAAAGATTGATTTCTACTTCCACTAATCGATGATCAACTTGACAGACTTGGAAAAGGCACTTTATTTACCTCATTAGATATGTCATCGGGTTTCCACCAAATACCCATTGATGCAGATTCCATAGAAAAGACAGCCTTCATAACTCCGGACGGCCACTACGAGTACTTAAGGATGCCGTTCGGTTTGGCCAACGCACCTGCTGTGTTCCAGCGAGCTATAAATAAAGCGTTAGGCAATCTTAAAGACAACGTGGCTCTTGTGTACTTAGACGACATACTTATCCCATCTGAGAAAATTGAAGATGCCTTAGGGTCTCTAGAATTCGTTTTCGAAGCCTTACAAAAGGCTGGATTTTCTCTGAATCTGAAAAAATGTCATTTGTTCCAGGACAAATTAGAGTATTTGGGGAGAGAAATATCAGCTGAGGGCATACGGCCTGGTACTCGTAAAGTAGAAGCACTCCAACAGTCCTCAACACCTACTACAGTTAAACAAATCAGACAATTTATGGGTCTCGCTGGATATTTTCGGAAATTTATTCCCGAATTCGCAACCCGTACCGCATGCATTACGAAATTAACTCGTGCTAATGAGCCATTTCTATGGACAGACGAACAAGAAACTGCCAGGCAATATGTGATTAATCATTTGACTTCTAGACCACTGTTATCTGTTTTCGATGAGGCACTACCGACAGAATTACACACCGATGCCAGCTCCATTGGGTATGGAGGCATACTGATACAGAAACAAGATGGAATTCCCCGAGTAATTGGGTACTTTAGCAAACGCACTACAAAATATGAGGAACATTACCACTCATACGAACTGGAGACGCTTGCAGTCATTAATGCTTTACGACATTTTCGTGTTTATTTATTAGGTATTCACTTTACCTTAGTCACTGACTGCAATGCAATCAAATCAACCTCCACAAAGAAAGATATTTTACCTCGTGTAGCCCGGTGGTGGACGTACATGCAAGATTTTAATTTTTCCATCGTGTATCGTAAGGGCAGTTCACTACCACATGTTGACTACCTGAGCCGAAATCCAGTAGTTCGACGCATAAATGCAAATGATAACTGGCTATATGTTGAACAAAGGGGTGATGCTGAAATTCTTAAACTAATCAACGACGCAAAAGAGGGCCGCATCGATAAAAATCGTTATGTTGTCAAGAATGGCATTTTACATTATGTAATCTCCTCTCCAGAAGGTAGTTGTACAAAACCTTTTGTACCACGGCAAAGTAGACTTGGACTACTAAGAATTTTTCACGATGAGCAGTGCCATATTGGAACAGAAAAGACCATAAACTTAATCCAAAAACATTTTTGGTTTCCTAGGCTTCGACTCTTTGTTAAAAAATACATAAATCATTGTTTAGTTTGTGCCATTAAAAAGACCAGAACGGGACCACTTTAAGGATTTATCTCAAATATCAAGAAACCAGAAGCACCTCTGCAAGTTTTGCACGCCGACTGTTTGGGGCCATTATCTACCTCCACTGAGAGCTATAAACATGTTCTAGTACTAATAGATGCTTTCACCAAATACTGTGTACTACAACCCCTGAGGTCAGTGAAAGCCGAAGAAACTCGACTTTCATTCCAATCATTTATATCGTTATTTGGAACACCAAACCAAATTGTAATGGATGCGGGTACTAATTTCAAAAACCTCAGCTTACCTGAATATTTAGACTCGCTTGGTATTAATTATCATTATACCACACCGGACATTCATCGCTCTAATGGACAAGTTGAGCGCTACATGCGGACAATAATGAATCTTATAAGAGTTGAGACAAGTATTAACAACCAATGGCCTAAAACACTTTGGAAAATTCAACTTGTATTAAATACAACATTTCAAAAGTCCATTCATACTACCCCATTAAGAGCATTAATAGGAATTGACGGGTCAACACCACTTATCCAAAACTTGCTGAAAATTTTAAATACTGACCTACATCCCATTAGAAATATGAAATTGGATCGAAAAAGAATTAATGACCATTTAGCGGCAGCTACAAATAGAAAAATACATGCTAACCAAAAACGACGAAATAAAACTGACTTCGCTAAGGGAAGCTTCGTACTAATGCATCGAGATGATAAGATGCATCAAGGCAAACAAAAATACGAATTCCAAGGACCATTTGAAGTCATGGTTAAAACTTCAGAGGGCCGCTACGAGCTCAAACGATTAGGAAAAACAACAATTACCAAAGCTGCTAAGGAACAGTTAAGGGGATGGCCGAACGATTGGTCGCTTACCATGGACATGCCCGAATTACTGGAGTCTATGGAAACTGACTTAAGGTGAGAAAATAAAAAGATAATGGCGCGTGTTAGGAATAATTTTGGTTTTATCTGAGTGTATCTTGTATGAATTGCGTTGAGTATGTGTTGAAAGCTTGTACGCTTTACACAGTGTAAACCGTTGAAAGTTTGTATGCTTTGCGTAATATTTGAGTGTTAAAATCTTGAACGATTTGCACTGTGTCAGACGTAAAAGCTTGTACGCTTTACGTTGTGTATGTGTTAAAAGCTTGTACGCTTTACACAGTGTAAGCCGCTGAAAGCTTGTACGCTTTGCGTCACAGTTGAGTGCTAAAATCTTGTACGATTTGCACTGTGTAAAACGTTGAAAGCTGGTACGCTTTACGTTACGTGTGTGTTAAAAGCTTGTACGCTTTACACAGTGTAAACCGCTGACAGATTGTAACGGTTTGCGTCATATTTGAGTGTTAAAATCTTGTACGATTTGCACTGTGTAAAACCATAAGAGCATGTACGCGTTGTGTATGTGTTGAAAGTTTGCACGCTTAATACAGTATAAATCGCTGAGAGCTTGTATGCTTTGCATCATGTATGTCATCTTTGGTTGTTAAAATTTTGTATGCTTTGCGTCATGTTGGAATATTAAAATGTTGTACGATTCACAAAGTCTAAAACTTCGAATCATTGTTAACTTTAATCAATGTCTTTTGCTTTTTTTTACAGCGACAACGAAGAAGCAGTGTCAGCCGACAAAGATGCTAGTACCGTTACCCAGCAAACTGCTGAATAAGGAGTTCGAGAACGAACTCTTCGCAGGATGGGCCGTGTTAGGAACTTTTAAAAAATATATGTGCTAAAAGTAACTAATATTTTGTTCTTAATCATTTATTTCTGCTTATTCTGTTTGTAGCGTATTTTGCTTACATAAGAAATTGATAGGTGAACGAGGCGAGCCGCAATCGGTCGGGCAGGGATCACTTTTTGTGATACCTTTTGCACGCTCGTGTCTAAGCCGCTACGTCTCGAACTAAATATTAATATTTTGGTGTATATTTGAATAATTAATAAATCTTTTGTATTGTGTTTTGATTGAAATATAAGTGCTGTTTAAGGGCGTACTTTGTGTGATTTTCAGTGAATTTCTAACACTAGGTAAATATGGGACGGGCGAGTGGCATTGAGCCTCTCTAATGTTTCAGACAAAACTAGCGGACTGGGCAGACTTTCTCAAGTCCGGTTGTCAAAATGTGATACAGCGCGGTTCAGTTGTTTGGTTGGACAGAGAAGCCTGGACCACATAATAAATAAACTAACCACAATTCCGATTCAGATAAGCCAGCGAGTTTCCAAATATCCGTCTGAATGTCATCTAAAATTTGTCATTTTACTGCAATCAGCAAAAAGGGATCGTTTTGCCCTGAAACTTACTGCAATATTCGTCAAAATATTGATTTTCGTGTCTAAAGAAATCCCTTATTCTATTAGTCATAGCTTGATAGAAATAATCGTTTTTACTAAAATTAAATACGAATGGTTTACCCTAATGTAATAATAAATCAAACGTATATATGCGGTAATCAGAAATGATAAAAACGTTTAGATCATATCGCTATTTATTACAGTGGTGCACTTAACAGGACCCCGCACATTTCTTATGAGAAATAGCTTTCAGTCATTTTTTCTGAAAATTTGATGTAGTTCTCGACGTCGCGCTTCGTGATCAAGATCTCTTATGGCCAAAACCTAATCATGTGGCTAGTTTTTGACATACAGGGTGGAATTTTGCGTTTTACATATTTTATGCAAAATTTTTATTTTAAATACCTAATACGCCTTGAAATAAGTCGTTGACATAAATTTTTTTTTGGGCTTCTATAAAGCCACCTGAATGCGGTAATTAAAATTTTCCCTGTGGAAACCCCCAATTTTTCTTTTATTTTTTACATTTTTCTTAAATGAAATGTGACAGATTCACAACAACATTTTTTTTTTACTTCCATAAAGCCTTCTGAATGCGGAACTAGTTTATTTAATTTAATTTAAATAATTTAATTAACTTTCATTTTATTTAATTTTCAACTTTTTTTAGGATGATATAGTCCCAATTTTTGTTTTGCTTCCATAAAGTCTTCTAATTGCGATAAATAAAAAATTTCTCTGGACAAACTCACAAGTTTTATTTTATTTATTTATATTTTTCCTTTTTCTTAACTGAAATGTAATACATGCACAACATATTTTGTTTTGACTTCTATAAAGTCTTCTGAATGTGAAACTTAAAAAAATGCAAGAATAAATAAAGTAAAAAACTTATTTTTTATTTTATTTATATTAAATGTGATATATTTACACAATATGTTTTGGCTTGTATAAAGCCTCCTGAATGCGGTAATTAAAAGATATCTCTACGGAAACCTCCATTTTTTATTTTATTTATTTACTTTTTACCTTTTCCTTAACTGAAATGTGATAGATTCATAACATCTTTTTTTTACTTCTATAAAGCCTTCTGAATGCAGAACTTCCTACGGAAACTCATATTTTTTATTTTATATATTTATTTACTTTTCAACTTTTTTTTAACTAAAGTATGATATATTCACAAAATATTTTTGGGCATTCATAAAGCCGCCTAATTGCGACAATTAAAATATGTCTCTGCAGAAACACCCAATTTTTACTTTATTTATTTTTCACCTTCTTCTTAACTTATTTATTGACTTTCACTTACCATCACCGATTTCGATGATTTTTGGTACACCAGTAGATTTTCGGCCGCTGCTCACTAATCCGAATTCCACCACAAAAATGTTTATTATATTACTTTTTGCTATTTTCACCTTTCTTTTTCCTAAAACTTACTAGTTAAAACATTGACTCCACAGCAATCACTATAGTATTGACTAAATAACCTAACTTATTTCATTTACTTGATGTATTATATTAAAAACTAGCTTGAGTAACGCAAAAATTACAGCACGAAAAGACGCCGTGATGGTTTATTAAATATTTAGTGATTTTATATTTTTATGTTGGTTAACCTGATATTCTAAAACAATTGGTGCGATAAATTTAAATTACATTTCCCTTTCAAATTTTGAATATGAATTGAAAATTGAAAATGAATTTCACCTCAGCATATTTTTTAATTTTCGTGACAAAAAGAGATTTTTGCCTTTTACTTGATAATTAAAGTTGATGTTTTAATCTTAGAACGTGAAACTCGTATATGATCAATTTGTGTTGTTTTTTACTTCCCTCGTGAAAGGGAAGTAATATCGTAATCGTGCACAAAATCACTCTCCCATATTTTTTCAGATTTTTACGTTTAACGGTCTCTACATGCCGAAAAATATGTTTTCTTAATTCTGTCGGTCTGTCTGTCATTGCTAAAAAACTACTTATACGATTGACTCCAAATTTTGGTCAAAAATTAAGGGTTATATGGGGATGACGTAGTAACATTTTGGTAGAAATCCAGAACAAAATGGCGGCCTCGTGAAATGTTAGAAGAATCGTTATTAAAAAACTGCTTATCCAATTTATCACAAATTTTGCACAAAATTTTGGTACTACGAATCCAGGATGGATGAACAAAATGGCGGCTTGATAAAATACTTAAAAATTCAGCTTGAAAAAACTACTTAATGGATTAATTTCAAATTATGTGCCATAACTAATGGTGGTATAGGGATCAACTAGTAAAATTGTGGTACTAATTCAAGATGGCGAAAGAAAATGGCGGCCAAATAAAATGTTTGTAATCGTGAAAAAATCACCCTCTCAGGTTTTCCACATCTCACGTTTTCCTAGTCCTCTGTAGGTCTGTCTGTTTGTCAGTTCACGACATAGCTTAAAAACTACTTACTAGATTGACTTCAAATTTTAGTCAAAAATTAAAGGTCATATGGGGATTACCTGATAATATTTTGGCAGAAATCCAATATGCCGGAAAAAGATGGCGGCCTAGTGAAACGTTAAAAAACTATAATCAAATTTGCCTCAAATTTTGAACAGTAATTAAGTGTTAAATTGAAATGAACTGGTAAAACTCTGATTCGAATCCAAGATAGCAAAACAAAATGGCGACGTAATAAATATTTAAAAAATCAGCACGGAAAAACTACTTATTAAATTAATTTCAAATTTTGTGCAAGCATTAAGTGTGATATAGGGATAAACTGGTAAAGTTGTGGTACGGATTTAAGATGGCGAAACAAAATGGCGCCCAAATAAAATTTTTCAAAAATCAACGTAAAGAAATCTTGTAGAAAAATTATATTTGGTACGAATTCAACATGGCGTAAGAAAATAGCGGTGTGAGTCAATGTAAAAACTACTTATTGAATTTATTTTAAATTATGCCCAAAAATCCAAGTGTGCCATAGGGAGAAATTGGTAAAATATTGGTAGGAATCTAATATGATGGAACAAACTGGGGTCCAATAAAAATGTTTGAAAAGATAATATATGTGTTACTAAATGAATGTACTAAACTAAATTGGGTCTCACTTCACTATTCCTAATAAAAGGAAAGTTCAAGGTAAAGGAAATTTGCCGATTTTTGACATAGTTAGCCTACATGACAAGCTCTTGACATTATTGAGAAGTTTATTTCATACAGAAGGAGCAACAAAAGAAAACAATTTTTGGAAGTTAGCTGTTCGGTGTGGTGGTATCTGGAAAGTGTGTGCTATGTGGGTATGTGTAAATAGGGTAAAAGTATTTTTTAGGTATGGTGGTTTGCCACTTATAATAATTTGTATGTACAAAGAGATGCATGTGATAATGCCTTCGGTTTCTTATATTTAATAGCTGATTATTAAATTAATTATGGGGTTATGTGATGTGTATAAGGTATATTGAAAGAAAATCCGATGCAACCATTTTGTGGCTTTTGGATATTATTTGAGAGTATTTGGGTTAGCGATTCTCCAGACAGTACCTCTCCATAATCAAATAGTGAGGGAATTAGGGTGTCACATAGGAAATATTTTGTTTTAAGTAACAAATATCGTTTTAACCGATACAGTGCTTTCAGACGAATATATGCTAATTTTTGTCTATTGTTTATATGTTGGTGAAAACCGAGGCACATGTCAAGGGTTAGTCGAGGATTTTTTGCTTCTTTTACAAAAGGTGTTCGATTGCCCTGTACTTCGACAATAAACTGATTACGATGAACAATAGTCATTATTACTGTTATTAAATATAATAGCTTGTGATTAGGATACATTTAGCTTTAAATTGTGATGTTTTGAAAAATTATAAATATTGTTGAAATTTAGCAAGTCCTGAGAAACTTGCAGATTTTCTTCTTTAAATGAGATATATATTTGGGAATCGGCGTATTATTCGAATTTTGAGTTAACAATCGATTGGTACATATCAATAACATAAAGTGAGGGTGACAATATTGAACCCTAACCTAACCTAACACCATTAATGATTAACCCTTTTTGACGGAAATGCGACCCAATCCTTCGTTTAAAAAGTTTTTTTAATAAATGCACTTGAATTTTGGGAAAGTCTAAAGTAATACAATTTTGCTAACAGCACGCTGTGGTTCAGGTGTCAAACGCCTTACTTAGTAGTATTATATATGTCTTTATCTCTTTCTCCTCGTTAGAGCGGATATCATTTACGATATTTACCAGACTGGTAGTTATACTAAAGTTTTGCCTAAACTGGCCTGACTGGCAATCGGGAATGAGATTAAACCTATACGAAAAGTGTGACATTTGATTATATATGCGTCTTTCTGATACTTCTCAAACCGTCGACAATACACTAATTGGCCTTAGATCTTTGAGTTTCTTTGGATCTGAGATTTAAGGAAGGGGTATAATAATTTCCATTTCCACAGTTTAGATAAAATATTTTCTATAATGCAACTACTTATAATATTTACTAGAGTGTTAATGCAATACGGTAAACACAGTCGTAGGTCCCTAATTGGTATACCATTTTCCCCTATTGCGTTTCTGTTTATTTTGTTTAATACGCGTTCCACACTTTCCCCTTCAAATCTAAATTAAGTTTCCAGTCAGTTATACCAGGGTATCTGTTTGATTAATTAAGTTTTTTGATGTTTGATTAATTAAAGATTAATTTTATTTAGAGATGTTGTATTTCCCAAATTAATAGATGAAAGAAAATGTTCGTTATTTTCTGCTGCATTTGATTAACTATAGGATAATTCAGTACTTGCTATTTTTCGTTAAATAAATTTTTTTGAAGTGGGCCAATAGTCTTTTCCTTTTTGGTGCAGAGAAACGATTGAAATATGAACACTTTTCCCTAACTATTGCATGTTTTGTATAATTTTTGAAGTCACGGTAGTATTGTAACCTGCCTGGGATCCTATTTTTCAAGTATTTGCTATGAGACTTGTCTCTCAGTTTTTTTTAACATTTTTGTGTTAATCAGTAATCCATGGAAGAAATGATGGTTCTTTGATTTTTTTCCCGCGGAGTAAAGCATGTAAGAATAAAATGTTTTTATCGAAAACCTCAACTTTATCATTTGTATTTGATGTACTATAAATATGGTCAGAACTTGAGTTCGATATTGGTGCAGAGTTAGAGTGAATACGATCGAGATTATTGTTATTAACCAGGATATCTATTAAACTTTGGCTATTTTGATTTGGATTTATACGGTTTGGTGTGGTAATAATTTGAGAAGGATTGCGGCTATTTAGCTCTAACAGGTAAACTGGATGGTCGGAGACTTTTATAAAACATACTTGCATACGAACAGCTTTTGTATATCTATTATTCAAATGATGATAAGGGTAGTTTACTAGCTTGGTGAAGGGCAACTTGTCTTCATTTTTTTAGGAATATAAAAATGAAAACATAATGTCTTTAAATACTAGATTTAATTTAACTTTTACAAAAAATCCAATACAGATTTTAAACACACTGGTGTAACCGAAAAAAAATGCCTGGAGGGGGGCAGAGGTCTAATTTGTTCATTGAGTGTAAATTCTAGAGAAATACGCCACCTGGGCAAGATAATAAAAATAGTTACAATTAGCAACTAAAAAAAGAAAAACTTTCCGTCGTAATATTCAGTTTTAATTTCCTTACATCATGTTTGTATCACAAAATATATTTTTAATAAAAACTTTAAATGCGTCCGGGAAGGAGGGAGACTTGCACATACATATTTATAGGTAGTCTATATTAAGAACCCATGACATTGTAATACAACGCATCCACTAACTCTTTTACACAAAAAATAAGTTCGAGAATAATCAGGTCAATACGTTTTAATAAAATGTCCCTCAATACAAATAACTACCGTAAAACTATAAATCCATATGTTTTTTAAGGGAAATCCGTCTATATTACCCAGGTTCTCACATCTGTCTTAAACAATTACTGAGAGAATTTCACACCTGTACTTTATAGCCAATCAGATTACCTTCAGGGTAAGCTGGAAGTGAGTACACTGGAAATCTTTTTGACTTATGTCATGTGATAGGACCGAAAATTTACATTATTGCATTATTGTTTAGATATGTTAATCCAAAGTTTGGGCTTTCAATAATAAAACAACTTTATATGGTCGATAACATATATTACATATTTACTTTAGATAAACAACGAATTATTCTAAATTAGCAGCTAAAGCATCAAAATATTTCTTAAATTCTTACATTACTTCTTCAGGTGCTTCAGGTGTATACAACTCATTAGATTCCCATAAATGTTTATGTTTCAGGAAGTAGATATAATATTCGGATACTATTTTGTTCTGCTTACTTTACTATTTTCTTAACATCCGCAAAAAGAGACTTTTTTGGAAAGAAAAGACAGCGGCCTTTTCTACTGCTTTTATTAGGCAAGGCAATGTTCTGTTGTTTATTTTAATATCGTTAATCTTCTCACAAAATTAACGTAAAGTGTAACTCTTTAAATTATCCATTTAAAAAAAATGTTCACATATACGTTGAGAGGTGTAAGTGTCACCGTCATTCTTAATTTACTAGTTACAATCATTTGTCGTAGCCGTGACAATCTCTGTTTTACGATTAATATGATAATTTAAATATTGTACATAATACCTACATAATGTACTTTCAGGATAAATTTCATGCAGTTCGGTCAAGTTTAATGATATTAACTAGGGCAAAATTTCAACTTTATAATGTCCTGAATCTGATATAATATACTTCTCGTTAGTAAAGTTTTTTTTCTAGGTAACAAAAACTCCTACATGACCGTAAGTAGGTGGTAGTTAATTAAATTGGCAAGTTTTATTTAATAAAATATACTTCCTTGAATTTTAGCAAATTAAGCTTAAATAAAAATAAAATTCTAATATATTTTAATCAAATCAATCAAATCAAATCAATTTTTATTTCATAAGACTTGGATTACAAGTATTGAAATAATCAAATTAAAGTAAAAAATAGTTAATAAATAAGGACAAATACCAACAAAAAATAGTAACAGTAAGTGCAAAAAAAAACAGCTTAACAATAAAAATGTTTTAAAAATTGTGCATACAAAATTCTGACAACGAATAGAATACAATAGTTTGAAGTAATGTTTTTAGATTACGTTTAAATTTTATAACGCTTGTATGATGCTTTACGTCATCCGGCAGATGGTTATAAACTCTAAGAGACGTAAATACTAGCCCTCGATTTATCAAAAACGTGTTATTAGCATTACGAGTTTCATACTTATTTACGTCGCATACTTTTTGAAATTTGTCAATATTTTTGTGTATGTAAATATCTGCTTCTAAAATATACATGTTATATATTGTTAAAATTTTGTTGCACAAAAACAATTGGCGACATGAGTCAGTTTTCTCAGTCCAAACATACTTCTTAATATTCGCTTTTGCAATATAAATATAGGATTAACGCCTATACTATTTCCCCAACATAGCAGGCCATATTGCAACAGGGAGTGTACACAACCATAGTAATACATTTTCAAGGTTTGCGGGCCGCATGTTTTCCTGAGCTGATATAAAACAAAGCTCTTTGATGATAGCCTTTTGACCAGATTTTCAATGTGATTTTCGAAAGATAAAAAGCTGTCAATATGTACACCTAAACATTTAGTGGTGTCGCTTTGTTTGAGTCTTATTACAACTATCACCCGTAGTCCTTACTAGCAAACTTTCTATTTGTCTTATTGAGTCTTATTACAACTATCACCCGTAGTCCTTACTAGCAAACTTTCTATTTGTCTTATTCTTGCTGAAGAAAAAAGCAAAAAGTCTATCTTTAAAACATTTAAAACTAGACTATTAAAATCACACCAGGTCTGCATCTCCCTGACACAAGCACCCGCCCTGCCAGAAAGGCCAGAGATATCCCGATCAGCAACAATCAATGACGTATCGTCAGCAAAAAATGTCAAGAGCCCCTGCTGTACGTTTAAAGGAATATCATTTATTAAAATTAAAAATAGAGTTGGCCCCAGAACACTTTCTTGGGGTACTCCTGTTCCGACCTCTATATCAGTAGAAACCGCGTCAGCGACCCTGACCCTCTGCACTCTATTTTCTAAATAGCTCTTCAACCACGAATTGCGACTACCCCGAACTCCATACATATGAAGTTTTTGCAGTAACAACGCGTGGTTGACAGTGTCAAAAGCTTTACTCAAATCGAAAGAAAGATGTTTTTTGCTTTCAATTTAAGTTATTTAATACATTTTCAAGAAATGACAATAGTGCGTCTTGGGTGCAAGAACCCACAGTAAAGCCAAACTGTCTTGGATTGAACAAAGAATGTTTATTAAAAAAGCAGACTAGACGCCTCTGAAATGCCATTTCGAAAATTTTTGAGAAAGCCGGCAGTAACGCTGTTGGTCGGTAATGATTTATTAACATTGGGTCATCTTTTTTATAAACAGGGACAACGACAGCTGACTTCAACTGATCTGGAAATTTTCCCGTAGTAAAAGAAATATTTATTATGTAAGCAAGGATACTTGATATTTCACTCGACACGTCTTTCAAAAGGCTATAGGGTACATCATCGACGCCGCAGGACCGTTTAGACCAGACGGACATAATAATGTTCTTAATCTCCTCACTACATACAGGGAATAAATAAAAGGTTTCGCTATTATTATTACATATATTTAAGTTGTAAGTAGGCTGTACGTTTGTATTTGAGACTAGTTTTTGTATACTTTCAGTAAAAAATAAATTAAACGAGTTAGCTATATCCTGATTGTTTGTTAAAAGCGATTTATTTTCCTCCAACATTTGCATTGTTGTCCTTTTTTTAGATTAAGTACTCATATTACTGTTTATTACATCCCAAGAAGCTTTAGAAACATTACTGCTCATAGCTATGTAACGATCATTATATGATTTCTTTGCATTCAAAATATTTAGTTCATGTTTCTTTTTCAGTACTTTATACTTTTCTTTAAGGTCAGTCTCGTGTGATGTTTTTAAAATTTTATGGAAGCGTCTTAAAAGGACACCTTCCTCAGTTAATTGAGGAGTTTTCCAATTATTTGTGGTATTGGTTTTCTTTTGTTTTAAATCTATTAGTGGAAAAGCTTCGTTAAACATAAAAGTCTTAAAAAATACATCAAATATTCTATCCATCTGCTCTTGTTCCCTAACAGAATAGCATATCTCCTTGGATATTAAATAATGAAAAAAGTTTTTATTTCTTTCAGAAAAGATTCGTTTTTTGGTAATACAATTTGGAGGCCTATCCAAATACAATACTTTAAATTCTAAAATTTGGGCATTGTGATCCGATAAAATTGTATTTACAGCATTAACAACGGAATTTTTAACTCTACGTTTGAAAAACTATTATCTATAAGAGTTTTAGAGTCACCCTGTATACGAGAATGATCATGAAACATCTGATTTAGTCCAAAACAGCTAAAGATGCCTAAAATGTCAGTAATTTTTTTATTTTTATCGGTAAAGTCATAATTGAAATCTGCACAAACAAAATTATAACTACCTTTTTTACAAATTAAATCTAGTATACATTTTTGTGCTTCCATAAAGATAACATCACTTGAATTTGGTGGGCGATACATACATGAAACATTCAGACTTACACCAAATATACGTAAAGTGATGAAGACACCTTCAAACTGGTTTTCCGATGCAAAATTTAAGGGCACACTTTTTGCACTGTATGGTAAATCACTTTTCACATAAATCACAACACCTCCGCCTCTAGATCTTGATCTACAAAATGCCGCCACTTGATCATAGCCCTCTATTTTGACAACATTTACTTCTTCCGATGTTAACCACGACTCGGTAAAACAGACTATACTTGGGTAGTAAACGGTTTTTAAAAAGAAATTAATATTGTCGATTTTGTTTCGCATACTTCGAATGTTTAAATTTAGGATGCGTAGTGCGCCTGCCGTAGAAGTTTAGATAGTGCAAAATATTTTACTTTACTAAAGTTTTAGGAAAAGTTTAGTTTTAAACCCAAAAAAAATGTTTTTTATGAGAACCAAAATTACACTGTATAATATACAGATAACTAGACCACTGTAAACTAAATCATCAAGGATTCTGTCATCCTGACTTTTCATCATTCACAGCCGACTAGACAATAATTGAACAACAATATGTAGTTTGCCATCAAAATACACGAAAATCGAGATGAAAATTAAAATTAATATTTGGTGTGAAATTTCTTACCGAATCTTCCACGTGCATAAATTAATAGGTACCGGAAATTATTTCCTCGTTGACGAAATTTTCAAAGAATTCGTCCACTCGTAAATAATTTCCGGCAATAATTCAAGCACTTGGGAGATTACTAGTGAAAATTAACAAACACAATATTATAAGAAAGAAAAGGTAAATATGCCAATAATTTACATGCGGTTGTAGCTATATTCTCTTTGTAATACATTTTTCCTAATAGCACTTTTTTCTACGCCACTTTTCAACTCGTGTTGCTCGGGTTATTTATAATCAGAAAACGAGAAATATTTATTGAGCATATAATATTAACATGCAACTTGGTATTTGTTTAAAGTTTTCCGATGTTTACTTGTTTTATTTGCTGACAATTCTGGTAATTCAGAACAAACAATTCAACTTTATTCATATTTAATGTTTTCCAGGTCCCATGGGGCCTTTCGCTAAATACGGACATGCAGACCGGTAAATTTACCAGAGATTACTGAAAACCTTCGATTAACTTGCAACTTAATCAAGAATATTTAATGGAGTGGGTATGATGTGTCTACACGCGATTACTGTGACACTTTGAATAATGGATAAACCATCCACAAAAAAAATTTAACATTTTAGTTACCTGGTTATGAAAGACCTTTAAGTTAATTTGTCTCTGCTTTTTTAGAAAATATATTATATTTTTATAGGAGAAACGAGTAATAAATAAAAAGTTTTATTAACTGTGAATAAATTGCAATATGGGTTTCTAAACATTTTGCAAGATTGGTCATATACAGGGTGTTGCAAATTCGAGGTCGACCATTGGGATCTCGGAAATAGTAAGTCGCACAAAGAAAGTTGGCTAAATTGGGACAAGATTGTACAATTAAAGGTTTTTTAATATAACCTGGAAACAATACAACATTCTGAACACTTCCAACGTATATTTAAAAAAAAACAAAAACTAAAGTTTTGCATTTATTACTTTTTGGTTAATTTCAAAAAATAACTTTTACATTCTGATTGAAAATGTTTGCCCTCTATAAAACTACAACCTCAGATTATAAAGTTTTGTCTACTGGCGATCTTCATCAGGAAGACTTTTTTAAATATTAATCTGTACTTTTTAATGCAGTTCTGTAAACTCCAATGCTGATTATATTCTACTACAGTTTAATGGCATTATAATTTTTCGAACCTATTAATGCATCTTCAACAATTTGAACATTGTTTTTCTTTTTAATTTCTGTTTACTGTGCATGTTCGTAATAGTTACATCCAAATTAGTTTAACGACTAAGAACACCCTAGAAAATAATTACATTTTATTTATGGAGCCGTTTAAAAGTCGCGAGACTCATCATACTCTAAAATTTTAACGTTATTATGAAAAGCAGGAGAATGACATAGAAACATTTTAAGGACCCCATATGAGACAGTGGCGTAGCTATGCTAGGACAATTTGGTGCGGCGTAAAATATTTTTGCCCCGACTCCCGATAATCTAGTTTTGCCACAGGATAGAGACTTATTATAATTTATTATATATAATACTTTATTATAATACTCTTCTATGAGCATAACATAAACGATAAAAAAGGCCACCAATACCTACGACCCCTTAAATGTACTTTTAAGTATTCCCTATATATTTAGAATAAAAATTCCGCCCCATGCAACCAATACAGCTAGGCGATTTTGTGATTCTTCAGCAGTTCAGTCCCCACGTTGGATTATTTTGAGTCTCCCAACCAGACGGTATGACGTCAAATTATCAGGCTTTAAACTGCACAATCAAGTTCTGGAATTGTACACATTAAACAGTTGCCATGTTACAACTTACAAGTTTTTTATTTGTTTTATTTCATACGATCTATTTTTATTTTACACTATTACTTTTATAATATACAGGGTGTTTTAAAAAATGCAGCACCGTTTAAATGGAGAATCTCTGTATGAAAATAAGATGAAAAGTTCATATGAACATGGGTCCGCAGATTCTTGGTTTTTGAGATACAGGGTGTTAAAGTTTAAAAAAAAATTATGAATTTTTAGTAATTCCGAAACAGTAAGTGCCATTTGATTAAGATTTGGCACAACACCATAGGGATTTAAAGGCTATATTTAGACAGTATTCAACTATTTTTATTTCAACCATGGGCGTAGGTAAGGATAACTACCTCTGACTTTCTTAATAAAACAATGATGCGCCACTCATTATTTTAAAAATTACTAGCTTCATCGTTTAGGATAATCAAAATTACACAAAAAATGCCTCATAATATTTTATACGACAAGTCGTTTTTTGTACGGGTACAGATTTAGATGGAGTCAGAATTGCTCTACACAAGTGATAGTTTCAAGGAAAAAGTTTTAATAAATATATGCTCAAATGCCCTATGTTTGAGATACATGGTGCTAATTCCTTTTTTATTAACTTTTACATTCTGCTTCTCAAAAATGGTGCATTTGCGGACACAGATTACTTAAACATTTTTTTCTTAAAATGATCCAAGAAATCACTTTTGTAGAGTTTTGGGCAATTCTGACTGCAACTAAACTGAACCCGATGTGCCAGATGCGTGCATCAAAATAGCATCTGTTTTTTTTTCTCGAAATCAACTTATACTAAACCTTAAGAGGCATTTTTTGTATTTTCAGAAATTTTAATAATTTTTAAAAAATCAGTAGAGTAGTAGTAGTAGAGTCCCATTTTTTTTGTTAAGGAAGTCAATGGTGTATGGTTACCCATACCTACGCCCATGGTTAAAACAAAACTCTCAAAATATAGCCTTTAAATACCTATGAGCTTGTATCAAATGTTAATCAAATAGCTCTTGCTGTTTTGAAATTACCAAAAAAATCTTTTTTTTTTTAATTTTAACACCCTTTATCTCGAAAACCAAGCATCTGCGGACCCTCATTCATATGAACTTTTCGTTTTATATTCTTATAGAGAATCTACCTTTCAATGTTGGCACATGTTTTTTGAAACACCCTGTTGCTTTGAATTACTGATTCCCGAGTCCCCCAAACTCCGCTCTCTCTGGGAAATTTTCTCGGGAAGAGCGGTCCTATAAATATCCTGCACCGAGGCCCCAAAACTCCTAGCTAGGCAACTGATATGAGAAAAAACAGTAAAGTGAATATTTATTAGAGGTATATTAATTTTTTATTAATACAGATTTAAAAAAATATTTTGGGAGGTATCCTTAATAAGAACTTATGGGAATATAGAAAACTATTTCAAAAAATATGATGAGCCATGAACCAGTTTAAAGGGTCTTTGGACCGGATTGCATGTTAATCTTGTAGAGATATGTGAATCTGATACCGAAGCAGAATATACACTGGCTAGCAACGAACGTTGCTACAATAGGTAATATTGTGAAAACCCGCCTTAGCTTTAGCATCTCATTCACGGCTACCTTATTTTTTAGTTTACATTTTAGTTGCTGTTGTTCAGACTACGTCTCGAAATATCTTTGAGAAACTGTTGTTGAATTTCTATCCCACCTATAATAAATACTTTAATCTATCGTTTTTCTTCATAAGATATGTCTCTATGGTAATACGATGATATGCAATGAGTCTTTAAAATCCTCTCATGTTCAGCCCTTGCTTTCCATAGTACCAATAAAAACAGAATGGAATAGAAAGTAGCACAACTTTTTAAACGGGTCCACAAATCAAATGCGATTATTTACTAGGGTTTCCTCAGTGTTTAAACTTAATTTTATTAAGCTTATTACGAATATGAACAGAAAAGAGAAATCAAGAAGAAATAAATAACTTTAATTATCAAACTCGTTTATTTAATTAGGCTCGAAAGTGCGTACGTGCTGACTCTGCCCGGTTGTCTAATTTGAGCTTTCCAAAATCGTGTTTAGTTTTGGCATTAGATGTTCAAATAAATTCGTTAACGTTTTTCAGTAAACACAGGGTGTCCACGAACAACCCCTACAAAATGAAAGAGGTGATTCTACATAAAAAACCACGAAAACATTTTCATATTAACCTAGGTCTGAAAATGCTTCGTTACCGAGATACAGGTTGTTGAAATATAAATTTTATTTTTTTAAATATCTGTTGCAATTAATAAAATTTTCTCATGAAATTGGGTATTCGGGGTAATTTTTGGGCGAGGATTCATAATTTGGTATTAGATTTCATGTGACACTTAGAGGGCGCTACGTACGGTACTATTATTTATGTAAATTTGCCCTAACTGGGTTTTTTACGAATAAATATTATTCCTATATCTTTTCTAAGCAAAAAGCTATGCTTACTCAACAACGCTAGAGGTAACCGTTCTCAAACAATTTGCAAGTTTGTGCGTCGATGTAAGGAAAACAAATTTTTTAATGACAAGAAACTAAGGTGTATTTATTTCTAAACAATACAAAATTAAAGGTAAATATGAATTATTCTAAACTATAATAAATGCTCCACGTGATGACCGTTAGTTTGAAGGCATAATGGAATTCTTTTTTTAAAAACGTCTATAAATATTCTGTATTGTTCTATATTGTCTGAACTCATTGCAGGCATTTTGAATTCGTAACCAGAGCTGCTCACGCGTTTGTATTGGAACGGAGTACACATAGCATTTGAAAAAACCCCATACACAAAAATCACAAAGATTTAAGTCTGGCGACCTAGCTGGCCATTGAACTGGTCCACCTCCGCCAATCGACTGATTTTCGTAAGTCTGATCCAGATATTGACGTACATTTCGACTAAAATGAGCCGGACACCCATCGTGCATAAACCACATGGCTTGCCGAATATTTAAACGAACTTCCTCTAGTAATGTGGGTAAAATATTCTGAAGCAAATTTAAATACTCTTCCCCTGTTAGTCGATCTAGCAACTCAACAGGTCCAATTAGGTTGTTGTTTACAATACCAATCCACACATTAATACTAAGCCTATGTTGATGTTTGGTTTCTTTCACAACATAGGGATTATCTCCAACATATGCATAATGATGTGAATTGTGGAAATTATTAATTCCGTCTCTCGTGAAACTAGATTCATCGGAGAATAAAAAGTTGGATCTTCAATTTTCTTATTTCTCATCCAATCGAAAAATACTACACGCGCAGCGAAATCGCCCTCCATCATAGCATGCGCCTTTCTAAAATGAAACGGGTATAAGTACTCCTTTGTATAATATTACTTACAGATGATTTGGAACAACTTAATTCTGGGTTATCTTCTAGATCCATCAGAATAGCTTCTTCGAATTCCTCAACTACAACGGGATGCTATGATGTTTCATTTTTTTTTTGAGACACCGATCCGGTTTCCCTCAATGCCTGGTGAAGTGCCGTAAAGGTTGTATGAGTGGGATGGATTATATTCGGAAACTTTTCAACATATCTACGTTGTGCCGCTCGAGCGTTACACTGAACTTCCCCGTAGATTAAATGCATTTCTGCATATTCTTCATTACTAAACTTAATCATTTTTTAAAAAAATGTAAATTAAAATCTTACTTTCAATTAAATCAAATTACTAATATGAGAATAACAATTTTGTCAAAAATTATATTTTCGTAATTATTGTTAAAAACGGTTACCTAGCATTATTGAGTAAGTATACCTTTTTTTATGAATAAATAATTACACTTTCCTAAGCAAAAAAAGTATTCTACGTTCTCTAAAAAAAGAATTACATTATGCCTTCAAACTAACGGTCATCACGTGGAGCATTTATTATGGTTTAGAAATATTCATACTTACCTCTAATTCTGTATTGTCTTGAAATCAATACACCTTAGTTTGTTATTACTAATAATTAATAATAATTGCGTGCGTAGCGCCCTTTAAGTGTCACATGAAATCTAATACCAAATTGTGATTCCCCAACCAAAAAATATCCCCAGTTCCCAATTTTGTGAAAAAATTTTGTTACTTGCCACAGATATTTAATAAAAAATAAAATAAAATTTATATTTCCTAGGACCTAGGTTAATATGAAAATTTTTTTCATGTTTTTTATGTAGAATCATTTTGTAGCATTTTGTAGCTGCTCGCTAAGTATGAACGTCACATAAAGATTAATAAATGTCTCAAAACAGGAATTGCTGACATCAGAAGACAACTGTTAATTATCGCCGAAAATGAACAACATTCAAATTATACATCTAGTGAAATAGTGAGTGAGTGTGTTGTTGAACTGAGTGAAAGACTGCTACATCACAAAAATATATGGTATAGATGTTTGGTTAAAAATGAACTACATACTGCTCTAGCTACTGATATTATTTTGAAAGCTTATCCTGAGGCAAAAACTTACAGTTTAAAAGTTTTTCGGGTGGGTCGTGAGGATGCTACGAGGATTTCAGCTGGGAAGTTGTGCTTAAATCTGCAAATGACGTTAAATTCATTATTCGAAACCCAAAGGAACTGAAGAAAATGTATCCGTTAGTTTTTACAAAACACCAAAATAGTTTCAGGAGTTCAGATCATTAAAGGATAAATGAAATGCCAGACTAAAAAAAGGTGAAACAAACTTCAAAATTAAATATGTCATTGGAATAATTGTTGTTCGTTAAAGATGATATCTGTCTAACAGTGCTTCATCTTCATCTGATCGTGAAGTGACTTGCTCATATCAAAATCTCAACACAAAAACTATTTTTTAAGTCTGTCTGCGAAAATGATAATGAATTCATCGCAGTCACTGAAAGCTGAAGTCAATATAACAAATATTGAAGTAAACTTATATCAATATAACGAAGGATGATATAATGGGCTGTAAGTTATTGATAAATTAAACAATAGTATACGTTTTAGTTACATGCATACCTCCTAATGTATCTAACATTTAATTTTTGTCAATCTTTGAATACATTGAAACACTTAATTTTTTTATCTATGGATAATAATAATTCATGGGTGGTTTTATTGTAGAGGGCTTTATCCACCATAATGTTCGGAATGGACGTGTTAAATAATTTTACACATTTGCTTGTTTTAGACTAACTTAATAATATCCTGAATTCTGATGGTTCAATTCTTGACTTCGTTTTTGTCTAACTTTAATTGTAGCATTAATAGGAAGATGTTTCCTCTGGTTGACGAGGACAGTTTCCATCTATCTCTAAATACGTCTGTTTACCTAAGTCTAAAACATTTGTGACAATTTTTTCACAAGGAAATCTAATTTTTCCATTTCTGCATGATATGGTGCTTAATCTGGGCTGGGCTGGCCTTTATGATGTGAATGAATTATGTAAACACGGTGTGCAGTTCATTGTATGAGATCTTGTGTAATATATTTGACATATGTGTTCCTTAATCAATTATTCGTAAGAGAGCATTTCCCGTTTGGCTTACAAATGATTGAAACGTAAACATAGAATTTTCCAAAAAAATTAAAAATCTACTGTTTTATGAAACAGAATAATGGTATAATACACATTGTACTATCGAAATAATGATCAATTCGGTATAGAAACAATTTGTCCAAAGTGAAAAACTCCATCTCGAGCAACCCAACTGCTTTTTGGTGTTGTATTAAAGCAAAAAAATCCTGCACCTCTTTGCCTGATATTGCTATGTACAAGTTAGCAAATGCATTTGTCCATTTAACCGATATCTTATTTCCTACCGTTTTCTAGATCTCAGTGCTTTTACCTCGAAATTGTAATAACTTCAATGTCCCTAAAAACAGCTATTGCTTTAGCTTAGTAGCTAATCTCTTTACAACACTACGATTCTTACTTCAAAATTGAAATTCTTGACAACATACAATTTCGAGTTATAATTTTGTCATGGCTACTAAGCATAATTTAATTTATTGCACTCAGACAGATTTTTTTTCAATTTGTTTATCGTTGGAGTTTTATTTTAAAATTAAACAGATCAATGTAGATTCATGTATAAATTGTATTTCTCATGAAAATTTAAGAGCAAACTATTTTTTGTTCTTTTATTAGAAATGGCTTTAAAGCTGTATTGTCGCATAACATAAAATTAGTTGGTCTTAAAATTATATGTTAATAAACTTTAAAATGAGTAATAAACCAAATAGGGTAAGTTTTTAGATTTATTACCACTTGCATTTATAGAAGCAGTTTTAAGATATATATTTCGGGCAAAAAAAAGTCAGTTCTGACCAAAAAAAAACTAGAGAAATTTCATCTAAATTCAAAATTAGTTACATAAATTATGAACTTTAAACTGAGATGTTAATTTTAAAAAAGTGATTTTCAAAAAAGGATATTTACAATAGAAAACGTAGTTAGAGAATGATTGACAGTCAGGTACATAAATGTACAACACCAATTGTCCGTATCGTCATTTAATTAGAACCCACAAAACTATATTTGGCTCGGTGTTGCCAGAGTCGTTATTAGGTCTACTTGTATAGAACTACACTACAAAAATTATGTTTTAAAGGGACAAATAGGATTCCCTGATATTAGCGTAAAACCGAATTACAAACGATGTTAACTAACCCATCGGATGCAGTTCGTCTGGGGGACTGGCAACTCTGGGCCGTGTAATTCGCGGAAAATTAATTCATGTTCAAGCATCAATAGCGTGGCAGTAGCATCAGTCCCGATGATATCTCTCGCTTCATTGGTGCACATGCGCTTAATATTTAGTTAATCCTCTCTTCTGTTTCTTCTTTGAGAATGTTATCTATGGTTTTATTGTTGTTTGTTTCCGTCGTGGAGTGGTCTTTCCACTGTCGCTTGTTGATATGAAGTAGCTTGCATTTACTTATACCAAATTCCATGTTGATGTCCAGGGTAGACGTTTTTGTGATTTTAAGGAGATCCTTTAGCTGTTCCTTTGTGCTTGTGTATAATTTTGTGTCATCCATGTACAAGAGATGGTTTATTTTATGTAGGTTATTTTTTTGGTGTTTAATTTGGAATCCGAAGTTTGTGTTATTCAGTGTGTTTGAGAGTGGATTGAGACAGAGGCAAACCATAAAGCGCTGTGTGAATCTCCCTCGAATATACCTCGTCCGATGTAGATCTTTTTTGTTTCGATGTGTTCTTTTTGTGTCCTCAGGTTGATCTTAGTTTTCCACGTACTCATGATTTAGGTAAGAAATTGCCTGATGTTTTTATTAACTTTGTATAATTCTAGCGCTCTGGTTAGCCAACTGTGGGATAATTAGCTGCTCCTTGCATCCTCGGCTGTTTTTTCTGCACCCATTTTGCTCTTCCGTCAGAATGTTTTTGTGTGCTAGGTGTTGTTCTATTCTCCTAGTAATTATTGCTGTGATGATCTTATATAGGGTTTGAAGGCACGTAATAGGTCGGTAATTTAACGGATCCTTATTGTCTGAATTTTTGTGTTTAAGGTATTCCTTGAGTGAGAAAACTGGGGAGTGTGCTAGGTTTTAAAATAATTTCATTAATTTGGCGAGTGAGAACTTCATGTGTGGAGGTAAACTGTTTGTGCCAGAAGTTATGAATGTTATCTATTCCAG
Organism: Kuschelorhynchus macadamiae; assembly: GCA_030620095.1. Lineage (NCBI taxonomy): Eukaryota > Metazoa > Arthropoda > Insecta > Coleoptera > Curculionidae > Kuschelorhynchus > Kuschelorhynchus macadamiae. The sequence goes on along the minus strand of JAUTXW010003650.1, from coordinate 30,163 downwards.
AACATCTCCAGTTATACGTGTATTTGATTGTTTCTGCAACTTCTTGTGTTGTCATTGCAAAGTCCTCTTCTTCCTCCAAGCACTTCTGTCTGTCTTCTTCCGCTTTAATCCGTGAAGCGTTATTATTCTGTAGTTTCGGTTCTGAATGCTTTTCCAGTATTCTGTGATCTCTTGTCTTAGGTTGTCAGCGTCCTTTCTTTCATTTGACTCTTTGTATCTTCGGAGTCTTGCGGCATACACGGATAATTTTTGCTTCAGAGTGTCAAGGACTTCTGTAAGCGTCTGATCAGGAGATGCAGATTTGGTTTTCTCTACACTTTGTGTGATACGTTTTGACTTGTTGCCGTTCATGAATTGGGTAAGATGTCCCAATTCTTTTCTAATTTTGATAATTTTGTTTTCGATCCTTATCTGCTATTTTTGAATTTTGGTTTTATGCTGTTGGTGTTTCCGTGTCGTAGCGGGAGTTTCTAATTGTTCTGTGTTATCGTCGTTATAGCTGCTGCGTAGATCACTGTATAAATGTCCTTAATTGTGCTCGCATTTGTTGTGTATTCGGGAATTATGTGTTCGTTGATGGTGGTTAGGATTTTATGTGTGTTCCGTTTAAAGATTACTCGAGGAATAGGATCTCTTGTCGTAGGATCGGAGCCTGACAATTTGTTTAGATGTGACTCCATTTCTACTTTGATTGCTTTGTGTGAGAGACGGTCCGAGGTGTAGTTGCGTGTATGGTGCTTTGGGCGAGTGATTCACTGGTCCTGTGCGCTGTATGGTGCTTGTCATCTGTCGTGGATTGTTGCTGGGAGCTTCGCTCCTACTGAGCATTGAATGAGGTTGCAGATCCTCTTGAGCAAAGTTGGGCTGGTTTGTATGTGGGATCGGTTCGGCATCTGCCACACTGTCCTCAATGTTTGTTTGATGAATGTTTAGTTCAGCAGCTACCATAGTTTTGATGTTTTGCAATTCGAGTGGGGCGAGCTTAGCGGTCTTAGTGATTACTCGTTTTTGATCTATTACTCCCTGTTCAGTGATAAGTGATATGTATTCTGGATATTGTGCTATAAAAAGTGTATGCAGTTTATGTCCGTATCCTGATGAAATTGTCTCAAGTTTGGTAGCGGTGCAGTAGGAATGGATCACCGTTCGATTCATTTCATCTGTCCATTTTAACCTCTTCCTTGGTTTACCTGCCTTAGTAGTAGCAGGTAGTAGTTGCGATATATCCGCTGTTACAATGGGCTCAAGTTGGTGTGTTTGAGTAGCATTTGTGCCAGGTTTATTTGTGTATCCATTTGGGCAGCGCATGATCGGTTCGCTCGATTCTGTAATGCGGCTCATGCATTGCCCTGCCTTTCCCACCTTGGTGGGTGGCAGCTTAGCCGGCAAAACACTTTTGGTAGGTTATTATTATTATTATTAGAATTATAGGAGTTATAAAACTTGTATGTACCGCATCATAATTATTACAAAAATATGGTGTCCAGTAAAAATCCCAAAACTCTACGTTTAGAAATAACCAACAAAGGCAAAAATTAGGACAACCTTACTTTGCTACGAATTTGTAACATCCTGTATTTACAATAAAAAAATCTACGACTCACTTTTAATAAATTTCCCTAAAAAGTGCTTTTTTGGATTTCTGGTATTAAGAGAACAGTAACAAGTCATTCTTTTTAAAAATAAGTCATAACTTTAGAATTTCATAAATTAAAATAAAAATCCGATTTTTTTAGGGAATACTCCTGATGAACAAACTATGCATTAGAATAATAACAAATAAATTTGTACTATTTTTTGGGTGCCTTTTTTGAATCTCAGTTATTTATCATCCTGTATATCTATCCTAAATATCTGAGCTAAAACGTACAAAAATTTAAAAGTTAGATACGATTTCCTATCAGTGAAAATATTTTTTTAATTCGAATTAAAATCAACAAAGTTACACGGAGTTGAATTTTCTTAAAAAACGAGTATAAATTAGTTTATTTACTAAAGCATATTTTCCATATTCTTACCTTGAAAGCTTTATTAACCCTAGAACACATATTCATCTTTTGCAGAAAATTCGACTGTCCTGCATCCCTCAGGAAACTAAATCTATGGGTACCTAGATTAAACTCTAGGAATAATGAAACTATTTGTTGCCAGAGAGCAATTAATATTAAGTTTCAAATGTGTGTTATATACTTAACTGTAACATTCAGATGTTAAAACTATCATTGCAATATCCTTTACCAAATATTTGTACAATAATTTAAATTATAAATAATTAGTGTAAGTTTTTTATTAATATTCATCAATATATTTAAAAAAACATATTGTAACTACCTGTGTAACAAATTGTTTTTTTCTCATGCTAAATACATTAACACGCTCTACTTTAAAGTTACAAATTAAGGTATTCTAACTTAAGTTAAACGATACTGGGGCTGCTAGTAAATATTTAACACAAACATTTAAAAAAGGTCAAACCACTAGTCCTCTCCTGCTAATGGCAAATTTCGATAAAATTTCATTAACTTGTTAGGTTACTTGGAACCAATGTGTACATGAGTGATTAAATTTTAATTAAAAATGTGAAACTATTAACTTAATATTGAACTTTCCTGATAACTTTGTATATTAAAGGGCTTGTTTATATTCTGGTAGCATTTCGAAGTTCGTTATATTATACTTTTTCTTATTTTCAGGGATTTTTAGTGTGCTCCCAGATCTAGTTAGCAAATTAGTTAAGATAAATGTAAAATAGGTTAGTATGTATTTTATGTAGTAAACTTGGCTTAGGAAGTTTGAGAGTTTTAATTTCAATATTTTTCTATAATATAGAATTCTTGAAAATTGTAGAATCCGAGTCGTTGCAAAAAAGTCCCACATCAACATATACAAAAAAATAATTTGAATCAGATACAGCTAAAAGAACTATGGAAAAGAAATGCTTATAACTCATATAAGAAGATCCGCTTCCGACAGGTTTTACTACACGGATATGTTTCCCATCCACAGCTCCGACGCAGTTAGGAAAATTTGCTCTGTGTCGGAAACCCTCTGCGATATTTTTCCAGTCCTCTCCGTTTGGTGTCATTATGCACTTGTCTTTTCATTATGTCCCAAATTTGTATACACACTCGTCGTATAATTTTAGATGCAGTAGATCGCCCAATTCGATAATTGAAGTGGATATCCTTTAGTCTGCAACCGCTCGCAAGGTACCTGAAAAAGAAAAACCGTTCAACGATTGTGACTCGCGCTCCCGGGTTTATGTATTTTTTTAAATTATTATTTTTCAGATTCAGTTCATTCCTTTCCAGTGAGATTCCAAATTAAATAAAGGAAAAATGTTTGTTTTGTACCTTGAAAATGTTTCTATGGTATTTTATTTTTCTATGATATTTATTTCTCTTGTTACAGTACAAGATATTATCTCCAAATGGCGAAGTATTCACGACAACTACGTGCGTAACAGAAAAAAACTGGACGAAGTCACAAAATCAGGAGCTGGCGCCAAAAAAGTTGAAATATATATATATATATATATATATATATATATATATATATATATATATATATACGAAGAACAGTCGCGTTCCCTACAAAAATCAGCGGAGATGAGATCTACAGCTTGCAGTATTACTCAAGAAACTGAAGATAATACTGCGAATACAGAAAATATTGAGGATGATCAAGGTGAGGAAGAAAGTACTAGTAACAGAATCTAGCCAACAGTAAATAAACCACCTACAATAAAACGGGCAAAAAAATCTTCGGTAAAAGAACAGCTTGTCATGCAGGCACATATGTCTAAAAAGGACACGTCGCCCTTGGAAGACGAATATTTGGCCTTTGCAAATGTCTTTACTACCTACTGTGAGAATTCTGACCACTGACGAGCGATTTACGTTCCGTATGCAAACAATGCAGTTGCTGCAAGATATAAAAAGGTCTTCACGTAATACATACACACCGACTGCAACTAAGACAAGTCCTGCTCTGTCTTCCCGACCATCCTCGGCGGTCTCCTTTTATTCTAATTTTTCTCCCGAGACACAGCAAGACGGAGAACCACAACATCCTGTTTATTATAATTTAAGATAAATACTTTGTTTTTTGTATAATATAAGAAATTTTCTAAACCCTCTATTTAAAGTATATTAGTATTTATACATAGTACCCACCTTAAAGTTACAGCTAGCATTTCTTCTGCTGAAATTGGCTTTTGTCATATTAGTATCTTGTTGAGCTATGTGGTCCTTGATGTAATATAACAATTCTTCGAATGATCTGATAGAAATCCGAAAATAACTGAAAAATGTCTCAGTGTCTGCCCTGAGACGTGGCAATAAAGTAAAAAACTGACCGTGTAGACGCCTTTCGCTATTTATAGGATGCACCCACCATTTTCTACTTTTTCGTTTTTTGTTTTTAAAATACCTTAATGCCAAGTAACAGAATATGGAGGCTTCACACCGTTCATCTTGTAAACACAACACACGTTTTCCTCAATATTATGCGCTCGTGTGTCCAGTTAGCAAGCGTTCGTTTTAAATGACGTACGTTTTAACGCACGTCGGTTTTAACGCTCGTGTGTCCCTAGCCTAAATTTTTCTGCCGCATGTCTTATTGCGTAGTTTACAGCTGAGATAACGTTTTCTTCGGTGCAGGAACCCTTAAACTTTGGCATCCTGTAATGAAAACATCAAACTAAAACTTCTGCTACATTGCCCCAGGATACCCCAATTTAATATGTCCGGGGCATTACAATTTGGGTTACCCGAATTGCAAAAAATCATTAAGTAGCGACTTCAAAATACTCGAAATTTTGAAGGATTCCAAATATAATATCCCAAAATTTAAATATAAATGTAGAAGAAACATAATAATTTACCTGACTAGCTACTGACACACTTAAAAAATCGGTAAATTTCCTTTTCCATTTGTTAAGATTACTGAGGTGTGACCCAATTTAGTTCAGTACATATGTATTACATATACTGTCTTTTCAAACATTTCTATTGGGTGCCATTTCGTTCCATCATAATGAACTCCTACCAATATTTTACCAGTTTCTTCCTACATATGCCACACTTGACTTTTGGGCATAATTTAAAACAAATCCAATAAGTAGTTTTTACATTGACACATACCGCCATTTTGTTACGTCATGTTCAATTCATATTTTCACATTCAATTTTTCTGTAAAATTGAATTCAGGCTTACAAAATTTACAATAAATTTGTGGATGCCTATAACATCTTCTTCTGCTGTATTAGAGCGATGAAAAGGAATTTTCTTCACCAGTGAGTTGCTCCATAGTTTATATGTTTATATTTTCTGTATTTCCTGTTTACTGTGCAAAAAAATAATTGAAGTTCTAACTATACCGAATCATATTAGTAACCTAAATATTCCATTCTTAATATCCCGAAGATGTTTAAGTAAGTCTAACATAAATAATTTTAAACTGCATATTAAAAATAACTTAAACATTGATGTATCATTAACCGTCCATGACAGTTTTTACGAGTTGGTTCATTTTTACACAAACAGCTTTCTAACATGCTTTCCTTTCCGTAAGATAAAAAAATAGTAAAAATTGGTTAACTACCAGAATCATAAAATATAAGAATTACAAATAAAAATTATTACATTTTCAAAACTATGTTAGAACATATTGTACCGTATTAAAAAAAGTTGTTTTATTAATACTTAGAATGAAATGCTAGCCCAGGCAACATCTAATTTTAGCTTTATAATATTCTGTGGAGATTTGTTGGGGGTAGTTTGAGATGATCTCTGACCTTTTTGAATCTTTTCAGTTATCCTCCTTAGTAAGTACTCTTCCAAGGGTGTACACTGGTCCTAAATTCACCTCTTCTTCCATTTTACACTTTATGGTAACTAACAGACCGGAAATGATCAGTAAATGTAGCAACTTTGACCCCGGTCCCTATTTTTCTTAATACAACTGACGCAGATGTCCATTTCTTCCGTAATTTTCATCTTTGCAGAGTTGAAAATGTTTCATACTATTTTCACTCAGTTTATAAGGAAATTAAAGGTCACAATGTCGATAAAAACTTTAATGAATTCTTTTACAGCTTTTGCTGAAACTTTGAGGTGTGTGTACCCTTGCAACAGAAAAAAAATAAAATTATAGGTAAAAAAAGAAAATTACCTTTTCACAGGGATTATATAATGAATTAGAGGAACTTAGAAGGCTTAACTGGTTGAAAAACCATAAAAATGAGAAAACGATTTGAGAAGAGTATCAGTCTTTCAAAAAACATTTAAACTAAAAATACAGCTAGAAAAACACCTTTATTATAATAATTTAATTGCGAATTCCACCAATAAAGCAAAAATGTCACGGAATATTGTTAACAATATTCAAGGCAAAAATAGTACCAAAGAAATAAAAGAAATCTCTGATCCATAATATAATAAACTGACACAAAATCCTAGTGAAATTGCCTTGATCTTCGGAAGTTATCTCTGCTTAGCGATAGAAGAAAAACTTAAAAATTATTTTTATGGAAACTTCTGTCATAATTGTACTTTGACTAAAAAAACCTGTCTCAAATTTAATGTTTTTTGAGCCTATTACTCGTAACGAAATAATTGATACAGTGAATAAATTTCTAAATGGGAATTCAGCGGGATTTGATGATTATTTATAAGGAAAGGTATCGGCGAAATAGCTAATATTCTTGCTCTTCTTTTTAGTGTTTTAATTGAGTCCGGAGTTTTTTCCGAATGCCTTAAAACTGCCATTGTCGTACCCATATTTAAAAAAGGAGACCCCTGCCTAATAGAAAACTATAGAGCTATTTCTCTACTGAGCTGCTTCTCTAAAATTTTAGAAAAACTCGTTTAGAAGAGAAAGTATTATTTTTTGGTTAAATATAATATTTTTTCAGATCGTCAGCATGGCTTTCGTCGGGGGCTGTCTACTAAAAGCGCTTGCGCTGATCTTGTTCAATATGTAACAGATACAATTAATAATAGAGAAACTGTAATTTCCTTCTGTTTTGATCTTACTCGCCATTTTCACATTGTTGATAAAGATTGTGTGGCTTTAAATTAAACAGTTTTGGGATAAGGGGTAACGACTGGATCATTTCTTTTTTAACTAACAGGACGTTTTCGGTGAGGGTTGACAGTTCAAAGTCTGATCTTTTTGATCAAAATTTAGGAACACCTCAAATCCAATATGACAAAACAAAATGGCGACCTAGTAAAATGTTAAAAAACTGCTTACACAAATTATTTCAAATTTCACACAAAAATCAAAATTATGTAGGAATCAATTAGTAAAAATTTGGTACTAATCCAATATGGCGGAACAAAATGGCAGCATAATAAAATATTTAAAAATTTAGCCTGAAAAAACTACTTAATGGGCTAATTTCAAATTGTGTGTTATAACTAATTGTGGTATAGAAATGAATTAGTAAAACTGTAGTACTAATTCAAGATGGCGGAACAAAATGACGCCCAAATAAAATGTTTGTAGTCGTAAAAAAATCTTTCTCTCAAGTTCAACATATCTTCACGTTTTACGGTTCCTAGATGGCAAAAAATATGTTTTATCAACTCCAATCAAAAACTACTTATTAGAACGACTTAAAATTTTGGTGAAAATTAAGGGTCATTTGGGGATGACCTGGTAATATTTCGGTACAAATCTAATATGTGGGAAAAAAATGGCGGCCTAGTGAAACCTTAAAAAACTTATTACTAAAAAATTAATTATCCAGTTTACCTCAAATTTTGCACAAAGTCAAGTGTTACATAGGAATAAACTGGTAACATTTTGGTACGTATGTACGTAAGACAGTAAAACAAAATCGCGGCCTAATAAAATATAAAAAAAATTATTTATTAGATTAATTTCAAATTTTGTGCAAGCATTAAGTGGGATTTAGAGATAAACAGGTAAAGTTGTGGTACGAATTCAAGATGGCGGAACAAAATGGCGCGCAAACAAAATTTTCAAAAAATCGGCGTAAAGAAATCTTATGCAATTGATTTAAATTTTGTTGAAAATTTAAATATGATATATGGATAAACCGATACGAATTCAACATGACGTAACAAAATGGCGATGCCAGTCGACTTTAAAAACTACTTATGGAATTTATTGTAAATTATGCGTTACGTGTGATTAAGTGTGACGCCTGGCGCCCAATAAAAGTATTTGAAAAGACAGTATATATATATATATATATATATATATATATATATATATATATATATATATATATATATATATATATACATATATATATATATATCCTGCAGCTCACCTCCCGTCTTTTATTATACCTAAACCATTTATTTTAGAAAAAATATTTAAAAGCCACTATATGCTGTTGATTAGAGAGCACATTTTAAAAATATTCTTGATTATACAGGGTGTTACAAAAAATAGTGGCGCATAAAAGTTGAATTTTTTAAAATGGAACACCCTATATTTTTTTACATTTTTGGAACACTCTTTGCCTAGTCTACAGACTCCTAGAATATTATCTCTCTTTTTTTAATAGTTTCGGAGAAAAAAGGTAAAATCGAAGAAAAAAAAAATTATAGTCTACATTTAAAATATTTATAAAAATTAGATAAAACATCTTAAAAGCTAAGGTAACCTAGTAGCTTACTGCAAAAGGTTTATAGTTATTCTGCTACGAGTATTATAAGTCTTACTTATACAGGGTGACCCAAATTCCATGTCAAACGTTGCAAAATAAAAAATTACTTTTCTCCATTTTTTCAAATGGAACACCCTATATATTTTTTTTCTGTCAGGTACAGAATTAACAGATCAACATTTTTTATTATTACACTTATCTCAAAATTCCTAAAGGTTTTTGAAATATTCTTAAAAAACTAATGTTGTACTTTGTTTTTCAGTACGATAATTGAATAAACTCACTAGTAATGTGGAAAAATGGAACACCCTATATATATTTTTTTTCTGTCCGATACAGAATTAACAGATCAACATTTATTATTATTACTTATCTCAAAATTCCTGAAGGTTTTTGAAATATTCTTAAAAAACTAATGTTGTACTTTGTTTTTCAGTACGATAATTGAATAACCTCACTAGTAATGTTCATACCTTCGCGATTTTAAATATTAGAGAGGTCAGCGTAGTTCTAGCTATGGGGAATAACCTAAAATCCTAACATTTTTTCTAATTACGTTTGCTGCATAAAATTTAAATTACTGCCAAGAGTTAAGGCTCGACTTAAGGTGTAACAGCTTTATTTAACATTATTAACAAATATCTAATTATTGCTAAAATTAATTTTTACTTAGAACATATGTTCGATATGTCTTCCATTCTCTTCGAGGCATAAACGAAGACGGGTATGAAAAGATCTTCCTACTATTCTTAATACTTCGGGCGTAATACTTTGAAATGCGGTTCTAATCCGTTTAGCTTGTGCCCAATTACAAAAGTCAACACGTTTCTCAAAATCTGCTGGAAGGAGTTCTTGATGCAACTGAATATGATATGCATGAAATTTATGGCTCTTTAAAATTCGCTGAACAGTTCTTTCGCTTACTCCTACGCCATCCCCGACTGCTTTTTGGCGCTAACAGAAGGATTTTCCGTGACAGCTAATAGCACAGCTAATTCATTTTCTTCCGTTCGAACGGGCCTATTTCTAACTGGTCTTGTATAATTTACATTTCCCGTTGCCATAAATCTCTCTAATAAGTTCGTCATGCTCCTTCTGTCTGGGTGCCTTCGTTCTGGATAATTTTGCGCATAAATCCTACTGGCCAAAAAGGCATTTCTATGCGATTCTCCTAACACAAAAACCATATCAACCAGTTCTTCGCGGGTGTACTCCATGACGATAGAACGTTCAAATAAAACTTCTAAACAGTGACGCAAACAAACGAAAAATGAACTACGTAGAAGGTAAAGACCATTATATGAAAAATCCGATAATTATTTCAATTTGTAAAACTTAAAAAACGAATAAGTAAATTGCCGATATGTTTTAGTTGTTTGACAGTTTCTAGACAATTTGTTTTTCATGGCCTACTTAAATTTTAGTTAATAATTTGGGCAACACTTGTCAATAATATTAAATAAAGGTTAAGGCCGTTTTACATGCTGCAAGTTTCTTGCAGCAAAGGGTTGCACCTGCAAGATATTGCGCGCAATTTGTCTTGCAGACTGTAAAGCGGCAGTTGTATTTCAATTGCAAGTGTCAGCGTATGCCTTTGTGCAAGTCTCTTGCAACTTGTAGGAAGACCTGCAGCATGTAAAACGTCTTTACGGCTTAACTCTTGGCAGTAATTCAAATTTTATGCGGTAAACGTAATTACAAAAAATGTAGGGATTTTAGGTTTTTTCCCATAGCTATAACTACGCTGACCTATTTATTATTCAAAATCGCGAAGGTGCTTACTTATGAACATTACTAGTGAGGTTATTCAATTACCGTACTGAAAAACAAAGTACAACATTAGTTTTTTAAGAATATTTCAAAAACCTTCAGGAATGTTGAGATAAGTGTAATAATAAAAAATGTTGATCTGTTAATTCTGTATCGGAAAGAAAAAAAATATATATAGGGTGTTCCATTTTTCCACATTACTATTGAGTTTATTCAATTATCGTACTGAAAAACAAAGTACAACATTAGTTTTTTAAGAATATTTCAAAAACCTTCAGGAATTTTGAGATAAGTGTAATAATGAAAAATGTTGATCTGTTAATTCTGTACCGGACAGAAAAAAAATATATAGGGTGTTCCATTTGAAAAAATGGAGAAAAATTATTTTTTATTTTGCAACGTTTGACATGGAATTTGGGTCACCCTGTATAAGTAAGACTTATAATACTCATAGCAGAATAACTATAAACCTTTTGCAGTAAGCTACTAGGTTACCTTAGCTTTTAAGATGTTTTATCTAATTTTTATAAATATTTTAAATGTAGACTATAATTTTTTTTTTCTTCGATTTTACCTTTTTTCTCCGAAACTATTAAAAAAAGAGAGATACTATTCTAGGAGTCTGTAGACTAGGTAAAGAGTGTTTCAAAAATGTAAAAAAATATAGGGTGTTCCATTTAAAAAAATACAACTCTTATGCGCCACTATTTTTTGTAACACCCTGTATAATCAAGAATATTTTTAAAATGTGCTCTCTAATCAACAGCATATAGTGGCTTTTAAATATTTTTTCTAAAATAAATGGTTAAGGTATAATAAAAGACGGGAGGTGAGCTGCAGGACCCTGTATATATATATATATATATATATATATATATATATATATATATATATACAAAAAACGATCTGAAGATGCCTAAAATATCAGGGCGAAACGTCAAATAAGTGACAATTTAAAATTTTGGCTTTTCATTCGAACCTAAACCCAAGAATTCTCTACAGTTTATACAATACAAATATATATATATATATATATATATATATATATATATATATATATATATATATATATATATATATATATATATATATATATTTTTTTTATTTAAGTGAATATATAATATTTAAAAATATATTCTACCGATGTATATCATCATTTTGGAAATATATATTTACTTACTTAAGTAGCGTTTTACACCGATTTTTAAACATTCCAAATTAGACCAGTTCATTACCAAAATAATATCTATCTTACACTTGATTTTTCTGCAAATTAAATAAGTAGCTTTTCACATTCATTTTGAAAGCATTTTATTATGCCATAATTTTGTTGATCTCTATATCACAGTTGATTTTTGTATAAGATTTAAAGTCAATAAGCAGTTTATTTACACTAATTTTTGATCATCTTGTTGAGCAGTCATTTTGATTTTTGCAGGTAGCTTTTAACACTTGGTTTTACGTTTTTTTGGGCCGCATATTAGATTCATACCAAAATTTCACCAGTTGATCCCTATATCACTTTTAATTTAGGAGCAAAATTTGAAGTCATTTAATTAGTAGTTTATTTACACTAACTTTTATTATATTCTTCAGCAGCCATTTTGCTCCGGCATATTGAATTTGTACCAAAGTCTCACAAATATGCTATACTTGATATTTGTGTTAAATTTGTAGACACAATTCTATGTATGATACCTTTGTTCGGATATTTTCAAGATCTCTTACAATAACTTGAACGTTTTATAATTTTGTATAAATATTTTCCTCAAAAATTGTTTGTTAGGTTACAGCCATGTATTGCAATTTGAGAAATATCAATGCATTTAATGACAATAAACTAAATTAATTATATCAGGTAAAAGGTTCAGGAAAGCCTAATTTATTAACTCGAAATGAAATTATTATGCTCGAGACTCCTAAGCGCCCTGAAGGGAAACCCCATGTTAAATACGGATTCTTAGAACTTAATCCTTAGGCCTTCTGCCTACCTTTAGTTGATAAGATCCATCAATATTGCAAACTGAAATGGCCAAAACAATAATACAATAGCCATAACATAATGAAGGCTTTTCAGGACATTGTGCTTTCCTGTCGGTTTTCTTTCCTGCTTATTTGTTATTTTTATTTGAGGTGGGCGTTGCTATAGTCTGTTTCAGAAATATATAGAGAAATAAAATGGGGAATTCCATCCAGTTTGGCTGAATGTCGGGGTTGTCCACAGGCGTAGGTAAACTTTGTTAATAGAAATAATAATGAAGATTCTTTTAAATCTCTGTCCCTTTGCCCTATCCTTTTGCATACCTCATGAGGTTTTATTACTCTATATATTACATTTATTACTCAATGCATACATAATAGGCTAGTCCTTCGAGTGGAAGCAGGTAATAAAACACAGATTATAAACACTTATAATAATATATAAACTTAGTTGTGTTTTTAACATGTTAGTATTTGCTGTTACGCCATATTGTTAACAGCAAACAAACAAACAAAAGTATGCTTTATTGTCGCAGGAAAATTGTTACAATTTTATGGATAAAGCGAAATTTACCGTAAAACAAAAAAAACAAAAGAATGAAAAAACGAAATATTAATAGAAAAAAAAATCATATTTTTCGATAGATCAATGCAAATACATAAATTGTAAATATAACATTCGTTATATTCGTAACATTGTCGTAAAGCGGTTAATGAATCCAGGTGACCTAACAAAAGGAAATAAACAATACATAGGCGAGGTGAATAATTTCGATCACATTGAAATTGAAATTACGCGACCTTAAACTCTATTTTTTTATCGTTATACAAGCAAAATAAGTGAAGTTAAGCAAAAAGTGTGCCGAACTATTATAGTAATTAAAGTGTATTAGAAAAAAAAGAAAATGTATAAGTTATAAAATAATTAATATTAACGGACTATCAGACAGGTCATTCCTTACAAAATATTTTCAAATGCAACATGACATCCAAAGAGATTTAAGTAAACCAGCAAATAAAAAACATTTTAATGAGACTTATTCATTATAAAAATCATAAACACAGTAAAAAGGTCTTTCAATGAGGTACGCTTTGGTTTTCTTTCGGAAGAGTGCAAACATAGGGATTGTTTTTAAATGTTGTGGAAGATGATTGTAAAGTTTTATGGCGTTGTAAATAATTGATTTTTTTATTAATTCTATGGAAGGAATGGGAAGGTATATGTCATGCTTAGAGTTTCTGGTAGGACATACGTGTGGTGGTTTTTCAGGGAATGTGCTTATATGTTTTCTTATCAAACAGACGGTTTCTAAAATAAATAATGCAAGAACTGTTAATATTTCATGTTTCTTGAAATAGTATTGGCAGTGCGCTCTATTATTAGGACCAAACAAATAGCAGATTGCTCTCTTTTAAAGCCTAAAATACTAAGAAATTGCTCGGTGGTACAGCAGCCCCAAAAGCGAAGGCCATAGCGGAGATGGGGTTCTAATAGAGAGTCCAATTCTTTTGAAACTGATCGAATGGCAAAGCAGGCGGTAGAAAGTTTTTTAGCTAAGGTATCAATATGCTTAGACCATTTTAGGGTGTTATTTATATTCAAACCCAGGAATATATAAAAATATAACCAGTGCCCGCCAAGCCTTCATTAAAGGCCTGCAGAGACATAATAATTGCACACAATGGAAGAGAAGAGGGTTTTTTAAAAGAAGATTTGCTAACTTTTCAGTCGTGCTAGACGAGCGATTAACATGAGGACATGAGTTCGGATGTTTTCAGAGACTATTTTGGTGAAATGATAAAATATCTTGCGGCTGATTCGGTGGTGGTTATGGATAAAGCAAACTATCATTCACGGCACATAAGGAAGACACCAACTTCATCTTGGAGAAAACAAGAAATTATCGACTGACTAACTACCGAATGTATTGAGTTTGAGTCCAATTTGATAAAGAGAGAACCACTAGACATAGCAAATTTCGTGCTTATCGCCATATCATTGCGAACTTATATGGGGGCGCAAGGGAAAGAATTTGTAGAAAGACAAAACACGACATTTAAAATGAAAGATGTTAAGCTGCTGTTTGAGTAAGCCATTAAGGAAGGACACCAGAGAACTGGCGAAAAGCAGTCCAGCATGTGATTACATACGAGGAGAAAATGTGGGATCTTGACAACCTGATCAATCAGACGGTCGACCCTTAAATTATAATGTCAAGAGGTGATGACAGTTCCTCAGATGACAAAGAATATAACCTATTACAATTTAATTGTTGTATAATAATATATGATAATATTTATTTTATTTATACATATTATGCACATATTATATATAATTTTTATTTTGTTAAGGAAAAATTTGGTTAAATTTAAATTCTTTCTATTAGTATCCAACCGCACGCCTTTGGCGTACCATTTTCAGTGTTTATGAACGGATAACAATAGGCAAAACGTATAAATTGACCCAAAACCAGGTGGTGCTACCTTGAAAGAAAAAAATTTGCAATGAAATCAATGCCAAACTATGGAAGTGGCATACATTATTGGTGAGTCGCCCTGTGTTCCTTCATACCTAATGAGGTTTTATTACTCTATATATTTCTGAAACAGACTATAAGCATTTATCTCGACGAAGGGGTGATAAAAACTAGCATTTTCAGATTCTATCTTATTCGGCTATATAGGATCCATACCAAAATGTTACCAGTTGATCAGTCAACGCCAGACTGCTATGTGGAACCCGAGCTTGTAGGACGTGCACGTCCTGAAAGATTCCTTTCCTTTCTAAAAAGGAGTGAGCTCTTGGCCTGACACGCTTACTTGGGGGGATAGCACAGTGGGCCCCAGTGAGCCTAAGTGCTGCCCTTGTCGGGTTCCCCAGCTATGTCTATGTCTACCAGTTGATCCCTATATTTCTTTTAATTTAGCAGCAAAATTTGAGGTCATTTAATTAGAAGTTTATTTACTCTAAGTTTTATTATTTTCTTCAGCTGCCATTTTGCTCTGCCATATTGATTTTGTACCAAAGCCTTACAAATTCTTCAATATGCCATATTTGATATTTGTGTTAAATTTGTAGGCACAATTCTATTCATGATATTTATGTTCGAATAGTTTTGAGATCTTGCAATATATAGATCTGAAAAACGTCAAGGGATGTTTTTTTTTCAGAATTACAATAACTTACAATAGCTTCAACGTTTCTAATTTTCTATAAATATTTGCTTCAAAAATTCTTAGTTAGGTTACGATCCTGTAGGTATTGCAATTTGAGAAATAGCAATGCCTTTAATGACAATAAACTGAATTAATTATATCAGGTAAAGTGTTCAGGAGAGTCCAATTTGTTAACTTGCAATAAAATTATCATCGAGGCTCCTAAGCCCCCTGAAGGGAAAACCCATGTTTAAATACCGATTCTTAGAACTTAATCCTTAGGGCGTCTGCCTACCTTTAGTTGTTAAGATCCATCAATGTTGCAAACTGAAATGGCCAGAACAATAATACAATAGCTATAACATGATGAAGGCTTTTCAGGAAATTGTGCTTTCCTGTCGGTTTTCTTTCCTGCTTATTTGTTATTTTTATTTGAGGTGGGCGTTGCTAAGCACTTATCTCGACGAAGGGGTGATAAGGAATTTATGTTAGCCGGAAGTTCGTTCCCTTGGATTTTTATGACGTATTTTTGGTGCTGCAGGGATTTGTGATAGTTCTATCGAAAGGTTGAATAAAAGAAAAGCACTATTTCGAAAGAATTTTTACTGTACCAAAATGTATGTATAAACTAGCATTTTAAACTCAAAGAAAAGATGTCGGAAATTAGGAGAATAACCTGTGTGCGCTGTAAATTTTGAATTGTCAACGAAATTATGTTTAAATTTTTTTTACCAAATAAAAGCTCAAATGAATTTTACAAATTGGTATTTATGCTTTTAGAATGATATGGCTAGATGGTAACTATTAAATCACAAACGGTGGTCTAGATTGTTACCTATGAAAAAGCAGTTTTAAGCGTTCTACGGATTCATGAAAGTCAAGGCTGTCTATAGAATAGAGAGGAGTAATAGATCATCTAAAAATATGTAAATAAACCAGGAAAATTAGCCAAGAGCATTTAGAACGAGCTATTCCGGTTTGTCTAACTAAGAACCCATTTACCTAACACTTAAACCCATAATAAGACAACATTCCTGTCTGAAATTTGAATACCATATAGCAAACTGCTTGTTTTCAATTCCAGGTAAAAAAAACTTCTTGTTTATAAAAAGTTTACCTTCTGCTGTTTAAGTTACAGCAAGACAATTAGCCAAAAAAGCAGATTGTATAAAAAATGTGTATTTCTCTAAATTTAGAAATAAAATTGTTAACTATATGAGTTTGGAATTGTTATTATGATCTGTTTTTCTAATTTTCTAAAATGTTTAAGTATTTTAATTTGGTTGATATAAGGTTCGGTAAGCTTATTCCGTAATAGGCAGAATACCAAAGGTACGTAATACTGAACAGTTTCACTTAAAATTTTGTACCAAACTCATAAGTGCAATCAATGTATATAGATTTTTGAATTTCTTTTTCATGAGAACACTATAATATTAGTAATAAAATCATTGACCAATAAAAAGTGTATTCTTCTAGTTGCAAACGTATCCAATTTATTCAAAGAGAACTGTACTTTGTTTCTTGTCTTCGGTAATGGTGGTGTTATCCGTCTTGTACTTGTAATAACAGTTTTTCCTAATACTGTTGATATCATTTTGGGTAACGATAGTATCAGCTCCTTCTATGCTCTGTACTCACAAATATATGGCTATGGTAGGCTTTATCTGCAAGCTTCTGTAGTTTTTCTTTTTGGGACCTACTTAACCAGTTGGCGAAAAATTTTGCTTTTATCATTATGGTGACAACGGTAATTTGCCTCTCGAATAATGGCTCTCATGTAACTTGTTTTTGTGTAAACTGTTGCTCTACATCCGCTTATTGTACAGCGCCAATGAATGTCACCTACTTTCAATGTGTGTGCTTTCTTAAATTTAAAGCTTTGAAGAATTAGGGCTTCTGCTCCTTTATCTGTTACACTAACTCCACTTTCCATTATAATACACAATGTAACGAACTTAAGCACCACCGAAAACTATTTTAAACCAGTGGCGGCTCTTTCATAGGGTCATTTAGTCAATGACCCCCCAAAAATATTTCAGAAAATGAATTATTCGTTTGACCGTCCCTCCTAATAGTTGTAATAAAACGCGAACCTTGGGAAAAGTTAAAAACGCTACACTATTAGCCGCGCGCGGCGATTCGAATGGTCTCGTGGCGTTCCTTAAGCGTAATAAAATACGCTATACTAAGCTAGGCTGGGCAATCCGAATTGCCCTGATTACCTTAAAGCTTGACGAAAGTACCCGAAGATTTCACAGCCACCGAGCGGCAGTCGAACGTGATAGCAAATGGAATATGAAATCGCGATTTGGGTCATCAGCCGGTCTCTTCTCATAATTCGATCGATCGGTCGCGGCATCACGTCGGCATGCGGAAGTTCAATTGTTCGGATGTCGCGGGGTCGATATTTTAACTCGATATTGTTTCGGACGTTTTTAATCGATAAAAATTGATTTATATACTATTTTTTGTAATATATATTTTTTTAATTTTTGTGATCCATGTGTGAGTTGGAAATACACAGGAAATAAAATGTTGGTAGTGACTAGTGCAAAAAAATAAACAACTAAAAAGTGCTTACGAACTTAATAGAAATCCAATATGCCAGAACAAGATGCCGGCCTAGTGAAGCGTTAAAAAAGTATTACTTAAAAAACTAATCATCCAATTTCCTCAAATTTTGCACAAAAATCAAGTCTAGGAATAAACTGGAAACATTTTGGTAGGGATATAAGATAGCAAAAGAAAATGGCAGCCTAATAAAATATTTAAAAAATGGGCCAAAAAAACTACTCCTTAGATTAATTTCAAATGTTGTGCAAGCATTAAGCCTGATATGGAGATAAACTTGTAAAGTTGTGGTACGGATTAAAGAATGGGGAACAAAATTACGTACAAATAATTTTTTTAAGAAAGTCAATATAAAATATCTCATTCAACCGATTTGCAAAAAAATAAATATGATATTGGGATAAACTGGTAGGAATTCAATATGATGTAACAAAATGGCGGTGTGTGTCAATGTAAAAGCTATTAATTGAATTTATTTTAAATTATGCCCAAAAGTCAAGTGTGGCATAGGTAGGAAACGTTAAAATATTGCATGCATGCAATATTAATGACAGAAATATTTTTATTATAGAGAATGATACAAATTTTTATACCAGATAAAGTCTAGGCCTTTATTTAAAAAAATCGGTAAATTGGCTTTTACACGGAATTTCCCTCGTAACGAATTTCAACACAAAAAAATTTTTAATTAGTACCAGAATTTTACTAGTTGGTCTCTATATCACAATTAGTTATGACACACAATTTGAAATCAAACCATTAAGCAGTTTTTCAGGCTGAATTTTTAAATATTATATTAAGCCCCCATTTTATTCCGCCATCTGGGATTCGTACCAAATGTTACCAGTTGATTCCAATATAATACTAGATGTTTTTTTTTGCAAAATTTGAGATAAATTGGATGAGTAGTTTTTTAATAATACTCTTTTTAAGGCTTCACTAGGCCACCATTTTGTTTCACCATGCCGGATTTACACCAAAATGTTAACAAGTCATCCCCATCTGACCCTTAATTTTTTACCAAAATTTGAAGTAAATCGGGTAAGTATTCTTTAAGCTATGCCGTGAACTGACTACAGACCGACAAGCGGACCGACGGAATTGATAAAACCTGGGAGGGTGATTTTTTTAAGACTACTAACATTTTATTTGGCCGCCATTTTGTTCGGCCATCTTGAATTAGTACCACTATTTTACTAGTTGATCCCTATAGCACAGTTGGTTATGGCACACAATTTGAAATCAAGCCATTAAGCAGTTATTTCAGGCTGAATTTTGAAATATTTTATTATGCTGCCATTTTGTTCCGCTATCTTGGATTCGTATCAAAATGGTACCACTCGATTTCAACATAATACTTGATGTTTTTAGAAAATTTGAGATAAATTGTTTTATGATTACAATACTTCCCTTTTACTAGGTAAAAGGGGACAACGTAACACTTGTAACATAAATGTATATTATAATATAGACCCTATTTAAAGGTTTCAATACATATATTCATTTATTGGGAAAATGTATGTTTATTTTTCAATAGGTTGGATTTGGACTAGAAGTGGGTTTTTGAAATTAAGCGTGTAGCAGAAATATCTGTTTATTCATACTGTTCAATCCGCATATAGACTTATTCGATCATACACACAGTAGCACAGCATTGGAAATGCATATGTTTGTTTAGCCAATACGGCTTTGTTTTTTAGTTTATAATTCCATCTTCGAAATTATTGTTATAATTCTCACGTGATAAATTTTGTAGAAATAAATTTCCTGAACAATATTTTAAAAAATATTCGTAGGCTATCTAAAATCTAAAAAAAACAGTGACCAAAACTAAATGAAATATAAAGAAGTTATAGAAACTTTTTTTCTTTTAGGAAAGTGAAGACTTTCATAAAACAATGTATTTACAATATCTGCATAAGTAATAAAATGACACAGCGATCACGCATAAAGTCCACCCGGCCCGGCCTACCTAATTTATTTGATTTGGTCAGCACAAAAAAAATAAAAAATTATGAAATATAGGATTTTTTGTCTACTTTTTGCACAGGTATTCTAAAACTACTTAAAATTGATAGTAGCAGCAAGCGAACTCGTTTTTTTTAATGCAACACATTGTATACTATATGTCCTTCCTACTGATTACAAATATACTAGATTTCATTATTTTATCTTTTACGATATCAGATATATATGACAAAAACTCTGCTACAAGTGACTGTTGCAAATACCGAGATGAGAAACGTTATATAAATTTAATTCTTAAACTATTTAAGAACTATTTTTTGTATAAAACATAATAAAATACACTAGTCATCAAATATTAAAAATAGTGAAACTAATTAATAGGTCTCCCACCATCCATTCTAGTTTCTTTTTAGCCCTGTCAACCCCAATGAAACTATAGGCTTTCGCATGTCTCTAAAAACTAAAAACCCATAGTATAATCTTCTATTTAAGAGGCTGTTGAAGAGGATTGTCTGTTCTTTGTCCGTGACACTTACTACTATCATTGATAAGTCATTTTCAGAGGGTCTGTTTCCAAACTGCAAATTAGCCCATATAAAAGCACTTTCCTTCTTAATTTTATTCTTAAATTAAAAATTTTAAATAGCTCTCACTTTGGTTTCTTGAAAGGGAAAATACAAATTTGGCTATAACACATGCTTTGAACATTGTTTTTCAGTGCTTAGGTCATGATTGTTGTGCTATGGGTGAAAATACTATAATTCTGCAAGTTTTTTCCGGCTGCATTCTTTAATATTTTATTATGCCGCGATTTTATCCCGCCCTCTTGGATTCGTACCAAAATTTTATCAGTTGATTCCAACATAATAGTTGATGTTTGTGCAAATTGGATAAGTATTTTTTTTAAATAAATTTTTTAATATTTCACTAGGCCGCCATTTTGTTTTGCCATATTTTTGAATTGAAGGGTGCACGAATTCTGGTTCCCAGTCCTTGGCCCTTCGTAAAGTCGTATCGGTAACTCCTAGGATAAAAACGATTAAGTATATCAAAACCTCTATCTTTGTTTTGCAAGACTTAGATTTACATTTTTTTTATCGGAAGTCGAAAAATTGGGAATTTGAATTTCCAATAAATATGCACATAATTTCCATTTGATAGAAAACTGAGACATGTTTAAGATGGCCTGGCATTGCCAGTTGAACTTTTCACGGCTCGAAATGCCTTTGGAATTTTTTTAATATCTCTTTGAGAGTTAGTGAGACTGAATACACATATTGAAAAGTAGAAAAAGTATTTAATGCCTAATTTGGTATACGAAATGAAGATAGTTAAAGGTATGCCTCAGAAGTAATTTTATGCTTATTTTTTGTTTTATATGCGGTATTTAAAGTATTGCTGACTTTAGTATGTGTTATTTCATGTTATATATTAATATACGGGGTTGTAAAACAAAAAGATTCGGTTTGGAGTGGCATTTTCCAGTAATCGGAGGATACAAAAGTAATTTTATCTCGGTGGTCATTAAGGGTTTCAGATGTTTAACTTATGTTTTATGTATACTAGGAAGATCAGAAACTAAATATTTTATTCAGAGCGTATCTGTTACAGTTGGATAATAGGTATAGAGAGTCTATTAATTGTTTAAGATATTCTGAATTGAGAGCTGCCAAATTTCTTAGTGTAAATTTTGGACGGTTAAAAATATAGATTTGAGATTAGCCGTTAAGACAATTAACCTCTCCGATATAATAGCTCATATAAAAATTCATATTTTTGGAACGCATTATCTGATAACAATCAAATTAAAAACATCATCATCTCTACCGGCATAATTGACGACATCAGGTCAATGCAGCCGTGTGGTAGGAATGAGAGTTTTTTCTCCATTCACTTCTAAAATGATGAAGCAGCTAAGACGAAAAAATTTAAAAAAATATATTTAAAAAAAAATGCTTTTGAACAGTTTTTGTTTATACATTTTTTTTTATAAAAACATTTCTTTACCTATACATGGTAACCCTAGGGGGATGAAACAGCTAATAAAAATAAAACAAATGTATTCCAGAAACACTAAATTTGCCTAAAAATATGGTGTATATCATTTCTTATACATAAACATTTATTTCCACTATGCAAGATAGTAAAACATGACAAATTTATTATCTTTTCTTCGTACCCAAACAATTCTAAGAGGGTAAAATATCTCTTTAAAGTGAAGATTAATTTTTTTTATTTCAGAAACTAATAATATTTTAAGACACGATAAACCACAAACATTTTATTGTATTTTTTTTTTGCGTATCGATTTGGGTTTTTATTACTAGATTAGCGGTTTTGTATTTTTGATATACACGTTTTTACATTTAGAATTGACAGTTGTCAAACTGCAAAAAATGGTAACTTAATTAAATCTGAACTCTGAAGCTTTAATTTCTAGTCAAATTTTTAATTTAGACTTCAGCGGCTATTGTTTATATCTTGTTATATAAGGCTTATTTGCTCTTAATTACTTGTATTTTTAGCTGTTAAAATATTTGCATTTCCTTTTCACTCTGGGTATTATAGATACAGTTTTTACTAAATAGCTCTATATGCGAATACAAAAATCAGTTTGTGGATGAAATTCGTCACGAGGGAAGTTCCGGATAAAGGCCAATTTACCGATTTATTTTCAACAAAATCCATTTGAGAGGCGGTTAAATGTAATGTTAAATGGTTAATAAAAATGGCACATTAAAAGTGAATCAATTATCTCAACATATACAAAACCGACCTCTAAACATTGTTAACTGCATAACGCGATTTCAGTAAATGAGGAAATCCGAATTAGTTATTCTTATCGTCCATATTTTAAACGCGTCCATTTATTTTCTAATTTACTAATTAAACTTTTTCGCGGATCAGTTATTTTCAAAACTGTACTGAAACAAGTTGCCTTAATACAGTATATGTATTTTTACTTTCCTCGTAAATTATTGTTTACTATTATTAGCACAGATATTAAAAAATATTTAGGATATCAATTAAAATATCGTTTGAAAATAAGTGTTTCTGTAAGGTGCTGTGGCTGAAAGTAGGTAAAGTGATTTCAAGTAAAGTTAACCTAAAAATAACATTTAAGGAAAAATCGTGTACATTTTACTTCAAATTTGTCTATATAATTTAAACAATTTAAAACGAAATACGTTTTCAATTAGTTGTTTTGTCCAACTAATATGGTTTCAAAGCACACTTTAATTAGAACATTATTTTCAGGAATGCTAAGAACCGAAATGTACCATTCAACATCAATGTTCTCTACGAAATTTAGACTTACTAACATTGGGTAAGTAGTTTTATCTATTTATGTTCTTCTTTTTATTCTGAAACCAGAACAAACTTAAAATATCTAAAAATAATTTTTCTTTACATATTAATTAAAATGAAAAGCAAATACACTGTAATCCAGGATTAAGTTAAGGTTACATCATATCTCAGTTAACTACATTTTGCATTTTTCTAAAACTTCGATTTTGAGGTCGTGGTAGAACTGAACAGAATGAAATATTTTTAGGTTTGTTAAAACTGATGAGCTTATCGTCTGATAACGACCAGCAATTCTAAAGTCTTGTTACAATAACCATTTTTTGACCTTCTAAGTGCCCCAGCTCGGTAACGCTACGTCGGAAAAATACGCTTCTATGGGATCGACCATAGGGGATAAATGGACGATTCTTTTGGTATCAGCGCGATTTCGGTAGGACTTATAATAAGCCGACAGTGGCGTCCGATATGAGTACTCTTTTCGAAACCCCGATGATTCCAAATGCAGGTCGCTAGGGTTAATTTTTCGAGGTGGGACATTTTTTTTTCGGATTTTTCATTATCAAGTTCATTAACGGGCAATATCAGATGCCGCTTAAAAAAATAAAAAATGGGGTATCTTTGAAGGCATTTTGCGGAGTCGAAACCTTGACAAAAAAAAACTTCCGCCTTTTCAGTTTTCCCATATTTCACTATTTATTTTCGAGAAGAGTAACGAGGGACGGATATTGTTTATGAATTTCCCCCGAGGGAGTGAAAAACCACAGAGCCAAAATTACTCTCCCGTTTATAGAGGGCGAGCCAGTTAGAATAAAATTGCAATATTGTTTTCATATATTTTCCTATTGTTTTACGTACGGTCCTGTAGCATACGAATGGTTAATCCTAGATGAATCAAGTAAATACGCAAAGAAACGTCTTTATTTCTTCTAGAGACTGGTGTGAAAATCACCTTAATCAGGTTTTGAGGACAATTTTGAAAAATGTTTGAATTGTAGCGTGCACAAATTCTGTTTGCCTTTCTTTAGCCCTTCGTGAAATCGTATCGGTACTTCCTGGGATAAAAATGACCAAATGTATCAAAAATTCCTTCCTTTGTTACAAGACACAGATTTACAATTTTTGTATCCGAACTCAAAAAATTGGGTAAAATCTAGTTTCGAGTAAATATGCATTATTTTTCCATTTGGAATTGAATTTACCACTTTTTCAAGTTGGCCTGGCTTTGCGTAGTTTTGATGGACATGGACATTGGATTTTTATCAAAATATTACCAGGTTATACCCATATAACCCTTAATTTTTAATCAAAATTTTAAATCAATAGGATACGTAGTTTTTAAGCTATGCCGTAAAATGTCAGACAGACAGTATTTTAATAACGACGGAATTGATAAATATGTTTTTTACCATCTAGGGACGCTACAGCGTGGAGGTATGTAAATCCTGAGAGGGTGATTTTTTCAGTATTACAAGCATTTTATTGGGCCGCCATTTTGTTCCGCCATCTTGAATTAGTAACACGTTTTTACTAGTTGATAACTATACCACAGTTAGTTATGGTACACAATTAGAGATCAATCCATTGAAATTGAAGTGAATTTTTAAATATTTTATTAACCCTTTCGCTGCGGGCTAAATTGGCTGTAGTATTAGTATGTGCGAATATAGGATATTCAATGCAAACTAGGATATTTCGGAATATAACGTTTATTTATTACTAATTAACTATAAAAAAGAGTTCCTGTTATTTGTTTTTTGTAAAACGCACATGTGCGTCTTCTGCACATTTTTACAAATCTTTACCGCTATGCGGAAAACGCACTTGTGCGTTTGAGTATATATATCGCTTATTTATAGGACTAATGTTAACAAAACTTAAGACTAAAGCATAAAAAACGTAAAAAAAAATTCAACTGGTTATTCATAAAGAAAAAGTAACGAAAAACATTATCCTTTTCGGTTACTATGGCTCTTCAGCATTATTAACTAAAAAGCAACAAATCCGGAAGCGAATATTCATTTTCGTAAGTTCAAATGTTATATTATCTGCGGTTAAAAGTTCAGAGTCTTCCTAAAAATGCGAGAGCCATACAAGCAACGGAAATTTGAGTAAATGTACTACGCTCTTGCGCGTTCTACGCACATTATACTTTGATGATTGTGCAAAATTTGAGATGAATTGGTAACTAGGCCAACATTTTGTTTCGCCATATTGGATTTTTACCAAAATATTACCAGGCTATCCCCATATAATCCTTAATTTTTTATCAAAATTCAATTCAATCGGGTAAGTTGTCTTTAAGCTATGCTGCGAACTGATAGACAGACTGACATACGGACCGACGGAATTGATAAAACATATTTTTAGGGACGCTAAAAAGCCTAAGATATGTAAAACCTGAGAGGCTGATTTTTTTCACGATTACAAACATTTTATTTGGCCGCCATTTTGTTCGGCCATCTTGAATTAGTACTTGATCCCTGTACCACAATTAATTTAATTTGAAATCAAACCATTAAGTTTTTTCAAGCTCAATATTTAAATATTTTATTAAGAAGCCATTTTATCCCGCCATCTTGGATTCCTACCAAAATGTTGATTCCAACATAATACTTGATGACATATAAGTATATTTGGTCGACATTTGAAGCATACTTTCTTGAACCAAAGAATAATTCTTTGACATGGCTTGGTAACAGTTTCTAATTAGGTCAGTTAAGTATATTAAACTTGAATTGGCCCATTTGAACGTGGCACAACTCTTTAGAAAAAGTACGTAAATTATACTTTTCAAAACTTTCCATTATCTGCTTTTCTTAGAATAACAATCTATATTTTAATTTATTTAACACAAAGATACTGCTTTTTAGGAACGTTTTGACACTTCAAATATTTCGTTTGTTTTTGCTGACACCGGCATAAGCATGGCCTCCATATAATATTCGCCTATGTTACACGAAAGCTTATGGGTATATTTGGCTTAAAAGTTCATTGAATTGGTAAAAATACATTTCTACCACCTTTAGTAGCACAAAATTGCTAAAAAATAATAGATGAATTACTACAAATCTATTTTTTAATTTTGTGTAACTGAAGTTGGCAATTTGTATTTTATTTATCGCATCAATTGAGGTATTTATTTGAATGTCATTGATACTTCTTCGAGTTACTTATAAGAAACTATATATCTACGATCTTTAGTATAATTAAATTTTCTGAAAACTATAAGTTGCAATAATAACAGTTAATTTTTTATTACTTTGTGTAACTAAAGTTGGTAATTTGGGTTTTATTCAACGTAGTATTGTGTTTATGTATTTGAATGTTAAGTATGCTTCTTTTTAAAATTACTTCCAAGAAAGAATATAATAATAATTCCTAACCGCCTTTAGTAGAATGATAAATTCAGAAAACGATAGATTAGAATAATAACAACTAACTTTTTATTACTTTGTATAACTAAAGTTGGTAATTTGTTTTATTTAACGTAATAAAGTAGATATGTATTCAAATATCATTGATATTATTTCTTTGAATACTTATAAGATCGTACATTTCTACCACTTTTATTGGAAGACACTTCACAAGAACGAAAGATTAGGCTACTCAAACCTGAATTTTTATTACTTTGTATAACTAACGCTGGTAATTTGTATTTTACTGATATTAAATATGAAACGCTAATACAAGCTGCAGGACACTTAAGGGCCTGATTAAATTTATTTGTGTAAGTATACTTTGGGGATACTCGAAATGGGGATTGGAAGTAAGCATGGAGAAAACAAAATATCTGTGTTGATTCAGGACATGACATAAATCGTACTGTTGACAACAACTAAGAAATTGAATCCTGTCGGGAATACCGATATCTGGGAGTTGCATTCGATAGAACAGACACCCATGAAAATGAAATAAGCTCAAGAATCACACAAGCTAAGAGAGCAATACGCTGCCTTAATAGCATTTTATGGAGCAAAGAAATATACAAGAAAAGAAAATTCAACATATATGAATGATTAAGAGTAGTCTTCTATATGGAGCAGAAACATGGAGAATCACGGAAAGAAACCGGAGAAGACTCGAGGCAGTGGAAATGAAGGCAGTTAAGGATATATCTAAAAGAGATCGAATAAGAAATGAAGATGTGAAGAACCGAATGGCAATAGAGAGGACAATCACACTGGATATAGAAAGGAAGCAACTGATTTGGTATTGACATGTAAATCGAATGAACAACGAAAGGCTTCCAAAACAATGTCTAGAATGATAACCTCAAGAACATCGGAAACGAGAAATACCCAAAACAAGCTTGAGTACCGATATCCGGAAAGCGATAAGTGCTAGAAACCTTAGGGAATACCTATTTATAAGTGTACTTTGCCTAACATTTAAAGTTGATAAAAACGTGGCTACTATACAAGCTTACTTTATATAATCAGTGAATATGAGTAATCTAGATTAATCCCTGGTAATTTATTTATTAATTTTTTTTCATACTACTGTAGAGAACTTAAATAGACATACTTACTGTAAATTTAAATAATAAAAATAACAATAATTATTGTTTAAATAGGTTTTTTTTTAAATAATACTATCTATGAACTGCTATCAGTATTTTTGCTTCCCTTGTAATTCCGTCGGTCTGTCTGTCTGTCTATCCACGGCATAGCTAAAAAACTACTAGGGTGACTTCATATTTTGGTCAAAAATTAAAAGTCTTATGGGGATGACCTGGTAATATTTTGGTAAAAATCCAAAAATGGCGGCCTAGTGAAATGTGAACTAAATCCAACATGATGGCGTCCAATAAATATATTTGAAAAGATAATATATATGTGTTACTAAATGACTATGTACTGAACCAAATTGGGTCACACTTCCTAATAGAAGTAAAGATTCTGAATAAGGGAAGTTCCGGGAAATTTACAGATATTTCTTATTATTTACAATGTTAAATGTTAAGGGACAATTTTCCAATTTTTGATGATGATTCCAGAAGATGCTCCTGATGAATGAACCGGTTTTCGAAATTTCCCGCTTCTAGAAATTGACGGTCTCAAAATCTTTTCAGCCACTGCAATTTTGTTAATAAGACATTCATCTATATAGCCTTTTGTTATATTGGTACTTTTCCATCCTCTATGTTTTTTTAGTTCAGTGATGTCTCCTCTTCTATCCACAAAAAGATTGGCGGAAGTTGGCCTATAGCAATGATCGGTATACTTGCGTGGTGTCTGGTACTGCTCTGTGTCTGTTGGCAATTTTGCAATGGTATTCATTCCTACTGCTACAAATTTCACAAACTATCCTATGAATTGCCCCCGCGCCCTAGTTTTATTTGCACTGGAGAAGCCCCCATGGAATCGGCGCCTATGTCAGTCAAATTTTTTGTTTTTTTTGGAATTGAATTTGCATCACATATTGACAAGTCGACAAAAATTAATGAATTGATAACTGATAATAGTGAAAACTAAAATTTAAATATCTATTCGTAATTCGATTTCCTGTAAACAGAATGATTTAAGGCGCTGTTTTCTTTCTTTTATACTAATATTCTTAGTAAATTTTATATTAGTTGATCTAAAAATATAGTTGAATTCTTGTCCGTGTAGCCGTATTACCAAAGTAGCATCGAAAATTCGAGAAAACAATTATTTTTTCTTTTTTCAGTAAAAACTTCTAATTTTGGTAAAAACTTCAAAAAATAAAAAATATGCTTAAGATATGTAAAACAGGGTTACATTGTCACCTTTTGAACGTATTTTTACGTCTTTGATATCCTTGGGACTTTGTGTGTGCAAAAATTATGAGTTGACTGACGTAATCCTCCTCTACAATCATGAACTAAGCAAACATTTTTAAAATAAACGATATATATATACATATATATATATATATATATATATATATATATATATATATATATATATATATCCTCTTTTTGATTTTGGTTAAAAAAAAATGTTTTTAATTGTTATAATTTTCTGTGCCGTGACTTATCTATATATCTCATTACAGACAACTAATGAAGATCAAAATATGGTTGAAACGTTTTGAACTCACGCTATGAAATAAATATTTGCCGATTTCTAAAACTTGCCAATTAATTCAGTGAACCAAATACCCATAGAAAATTATATATAATATAATATATATATATATATATATATATATATATATATATATATATATATATATATATATATATATATATATATATATATATATATATATATATATATATATATATATATATATATATATATATATATATATATATATATATATATATATATATATATATATATATATATATATATATATATATATATATATTTATAAAACGACACGACATATGCGGATGATACTGCCATTATATTTACTGGTGATTCTTGGAAGAAGGCAAAAGAAAAAGCTGAAAGAGGTCTTTTATTAGTAAAACAATTTCTTAATAGCTTTAAGTTCTCCTTAAATATTAAAAAAAAACAAATATATTGCTTTCTCCATAAATAATTAAAATCGTCCTAATTATCATAATATTAACATTCACACATTAAAAGACTCAATTGAGGAGATTAGCTCCATAAAATATTTGGTTATTGTTTTAGATAGGAATCTTAAATAGGATCAGCATATATTATACTTGTCAAAAAAAATCAGAGCATTATTACATAAATTCTATATATTAAGAGACTTTCTATCCAGAAAAACTGCGAGTGATCATTCTTTATAAAGCACTGGCAGAACCTTTAATAAGG